>OX104114.1:21106977-21816845 GCA_944474755.1 Limnoperna fortunei | reverse complement strand
TAAGGAGGAGATCTGTACACAACACGAGGTCAAAATTTAGAATGTAACCTTGACCTTTGACCTTGTGATTTTTTTCAAGGTCAAGGTCAATGATGACCAACTGTGAAATATCTAGTCTCTATCACCTCTGGTTCATGAGTAACATTGGTACAAAATGTACTTCCAATAAATAAGGGGAAATAACTCCTGCAAGGAGTCGTCAAAATACTTTGCGCGATATGTAACAAATTGTCGCGATCAATAGCTGACCATTTTGCAAAAACTTTCATTGCAAAATCTTTTACGGTTTCAAAGTTTATCTGTACACAAGCTTTTTTGTGACAGGGGAGATAACTCCGTAAAGTAAAAGTGTTCGGTGTGACAGGGTCAACTGCGAAAGCGTAATGTCTAATACATCCATAGTTCGAAATGTCTTTACGACATGTCGCGAAACAAAATTTATAATGGGAAAAAAAAGTTGGCGGAAAAACAATAAGAATAATAATAATAATAATAATAAGAAACAGACTAATAACAATAAGTCTTTCCACTGGAAAGTGGAAAGCCTTAATAAACAAATACTTATCATAAATTTACTTTAAAACCATAAAAAGAGAGATAACTCAAATTTATTTGTTAAATTATTTCTGACTTTAACAAAATTAAAAGTTACTTCCCTTGTTTTTCAGTTAAATGAACAAATTTACAAATGCACCTGCGAGACTTTTCTATATTTGTATTACAAATAATAAATTTACTATAAAAACACATCTAAAACAATATGTTTGATGAAATTTGGTGGTTAATTATGTTTTTAAATTAAACAATGAAAATAATATTGAGTATTTTACCTTTAGTGCTATATTAACTGGAATTGAATATATAAATGGAGATATATGTTTTCCTAGCAATGCGTTCCACAACATGCAGAGAATATTAAACTTTTAGTATTCAGATGTTAATGCAGAGGTAAATAATACAAAACAATATTAAAAACTATTTAATGCAAAGTCATAACCTGTCAACTTGTAATGTTTTAATTTCCTCCCGGTAAAAATAAAAGCTTTTAGACCAATCGCACATCATGCACCTTCTAAATCTTTGAAACGGGTAAAAGATAGGCAATAACTTATAATGGGTAAAATGTTGGCCTAATAAAGGCGCAACTTTGTCACATTTGAAGGGAAAGGATTTGACTTCGTTTTATAGGAGTTATCTCCCATTAGAAACATTGATTATTAGTTTTCCATTCATAACTCATTAACTATTGACAGCAGAGGCATGGGGTCTTCACCAAAGACCCTTATGACCTCGACCTTCAAAATGGACACAAGGTCAAAGATCAAGGTAACGTTCTAAACTTTCACATTGTCTTGTTATTGCTATATCTTTGAAACAGTAAAAGATAGGCAATAACTTATAATGGGTAAAATATTGGCCTAATAAAGGCGCAACTTTGTTACATTTGAAGGGAAAGGATTTGACTTCATTTTATAGGAGTTATCTCCCATTCGAAACATTGATTATTAATTTTTCATTCATAACTCATTAACTATTGATAGTAGAGGTATGGGGTCTTCACCAAAACCCTTATGACCTTGACATTGCAGACACATACAAGGTCAAAGGTCAAGGTCATCTGATTTTTGGAATTTATTATAAGTAGCCATATCTCATTAACTACAAGAGATATTGACATAAGATCTTCACTGTTGATCATTTTTGACCTTCATCATGGTCAAGGTCACCTTGTTAAGGGTCAAGGTCAATACATTTTTTTTAAAAAATTTTCATTTTCCGTGTATATGAAGTGGTTTATTCTAATAAATGCTTAGTTATTGATGTACAATATATGCAGAGATCAAAAGGTCAGTGGTCAATGTCATTAAAGTCTCTGAACGTCATATTTTATGACCTTTTTTATTTCAAAACTTATTTGAATGTTTTTTCTTTCATTTGTTCATAGTGTGAAATAGATTCCATTTACATATAAAGAAGGTCAGGTCAAGGTCATTATGCTCTACAATTTGACCTTTCCTATTTTAAATAATATATAAACAGTTTTGCTTTCAAATTTGTTAATTTTTAAAGACAAATTACAAATAATGTTTAGAAGCAGAATTCAATGTCATTAAATACAGATAGGTTCTTTCTGGCTGCGTAGAGTGGAAAGCCTATTAATCGTTCGGTAGAACGATTGAACCTATATTTCTCTTGTCTTTTTTGAAAAAGGAGTGTCGGTGTCCGATTGGTTAAGGTAGTTCGTGTACTATTGAAACGTGGTCTGTCAACACTGAGGTTGCGGGTTCGAGTGTCAAATCGTAATTTGACAAGGATTGCCAATTTTCCGACCTAAGGTCGTGGGTTTTCTCCCGGTACTCCGGCTTCCTCCCCAACAAAACCTAGATGCCATGAAATAACTGAAAATTTGCTGAAAGTGGCGTTAAACACCATTCTAACAAAACAAACAAAACAATCTTTTACCGAAAAAAAGATGTATTTACTTGAATTTTCTATCATAATTTAATCCAAATGAAATTCGGCGTTTTTGATGTATGGCTTTTTGGCAAAATACTTAAATGGTTTGTATTTAAATAGAACCAGAGTCGAATGAACAGTAATTAATGTATAATCTTTCCGTTATATTTCACCTGTTGATTATCAAAATATTGTGTCGGTCTATTAAACAGCCTGTTTAAAGGCAGATCTTGACTACAGAATACTCCAATAGATACAATATGGCGATTTAATTTGTTTTTGATCAAACGAGTATGTATTGGTGACAGGATACTTCATAATGACACAAGCCGTATGAAAGAGAGACACGTTCCCTTATTATTAAGGTAAGTTTGTGTGTTTGTGTGTTTGTCATGTATATATAATACCATACATCATTTTTAACGACATGTTTATTTTAACTTAAACAAATATATTTATCTTTGATGCTAATTGCTACTTACATTGTTGGAAATTTTGTTTATAACGGATTAATTCATTTATCCACCAGAAATAACCGTAAGTTATTATACAGACTTTCTTTAACTATCATTCGTGCACACCAAACTGACCTTGTGCATGTATACAAAGATTTTATGCTTGGTAAAAGTTTTAAAATGTTAATTATAATATTTCACTTAAGAAAAATATATACTTACAACAAGTATCTACCCACGCTGTTTAACAACTTTATTTAATCAATTCAATTTTTTCATGTCACATCCTTGTAGTTTTTTGACGTTTTACTTAGTAACACGCCGTGTGTTATTACTAAATGGGTGCGCAATTGAATCACGACCTGACGTAGATTTGTTTATACATCCTTATAGTAAGCAGATACTCCTCAATTCTTCTGCTTGTAGTGTTGTAGAAAAAACATATTGTAGCTTGGAACACAACTCCCATTAAGACAAATGCTTCTACAATATGTGATGCCTACCTTCGTGTGTTTGGTAGTGTCTTTATTGGACCTCAATTTCCTATACCTGCCTACAATATGTGATGCCTACCTTCGTGTGTTTGGTAGTGTCTTTATTGGACCTCAATTTCCTAAACCTGCCTACAATATGTGATGCATACCTTCGAGTGTTTGGTAGTGGGTATATTGGACCTGAATTTCCTATATCTGCCTACAATATGTGATGCCTACTTTCGTGTGTTTGGTAGTGTCTATATTGGACCTCAATTTCCTATACCTGCCTACAATATGTGATGCCTACCTTCGTGTGTTTGGTAGTGTCTTTATTGGACCTCAATTTCCTAAACCTGCCTACAATATGTGATGCATACCTTCGTGTGTTTGGTAGTGGGTATATTGGACCTGAATTTCCTATATCTGCCTACAATATGTGATGCCTACTTTCGTGTGTTTGGTAGTGTCTATATTGGACTTCAATTTCCTACATCTGCCTACAATATGTGATGCCTACCTTCGTGTGTTTGGTAGTGGGTATATTGGACATGAATTTCCTATACCTGCTTACAATATGTGTTGCCTACCTTCGTGTGTTTGGTAGTGTCTATATTGGTCCTCAATTTCCTAAAAATGCCTACAATATGTGTTGCATACCTTCGTGTGTTTGGAAGTGTCTTTATTGGACCCCAATTTCCTATACCTGCCTACAATATGTGATGCCTATACCTTTGTGTGTTTGGTAGTGTCTTTATTAGACCTCAATTTCCTATACCTGCCTACAATATGTGATGCCTACCTTCGTGTGTTTGGTAGTGTCTTTATTGGACCTCAATTTCCTATACCTGCCTACAATTATGTGATGCCTATACCTTCGTGTGTTTGGTAGTGTCTATATTGGACCTCAATTTCCTATACCTGCCTACAATATGTGATGCCTACCTTCGTGTGTTTGGTAGTGTCTTTATTGGACCTCCATTTCCTATACCTGCCTACAATATGTGATGCCAACCTTCGTGTGTTTGGTATTGTCTATATTGGTCCTCAATTTCCTATACCTGCCTACAATATGTGATGCCTACCTTCGTGTGTTTGGTAGTGTCTTTATTGGACCTCAATTTCCTATACCTGCCTACAATATGTGATGCCAACCTTCGTGTGTTTGGTATTGTCTATATTGGTCCTCAATTTCCCATACCTGCCTACAATATGTGATGCCTACCTTCGTGTGTTTGGTAGTGTCTATATTGGTCCTCAATTTCCTATACCTGCCTACAATATGTGATGCCTACCTTCGTGTGTTTGGTATTGTCTATATTGGACCTCAATTTCCTATACCTGCCTACAATATGTGATGCCTACCTTCGTGTGTTTGGTAGTGTCTTTATTGGACCTCAATTTCCTATACCTGCCTACAATATGTGATGCCAACCTTCGTGTGTTTGGTAGTGTCTATATTGGTCCTCAATTTCCTATACCTGCCTACAATATGTGATGCCTACCTTCGTGTGTTTGGTAGTGTCTATATTGGTCCTCAATTTCCTATACCTGCCTACAATATGTGATGCCTACCTTCGTGTGTTTGGTAGGGTCTATATTAGGCCTCAATTTCCTATATCCGCCTACAAAATGTGTTGCATACCTTCGTGTGTTTGGTAGGGTCTATATTAGGCCTCAGTTTCCTATATCCGCCTACAAAATGTGTTGCATACCTTCGTATGTTTGGTAGTGTCTATATTGGACCTCAATTTCCTATACCTGCCTACAATATGTGATGCCTACCTTCGTGTGTTCGGTAGTGTCTATATTGGACCTCAATTTCCTATACCTGCCTACAATATGTGTTGCATACCTTCGTGTGATAGATGATTCTCAATATTCGACCTCAATTTCCTATACCTGCCTACGTAAACCGCCATCTTGATTTTTCCGCCATTACTCAAAACTAACTCACCAGAAGTAAGGTTATGACACAAAACCACATTTTGAGGAAATATTGCTATAGTAACAGTTGCCTCAACAGAGAAGCAGTGGAAACGTTTTATTTTTGCGAGGTTCTTTAGAATCCTTTATCTGTTATGTAGGTGAGAACATTAAACTTTACGAAGTCTTTGGTCTATTTGTTAAATAGCTATTAAAATAAAATAAGTTTAAAAAACGGCTTGTTGTTCCCATACCATTTAAATTATAATTGACTAGTCTGTACCGTTAGTCACAAATGTACAAGTTATTTAATCTGTAGCTTAATGATAACGGATTAAGTCTGCCGTAAGCCGTTACTCAAGGTTGACGAAAATCAACTCCTTTTTTATTTAAACAAAAGCCTCGAGACGTCGAATTACTTGTAATGTATTACTATTTCGGTCTAAATTTATATTTTTCTATCGTAATATTCGCCATTTTAGAAATTTGATCATTTTTATTTAACACATAAATCTGTACAAATTCAATACAAAATGATGAATTCAAGCCAAACCTAGTCTATTCTCCATAACCGATTTGTTTGTTTGTTTGTTTGTTTGTTTGAATGGTGTTTTAACGCCACTTTCAGCAATTTTTCAGCTATTTCATGGCGTCCATTTTTTATTGGGGAGGAAGCCGGAGTACCCGGAGAGAACCCCGACCTGCGGTAGGAAAACTGGAAATCCTTGTCAATTTAGATTGGAGTCGAGTACACCCTGCCTGCAGTGAGAATCGAACCCACAATCTGTGAGAATCGAACCCACAATCTCAGTGTTCATAACCGATTCGAATTAAACAGCCCTAAACCAATCTCCACTCCCTCCAGAACTTTAACCCAAATCTATTCTCATAACAGAAAACCCTCTATTGCTGCCCTCTATACGCTTGTTAGTTTTGAGTTACTGTTGTTGCGAATTTTTATTATAAGAGCTTACAATTTAATTGAACGTGTTTTCGTGTTTCATTGTAGTTGTATATCGTGTTGTGCGCACGTAACTATTTTGCTTGATTCAAAGAAGGAAATTTTCATATGCATTCATGGTAAAATTCAGTTTAATTATATATTATGATTTTTAGAACCCTAAGCAAATGGTTTATCGTCACGAGCGACAATTAAAATAGGCATAATCGATTTGTTCCGCCATCTAGATTTATAAATTGTGTTTTATTTTTATGTTTTGATATAGCCTAACGGCCGTGAAAAGTAATTACACCAAACATAATTGTCATAAATAATGTAAAAAATCATGGTTTTCATTGTCAGTTCTGTAATGTAATAATTAAATAGATTAAAAACAGTTATATAGAAGTGGAATTTACAAGGGTAATGACATACAATGAAAATCAATTTATGTTAGAAGTACGGTTTGTGATGGCAAATTGAGTCTTCGCCCGAATACTTTTAAACAAAAGTAACGTTCAAAATGATACAAAAGGAACAAAAACGATTCGCACTGCGGTCGAGTTACAAAATAATGCTTTTAGATTTTCAATAATCAACGGGATATTCATCACCCTAATAATAAACGCTAAACGACATACGGGCTTCTTGTGTTGGTGTTACCACAGACTGACACAGCCAAACTATTATTCGTTTTCAAGCGCCTCATCTGTATCCTTGTTTGGTGTTATGATAAATCAAAGTTGCACAAGATATCACAGTTTCTGTGAGCCAGCAAAGCGCACAATGTGTAAGCTATGAATTAGCCCTGGTAAAATAATTTTGATTTTGTTGGTTTAAATGGTGCGTAATGCCTCACTCAGCAATTTTTCATCTATATCATTGCGTCCAGTTTTTATTGGGGGAGGAAGTCGGAGTACCGGGAGAAAATCCCCGACATTCGGCAATCTTTGTCATTTTTAGATTGAAGTCGAGTACACTCTGCCCACAGTGAGACCCGAACTCACCACCTCAGTGTAGACATGCACGTGATTAATAGTAGACTAAATATTTAACCACGGCCACAAAGGCATACACTTCTTATATAATACATTGCAATATATTCATAGTAAACTTTTGCAACAATTGATTGTGTGATTGATTGGATTTTTGCTTTAGCGAGCAGCGTTTTATCTATATTCAGGACGAGAACCAGGTAAAAATCAATAAATCAACTCGGGACAGATGACCACAATTTGATTGCCACTAGAAAATTAAATGGTAAGGGCGGAAATTTAACCTTTCGAAGCAGCTAAATCGAGCCTAATATTATAGACATCAAAAATTAGGCTTAACTGTACAAGGAGTGTGGCACTTTCCAAACACGTTACCCACTGTAATCCGCGGTCAGGCTATCTTTAGTATGGCCTGACAATCCCTAACGATAAGGAATCCACTATCCGCCACCTGGGGACGTGCTGGGCAACTCTCTGGGTTGGGTACTGTGAACCCTTACAGAATGATTCTTTCAAATATAAAGCATTCAATTCAAATATATAAACACGAAATGTATGCATTTCAAAACTTTTTACCCCTCCGAGTAATATAAGAAAACTAAAATTTGTGGAAAAAAGTTAATCATATGAAACGATGGAACAAAATGCATTTTCCTATACTTCGCTTTCCTAGAAATGAAGCAAACACAAATAGAAAAACAAATGGTTTTTTTTGGTCAAAATTATAGACACAGACTGACCAACGAATGGCGTTAGTTATTGAGTGTCAATATAAATAAATAACGTAAACATGTCATAACATATTGGGCTTGAATTTTCTCATTCCAACTGAACTTAAAACTTCTATATATTGCTTCACCGTCCGCCAAGCGCGGACGCGCTGTTACTTAGCTATGCTTAAATATTTCAACAACATGTTATCAAAATTACCAAGGTGACAAATTCATTACCCCAGACGCGCGTTTCGTCTTTTCAAGACTCATCAGTGGCGTTTAACTCTAAATGCTTCAGATATTCTTCATTGGGAGATGGAATAATATAAGTCCACTGGGATCGTGTAAATATAGGTAGTTCAAAATATTATTTAAAGGGTCTAATGAAAGCTACCAAACCAGTACACTTATTTAGTATCGGATCGACAAACATGACGATACAGCTTAAAAAAAAAATAATATACAAGTATAGGAGATTATGCAACGATACAAATAACTGTGGGTTTTTTTTGTCAAAGTTATAGACACAGACTGACCAACGAATGGCCTTAGTTAGCCCTAAAACAAATTATTTTTCATTATTAAAACTATAAAAAAAACAGTATCTTTTCGTAGGAAAACCCACGTCTGGTCGCAGTGATATAAAAGCAAGAAAACGACGCTGATAGCATATCTAGAATGCGACAGGACGTGGGTTTTCGACGATGAAGTTGATTCTATATGCGGTGTGTTCCGAGTGATGCAATATCTCTCGACCGAATCATGGTGCTCCTGGCTACTCTGCACAATACATCAGAAAGGATTAATTGATTTGTGTCCAGCAATTACCAGCGTTTTTAGGCTGTTTTTATCACATCAGATGGGTATCTACAATTTGAACATTAAAATTAGTATTAAAACTAATATCTTGGTAGGGGATATAAACAGATCAAACTTTAGTTTAAGGTAAAATTGTAAAAAGAACAAAGGAATAATTGATCTTGTTAATTTGAAGTTTGTTTTAATTGTTTTCGCTATTATTTACTGCAACGCTCTTTGATCCTTAAGAAATGTAAGCCTAAACGATTGCAGGGGTACTCAACAGGCTTTCTTATTATGTTAATAAAGTTTTAATATATTTAATTTTTCAGACAACATTTTTATTTCATGATACATGTATCTATTTTTTTTTCGTTGATTCGTGTCTAAAAAAAGGAAATATTGAAAAGTAAGTAAAATAATGTCTCCCTTAGAACTTCCTGTCTAGATATAAGTCCAAGGTTATTTGTTACTCTTCTTTTGATTTCGTATTAATTGGTCCTCAAATGACATTTAACATTTGAATGATCTTATCTAGCTATATCCGATCAATGTTTTTTTCACAAATTTTCATTTCATAGTTTAATAAAACAAATTTGTGAATTGGGATAAATTAACGATTTTTTAATGTCAATATGGTCATTTTAAAACGTCGCTCAGGATTTCAAACAGGTAGGCTTTTTAATATTAACTTTTTGAAGCACAATTACATGGGTAAATTATCATTATTATATTCAAGATAATCATCTTTAATTTTATGCACTATCAGCTGTACATTCTATATCATATTTCAATACGTATATGCGTTTTTCTAGTGCGATTCACGTGATGCAGCTGATAGTCAGTAGTCCGATCTTCTAAACCGGACACTGCTATTGACCAATACGCTTAATAAAATCAAAAGGTGATATGTTATGCCTATGCGTCTCTACCAAGTTCTAAGGCAGTGACCACGACTTTGTTATCGAAAAATCATATATTTTTTTCTGAGCCATATGTAGACTTTCCTCTCCCTTTTTCTGGACATGACGATGTGTTTTTCGACGGGTGTATAAATAAAAGCAGGACTGCTTTCTCGTCCGTAGCACCTGAATAGTACACTTTTTTTTATTGGTTTCGAGGAACTCACTTTTGGTTTTTGTTTCTTTCTTGATTTTGTCACTGTCCTTTTATAATTGTCGATTCTTGTTGACATGTAAATTTCCGCATACATGTTTCTCTTTATAAATAATCCTCATGTTTGATTGTGTTAAACATGTATTAGTTTGCTGGGCTAACTCGAATATTGTGTATATGTAAAAAAAATATATTTTCTTGTACAGATCATTAGGTATAGAAATATGTATCATGTATATTACTGTACACCACTAAACAACAAAAACATGCAAGCTGTTAACAAATAGAATATTGTATTCTAAAATCCCTACCCAAAATAACTAAATGTATAAGCCTAATGCAAAATAAAGATATTATTAAATTTCTGGTTCAGATCTAAAAGAAAATGAATGTCGGTAAAAATCTTTATTTAAGTAAAAATGCCCTAGGCATTTATGTTTCGTGTTTTGATGCATTTGCAAGCTCTACATGATGATGTCAACGGTTCATGTTTGTTTTTTCTTTGTTTTGTCTGTTTGTTTGTTTGTTTTTTTTTTTTTTTGTTTTTTTTTTTTGTTTTTGTTTTATGTTTTGTTTTTGAATTAAATTTAACGCGACTTTCAGCCATTTTACAGCTATATCATAGCTCCTAGTTTCTTTTGTTGAGAGGAAGTAAGAGTACCCAGAGAAACCCCTGACCTGCAGTTGAATTTCATTTTTGTACACAATAAGATATGTACTAATGAGTATGTATTTAGATATTTTTCACCAAAATGTTATTTTGACCACTCTGTTCCCCAGTAATCAAAGTAGTTTGTTGACTATTGATTACGTGGCCTGTCAACACTGAGGTTGCGTGTTCAGGTCTCACTGTAAGTAGGGTCGCTCGACTCCAATCTTAATTGCCAGTTTTTCTACCGAATGTTGTGGGTTTTTCTTCAAGTACTCCGCCTTGGTATAGCAGACAAATTACTGAAATTTGTGTTAAACACCATTCAAACAAACAAACCAAAATGAGAGAATTAAGTATACTGAGCATGTGCATCAACATTTAAGAACAACAGAACCCAGTCAGTTTTCAAATAGGTTAAATAAATGTATCCATGAAACTCTAGACCTGCCTATCAGAGAAATACGGTTGTTTTGTCCAACTATGTAGCCATTTGTTTATATTAATGCTGCCATTCATTAAGTTAAATTTTAATTTAAAAAGGTACTGGTTCAACGAATATGTCTTTAATAAAAGACAATCTGTCAATTATTGTATTATTCCATCGATTGGTTAGTTGATTGATTGCAAGTCCGATTAATTGGTTAGTTGATTGATTGCTTGTCAGGTTGATTGGTTGATCGATTGTTCTATTTTTTTAGATATGATATGCCCTAAAAAGGACGTTTGGAAAACGGCCATACAGACAACTATTTGACTTCAAAGTTATAAAATTACAAAATTACTTATTTTATAAGCAGCCGCATGGCTATTTTCCTGTCAACTACTGACATGTAACACCAAGGCAAAAATCTGTTTTTTTTAAATAATGTAATTAAACATCTTAGTGTCACAATGATCATGATTAATGTTAAAATTCCATTGAATACTCAAAAGTTTTATCTGAAAACCATTCTTAATACTGAGTAGTAGGTAACACAACCGTGTAAAGAATTTAATCCTGTAATGGCTTACTAGGTGTAAATCTTATCGCTATGTAAACTTTATGTACAAGTTACGTTAAACTTGGAACACAATTTAAATGCCTTTTATTTTTAGTGCATACTGTTTTCTTTCACAATTAGTTAAATCAGATGATATTGATTAACCTTATTCAATTCCTTTGTACCTGACTGCAGGTGCTCGTCCAGGCATTTAAATTCTACAATCAGAGTTCAATTGACAATATTATAACATTTAGTTACTGTTAAGATCTCCCGATATGAGTGGAAATTAAGTGTTTTGGGCCCAAAAACATTTCGTATTCATGGATACTTCTTTTGAAGTATAAGCGTATAATTAGTATATTTGAATATCTGTATTTGAAAGTGATTCGTCTTTGAGAAAGTTGGAACACTTGAGATCTAAGGTAGGTACAAAAATAAATAATGAGGATACAGTATGATATGGGTATTTTGTATAAGGATTTTAATGGTAACTTTACAAGTTTATTACAAAGGAATACTTGAGAGAATTAAGTCAAGTTTTGTTTACGCTTCTGATTTGATAGAGACCAACAACGGACGTTCTATCAAACGCTATTAAATATTAAGGAAAATTTCAGACAAGATGACAACAAAGTATGTTTCGTTAACATTTTGTTGCCAAAAAAACAAAAAAATGGGTCAGATGGTTCAAACTTTCAACTGCTTTACAAAACAATTGGTATGTAAATGTGGTCGTTAATTGTGCAACCTGAGAGTTATAGATATAAGATATTTGTAAGAAAAAGACAAAGAAACTGAATAGTCTTTGATGTATCGATTTAATTATCATAAGTCACATACAAGAATCTAAATGAGTTTGTGAACAGATATGAACATTATTTACAGCAACTGAGAATTCAGCAAAAATGTCGGAAGCATTCTCAATAATGGATGTTCAGTGCATACAGAAACATTAAGGGGCCGAAATTCGAAATACAAAATTCTTCAAATATGTTCTGGATGTATCTACAGTGAGAGATGTAAACTGCCTGTATATATAAGCAAGCAAAAAAGGACTTTGGTTGAAAAGTGTAGGCGGTCTTTTATTTTAATTTCACAAATAAGTTCCGATGTCTTCACACTAGGACGTTACATTTCCAGTAAATATAACTATATATTAACTTTGAAGACTGTAGTGGGCGTTAATTACACAAAATATGTACCTTGCATAAAATTCAGTGTTTACAATCAATAAACTGCAAAAATGTACTGAACGTATACATTATAAAAAGTCCACATGTCCTGTGTATATACACACATGCTAGCAAGTTTGAAGGCTGGGCTGAACCTCTAGGAGAGGTTGATTGCACATAGTAGGTACATGTAAGACTGTTGTTAATAATTGTTTTACACTCGGACATTATACAAATTTCATCCCCCCCCCGCCTGACCGTTATTTACCATTCTGTAAGACGCTTTACACTACGAGTACTCCCTGTCAAACAAATACAAATTTTGGTCGCAAGTACATGTGGATCTGAAATCCATTTGATAAAAGTTTATTCTTTCTTTGTAAAATTTATGTCATTAATAATAAATATTTTCCATAATGCATGTTATAAAAGTCCTAACGCCACATTAACTTGTTTTATCTAACGCTAAGACTGTTGACGACACGGACTTAATTGATCCGCTCAAAAAAAATCTCAATAAAACAACCCTACGTGCTGCGTACTACTGCAAAGCCGCTTTCAAAACTGCTGTGATTACTCAATTCCAAATGATTTAAATGAGTAAAAGAGTGACAGTTTAAAGGTTATTACAAAATCTAGCCATATTATTATGTTATTAAAAAGATTTTTACATTTCTGATCTAAAGTAGAAATGTGTGATCGACAATCAATAATACTATTAAAAACATGATCAACAGAATGCAAGATTTTACGTCATAAATCTAAATTATTTATAAAAGTTTTATCATGACGATTCATTCGTATATATTAGTGTTTCTGGGTAAGTGAGAACGTGCTTGTTAAACGACACGAACCTCACGACAGATAAAAACTTATATTCTAATATGACGTCCTGCTTTAGCTATGTAAACAAAGCCGTGTCAAAATTCCAATAAGTTTAGTTCGCACATGCGTAAACTGCGTGTTTAGTGTAAATGTAAAAACTGACTTACAAATGCCGTTTGTTATGTGTTATCCATAATTATCGTTATTGTTAATAATTTAGTTATTTTTAGTCTGAATTCTGAGATTTATATGATTTAAACTACTCCCGATACATTATTTTTTTTAACAATTCTACATTCGAATTAATATGACGTCACAATTAGAATTCTGACGTCATATTACGCTGAACTGAAAATTTCAAACTGGAACGATGCAATTTCGTTAAGATTTCTCAATATTTTTGTTTAAAAGGTACGTACATTCAATAAAATGACGAGAAAATATGTTTATGTCAATTTTATTTGCTTTAACATACTGTTTTGGGATATATCGTATTAGTTTAAAAAAAAACAATAAATACCACTGAAAGGCTCCTCTTAGAACCGCTTCGAAAAAAATTTTAAAACATTTGTTAGACATATTAGAATCGAAATAGATTATTGCGAGCGGGCTTTATTGGAATTAGAACATGGTCAGACCTTATATTTGTCTTCATTTTATACCTCGCTATCGCTCGGTATAAACTATTGACAAATATAAGGTCTGACCATGTTCTAATTCCCATAAAGCCCGCTCGCAATAATCTATTTCTTAAATATAAAATAATTATGTTTATTCGTTACAACGTGCAGTAATGTAATGACATCTACGAGGAACCACGACGATGCTGCGTATTTTACTCCATCACAAACAATTATTTATACATCATGACCGATTTTTATCTTGACAAATCGTTTTCTTACTTAGTTGATTTAACCGTTCCTATAACAAGAGAGTGTAAATGAGATTTTAACGAGAATTTTCATTTTAAAACATAGAACTTCATTTTCTTTCGTTCACGTTGTAGGCTTATTACAACACTTTGATGTGATGAAGACATCGATATTCTTACCGTTTAAAGGGTGGTTAAAATCGATTTTTTGAAAATGACCTATGAATAATAAATTTATCTTTTTTAACAGACATGGCAGTTTTGGTAGAGAATCCACACTCTCTTGAAAAAGAGCTGAAGGTCACGGAGAATGTTGCTCCTACAAAACTAGCTGAAGTCATTCATCTGAAAGAGGCTAGGTTTGACGACCATGGACTTTTACAAATTTCTACGGTCAAGCATAAACCAGAAATCATCAAATATGAGATGAAACACAAAACACGATCAGCAAAAGCGAAAGACACAGACAACAAAAGTGATACAACACGACCTCTTACTGGTGTGACCAATGAACACAAACCGGATGTTGATAAATCAGACTCGCAATCAACGACAGCGTTGTCGGTCACTGTCGAACGGAAACCATTACACAATATACCCGCTGGCAGGAGTTTATCAGATTATGGTAGAAGTGTTGGTGTCGCTCCTACCGTCATTGGATCTGCGCCACCTATGTCCTCCCCTACAGCTTATGAAAAGGGAATGCTAAGTCAAAACAATAGAAGTCGTCGGATACCAGCAAAAATGGTTCGCCTAGCAACTGTGACGATGTCTGCCAAGTAAGTCATTCCTTTATACATATCTCTTACTCGGAGAAATTGCATTTACATCCACTGTACCTCACGACTGACTGCTACCGTAGTCGTTCCTTTGTCTATACTTAAAATACCGACAAATAATCACATTGTTATTTGGATTAATTCCGACTCCGTATTATCTGAATATACCTTTCTTGTGTTTTATACTATTTATTTTAACCAAAGTAGAATTTTACCTTGATTATAATTAAAAAACATTTTACAGTTGGGAGTCTTAACGGGCAGGGTGTGCTTGACTTCAAATTGCCAAGTATTGTCAGTTAATTCCTATCGACGTTTGGGGTTTTTTCCCCGGTACTCCGGCTTCTTCCCTAGATAAAAACTGGACTCAGCAATATACCTGAGAAATGGTGACAGTGGCGTCAAAGGCTATTCAAACAAACAAAACAAACTTGGTATATAAAAGATTCCCAATATTCTGTCTATAATTTGCGTGTCGGTTTCTTGGTTTTTTTACTGGAGAATAACTACAGTATTTGCGTGGGGTTTATCATTTCTTTCTATGCTATATTGTCTTGGTGCATATTATGTTTAATATATGAAATTAGTTTGGAATCAATCTAATGTTATATTTTGTTCATACATCGTCGGAAACCCACGACTATAGTCAACTTTACCGTGTCCATACGACGGGTTTTTGCTTGACAAAATTTGAAAACTGCTACCGCGTTTGGTCGAGTTTATGGTCCTTTTGTATATCTCATATTACACTATTTGAAGGTAACAATTATTTTCCACAGTTAATCGGCTTTTTGAAATGCGGCCGTTTTTTCATTTCGCCAGATCGATTTTCCATACTAAATTTTGACCTTGTTTTGAACGGAACTGTACGTTAGGAAAATTCCATTGTTGTCTATTCGAAATCCTTCGGGTGTTGTCGTCTGCAGTTGAGTCGGGAAAAGTCTCGCGGTTTGTCCGAATACCATTGTACGTTACGAAAACAGACGAACGTTTGTAAACAACATTAGACCCCTTAAGATACAAAAATGGCTGACTTCCTATGGAAAATCGATCTGGCGAAATGAAAAAACGGCCGCATTTCAAAAAGCCGATTAACTGTGGAAAATAATTGTTACCTTCAAATAGTGTAATATGAGATATACAAAAGGACCATAAACTCGACCAAACGCGGTAGCAGTTTTCAAATTTTGTCAAGCAAAAACCCGTCGTATGGACACGGTAAAGTTGACTTTAGTCGCGTTCTTGCAATGCTAACACTTAATCACTGTAGGAACACTCGTAGATGTTTTCGCATTTTCTCAAATATTCATTAAATATTCATTAAATTTATCAGCCAAAGCAGGAACCTATAAATAAACTAATTATACTAGTCCCAGGCCAAAGGGAACACCTTTTTCTGTTCTACTTTCAATTTTAAAGGTGCAAAAACTAGATGTAAACATAACTATGACGACCTTGAAGTCGTGCATGTTTTGAACAAAAATAATAACAGATAAAATTAACCACTAGAAATTTTTACAGAAAGATTTACATCTTTTCCTTAAATGAGCCTATTTGCAGGTATTGTCAAATAGTCAATTAATTTGATGGAAATTCATGCAAACGACAAATTTACTAACCGAAATCGTGCATGTCATCTATTATCTGATTGGTTGTAAATCCATTACCGGAAGTAAAAGGAACACTCGTAGATGTTTTCGCATTTTCTCAAATATTCATTAAATATTCATTAAATTTATCAGCCAAAGCAGGAACCTATAAATAAACTAATTATACTAGTCCCAGGCCAAAGGGAACACCTTTTTCTGTTCTACTTTCAATTTTAAAGGTGCAAAAACTAGATGTAAACATAACTATGACGACCTTGAAGTCGTGCATGTTTTGAACAAAAATAATAACAGATAAAATTAACCACTAGAAATTTTTACAGAAAGATTTACATCTTTTCCTTAAATGAGACTATTTGCAGGTATTGTCAAATAGTCAATTAATTTGATGGAAATTCATGCAAACGACAAATTTACTAACCGAAATCGTGCATGTCATCTATTATCTGATTGGTTGTAAATCCATTACCGGAAGTAAAAGGAACTAATCAAAATAGTATATTGAAACGAGAAAAAACTACAAGTGTGCCCATGGTCGGTTAGTCGTAGCCAAGCCAGAACGCGACCGGACATTGGTTTGCTAATATCATATTGCGTCTAGAAACAATATATATACAGGTATATCCGTTTACCACTTTACGATAACCCTATTAAATATCAGCTAAATTGCCTAGGTGACACCATTTTGATTATTCCGACTCCGCATTATCTAAATATAGCTCTCTTGTCTTTTTCTGACAGTTTTATGTTATTCTTGTCATTCGGTTGCTACTTAAGAAAATTTCCGATTTTGGATTCAGATGATATTCAGATGAGTTCTTGTCTTTTTCTGACAGTTTTATGTTATTCTTGTCATTCGGTTGCTACTTAAGAAAATTTCCGATTTTGGATTCAGATGATATTCAGATGAGTTCACGCGCACTTATCTGTGCTCCCTTGTCCTTCGTTTTGCTGAGCTCCACTCAAAGCCATAAAATTTCTATCACTCGAACGATATCACCGTCTTTCCAAAAACTTTTGTGAGAACCTATTAGACTTTTTGCCGAGCAGAATCTTTTGACATTTAAAACAAAAATGATTGCTGAATATTTCTTCTATATAAAACGTGGTAACCATTCTTTTTATATCTAAATTTAGATATTTTTTTATTTGATGGATATATGAGAAAATAATGCAAAAGTAGTTCTTTATATATCATTAAATGGTTTTGCTACAGTAATCGTTACTAAAAAAAGATCTGGCTGTAAGCGTAGAAACATCAGTTGGTCTGGGAATAGAATGAACCAATGAGAGAAAAATAACTCTAATAGGTCTGTTGTGTCAGCAAATCACAAACCTCGTTTGCCATAAATGAAACTTTTTCTGAGAGGTTTATTTAATACTGAGTATATTTACTCGTTTAACTGATGTTATACTATTCATATCACACACTTTACTGTTTTGTAAAGTAAAAAAAATGTGTTCTTACACAGAGTAAAAACCGGACAAATTGATAAAACATCGGAAAAACACCTATCGAAACAAAAATTTGCTGTTACTCGTATTATCATCCATACTGGTATCATACAGTTAGCTAGTACATTGGAAAACGTTTGATTCCGTAGTGAATTTTAGCGTTAGGAACGAGATGTAACAAGCTGTTCGAATGTCGTATCTCGGGATTGTTCTGACATTTGAATGACACAGAAATATAATGTCACAAATATCTGTAGGAATCACACTTTCTTGACATTGTAACACTTCTTGCAGTTGATATATATATATATATATATATATATATATATACGATTACGTTTGTACATGGCCGTCTTATATTTTACAATCTTCCTGAACAAACCTTAATGGGATGAATCGCTTTATGAATTCAAACAGGTTAACCGTAAATAACTAAATAATTCATCTCGTAGACACATTTTATAACACAGTCTAATATATTGACTATAATCTTATCAATTTATCATTTTATTCTACTGTAAAATCTGTCAGTATAAAAAACCTAAAATTTGTGTCTTGAGACTAACTGATCAAAAGTAAAATAAATCTACATGAGGCCAAGCAATGACTGATAGAACATACATAATGCATCTACGATTGATTGGACATCAGATAATTAGAAATATTGAAGTTAATTGTTTAAGCAACCCCCACAAATGTTTATTCTAAACACTACGAAACGGACTTTAATTTTGTTCCATCTAGATAAAATTGTTCGAAAATCAATGGGGTATTTAAAACCTCGTGCTGACAGCAACATTATTCAAAGAGCCTGCATTAATAAATAATCAAATGTATTTATGTGCTTAGCAATTGGCAGATAAGTTCTCAATGTTTGGTCGCCAGATTGCTTTCACAAGTAATGTTTAGACAAGCTGTTTACTAGTGAATTACCGGGCTTGTAAAACGGACAAGCTATAGCAAAACGATTCCATTGTTACTATATTTACGGATTTCTTCGGAATCTTAATGATTTAGTCAATATTTGGTATATATATGTTTCCTCCGTTAAATGAACCACGGATACGAATTGCAAATTGGAGCTACTATGGAAGGTAGGTAGTATGTAATGTTAAAGCAAGTTTTAGGCTCATTGACGTGTTGCCGTATTTTTTTAGTATTTTAGTGTTTTATTTGCTTGAATTAATAAATGAATAAAAAACGGAAAGTCCGCAAACAGGCAAAAAAATGTGAAAAGAATTGGATGTGACAATCGGGGAGTAATACGTTCTAGGTTATAATTCGAAAAGGTTGGCTTGTTTTTTTAAGGAGAATTCGTAACGAACCTTGGTGCAATGCCTCTTTGATTTTGATGTCAAATGAACTAGGATATAAATTAAATGGATTCTTTTCAATATCAGCATTATTTGGATTGTAAGTAATTTATTACAAGTGCTTATCAACACTGAGGTTAAGGGTTTGAGACTAACTGCGGGCATGACGTACTTGACTCCAACCATTTTTGACAAGGACAGCAAGCTTTCATGCCGAAGGTCGGCGGTTTTCATCTGGTACTTCGAATTCCTCTTCTGTTCGTCAATTTAAACAAGCAAATAAAATTTCAAATAGAGGTGCTGGAAGATAAATAATGCGGTCAATTAGAATAAGTGATGACAGGCCTGAAATGAATCTAGAGTTATATCTTGTGACCGGTTACAACCGTTAATTGTTCAAAGGAGGCAAAACAAGAACCTCTGGGAGTTCTGCATGTTTCTCATTGTCTTGTTCCCAGAAACCTCGTTACTTGGTGGCGACAAGCTACGTCTGTTGAGTTTATGCATGTTTCACTGTCTCTCGGAGTATTTCGTTGTTTATAATATTCTATACTTTTATACACAAAAGAAATAAACCAGACTTTAAACCTTAAAATTGATTAATCCCTCAAAATTAGTAAACAGATCAAACAAAAGTACGAAACACAAATAAAAGAGGGACAAAGCAAGGGCAACAACTATTGCCTTGGAACATGGATAAAGGCCCTGGAACATGGATAAAGGCCCTGGAACATGGATAAAGGAATTGGAACATGGATAAAGGCCCTGGATCATGGTTAAAATCCTTGGAACATGAGTAAAGAGAAAATAAACTCCACCACCGTTTCGTTTGTTATACCTTAACATTTCGTTTGTTATACCTTAACAATATAAACTAGCAGGAGCCATTACACTTAACATAAACATAAAATCTTAAAAGGGTAGTATAGAACCCCTGACTTGGGAGGATGGTATAGAACTAATAGATACGACTCTAAATTAAAAACCACATGGCAAGTAAATATTTAAACGAAAGACATTATATTAAATGCATAAAATAAGTAAAGAACTAAAGTCGAAAAAGGCGCGCTGCTATTTTATTTTAATCTTTATAACAAAAATGGTAGAATTTCACCTCTGAAAATCTTGCTAATAATGAAAAATACAGAAAGAATCAAACACGATATCTGACTAATATATGGTGTGTAAAATTGCTGTCCGAATCTTACAGCGGGCAGGGTGTCCTCGACTCCCAATTGTTAAGCATTGTCAGTTTTCCTGTCGACATTTGTGGGTTTTCCCCGGGTACTCTGGCTTCCTTCCGTAATAAAACTGGATGCCACAATATACCCGAGAAATGCTGACAGTGGCGTCAAACCCTAGTCAAACAGACTAAAAAACAAACCTACTAATATTGGTATATACCAGATTCCCAATATTCTGTTTATAAAGTTGGTTTCTTGGTTGTGGTTTTTATTACACGATGATAACTACAGTATTTTGTGTGGTTTACTTTTTCTTTCTATAAAAAAAGGCTATATTGTCTTGGTGCAAAATATTTGTAATATATGAAATTATTTTTGCATCGAGCTAATGATATGTTTTGCTGATATTGTTTTTTACGTCTAGATTACATGCATATCAGTTAACCATCTTAGGATAACCGTATTAAATATCGGCTAAATTGAATGTCAATGTGGCGCAATTTGATTACACATAGATACAGGAAATATATCTTTGTTAAATATTTTAGAACCATTCACATTCAGAAGAAATACATTCGAATATTGTGGTATAAATTAATTGATTTGTGTTTAAATTGTATCGAAAGCTGTGCTATGATTGGTTATAATGGTCATAAAATCAATGGTGTATCACATTTATCAATCTTTATCTAGTTTACTTTGTGTAGTAAATATTGAAATAACATACAACGTAAAGTACCTCGTGTCGTTGTCAATGACATATACATTACACACTTTGAATATCCATTTTAACGTGTAGATCTCGATTGTTTTTAAACAATGTTTTATTATCTCATAATCAACCGTACAGAATGGTTTTCTGTACATGGTTTTTACAGTTGAATTATTTAAAGTCATGTTTTATTAAATCGTAAGTAACGGTGGACCTACCACAACATACACTATAACCGACTCACACACTGAACAGGTGCTTGTCTTCGATATGTGTTCACTGTGTATGTGCTAAATTCGTCCTGACTTTCGTCACCATTATACAGACAAATAGTAGCATTTGGTAAGACTATTTTAGCTATTATGTTTTATTTTGTTTTATATTCTGATGAAAACGGTGTTTTTATATATCCTGCTTTGTACTACTCCAATACTTTGTTGCTTTACTGTAACAACTTCCGGCGTTGAAGCATGATGCATACTCGAACACAATCCGAAACAGTCTGTCCTTGTCCATGGCGTCCTCTCCAGTCCTTGTCTATGGCATGCCTTCCAGCGCATGTCCATGGCTTAATCTACAGTGCTGGTCTAAGGCGTCCTCCTTTATACTTCATGGAGTTCTCTCCAGTCCTTATCCACGGCGTCCTCTCCTGTCTTTATACATGGCGTCCTCTCCTGTTCTTGACCATGGCGTCCTTCCTCAAGACTTGTCCTCTTCTGTCTTGGACCCTCTAGACTTGTCCATATTGAGCGCCCTCTTCAGTTTTTCTCCAGTTCTTGATCATAGCGTCCTCTAGTCTTCTAGTCAGGGCGTGCTACTCTGTCTATGTCCATAATGTCTGCTTCAGTCCTTGTCTATGGCGTTCTCTCCTGTCCTTGACCATTGCGTCCTCTTTTGTTTGAACATTGCGAAATCCTTTAGACTTGTCCATGGCGTCCTCTTCAATGCTTGTCCGTGGCTTATTCTCCAGCGCATCTCTATGTCGTCCTCTTTGTCCTTCCCCGTGGAGTCCGCTGCATTCCTTAAGCATGGCGTCCTATCTTGTTCTTAACCATGGCGTTCTCTGCAAGGCGTTCTCTCTAGTTCTTGATCTTGACGTTCGTCCATAATGTCCGCTTCAGTCCTTATCCATGATATATACTCAACAATGATTTATGTATTAAACTTTACAGTGATATATACTGTAACATAAAAGCCCCGTCATCGAGTCTCTATTTACAAGCATTCACCCCTTTAAATTCTGTTTTTACTCCTAGTGATTTATTAGGAGCGGATCCCATAAAAGAGAATTAACCCTTTTTAAAATTATTTTACAGGAAGTAAAGTTTAACGAAGGGAATTATTATTTAAAATTTATGTTAACAAAGATAAATGCCAATTAACCTCGTTAGCATGATCAGAGAGCATGATTGGGTACATATATCTTTCAGGCATTCAAGATGTTTAGAAACATCATGGGGAGGGGTGGATGGGATCTTCAGAAACGTATAAAAATTTCTTCATCTCGTAGGCAACACAGATAATATATAAAACGTTGGATTTCGGATCATTAGACATTTTGTATTACTGCTGTACAGACGAAATACATCTTTCTTTTTTTTGAAAAATAACCAGGTACCCCTACAACAACATTCGACATTTAAACAAACCGACCATGCTTTATCATTAAACACATTCAATATTTTGTTAGTCTATAAGGTATTTTTTGTTCTGACCGTGGTTCTGCCAAGTCATCAAAATTATTGTGATGGGTCCACACTTCTTATGTTAATTACAGTTCGTATTAAATCGTTGCTATTGTTTAAAGAATAAAGAATAAGTAGAATCTAATAGAAAATAATCCAATGATTTCTGTCAATTAAACTTACGTTTATTTTTAAATTTATATTAATATCAATTATTATACAAAACCAGTTATGTGTGACGCCTAGTCTTAAAAGATTACCATATAAGTTACATGAGGATTAATGTAACGTATGGGTACGTTGTTACGTGATAAACATGGCAGAAAAGGGACGTGTTCAAGCTCTAAATAATGATGGATTCTTTGCTATATATGGATTTTCGCCTCTTAAACGGGCTACAACCTCTGGGAGGATGTTTTCAAGGGCATCAAGGTTTGATTTGTATTATCCAGAACCATTACCTAGTCTTTCAAATTTGTCATTGTAATACATCTACCTTTTCTAATTGATTTTAACCTCACCGTATATGTGAAAATTTTGTATCAATGCCTTTATTTCTTAACAACACATCATTGTACCGACTGGCTGCAGTGGGTTATGAACAGTTATGCTCTTATACCTTAGAGGAAGACAACAATTTATGCAACGATAAACAACACTAAATAATAAATAAATAAATAAATAAATAAATAAATAAATAAATAAATAAATAAATAAATAAATAAATAAATAAATAAATAAATAAATAAATAAATAAATAAATAAATAAATAAATAAATAAATAAATAAATAAATAAATAAATAAATAAATAAATAAATAAATATCACGGTTTAGTCACAACAACAAAATAAATAAGCAACATTAATAACAGTGTTTCTTCAAGGTAAGTGTTGAATTATGCTTATTAAGGCAATACCAGTAAAGTATTAGTTCTTTACTTGGTTTCAACTTCTTGTAATTTTTTCCAGAACAAAGCCACAGTCACGAGGTCAGATGGCCAGCCTGTACTACGAAGAACCGAAGAAGCCCCCCAAAATCATCACATGGGATCAGGCCAATAATGCCCGACCACCATTGAGGATAGACATGGAGGGACCAGGACCTTGTACTTATTCACCTCATACTGTTAAACCATTAAACGAAACAAACTCACCCGTGTGGACATTCGGATCTAAATGTGATCCAGAACGAGGTACGCAGTTAATTAAGTACAATTATACAACATATCAGCTTATTCTGACAGATTACCTTAATCTCTTGTGTATATATTTATTGATTTCGTACATAATTACTAAATGACATAAAGGGGTAATCAAACTGTTTAGCCACAGGAATTTAACTCCATTTCATTTGAATCGAAATATCGCCACCAAAACAAAACCGAAAAAAAAAGATATTGTATCAAATTCTTGTGATTAAGCACAGACATACATAACTACGGCTTGTTATACAAACAAGGTATTTTGAAATTTTAGTCTTGGCAAGTTCTCAACATTTTAATATTTAAGGAAACGAGATGAATGTCTTAACTAAGTAAAGACGGTATTCGTTATCGACTGTTTCAACCCATAGTGCCGCCCAGCACGTCCACGCAGGTTACCAGAAAAAAATTCGATCGTGGACCATAGTGGGTTACGTGGTTCGAGAGTTCCTTCTCCTTGCACGATTGTCCCCTTTTGTAGATTCGATAAAGAGTATGCCCGTTGTAGCCGCTACCTATTACCCCATGGCAGTTAACATTTTATAATCACTTTATCTCGTTATTTGTCAACTTGTTCTCGTCCCAAATATAGGTGAAATATTTCTCCCTGGATGTTAACATTCCACCAATCAATAAATGTTTATAAAATATCTGACAATGATTCTAGACGATACAACTACTGTACTTTACCAGTATTGGGATACGTTTAAGGTATCCGACCCATAATTGAAGTCACCGTTTCATTTTATTGTTCGACTAAAAAATACAGCGTTATTCAATCAACGTATTGCCAATTAATGATACAAATAAAATATTTTGAGTCAATGTATACATTTCTGAGCAAAAAAAAGTTAGTTACTCAAATAGTATTTCCGATGTTTGCCGGAAATTACCGAGGTCTGCTCCATTGAAATACAATGGACATCCGGGACATCAAATATGATCACGTGGACAATTGTGGTCCGGATACCTTAAGCTGAGCACTTGGCCAATAATGGGATACAAAAAAATGCTGTACTTGGCCAATAATGGGATAAGAAAAAACCTCTGTACTTGGCCAATAATGGGATACGAAAAAATACTGTACTTGACCAATAATGAGATACGAAAAAGCTGCTGTACTTGCCCAATAATAAGATACGAAAACAACTGTTGTACTTGACCAATATTGGGATACGATAAAGCTGTTGTATTTGACCAAAATGGGGCACGATAAAGCTGTTGTATACATGTATAGAAAACTGGTGTACTTGACCAATGTTAAGAATGGAAATGAAGCTTAGTGAAAAAAAATAGCGTCGCGCCTCCCCACGATAAAGCAGCCTTTTGGATAAAGTGCAATAGTTGTAAATGTTGAACGCAAAATGAGAATATTATAGGTCCGAGCGCTATGGCTGTCGTTGATGGCGACTAAATACGTATTTAATGGAGCACAAAACGTTATGTGCGTCTTGGTTAAAATATATTTTTTGTAAAATGTAGGAACAAATTAAGTTTGCCAAAAATTTAATTTATATGAAACCACATCGTTTGCTGTTTCTACGTCTTTCTTGTATTGTTGTAGAGGGAGGCTGCAGGACGTCCTGGGAGAAAACATGGTTCCAGTCTCCACATATCTGGCAAACCAAAGTAGATTTCTACAATGATACAAGTGTAAGTACATGGGGCGATGAGTTAGAGTTACTTTCACATTAGAGTTTATATTTCCAGTCAGCTGGTTAATTTTGACTAAGCAGTGTGGGTCTTGTTCAAAGAAAAAGTAAACGATAACTCATAGACCAGAACACAAAATTGAATCTATTAAAGTGTGGCTAATCAGATCAAACTAGAAAATCCTAATTAGCAATACCCCGCCAATGTGGTAAAACTTTTTTCTAAACATATCTAACACTTTTTGTCTACTGGTGACCTTTACCTTTAATGGAATTCCTCCAGCATCATAGGCTCCTTACCTACCCGATATGTAATAATATCCTAAAGCTTCATTGAAATCAAATGCAATCTTTTTGAGTTATTAGCCGGAAACGTCTTTTTTTTCAAATATAAAACATTTTTTTGCAAACGTGACCTTGAAATTTGATGGATTTCCCCAAATATTGATAGGCTTTTGATCCACCTAATATAAATCTATATCCCAAAGTTTCATTGAAATAAAATGCAAATATTTCAATTTATAGTACGGAAACATCTTTTTGTTAAAATTTCTTACGTTTTTTGTCGGCTGTGACCTCGACCTTTGACCGAATTCCTCCAAAATCAATAGCCTTTTTACCCACCTGATATGTAACAATATCCTAAAACTTCATTGAAATCTGTTTGAAATATCATCCGGAAACCAAATTTAGACGATCGGGGGGCGCGACGAACACACGGACGGATATGAGGACCACTATATACCACCGACCCTCGTCGAGCGGGATATAATAAAAAAAACTAATAAAAATAGTTCTAACAAATCTTATCCCAATGTGACGTAGACACCAGGGTGCCGTTTCATAAAGCGATCATTAGCTTAACGTGCACGTTATCCCATTTAAATTGCATGGGATAACGAGCACGTTAGTTAGCGATCGCTTTATGAAACGGCACCCTGGACTCAGTACACCCACACACTACTGCGTAGGGAGACACTGAGATACACTATGACACTGATACACTGTGGTAGACATTAAGACTGAATTGCATCTTAATATTTTAGCACTATTTTATTATATTGCTTTTATAGTATATTGTTAATATTATTTTATCTTTCTCTGTTGTTATTGATATTGATACACTTTGTGGTAGTAGACACTAATACACTATGACGAAGTAGATACTGATAAACTAATCCACCGGAGACACTGACACTGATTAAGGAATAATTCATTGATTCACGAATTTATACCCCCGGTTGGCCATTTACGTCCAATATTTTACTCCTAGCGTTAGCGGGGTGTAAAATGTGAGCATAAAGGGCAAACCTGTGGTAAAATCATTTTATTTTCTTGCCCCCTTAGAATTATTTCGATTCAAGTAGGACAATTAACTTTTTTTACAACGCTACCTTTGAGTTGCAGAACTTGTCACTAATTTAGGACA
Source organism: Limnoperna fortunei (assembly GCA_944474755.1). NCBI lineage: Eukaryota > Metazoa > Mollusca > Bivalvia > Mytilida > Modiolidae > Limnoperna > Limnoperna fortunei. The sequence continues at coordinate 21,789,451 of OX104114.1, read as the reverse complement.
CAAATTTGATTGTGACGTCGTTAAAATATATGCATATCTAATTATTATAATTGTATGATATTGATTTCTTCAGTGGCCATCACCTACTTTGTACAAACAGAAGTCGTTGTTAGGACCAAGACAACGAACCTTTACAGAAGCGCCTTGTTTCAGTATTGGAAACAGAAAGAATTTTAGCTTAGAAAAGAAAGGTAATAAATATATATAAATAATGTAGTTATTTTACTCGTTTTTTTAAATATATAATATAAAAGCTTTAATTATTATGTAGAAAATCCTATAGTAGTCATTATATATTAAAATCAAGTACGGTAAATTCGCCATCCATCGACTTGAATTTCGTGCATATTGTATATTATAATATTATTTCCTTAAAAGATTGCTACTTGATATATTCTTTCCTACATTGGTGTTCATTATTGTAAGTAGTCTGTAAACTTATGTTAACTAGATATTTTTGTCATTTTTTGTAGGTGCTGAGAAAGAACCATCACCAAACAACTACGAAAAATCGTCAGCTGATAAAGTGACGTTTCCCAAAGCACCTGCTTACACTCACCAGTTCCGAAGGTCTGGGACGGTTCTTTGGGCTCATCCTAGTAAGTATATCTTAAATGTCAATTCTAAAGTTTGTGTAAATGTAACAAAAAACATGCAAAATATAAAAAAACCAAAAACTTAATCGTGAAATAAAGACGTAGTGAAGTTTTCATCCAATTACAAAGAAATATGAATTGATAAAAGCAAGTGCACTTATTAAGCTATGAATGGTTAAAAGTGTTTTTTGCAAAAATGGTTTCCAGTTTTTTTTCTTTCTAAGTGCATTTTTTTTCCTTTTTAGACAAGACACCGGGACCAGCTGCATACACACCTAGATTTGAGTTTGGTAAATCTAGTAAACCAGCCTTCACAATCAGAAGTCTTCGGAGGGAAAAATCTCATGTTCTTGGACCATTTGCTACATTCTAGGCAGAGTAGCGATGTAATGTAACTGTGTTCAGTTCCGGATAAAAAAAATTCCTAATCCTGCATGTTTTCAAACGCATGTACTTGTACAGATGCAATATTGGTGAAAACGATTGCTCATGTTGTGTGAGAACAGAGGAATTACCTTTGACATATTAGTGCTCAAATAAGTAAATCAACTTGATACAATATTCAGGTTTTGTAATCACTTTAACTTAAGGATGAAAGATTTTGTTCCTTTTTAACTATATTCTGACTTGGATCGTCTGACGCGCCTTTTGTACATCATTCTACAACCAGATAGACATTTTGTCCCTAAGGGATCATTTCAAATATTGTTTTCTTGCTGTGATAGCTTTGTTTTCATTGAATATGCCATAGTATCCGCCTTTGCCTGTGTGATTTTCTATTTTATTGTTCATATCTTCGTCCATATCCTCCATTTTGTTTCTCAGATAACTATTGGTATATAGTGATAGTATTTTTTTAGATCTGCGCAAATACTTTAGGTTAAGGTCCAAGTATAAACAGAAATCGGGAAAGGTTTTTTTTAAATCCTTCCTGATTTTCTAAACCAAACCTTACAACCTTGTGGTTCAGGGGTTGGTTTGAAACAGAATTCCTTCAAGATTCGGGTGGTTAATGACATCGTCTTAATGGTAAGCATTTGAAGTGGAGAACTATTTACGACATGGTTTGAATGTACGCCTTCCAAAATAGTGCGGGGTTTATGACATGGTTCGAAATTCAAAACGGTTTATGAAATTTTTTTTAATTTCATACTTTCAACGAAAGGGCGATTATGACAAGCTGTGAAATTTCAGACTTACAAAAAAGGTTTATGACATGGTCTGAAATTTAAACCTTTCAAGGGGAGAACGGTTTTATGACATAACATGAATTTAAGCATTTCAAATAGGACGTATTATGACATGGTCGGAAATGTCAGCCTTCCAAACTATGAAGGTCGGTTTATGACATACTGTTAAATTCATATTTTCCAGAGTATGGCTGTTTATGACATGGTTTGACTAGTTACTTCTTTTTCACAAACTTTATATTTCCTTCATTGCCCTTCGTCTTTCACACACGTCTTTAAATGTTTTATTATTATTATGTATTAATTTACCTAGATCTGTTGTAGTCCTATTATTTTTCTATTCCATTTTCTCCTTGTGTGCCAAATGTAATCGGAGCAATAACCAATTGCTTCTGCATGTATCTGTATACGAGTGTCGACAGGGACCTAATATGACGGACTTGGATTATATGTCTATATACATGTAGTGGATTTCTGATATTTCTATGTAATGACATGTTTAGAGACTTTGTGTTAGTCTGGTGATATAATTCTGCAACAGAGCTGGTTAATATATGTATTTTCTTTATTTGATCACAGTGACATGATATATGTTAATGTCTTCCTTCCATGGCATCAGGTTTGTAATGGTCAATGACTCGTGTACATTTACATATGACGTTACTAGTATGAAATATTCATCCACTCTTAAGACGTTATCAGGTGTTCGGTTGTTGCATTAATACATCGGTTTTAAATTCAACAAAAATTAATGATAAAACAGTTTTCTTTAATTGAAATAAAAAATGACTGTGATATGTTATATAGATAACCCCATTCCGTCGCCATTACATGTATATCAGATTATTTTACAATCAGTATTTAAATAATATATGTGATGTCTGAGATCTATATTGACATTGTAATCTTGTTTTCTATATTTTATGTTATTTTAAGCACGAGTATATTTAAAATAATAAATTTTATATGTTATAGTCCTTTTTGTCCTTGTATTATTGCGTGTTAACGTGTATTCTAAGGGTAGTGTCATGTTGATGAGTTCATCAGATAAAACTAAAAAAATAGACAGAATGCACAATCAATGGTATTATTAAACTGTTCACATTCCCAACGGACACAATATAAATGATTGCTCGCAATGCCAAAATGTTGATCGGTGAGAATGCATTTCGTTTTGCTTCCATTGATTTTGTTGCGACGTTCATGCTTTCTTTAAAAAGGACATATTTGCTTGTTACCATTTTGTATACATGCTTAACTTGATACCTGCTTAGGGTCGTTATTTCTTCCCTTTCCTCCAGTTTTTTCGGTCATTGTATCACCGACACGGTTTGTGGTTTTCTCTTGTTAGTCCAGTTACTAGCTCACTGTCGGGGATTTTGCCATCGTTAGTCCAGTTACTTGCTCATGTTCTGTAGTTTTCCCTTGTTAGTGCAAATACATGCTCACGGTCGGTGGTTTTCTCTTGTTAATCAAGTTACTTGCTGATGGTCGGTAGTTTTCTCTTCATGGCATGGTCCAGTCAGTTCTCTTGTTACTCAGTTAAATGTTCATGGTTTGGGGGTTTTCTCTTGTTTTTTCCAGGTACTTGCTCAGTCGTTGCTCACAGTTGTACATTTACTTGATCGCGGTGGTTGTGGTTTTCTCTTGTTAGTCCACTTAATTGCTTACGGTCGGTGGTTTTCCCCTGTTAGTACAGTAACGTGCTCACGGTCGGCGGTGTACTTTTGTTTGTCAAGATACATGCTCACGGTCGGTGATTTTCTCTTGTTAGCAAGGTCATTTGGTCTCGGTTACTAGCTCACGGGTGGTGATTATCTCTTTTTGTTAGTCCAGTTACGTGCTTGTGGTCGGTGGTTTGTTTTCGCATGTTAGTCCAATAACGATATCATTGTCGTTGATTATCTCTTGTTAGTCCAGTTACTTGATAAAGGTCGGTGATTTTCTATTGTTAATCCAGTTACTTGCTCATAATCGGTGGTTTCCCCTGTTAGTCCAGTTATATCCTCATGGTTGGCGGGGTTTTTTTTGTTTTTCCAGATACTTGCTCACGATCGGAGGTTTTCTCTTGTTAGCCCAGTCACTTGGTCTCGGACGTTTGTGGTTTTCTCTCGTTAGTTCAGTTACTTGCTCATGGTTGGTGATTTTATATATGTTGGTAGTCCAGTTACGTGCTCGACTCGTTGTCGGTGGTTTTCTCTTGTTGATCCAGTTAATTGTTCATTGTCGGTGGTTTTCCCTTTATGGTAAGTTACTTGCTGATGTTCGGTGGTTTTCCCTTCTTAGTCAGGTCACTTGGTTATGGTCGCTGGTTTTCTTTTGTTTGTCCAGTTACTTGCTCACGGTCCGTGTTTTTTTCTCACGCGAGTCCCGCTAATTGCTCATGGTCGGCCATTTTATCTTGTAAGACCAGTAATGTGCTCAGTCATTGTTGAGAATCCAGTTACGTTCTCATAATCAATGATTATCTCTAGTTAATGCAGTAAATTGTTTATAGTCGGTGGTTTTATCTTGTTAGATCAGTTACTTGATCAGTCACGGTCGCTGATTTTCTCTTGTTAATCCAGTTACTTGCTCATGATCAGCGGGCTTCTTTTGTTTTTTCATCTACTTGTTCACAGTCGCTTCCTGACATTACTTCAAGATGTATGCCACTAACACCAACTACAGCTGCAGCTTTCTACTATATTCCTCCATTACGAAGTAGCCATCATGCATGAAAGCTGCATTTTAGAAGGATAGCATAGCAAGGTAGAGAAATGTGTCCAGCATCCACACCAAAACATCTTATAAACTTATCAGGCTGCTTAAACATAAGGAAGCTATCAATGACCTGACCATGATCCAGTATGTAGCCGGTGGTAAACGACCAGTCTAAAAGAGAAAGTACATGTATGTTGAGATCAACAACAGATTAGAAAACTTAGAAAATAGCTTTATTTTACCTGTATCTAACTAACATTTAATTAAAAGTTAATTAGCTGTGTTTTTACAGAATAATCCTTTGTACAAGTTTTCCACCTACTCCCATTCGAAATTTTACATTTTCTTACCTGAATTTTTTAAAGTGGGATAAGAGGAATGAACCATTATCTCTTGTTAGTCCAAATACATGCTGATGGTCGGTGGTGTTCTCCTGTTTGTCCAGTAACGTGCTCACGGTCGATGATTTTGCACTTGTTAGTCCAGCTACTTGCTCATGGTCGGTGGTTTTCTCTTGTTACTTCAGCAACTTGCTCTTGCGCTGGTATTGCAGTTTGTTTCGGATACTTGCTCAGGTCCTACAGTTTGTTCAGGTTAGTTTGTTCAGGTTCTGTGGTGTTCCTCTGGTACTCTAGCGTCTGGCCTGTTTGTGAATTTTTTCTGGTGCTCTAGTTTGTCCTGGTTAGTTTAGTGGTTCTCTCCTGGTAATCCAGTTGGCTCCAGTAACCTATCAATGGTGGTTCCCGTCTATTTATTCAGTAAATGCGACTTCTGCTCAGGGAAGTTGGGTTTATCCTGGTAATTCAGTTTGCCCCGGTTACGTGCTTTCCTGTTAGTTTCTCACAGTTAGTTCCGCTTTCCTGTTAGTTGCTCAGGTTCTATGGTTTTGTCCTGTTACTCTAGTTTGTTCATGTAACTTGCTCACTGTGAATAATTTTGTGGCACACCCCATACCAGTCACCTTCAGCAAAGAGGTAAAGTAAACAAATAAGATTGAAAGATACACCTAAAAGTGGCAAATGGCTGTTCATTCTACGCTCCTTTTAAAGGTTTTTGAAGAAACAATACCTCATGGCGGGTGGGTTCTTTAAATATGGAAAAAAAATAGACATTCTCTTCTGACTGGTTTCCTAAATTACGTTCCTATGATCGGCTTCCAATATGACTGTAACAATAACATGATTAATCATTTTCTTCGGAACTACTCCCTAAATAACTGTTAAAAATACTCTTCTAAAATATCCGTAGTATAAGCGAGTGTTGTATAAAACTTTGAGAACTATGACAAATGGAACAATGGGGCCCAGCGCCATAAAACCTACTTGAGTAAAAAAAAATTTGCTCAGCATGAGAATTTACTCAACTACCATGACAACAAGGGAAAACTTTGATTGGATGAGATTGAGAATAAAAAAGTTCTCAGCAAAGAAAATGTTTATGGCGCTGTGCCCGGAATAAATATATTTTTAAAATTTTAAAAAATCATAAATTATGCATGAATTTTTAGTTTATGTTAATGGTTACTTCGTACATTGCCAGAGGCTTCCATTTCTACCTTTTAAATTTTTTTGTATTTCTGTCAAAGTACTCTATGTACAACGTTTACTAATAGTATTTGTTATCTTACTATTACATGCATTTTCTTTGTTGTTTTTCAGCGACTATCTTTTGGTGACTCTGCACATTATTCATAATTTATGCAAACGAATCACAGACAGGTAAAAAGTTTTAAAAAGTCACAAAATATATGTTAACCGGAACAAACTGGAAGCCAAAGGATGTTTACAAACAGGGATTAGTGGATAGATGAACTATATATACACATTTTCAAAAGCATCTTGACTTTGTAATCTTGTACTTATATGGGATACCTTTACCGACATTGCTTTCTTTTGGAAATTTCTAGTTTTAACCATTCTCCCCCCCCCCCCCCAAAAAAAAAATCCACCAAGCGATTTTAAATCGAATAAATATTTTAAGGCATTATATCGACTTATGATATTATCGTTCTGCCGACCCGAAGATTAATACTCGTCATCTCCGTATTAGTTTTGTACTTCCTGTGCGCATGTCGCGAAATTCAAAACATTCAACTTGAAATGAGATTGAAATATTTGTTGAATAGAGTATGACATGAACTATCCATGAAAAATGGTTCGACCATCGGACTTATCTTCAAGTCGAAGAAAATCTTCCACTCCAAAACAACGTGGAAAGAGGCAGCCAAGTCCAAAGCCACAAACATCTTCTCAGTCGCCAAGTAAAAAAGTTTTTATAGTGACCCTCGCTCTACTCATACACACATTTACTTCTTACCTTAACCCTAACCCTGCCATTCAGGATTTTTAATGTAATGTTAATTGCCACAATTAAAAGAAATCACATCAATTGATGTATCGATATATATATATGGACAATTTAAATAGGCCACCTTGTTGTACAAAATATCTAACAAACTATAAAAAAAAGAATAGCTATAGACCCAACTACACTTCCTCCATCAGCTACAAGACACAGACACAACCTTCAATATCAAACTTTCTTCGCTACAACACACTATTTTAAATACAGTTTTTTTCCTTACACAGTTAAGTTGTTCTCTGGAATTCATTACCTGTCATCATTATCAATGCAAGTACTTTGGATCAGTTTAAATCACTGATCCAAACTTACATTATGTAATTAATATCAGAATAGATCATTTTTGTATATATGTAAATATTTTCAGTTTTCCATTTGCTCTTTATGTTGATTATTTTAAATTAACTAAATGATTTTTGATATCTTTTTCTAATTTTTTTATTTTTTTTTTCTTCGTTTGTGTGCCTTGGTCTGTTCGCGCCGTTGCATAGTCATCAGCAATTGATGGAGCAACGTATGATGCAGATGTAGATGTAGATTTACTACTGTTAATAATAAAAATTTTACAAATGAAACAAAAATAACTTTAGTGCTAAGATAAAAAAAACAATAAAAATCCAGATTAGCTATGGTAATAATAAGGTAAAGGTAATATTGTAGGTGTAAAGCAAACTAAATATTTGACTTTAATAACCTGATACGGGATACTTTCACTACACAGACCATCATAAACAAACATACATGTTGCTAAATCTTCTAATAGTAACCCTACTAATCAGTCAAATGTGCAATCAGCCAATAACACAGAACAATGACAACAAAAGCCTGTTGTTAATGGTTGGTAATATGCAAAATGTTAGATCAGTGCACTTCTCCAAATACAGATCTATACTCTACAACAACAACATTAATAAAAAACAGTATTTGTGTTTATTACTCCTTGCTCTGTCTGGGGACACTGAAATGAATCCTGGCCCTAAAACACCTAGATGGCCATGTAGCAGTTGTAATCGTGCAGTAACATGGAAACAAAAAGCACTGTTGTGATACATGCAACATCTGGTATCATGCAAATTGTCAAGGTATGACATCAAATATATACCAAGTAATGTACTCATCAAACATATCATGGGCATGCATTCAGTGTGGCATGCCAAACTTTTCATCGTCAATCTTTGACTTATCCTCCCTAGAAACTACAAACGTTTTCGACCCCTAATCAGATTCAACAAATTCAGTAGGTAGCCCAGGTAAACCAAAAGCTCAATCTTATTAAAAACAGTCTAATCATCATAATAAAAAGAAAGATACACCAATAAAGATCTTAAACATAAACTTCCATTAAAAAAAACCAAAAAACTAACTTGACGAAATTTTACCATCAGTCAAACCAGATATAGTTATTGGCACTGAAACATGGCTTAGTAATGATATACCATCCAATGAATTTTTCCCAGCCTCAGAATTAACTGTTTACAGGAGGGATAGACCAAAAAGTAACAATGATCAAAGCCATGGGGGTGTACTCCTAGCAATTTCCTCAAATTTCTTATCATCTGAAATGAACAACATGCAAACAGACTCAGAAATTATATGGGCAGAAGTCAATATGCAAAATTTTAGTAAACTTATAATTAGCAGCTTTATAGACCACCGTCAGATAAAGGACATGCAAAAGAACAGTTTAAAGAATCACTAGATAAAATAAAACAAACCAACAAATCAACAGTGTTAATTGGGGTGATTTTAATCTGGGACACATAGATTGGGAGGTCCCATGCACTAAACCAAACAAACCAGACCCAAAGATCCATAAAGACCTTTTAATTATTGTAAGAGACCATGCACTTGAGCAAATTGTTAAAGCCTACTAGGGGTGACAGAACTCTTGATCTCATATTCAGAAATATGCCAAATATAGTTAATAAAGTTGAAACCATGCCTCCTATTGGGAATGCTGACCATGATATTGTTTTTTGCTGAATGTTCCCTAACACTAAAAAGAAACAAGAAACCAAATAGAAAATTCTTTCAATTTAAGAAGGCAGACTGGTCACAAATGAAAAAAGACCCAATATCACTATCACTTGGGGTTAAAGACCAGTATAGCAAATCAACATCTGAAGAAATATGGATCAAATTCAGATAACTAAAAAAAAACCCCAAAACCGTAACTAGCAAGTAAAAACTGCCATGGATCGATAATGATCACTTAAAATTAACAAAACTAATCGACTATACACCGAAAAAGAAAAAACAGTCTGGAACAAATGCAGAACAAGACATGAGAAAATCTTACTGGAATTATGTAGAAAACATGATCTTGGATCTACCAGTACCTGAAGATAACACAAGAAAACAACAACCAAAAAATATATTCTCTTAAATAAAGTGTATGAAAAATGACAACACAGGCATTGCATGGGCAAAATGGTATATTGACAGAAAATACGAAAGAAAAGGCTAACATCTTGAATTATCAATTTCAGCAGGCATTCTCAATAGAAACACCCAGCCAAGCTATACCTGCAGACAAAGGAAGATCTAACTATCCACAAATGAAAAGCATTACCTTCACAGAACTAGGTTTACTTAAATTACTTAAACAAATAAACCCACACAAGGCAACTGGCCCAGACATGATCTGTCATCACACTCATCTTTCAAAAAAACCATAGATTCAGGAAAAATGCCACAAGACTGGAAGCATGCCAATGTCTGTCCAGTATTTAAAAAAGGTGATAAACTTAATGCCATAAACTATCGCCCGATCTCACTCACATGCATCCTCTGTAAAATCATGGAACATGTATTGTAATAGCCAGCAATATAATGGACCACCTTGAACAACAAAATCTTATACAACCTCCAACAGCGCTTCCACACCTCAAGATCTTGTGAGACACAACTTATATCATTCATCCAGGAACTAGCACAAAATAACAGTAACATCCAAACTGATGTCATTGTGATGGACTTTGCCAAGGCCTTTGACAAAGTCCCTCACAAAAGACTTCTATACAAGATAAATACTATGGAATTGATAAAAACACTCTTATGTGGATAGAAGACTTTCTCAACCAGTGCACACAGTCTTAGTCAATGGTGAATGCTCAGAAAAAAATACATGTCACATCTGGTGTACCCAAAGGAACAGTATTGGGTCCAATACTGTTCCTTGTACATGTATATATAAACGACTAAAATTAGTACATCAACACAACACCTTATGTCTCTTTGCTGATGACAGCATTATTTATACAACAATTAAAAATACATATGATGCAGAAAAATTACAACCAGAATTAACAGCAGCAGCAAAATGGGAGAAGAACTGGCTCATGTTGTTCCTTCCTGACCATTGCTCAGTCCTTCAGGAAACAACAAAAAAGAAACAAATTTTTCTATGATTACACTTTACACCAGCACAAACTTAAAATAGAAAAATCTACAAAATATCTTGGTATAACAATACAGAACGATCTGTAACATGATGGAACAAACATGTTGACAACATCTCTGCAACAGCAACAAAACAACTAAATTTTCTAAAATGAAATCTTAGAGTAAAATCACAAAACATCAAAGATAAAGCATATAAAGCACTAGTATGTCCAAAATTGGAATACAGCAGCTGAATTTGGGACACTCACACAAAATCCAAAGAATACCAACTTGAAATGGTCCAGCGCAGAGCCACAAGGTATGTTTCCAATCGTTTCCATAACGCAAGCTCAGTAACTGACATGATGTCAGTTCTTAACTGGCCCACACTTCAGCAGAGACGTACAAGAACATGCATCACGTACCAGACAGGCTACACATAATTTCTCATTCAGACACATACATACCAACAAAGATTCTTATAAATACTCCTTTTATCCCAGAACAATTATACAATGGAATCTCCTGCCTGCCTCAGCTGTGAGTGCACAACTTTGGACAGCTGCAAAGAACAGGTTCTATACATGTTCTTCAACAATACCTTCACATCTAAAACCATAGGTTTGTAAATAGTTTTATCCCTATATGTATAATATAAAAAAAAGTAAAATATAAAATAGATAAGCTCATTTGATTATTAATTTGAAGTTCACTAATTATTTGATTTCACTTATGTGTATATACATGTAGTACTCATGCATGCATTGGCAAGTAACATCTTTGCCTGGCAAGTAAACATCATTGCCTGGCAAGTTAACATCTTTTCCCGGGCACACAATCATCAGAATTGAAAGAGTGCTGAAACAGAAAGAAAAAGATGGTGGAATTAAAAAAAGTTTACAAATATAATTGCTATTATCTGCAAGTTTTGCAGTATGTAACATTGTCAAAATATATATTGAATTTAAAGCAGGAATAAAATAAAACACTAAACTTAACTATAGATAATTTGTCTAAAACTACAAATTTTATAAAGAAAAGTACTAATTTATAAACAGTCATAGATTTTGAATACATTTGCAACTATAGTTCAACAGTAATATATATTGTTTTCAATGTTGCATAATATTTCCTAATCTTGCTATTAAACTTAAAATTAGAAAATACTTCAAACATATTTATCAATAACAATTCATCATCCTTGAAAAAGGTGGGTTTTAAAATTTTTTTATTTCACTCATTAGTATATACGAGTTTCACAATATCTTTGTTTCTAAAAATAGATCGCTCTTATCAATTCATAATGAGGCTAAGAGTTTATAGATCTCTATAGCTTCTGTATGAAATGCCAATTATTTCCATTACAGGTGTATGTAACATTGACAAAAGCATGTCAATGTCACATATATAATGGCTATGTTGGTGCAGTTATAGCATTAATTTTCCTTATTAAATGTAATAGCTTTGCTGTTGGGTGACATATTATCTTGTCATTTCTGGTCCACATAATTCTTCATTCATGCTTTTCTGTGATGTACATGTACCGTATTTCTTTAGACATTATTTTCGTTCTCAAAGTACCATACATGAGGACTTTTAACTTTAAAAATCCTTCATTAGTTTTCCAATTGAATGAAGTTCTTGCCCATATTTTATAGAAATATCTATTCTTTGACCATCTGCATATTGGAACACATGAATAAACAGTGGATGAATATAAAACATTCTAATTTTAGATGGAGGTCCCAAAAAGAGAAGATTTAGACCAGGCATGAGAGCATTAATGGAGATCCGGAAATATCAGAAATCAACCAATCTCCTCATTAGAAAACTTCCATTTTCTAGAGTGGTAATGAAACTTATCTCCATGCAGAGAATATTGAACTCCCTTGTTGACACATTTTTAATGAAAAAAATTTTGATTAGCTTGAAAATATAAGTTTTAAATAAAAAGAGTTTTAAAAAATAGTTTTTGTCTCGCCTGCGACGAAAGTCGCTGGAGGCGAGACATATGTATGGGAATCCGGCGGCGGCGGCGTAAACACTTGACATCTTGCTTCATATCTTTGTAAGCCCAAGCCCTAGGTCCATCAAATTTGGTCCAAAGGTAGCTTATGATGAGTACTTGCCAGTCAGTCACCTGTCACCTGACCTTGACCTCAATTTCACGGTCCAGTGACTACGTTAAAGTTTTTGGGTTACGACAGTTCCTCTGTAACTACGCATGGTACGATGACAATATTTGGTGTATAGGTTGCTGATGACTAGTACATGACTGTCTGGTAGGTGTCACCTGACCTTGACCTCAATTTCACGGTCCAGCGACTACGTTAAAGTTTTTGGGTTACGACAGTTCCTCTGTAACTACGCATGGTAGGATGACAATATTTGGTGTATAGGTTGCTGATGACTAGTACATGACTGTCTGGTAGGTGTCACCTGACCTTGACCTCAATTTCACGGTCCAGCGACTACGTTAAAGTTTTTGGGTTACGACAGTTCCTCTGTAACTACGCATGGTAGGATGACAATATTTGGTGTATAAGTTGCTGATGACTAGTACATGACTGTCTGGTAGGTGTCACCTGACCTTGACCTCAATTTCACGGTCCAGCGACTACGTTAAAGTTTTTGGGTTACGACAGTTCCTCTGTAACTAGGCATGGTAGGATGACAATATTTGGTGTATAGGTTGCTGATGACTAGTACATGACTGTCTGGTAGGTGTCACCTGACCTTGACCTCAATTTCACGGTCCAGCGACTACGTTAAAGTTTTTGGGTTACGACAGTTCCTCTGTAACTACGCATGGTAAGATGACAATATTTGGTGTATAGGTTGCTGATGACTAGTTCATGACTGTCTGGTAGGTGTCACCTGACCTTGACCTCAATTTCACGGTCCAGCGACTACGTTAAAGTTTTTGGGTTACGACAGTTCCTCTGTAACTACGCATGGTAGGATGACAATATTTGGTGTATAGGTTGCTGATGACTAGTACATGACTGACTGGTAGGTGTCACCTGACCTTGACCTCAATTTCACGGTCCAGCGACTACGTTAAAGTTTTTGGGTTATGACAGTTCCTCTGTAACTATGCATGGTAGGATGACAATATTAGGTGTATAGGTTGCTGATGACTAGTACATGACTGTCTGGTAGGTGTCACCTGACTTTGACCTCAATTTCACAGTCCAGCGACTACGTTAAAGTTTTGGGGTCACGACAGTTCCTCTGTAACTACGCATGGTAGGATGACAATATTTGGTGTATAGGTTGCTGATTAATAGTACATGACTGTCTGGTAGGTTCCACCTGACCTTGACCTCAATTTCACGGTCCAGTGACTATGTTAAAGTTTTTGGGTTACGGCTGTTCCCCTGTAACTATGCAGGGTATGGTGACAATATTTTGTATACAGGCCGCTGCTGATATTTAATGCTATTTATGTAATGCTTATGACGAAATTTATTTTCGTTACTGATGCGGAATGCAGGCGAGACGTTTTTCTGTGTCCACACTTGTTTATTCATATATATCATTGAATTTTATATTTCATTTAAACAACAATGCACCTAGTCTCCAGAAAATTTCAGTGATTTTTATACGTATCATGGGAAATAACTTTTCAACTTTCTTACTTACTAGTATACATGGTTCAGACGCATTGTTAATGTCATGCTTTCCACAGGTTCTTTTATTTTCCAGTTTTAAATAACAATGACAACTTATAATAGATGTTCTGATAATGTAAATTGATTGATTGTTGTTTTACGTCCAGCAAGCAATATTTCAGCTATATTCAGGACGTGTGATAATGTAAACATAACATGCATAAATTACAATATTTCTGGAGTAAATCTACAGTTGGTACACAATTATAATAAAATTTACTAAAATTTCATAATATAAAACTATATATAGACTTTAATACGCTATATGAGCTTTTACTAACATATTATTGTAATGAACTTCGAAAATATCCGACTTTTTGAAGTATAGAAATTATCTGAATAAAAATACAATTTCAAGGGAGATAACACTATACTATAGTTACATTGTTAAAAATATGTGGCGAAATGCACTTTACTGGTGATGGATTTGATTCTTTTTTTAATAAAACAGTCAAATCCTACAACTAAACTATAATAAATAAATACTCTTTCAAAGTGTATTCTAGTACACATCATAATAGATGGCCGTTTGGTCGTGGGCAATTAAAAACATTCTGTATGGTAACCACACTCTAAATATTTGCACATGGTTTCTCTTTCATGTCTTAAAATATGTATGCATGTTATATATAATTTAATTATTTGTGGTCTTGTACAGTGATTTTTTTTCCTTAGGTAAGAGAAATTGCTATGGAAATAAGTATGGAACCACTGCGATGGAATGTGATGGCCATCTGTGCTTTACAAGAGGTATAGTCAGTTGTAATATATTGAAATTGATTTCATTGGTCTAGCTTGGAGTATAGGTCTAGTCCTAAACTCAATTATATCAAAAACATTGGAATAGAAGACAAATATGACTTTGGTAATACTTGGAGGGGGGGGGGCGGGAAATGCACCATTTTATGTTTACTTTTACATTCTTGCATCAGTGTTAGGATATATACCGATAAATAAGAGCAAGGCCTAAAAAACTGACAACCTGACAAACATACATGAAATTGACCAATCAACATGCTTGTTTTAAAAACACTTATATATTTCATGGAATCGGGTTCAGATCGGCCCTAATTAATTGCCACATACATGTGTTTGATCAAAACTTGGACAATTGAAAAGCAAACTCTTACTCAACAATGCAATTATTTAGTCACCTTTGGGGACTTGATGACTTGTAAGTGTGTCTCCCTAAAAAAGTCATTCTATTTATCAGTATTCAAGTAGATATTTTGTATATTTTGACAATGGAAGACAAAATTCGGCAAATGGTTTGTTTACTTCATTGGAAGTTTATAAAGGATTTATTTTATTTTAGTACAAAAATAACTGCAAAAACAAAACACCAAAAATGTTTATGAACAGTGAAAATAATGAACTGGTAAGAAAATTTGGAGTCCATAGTGTTGTATAACAGCACCCTTCCTTCTTATATAAGATCAAAGAACAAGGCCATGACAATACACAACATTTTATGGTATTTTCCCTTGTATTGATTCATTATTTTTTTTAATATTATTGTCTCTTCTTTAATAATTCAGAGGAATCTAACCAATTTTCCACAGTATCTTTATTAAGAAGTTTTTATTTGCACCAACTATTTTGTTTTTAAGTTAGTGGCTGAGCACTGAGAGGGGACACATTTTTTCCATGGAAAACTTTCACCTTTATAAATAAATAAAGTATTAATTGCACTTTTCACAGTATTTTTGCATGGCTATATGTAAATGATATGTACTGGTATTTGTTGAAGAACAATGTACATCTAGGACATATTTCAGTTATATGTGCTGCAGAACAAGGAAGAACACATTTGAAATCTATTTGCTTTAAGAACAATGCAGAATGTATTTGGGAAGTATTTGTAGAACATATTTAGGATGAATTTGTTTTGAAAAAATGTAGAACATATTTTGGGTGCACCCGATATTTCTTGTTGAACAAAGGAGATCATGTTTGGGATGTCTTTTTTGAATACATAGAACAAGGTAGAGCATGTTTAAGAACAAGTGAAAACAAATTTGTGATGTATATATCAAAGAAGAAGGTAGATATTTGCATTTGTATTTTTTAAGAATCAAGTAAGAACAAAGTAGAACATTTTTGGTATGTTTTTGTTGAAGAACAAGGTAGAACATGTTTGGGATGTTTTTGTTGAAGAACAAGGTAGAACATGTTTGGGATGTTTTTGTTGAAGAACAAGGTAGAACATGTTTGAGATGTTTTTGTTGAAGAACAAGGTAGAACATGTTTGGGATGTTTTTGTTGAGCAAGGTAGAACATGTTTGAGATGTTTTTGTTGAAGAACAATGTAGAACATGTTTGGGATGTTTTTGTTGAAGATCAAGATAGAACATGTTTGAGATGTTTTTGTTGAAGAACAAGGTAGAACATGTTTGGGATTTTGTTGTTGAAGAACAAGGTAGAACATGTTTGGGATGTTTTTGTTGAAGAACAAGGTAGAACATGTTTGGGATTTTGTTGTTGAAGAACAAGCTAAGGTAGAACATGTTTGGGATGTTTTTGTTGAAAAACAATGTAGAACATGTTTGGGATGTTTTTGTTGAAGAACAAGGTAGAACATGTTTGGGATGTTTTTGTTGAAGAACAAGGTAGAACATGTTTGGGATGTTTTTGTTGAAAAACAAGGTAGAACATGTTTGGGATGTTTTTGTTGAAGAACAAGGTAGAACATGTTTGGGATGTTTTTGTTAAAGAACAAATTAGAACATTTACCTGTATGTGTATTGATGTATATTTCTGTTGTAGGCAGCAGAGGCGTTTATTGTACATCTGTTTGAAGATGCATTATTGTGCGCTATACATGCCAAACGAGTGACGATACAAATCAGGGACATCTGGTTAGCCAGGAGAATACGTGGAGATATGAATTATATGCAGTAAAATTAAATATTTATATTAAAGGATTATTTAACAAAATAGATGGTAATTATGTATAATATAAAAGATAAATAAAGAATCTCAGATCCCCACAGTTAACAAATATAGGATGCAAAAAAGCAACTGCTACTCTAATTGGAAATTTAATGCCTTCACACAAAACCATTCTCTTTTATAACTTTATTGAATGGAATAAGATTTAAATTGTTTTGTTTTAATAAAGTGATGTTAATCAGTTTTTCACATAATGTAATTAGATTCAAAGCAGTGGGAAGCCTATAGCTTTATTTAATTTCTGTGGTGTCTAGACAATAACATATAGTTGTTTTGGAAGGCAAATATTCCTGTGATTGGCCATAGATATAAATCTAACAAAGAGCTAAAGGTAAAAGAATAATTATCAGCATACATCAAAAGTGTTTATAGAACATGAAAACGTAGTTTGTTGTAAATTTGTTCTTATTGTTTGAAATTTTAAAAAGATTCATTTATTTCTTTTTTTAAGTTTAAATGTTCTAAAAAAAACAATTGTAATGCTTTTATGTGTCATTCTTTAAATCATGAAAATTATCAGATGACCGGACTGTCTATTTTTTCATTATCAGGTGACCATGCTGTTAATCTTGGTATATAATTTTAGGGTAAACCAATACATGTACTAGCTTTGCTCAGCTACACATCAAAGTCACATATATTTCATTCACAGTTAAGTACACGAAATGTAATTACAGTGATTAATATGCTGTGGTGCATCGTTTTATGTAAAAGTAAATCTGATTGGATGTTTATACAATCCTACAACCTACCTTTGGGATGTTCTCAACAGGAATGTTTTTGTTTCTGAAAAAAATTATAATTGAATTGAATCGATAAGGGAGAATATTGTTGTAGTTTGATTGTAGTTGTACATGTAAGTGCAGTACTGTATAATTTTACTGTCACAAATAAGTGTTTTACTTAATGTCATTCGTCTTCTCATTTTATGCTTTTATTATCATGTATTTTTAAAAGTTCTGTTACAATTGTACACCTTGCTGTAAACAACAATACAAATTAATCCTGCATTATATAAAAGTATTGATAGGTTGTCATTGAATGCATTCAGTAATGATTTTAATTACATATAATAAATTTTAACTTATTTTAAAACTTGTTTTTGTTATTGAAAAAGCTGTTTTCAGAAAGTTTGTGTCATGTTTCTTTCCTTACATTATCACCTATGAAAAGGGTTCATTACTACAGGCTTCCAATGATTGTACCAGTACACCATTTTTCCCTAGTGTGTGGTTTATGTGATCAAGGGTCTAGGTGACCAAGTGGCTTAGGTAGTTTGTCTACTATAGATTGTGTGCCTGTCAAAACTGAGGTTGCTGGTTCTGAGTTTCATTGTAGGCTGGGTTTGCTTGACCTCAAAGTTAATTGACAAGGATTGAAAGTTTTTCTACCAAAGGTCGGGTTTTTTTTCCAGCTTTCTCCCCAAAAATAACTGGATGCCATGATATAGCTGAAAAATTGCTGAAAGTAGTATTAAACACCATTCAAGCAACCAAATGTTATTATATTTCTTCCCATAGGAGGTGTTACCTCTTCCTGGATTTCACATTTTCCTGAACATGATGATGAGTAACTTGATTTAGGCAGATACAGGTTACTCTTCAGATCACCTATGTGCACTCTTATTTCTGTCTTGTTTGCAAAAAATTGTGCTAAAGGCAATACAAATATATGTTTCAGCTCAGTTGTTGACACTTAATATTTACCTATTTGAGTCGTAGTCCATCAGTTTTGATTCAGTGGTACTTGTCCTGGGACCATTCTGGAAGGGTTCCCAGTGCTCGACCCACAGAGTAGCCCAGCGCGTCCCCGGGTGGCGGATCGGGGAGACCCTCACGTTAGGGCGTTGTCAGGTCATAATACGGAAAGCCTGACCGCGGACCGTACTGGGTAATGTGTTTAGGGAGAGTGTCACGCTCCTTGCACGATAAAGACCCCTTTTGTATATTTCGAAAAAGAGTAGGCTCATTGTAGCCGCTACAAAAGGTTAAATTTTCCGCCTCTACCCAAAACTATACTTTTCCAGTGGCAGTCGAAATTGTATTCCCTGTGACCCATCCAACCCCCCATTTTCCGTTGATTTATTGTTTTTGTTAACTTGTTCCCGTCCTGAATATAGCTGAAATACTGCTCTCTGGACGTAAAGCAGACATCCAATCAATCAATCAGTGGTACTTGTCAGTCTCCTGACCTTGACTGCAACGTTAGAGTACAGTAGTTACTTTAACGTTATAGGACAGCTCCACAGTAACCATACATCACCAACATGTTAGATGACAATACTTTTTATACAGATTGCTGATGAATAGTACATAATGTTTGAGTAACGGTATACAATACAATACAAGTTTATTGGCCAATAATGGGCCCTCGAGGGGCAAATACAGCACAACATGTATGATTACAACAGTACATTAATAACATAGATTATAAATTTCAATGGCAAACAAATATTAGTCATAGAGAATGGTGAAAAAAAAAGAAAATTGGGGTATCATAGCTATTAATGGACCTTAAATAGAACATAGCTCAAGTTATGTTACATTCCTGCAGAAAGCAACTCAACTGGTCAACAATTTCAGAATTTTCACAACTAAAACACCAGAAAATTTTGTCAGATGCAGAAAGGTTTTCAAAGTTAATGTTATAATTTTTCACAATATTAAAAAGTAAATTACTTTTGGCATCAAATTTATACTACTTCATGATTTCCCGTAAGGTGTCACCCAACATCGACTTCAGTTTCATGGTCAAATAGCTATGTTGAAGTATTTGATAGATCAGTTCCTCATTACACATAAATTGTGAATGACAATAAATAAGTATATAAGAATATCATTGACTTCATCTGAACTTTCGAACACATTATAATCCCAGCAACAAATACATGGCTTGCACAGCGTTTAAGATGTTATACACTTAATGGAGGTGTGCAGTGCCAAAGGATTTTGAATTTAGTTAAATATTCTTAAAATTAGAGATAGTTGGACCTGGTCAGTTTGGAGGCCAGGTAGCTCAGATAAGGGTACATTTCTTATCTGGTTATCTAATTCTACGGCATCTATATCATGTTGGATGTTTGCAGGGCCAAAGGATTTTGATTTTTTTGTGAAATATTCTTAAACCTATAGATAGTATATTGCCATTTATGTGTTGCTTATATTGAGTGTTTTTTAATTACTAATATGAAACATAGTAGGGATATTTTTCTGTGCTCACACTTGTTTTTATTTCCTTTTTCGTATTGTGTGTCTGTTTCAATCCGGATTTTGTCATTGTCCTTAGTTATCTATTCTCATTGATCGGTCGGTCCTGGCATGACTGTACGAAAGAGATCCCTTATCTAAAAGGAATGACCTGTACCATGATGTTCACCCAATACAATAGTTCTGATATTTAACTCTTGATTTTAACATAAATTTATTTCTTAAATGTTCAGCAGCTAAGTGCATGTGTGACAGTAGAGCATTACATGTTAGCCCTTTCCTTCAATGTCTCGTCCCGCTGTATATACATTTGTATGTTAAATGCTTTCATTGAATAATCTAAAATTTGGTAACTAGTGAATGCATCTACGCATAATTTTGAGTGCGTAATTTAGAATTTTAAGTGTGTAATTTGTGATGATATTTTGAATCATACTTTTGACGAGAACGGCGTGCAATATTCACCTACATATAGCAAACAGTCAAAATTTGGGCCTTGCCAAACAGTAATTGACCTTTACCTACATTTAGTAAACAGTCACAATGTGAGCCTTGCCGAACGATGACCTTCATCTACATATAGCAAACCATCACAATGCGAGCCTTGCCAAACAGTAAATGACATTTACCTTCATATTGTAAACAGTCAAAATGTGCGCGTTGCAAAACAGAAACTACCTTAACCTACAGGTAGTAAACAGTCACAATGCGGGTCGTTTCGAACATTAAATGACCTTAACCAAACTATTGTAAACAGTCACTATGTGATCCTTGCCAAACAGTAAATGACTTTCACCAACACATAGTAAACAGTCACAATGTTAGCCTTGCCTAACAGTAAATGACTTTCACCAACACATAGTAAACAGTCACAATGTGAGCCTTGCCAAACAGTAAATGACTTTCACCTACATATAGTAATCGGTCACAATATGAGCCTTGCCAAACAGTAAATGAACTTCACCTACATATAGTAAACAGTCACAATGTTAGCCTTGCCTAACAGTAAATGACTTTCACCAACACATAGTAAACAGTCACAATGTGAGCCTTGCCAAACAGTAAATGACTTTCACCTACATATCGCAAACAGTTCTAATGGGATCCATGCCAAACAGTAAATGAACTTTACCTACATATAGCAAACAGTCACAATGAGAGCCATGCCAAACAGTAAATGAACTTTACCTACATATAGTAATCGGTCACAATATGAGCCTTGCCAAACAGTAAATGAAATTTACCTACATATAGTAAACAGTCACAATGGTAGCCTTGCCTAACAGTAAATGACTTTCACCAACACATAGTAAACAGTCACAATGGGAGCCATGCCAAACAGTAAATGACTTTCACCTACATATAGCGAACATTCAAAATGTGAGCCTTGCCAAACAGTAAATGAACTTCACCTACATATAGTAAACAGTCACAACGTGAGCCTTGCCCAACAGTAAATGAACCTTACCTACATATAGAAAACAGTCACGATGTGAGCCTTGCCAAACAGTAAATGACTTTCACCAACACATAGTAAACAGTCACAATAAGAGCCTTGCCCAACAATGATCTTCATCTACATATAGCAAACCATCACAATGCGAAACCGGTTAACCAATCAAAACAAAACTTACTAGCAATATTGTTTGGATGGTCCTTTATAAAGTTTATGATTTTTATGCCAACTGGAAATTCAAAATTGCCGCCACCGCAGGACTTTGTTTAACATAAGACCCTATGGGAAAAAGTGTTAAAAGGCTTCTTCTCTGAAACTGGTTAACCAATGGAAACAAAAACTTGCTAGCAATATTGTTTGGATGGTCCTCTATAAAATTTGTGTGTTTTATGACAATTGGAAATTCAAAATGGCTGCCAACACAGGACTTAGTTTAACATAGGACCCTATGGGAAAAAGTTTAAAAGGTTTCTTCTCTGAAACCAGTTAACCAATGGAAACGGAAACTTACTAGCAATATTGTTTGGATGGTTCTCTATAAAGTTTGTGTTTTTTATGACTTTGGAAATTCAAAATGACTTTCACCATGTGAACAGTGCCAATCAATAAATGACCTTTACCTGCATATAGTAATCGGTCACAATGTGAGTCGTGTTAAACAGTAAATGACCTTTACCTACAAATAGTAAAAAGTCAAAATGTGAACCTTGCCAAACAGTAAATGACCTTTACCAACTTAAAATAAACAGTCAAAATGTGAGCCTTGACAAACAGTAAATGACCTTCACCTACATGCAGAAAACTGTCATAAAATTAGTGGAGCCAAACATGTAGTAAAGTCGTTTTGTGAGCAGTGCAACACAGAAATTCATTTTACATTAACATAAAGTAGACGGTCAAAGATCAATTTTTGTTTTATAATTTACCAAAGCACATTTTAGCCTTTAGTTTGTTTTGAGGGTCAAAGCCAGAATATTAATTTGAGAGCTCAAGACAAGAAACTTGGTGATATTTTCCAAGTTTCCCAAATTGGCTACCTTATTAACATGTTGGTTTGAAGAACAGACCTTTAATTAAGCAATTTGTTATAAAAGCTCACGAAAACATCTTGATGGATTATAACTAAAATAATTCGTATTTCGTGGACTGTGACCTTTAAATTTGAGACGGATTTCCCCCAAAATCGATAGGTTTCTTACCAACCTGATATATAACAAATCCCAAAGTTTCATTCTAATCGGATGTAAACATTTTGAATTATCATCCGGAAACCAAATGTGGACGGAAGGACGAACGGACACGAGGACCACTATATACCCTCGGCTCTGTCGAGCGGGGGTATAAAAAGAATGTTCTCATTGCAATTTGTTAATATTCTTTTTAAAGTTTTTTACCTACATATAGTAAACAGTCACAATGTAAGCCTTGCCAAACAGTGAATGACCTTCACCTACAAATAGTAAACAGTCAAAATGAGAGCTTTGCCAAACAGTAAATGACCTTCACCTACATATAGTAAACAGTAACAATGTGAGCCATGCCAAACAGTAAATGACCTTCACCTTCATGCAGAAAACTGTCATAAAATGAATCGAGCCAAACATGTAGTAAAGTCGTTTTGTGAGCAGGGCCACACATAAATTCATTTTACATAAAGTAGACAGTCAATGATGATCTTTTTTTTTTTAAATTTAGTGATATTTTCCATGTTTCTCAAAGTGACTACATAATTAACATGTTGGTTTGAAGAACAGGCCAATAATTCAGCAATTTCTTATAAAAGCTCATGAAAACATCTTGATGGAATATAACTAAAAAAGTGTTTAAAAAAGAATGTTCTCACTGCAATTTGTTAATAGTGGGCTCCACTCAAATTAAAGCTATCCATAACTTATAGTCAAAATACAATGACCTGTCAGGTACTTTATACCTATTGCTCAATCAATTCCAAAAATAGATAACAGCTGTTTAGAAAATTGCTTCAATCTGTTTTCTTTAATGCTCTTAATAAGAAAAAACTCGACATTTAAATTGCAGCTATTCATGCATGACTCAGTTCTAATCAGAAGATAGTCATAAGAGTACAATGTAGATGGAACAAGTTAGAAGTTTAAAGTTACCCGAGTCACTGTAGCTGCAATTTAAATGTCCAAGCTATCACTGATGAAGAGCTTTAAAGAAAACAGAATTAAGCAGTTTTCTAAACAGCTGTTATCTGTTTGGTTGAACAATAGGTAGAAAATACCTGACAGGTCATTGTATTTTGACTATAAGTAACGCAACAACAATTGAATGGTTGCTCAATGTCTAGTGAACACTGAAGTCAGGATGAGAACAAGTTAAACAATCAACTGTAGAAATCAGATAAAGCAATTGACGGAGAATGTATGCCTCGGTTATGAATGGAGAATTTAACCTAATATAACGGACACAATGTGTCTACTCACTTTCTTAATAATTGATAATGCAAACTTATGACCAACAATGGTCTACTGCCAAAATATCTGTATATAACCACAGAACCTAAAACTTCAGAGCATCTGTATATCTTCCATCTGAAAATGGGCTGGGCAGAGCTTTTGGTTAAGATATGTTGGAACGGGAACCTATCAGTAAAATTATTTTTACTAGTCCCAGGTTGGAACTGTCTCAGTAACAAGCCAATATCAATATTAAAACATCTGAATCTTAGATATTTGTTTGTTTCTTGATTACTTGGATGTTCCAGTCATTCAAACATGTTTTATTCATCAAGAGGCTTACAACAATCCATACAAACGCAGATGCTAAATAAAATGATCTAAAATGCCACAGAAGACCTTCGTTACCATCTACACATTGTTAACACTTTAAACCACAAAAGAAACAATAATTGTTGTTAACAACAAACACATCTCGTATGTGAAATCCAGTAAATGGTCCCAAAGATAATACAACACAATGCCTTATATCTGAAAACCAGCCAACAGTCCTGCAAAGAATACAACATGATGCCTATGTCTGAAAACCACCAAACCGCCCTACAGAGAATACAAATTAATGCCTAATGTCTGAAAACCACCAAACCGCCCTACAGAGAATACAAATTAATGCCTAATGTGTGAAAACCACCAAACCGCCCTACAGAGAATACAAATTACCGGTAATGCCTAATGTGTGAAAACCACCAAACCGCCCTACAGAGAATACAAATTACCGGTAATGCCTAATGTCTGAAAACCAGCAAATAGCCCTGAAAAGAATATCTTACAATGCTTTATTTTTGAAAACCAGCCAATAATCATGCAGATAATGAGTAATTTCTGAAAAAAATACCTTTTATCTTAAAACCAGCCAATAGGCCTGCATACAGTATAATATAATGACTAATATCTAAAAATCTGTCAACAGTCCTGCAGAAAATACAAACAAATAACCTATATCTAAAAAAAACAACACCCAGCAGTCCTGCAGACATTACAATATAATGTCTAACAACTTAAAACTAGTCAATAGCCCTGCGGGGTTTCTGGCCAAAAAAAACGACTGAAGATTAAAAAAATCTGTACAAAAAGAAAATAGATAAAAGAAACAAAGCCTTGTGTTTAAGATAATGTTTACTTTATTGTGAATGCATTGCAACAAGCCAATCAAGAGTATTGTAACAATTATCACAGTAGTTCATACAATAATTACAGATGCATTGTGGGTAAACACACATTCAATTACATCATGTGTAGCATACACTTTTAAATGCAAACACTAGCACCGCTCAGCAGTCGATTTTATGTATACACTAAAAACTTGAATAAAATTTAAATTCTAAACAACATTTGTTCACAAATACATGCTACACTATCATAATTGTAACAGTTATGTTATTTACAGATCAATTTGACACATGGAATGCTTAACTACAAAATAAAGAAGGGTTCCTGGTATACTGTGTGGTATGGTCATGGACCACTGGTTTTGGCAGTCACAGTTTATTATTAAATTACTCCAAGCAATACTTTACATGATCAAATTTTATATTTATATTGATCGTTAAAAAAAACAATGAACCTTTTGACCACAAAGTACACTAATAACTTTCCAGGATGATCATTATAAATTATTACAGTAATCTATAGAGCAATTAGTTTTATTAGTTCCACATTATTATCGATTATTTTCTAACATTATTCAAAATGTGATATGAATTAATAAATAATTATTTAAAATATTCTTTACTTGCATGTGCAATTCAAAAAAAGTTCTCTTTGTAAAACTAAACAAGAAAATATACTGGTGCCACTGATCTCTAGAACGAATAATCGTACCCTCGCTTTTTTTTTTGGCGAGGGTACAAATTTAGTCCCATTACTCGTAATGTGGCAATTTGATGTTTAAAAGAAGTTGCATTTACAATCAGACTGGTGGATCTTGATATCTTTGGACAGTTTCACCACTTTTTAAATAGTCTCGTGTTTAAAATCGATCAATATTGATACGATATGCTAGTTATTGCCGTTTTTAATAACCCGCTGTGCATTGTGTATTAATTGACATTCGTGTCTCTTTTTAATTACATTTACTCCATGAAAAACAGTGAGAAACCCGAAATGAATGGCATGTTTCATCTTGGGTAATACATATGTAAATTACTGGATTCTTACTAGGAAATGGTTGTTATAGTATGCGAATAGAACGTTTATACTAAAAATTAGGTGACATTATCCATATATGGAAAATGATCAACATAGCATTTTCCACGTTCAGACGAAAATAGAAATTTCTTCAAAAAAGATCCTTTCTTGTTAGTTTTGCAATGTCTAAAGCTTTAATAATGTAAAGACGATGAATATTATGTTTGAATTTTGTATAAATAGACCCAAGTTAGAATTTTTTATTTGCTTCATTATGAGCAATAGGACTGAAATCTGCTGTTAATACGACAAATTACAAAACTAACTTCGGATTATAACGGCAGTAAAATTCGACCTAACTGATGTCCTGCTTGCAATTGGCACAGCAATAAAGAATTTGCTAGTAAAAAGATTTTATTATGTAACTGTGTACCAATCTTCTTGAAGATGTTAAGTCATCTTCATTAAAAAAAATAAACTTGATGTGGGGTCATGTGATGAAGGTGAAAGGTTTGTTTGCAGTAACAATTTATTAAAACAATCTGGCTAGACTGTTAAAGTGAATTATACAATGTTTGTTAACATTGTGTTGTTGTGTGGAAAGCAAAAATATGAAAACTGTATTAAAAAACATTTGACATTAATTACTTAATACAACAACAAAATAACAAATTACAGTCAAAACCTGCATTGAAATTCCCATTATAACAAAACCCCTCTAAGGGTCACCACACTAGACCCTTGTAATTAGGTCCAAAACAATCCTTAGTGCTAAAACCAAAATCTAAATATAGTCCAAACACTGATCAGGATCAACACTAGCTACAAGTAGCACTAAAAATATTTTCATCAAAATGTGTTAGTCATCTTTAACTTATTTCAGTAAAATATTTCCACAAAGCTATTTTAAGTTAACAGATCATGGTGCTCAACATAAATGACAAAATGACATTTATATTAATCTGAGTGTAATGAAAATAGCCAATCTCTATAACAATTCCAAAACAAATTAAAAAATGCACAACAGAAAATTCATTTAAGAAAACAGAAATAAGCTGTTAAGATAAAAATGATTTTCCATGCTATAAAAGGGCAGGGGCTGAGGTTTTGGGTTGTCAAAATAGAAAAGAAGTGCAGTGCCAAAGGAAAAGACTGCTGTTGCCAGCTATCCAAAATTACGTCCCAATATAATACGAATTCAATTGGATTTTAACGAACCTCCATAAAAAAATACTTGTACCACATGATTTTGTATCTTATTAAAACACAAGCAATATGACACAAACACTTGCATCATTTGTTTGTAATTTATAACAAAGGTTTCAGTAAACATATGTTAAAATTTTTCCCACTTAGCCTGAGCAAGCTCTTGACTTTTTCTATTGTTAATTGATATATCCAGAAGGTCACTGAATGGGTCACTGATTTGACCTTGAACATTAGAATCTGAACTGGATTGATGGACCGCATAGAAAGGATTTGCCATAGCAACAGGTCTGAAAGGACTAGCTCCTGTAGATGGACCTATAACAGTTTTTGGTCGTGGTGGCATAGCAGGTTTATTTTGACGCATAAAAAATGGATTGTTTGTTACACCAACTGGTTCCCTGCAGCCAGGGGAATTTTTTCCTCCTGCCACAGTCGGAGAAGATGTACTAGCTCCAGTGTTTAAATGGTGGATGTTCCAGTCGTGTATTAGGTCACTTTGTTCCTGATCAGAAGTTTGTGATGTTTCTGAAATCGTATTCTTATCTGATATCAAGGGGTCAAATGATGCAAACATATGCAATTCATTTGCCGACGAGTTTTTAGTCAAACCGTCACCTTTACATGACATTAAATTTCTCTCTGGTGAGGGTGAAATATCCGGTTTAAATGAATCCCGTTTTGGATTTTCCAAAGCAGCTTTTCTAAATGCTGGAGTACGATAAAGATCAGATTTCACGTCTTGGTCATCAATCATACCCTTTCTTCTCGGTGAATTTTCAGGACTTGACAAGAGGTCCCGTAGTTCCTCCACTCTGCCAACAGTTGAAGAATTTGGACTACTAAATGGATCAAAATTGTCATTATTTTCAGGAGAGTCTAATGTTATAAGTGGCTGGCTTGATAATTCAGGTTTTGGATTCTCCTTTGATGCTTTCCTCCGAGGAGCAGGTACTGGGGTTTTACTAAGGTTTCCTATAAGTCGGTCAGGAGGTCTATCTGGAGGATGACCTTTTTGTCCTGTAAGTCTATCAGCTGCAATTTGAGGAGGTTTTTTTGGTCGTTTTGGTTTTCGCGGAGGAGGTACAGGATGTTGGCCAGCGTCGTCAGAAGTGTCAATATATGGAATGTTTGCACTGTCAAATGTTGATGTGGATGAAGTAGAACTAGTTTCTTCCAAAACAGTTTTAGATTTTTCTAGATGAGTCTGTGATAAAGTTTCACTGATGTTAAATGAATCTACAGAGGAAACATCACTCTCTTCAAGAAGCTGAAAATAAATAGTAAAACTATACATGTAATAAAAGTTCCAAAATATATGCTGTTTAGATAAAATATATGACCTGGTATTTATAAATAGCAGAAAGAACTTTTGGAAATGCTTAACTTACTCTTAGGACTTTTTGGTTTGTTTTAATGGTGTTTAATGTCACTTTAGCAATTTTTCAGCTATATCATGGCATCCAGTTTTATTCGGGAGGAAGCCGTAGTATCTGGAGAAACCCCGACATTCTGTAGTAAAACTGGCAATCTTTGTCAATTAAGATTGGAGTCAAGCAAACCCTTCCTGCAATAAGACTCAAACCCAAAATCTCAGTGTTGACAGACCATTTGATCAATAGTAGACAAGCTACCTTACTACATGGCCACATAGGCCCCTATTAAAGTACTATTAATATCTCTGGTATAAACCACCTCATTTGTACTGAAAGAGTGGCATACAACAGAGGGGTGGCCTCGAATGTTAAGTATAATGAGGCTTTGTATAAATATACTAGAGGCTCTTAAGAGCCTGTATCGCTCACCTGCCTTACTAAAAAACTTTTTAAGACAAGACTTTTCTTGCAAATTTTGATATTAAATGCTAAAGAGTTTATGTGAAGATGCTGTTTCTAAGAATGTTGCCATGTTGAATTTACAATCAGCAGTAGGAGTGTTTCTGAGAAGAAGCAGTTTTTATGTTTTTTCATAGGTTAGTATGTTAAGTGATGTTCCATAGTGGCAGCAATCTTGTATTTTGGATCGAAACAAAAAACTCAAAATTGGTAGAGGACCATACAATATCACATATCCTAAAATCTGCCAAGCTGTTTGTGAGAAAACGAATTTTAAAATCTCAGCCAGTCAGAACGCATTGGCAGTTCTGGCAGCCATGTTGAGTTTCCTATCGGCTTGAAACATACTTAAAATAATAAGATTACTATCTAAGATTCACTTCTGCATTATTTGGTTAAATTCCGTGGAACTGAGTTTCAGAGAAGAAGCTGTTTGTATGGTTTTCCCACAGGGTCCTATGTTAAGCTGTGTTCCACTGTGGCGGCCATCTTGGAATTTGGATCGCCACAAAAAAACTCAAATTTTGTAGAGGACCATCTAAGGAACATTTGTGCAATTTTTCAAATCAATCTGCTAAGCGGTTTGTAAAAAGAAGATTTTTGAAATTTCAGCCAATCAGAACCCATTAGTTGCCCTGGAAGTCATGTTCAATTTGCAATTGGCTAAAAAAACTCAAAATAATAAGATAAATATCCATTAATCATTTCTTCATAATTTGGCTTCATTGTGTGGAACAGTTTCAGAGAAGAAGTTGTTTGTATGTTTTTCCCATAGGGTCGTATGTTTTTCCCATAGGGTCCTATGTTAAACTATGTCCTGTGATGGCGGCCATCTTGGATTTTGGATCGGAACAAAAAACTCAAACCTTGTAGAGGACCACATAAGGTACATTTCTGCTATATTTTAAATCAATCTGGCAAGCAGTTTATGAGAAGAAGATTTTTGAATTTCAGCCAATCAGAACACATTAATGGCCCTGGAAGCCATGTTGAATTTGCAATTGGCTCGAAAAACCCAAAACAATAAGATAATTATGCAACCTTCATTTCCTTATTAATTTGGCTTCATTGTGTGGAACAGTTTCAGAGAAGAAGTTGTTTATATGTTTTTCCCATAGGGTCCTATGTTAAACTATGTCCTGCGATGGCGGCCATCTTGGATTTTGGATCGGCACAAAAAACTCAAACTTTGTAGAGGACTATCTAAGGTACATTTCTGCAATATTTCAAATCAATCTGCCAAGCAGTTTATGAGAAGAAGATTTTTGAATTTCAGCCAATCAGAACACATTAATGGCCCTGGTAGCCATGTTGAATTTGCAATTGGCTCGAAAAACCCAAAACAATAAGATAATTATGCAACCTTCATTTCCTTATTAATTTGGCTTCATTGTGTGGAACAGTTTCAGAGAAGAAGTTGTTTATATGTTTTTCCCATAGGGTCCTATGTTAAACTATGTCCTGCGATGGCGGCCATCTTGGATTTTGGATCGGCACAAAAAACTCAAACTTTGTAGAGGACTATCTAAGGTACATTTCTGCAATATTTCAAATCAATCTGCCAAGCAGTTTATGAGAAGAAGATTTTTGAATTTCAGCCAATCAGAACACATTAAAGGCCCTGGAAGCCATGTTGAATTTGCAATTGGCTCGAAAAACCCAAAACAATAAGATAATTATGCAACCTTCATTTCCTTATTAATTTGGCTTCATTGTGTGGAACAGTTTCAGAGAAGAAGTTGTTTATATGTTTTTCCCATAGGGTCCTATGTTAAACTATGTCCTGCGATGGCAGCCATCTTGGATTTTCGATCGGCACAAAAAACTTTAACTTTGTAGAGGACTATCTAAGGTACATTTCTGCCATATTTCAAATCAATCTGCCAAGCAGTTTATGAGAAGAAGATTTTTGAATTTCAGCCAATCAGAACGTATTAATGGCCCTGGCAGCCATGTTTCATATTTGATCAGCACCAAAAACTCAAACTTTGTTAAGAACCACCCAATAAACATTCCTGCCAAGTTTGGTTCCAATTGGCCAAGTGGTTGTGGAGAAGAAGATTAAAATGTAAAAAGTTTACGGCCGACGACGACGAAGACGACGACGACGACGGACGCAAAGTGATGAGAATAGCTCACACTGACCCTTTGGGTCAGGTGAGCTAATAATGTGGCCTTTGGTTAGAGAGACTTTACCACAGGACTATTTTATTTGGTTGTATCTGATTTTCTGAGGTTTTTTTGTGCATTATTGTTGGTTTTCTTTTGTTTTTGGATGTTTGACATAATTTTTTTTGCGAAACCATATTAAAATTCCACCTAGGCAATTAACTGTTCAATAAAACTGAATATATGTTTTCACAATAATCCAAACAGTAAAACTGTTCGGTTATTGAATAATCTTGACTTCAGTCACCATAGCCCAATTACATGTTCATATAAATGTTGTACACTTGACCTGCAGTCAACATTGCTATAAAATTAATAGGTGCAATTTACTGGCAAAGACATGATATGTATAGTGATGCTAAAAGCTGATATTGTCTAAAATCCCTTTAGCAACTGATAAAAATAAATCTGACATGCTCTACAATCATACTGATAGTCTACAGTAATACAATAAAGCTATTTATTTTTTTGTAAAGTTAGAATTAAATCCAAAAAAATCTTACATGTATACAATAATCTGCATATATTGGGCTTCAAAAATCATAATAACTGGATTTTGTGGGACATTCATTATTATTATTTCCTTCAGTTTTATTACAAGGAAGGAACATAATAATCTTATAAAGATAATACCAGATGTACAAATGAAGACTTGTCATGAAACTCTGGTAGAGAAATCTGGGACCATACTGGGAGGGAGACAAGAGATCTACCCAAATAACTGCCCAGTGCATCTCTAGGTGGCAGATAAGGGATGCCTCTGATTTGGTGGCTGACAGGTTATGTAATGAAAGGGCTTGCCAGTAGGTGACATGTTTGGAGAAAAAAGGAAAGTCCCATGCAAACTAAAGACCCTTAATGGTGGATAAAAATAGGCTCATTGCAGGTACAATAAAAGCCTAAATTCTCTTCATACTTTTACAATAACATTCAAAAGGGCAAGATTGCTACAAGTAGCCAAATGTCCCCCACTGCTGCAATATCAAATTGCCTAAGACATGTGAGAAACTAAAATGGAAAAATTTTGTTCGTGATACATTTAGTTATGAGACAAAATAATAAGAACTTAATATTTGAATTGGAATTTGGGAAAGAGTTAAGCAACTTGCATGATAAAACTTGACCAGAATATGCAACCCTGATTAGCCAAGTTTTAATAATTTATAATTATATTCTGCAAAACTTAATTAGAAAAACATTGCTGAAAATAAGTAGATCTACTAATTTTTACTTTTAAATAATAACAGCAATCTTGGTTGAACTGTCAATATGAATATCATATTAGTTTTGCTCATTTTACTGAAAACTGATGTAGGCTCAATCATTTTGAAAAATTGATTTATTTTGTCATCCATTTAAGTTGGCAGGACAGGGCTACAAAAAAGAATTACAACTATATATCAGTGAGATGGTATCCATCAATGTGGGCCCAGCTGACCTTGAGGTCAAAGTTCAAGGTCAAAGCAAATCAACCATGGTAAGCAAAACATTGTCTTGATATTATCTACCCACAAACCAAATATCAAAAGCCTACCTCAAAAGATATAGCCAGGACATGATTAGTTTGGAGGGACAGACTGATCACTATAAGGTGTCAACACTATGTGTACAGTACACATTGTACATCTACAGTATACATTAGATTACGCTGAAAATGTAAGCACAATCACCCAATGTATGAGGTTTTTAAAATTGTTGGTAACAATGGTTTGCATGCAGGGCTATTGGATATATATTTTAAAATGAAACCTCCTAAGGATAATCCACAGCACTGGTTTAAATTGGTTGAATGGTTACTGAGAAGAGGATTTAATTACCTGTATGGTTACTGAGGAGAAAATTTAACTGGTTGTATGGTTACTGAGGAGAGGATTTAACTGGTTGTATGGTTACTGAGAAGAGGATTTAACTGGTGATATGGTTACTGAGGAGCGGATTTAACTGGTTGAATGGTTACTGGGAAGAGGGTTTAATTGGCTGTATGGTTACAGAGGAAAGGATTTAATTGGCTGTATGGTTACAGAGAGGATTTAACTGTTTGTATGGTTACTGAGAAGAGGGTTTAATTGGCTGTATGGTTACAGAGGAGAGGATTTAATTGGTTTAATGGTTTCTGAGGAGAGGATTTAAGTGGTTATATAGTTGCAGAGGAGACAATTTACATAGGAGAGTATTTAAGTGGCTGGATGGTAACTGAGGAGAGGATTTAACTGGTTTAATGGTTTCTGAGGAGAGGATTTAAGTGGTTATATAGTTGCAGAGGAGACAATTTACATAGGAGAGTATTTAAGTGGCTGGATGGTAACAGAGGAGAGGATTTAATCGGTTGTATGGTTTCAGAGCAGAGGATTTAATTTAATTGCTGTTATAGTTTAGTGAGGAGAGGATTTAACTGGTTGTATGGTTACAGAGGAGACAATTTTCATAGGTTTAGTTTGGTTGTTTGTTGTTTACCGCCACTTTCAGCAAATTTTTCAGCTATATCATGATGTCCAGTTTTTATTGGGAGAGGAAGCCGTAGTACCTGGAGAAAACCACCAACCTGCGGTAGGAAAACTTTTCATATGAGAGGATTTAATTGGTTGTATAGTTTCTGAGGAGCAGAATTAATTGGTTGTATAGTTTCTGAGGAGAGGATTGCATTGGTTGTATGGTTTCTGAGGAGAGGATTTAATTGGTTGTATAGTTTCAGAGGAGATGATTTACATGGGTTTAGTTTGGTTGTACAGTTTTAGAGGAGATCATTTACATAGAAAGGAATTAATTGGTTGCTGGTTACAAAGGAGAGGATTTAATTGGCTGTATGGTTACAGAGGAAAGGATTTAATTGGTTATATAATTTCTGAGGAGAGGATTTAATTGGTTGTATAGTTTCAGAGGAGATGATTTACATGGGTTTAGTTTGGTTGTTTGGTTGTACAGTTTTAGAGGAGATCATTTACATAGAAAGGAATTAATTGGTTGCTGGTTACAAAGGAGAGGATTTACTTGGCTGTATGGTTACAGAGGAGATGATTTAATTGGTTGTGTAGTTACAGAAGAGGATGTAATTTGAAAACGCAACAGATAGGAAATGGACAAAAATAATAGAAAAAACTACCTTGACTTAAAAAATAAGAAAATTTCAACTCTAAATGGCTACCAAGCTAAGGAAATTATTTTGTTACCAAGCAGACAACTATAAAAGATCCCAATTATACAGAGGATAAATTCCAAATATATATATATATGTGGTAAACCTACTACACAACCCTTCATCCATTTGACCTCACCTAATTCTGTCCAAGCAAAAAATAATAAAAGGTTATAATTAGTAGGCTTTGAAACAATGTAGAAAATTAAGCTTTAAGTCTATTAGTGGAAAATATGTACAGTTTCTCATTTAACATACAGGTAGGTTCAGGATGAAAATTGTTTGTTTGCTTGTTTGTAATAGGTTCAACACCACTTAAAGCTATTTTTCAGTTGCGTCTAGTTTTTTAGGGGGAGGAACCTAGGGGTTATAAGTGACAAAAAAACAGGATAATGACAGTCCTGTCAGTAGAGGTTAGAGTTGAGCACTCTGCATGAATAACTGCTAGAACCCACAATCTAAGTGTTGACATGTGATCAAGTGTACCTGAACCACTCGGCTACAGATTTCCTCGATGAAGACTGTTATCATTCCACCAACTCTAGTGTGGCTACACAAAACTGATGATAAGTCAACAAATCAAACCAGTGTGGCAAAAAATTATTATTGATGCCATAGTTTCTTTTTTATAAATGAACAAATGATTGTAGATTCCAGTGATTTAATCTGAGTGGTCCAACATATAGAATGAAACAGAAAAATTTTTTTTTACTAGAACCGTCAGCCAATGGCTAACAAATACTATCACCCGTTCTCCTGTTCAGATACTTTTGGACGCATATGTGAATATATGAACCAAGTACAGGGAATTTCTAAAAAGGACAACAACAAAAACAAGGGAAATATTGCTACATGTAACCAAACATCCAATGCTGCTGCAGTGTCAGATAAAATATCAAAGCAATCAATTAAGCCGTTACAGAGATGTGTCCACGTGATCTAACATTGTATCATTTCGGAAATAGTCACAGTCTCATAACTACTACAAAACTTCACTCACCAACATGGTGGTAAAGTATGCACATCTACACATCACAACATTATTCCACCAAATATCAAAGTAATCCACCTAGTGGTTTCAGAGAAGATGAATCCACAAAGTGCTGTGGACAGACAAAACCCAATACCATGCCTTTCTGATGCTTCATTGCGGCAGGAACAGACATAAGACATTTAAGCAATTTGACAAATTTAATTCATAAATAAATCTAAATAAATAAAAAAACGTTAACTTGACCCTGAAATTGACATCAATGTCACATGACAACTATTATTTCTATCTACATGTACCAAATATTATCCGACCATGCATAGTTACTGAAGCACTGACCAAAATTAATTTTTAATAGTGGTAGTCATGTAGGATGGAGGGATGAACTATGTTTTGGAAAGGGACTTGAGAACAAACATCGATACCATGTTTAGTTCAAATTAATCTATAGAGACTTAAGTAAACATACAAATAACAGATGAAAAAGATAGCTAAAGTTCATGGGAGCTAAATAATATTTTAATAGTATTTAACAGAATTTGTTATGTAGCAGCACTCAAATATTACTGAAAAAAATTACATGGTAAAAGCTTCAGAAAAAAAATTCTGTCAAGTTTATTTATAATGTCAGAATACTTACAATAGAATGATGAATTGGTGATGTGCCAAGATCTTCTGCACTTGCAGATTTGTTAAGCGCCACCTGGATGTCAGGGTCAGAAAGAAGATTTACACTAACACGGTTATATGATAAATCTACTTCTGAATCATCTGTGCTCTTTTCATCACCAAATGATATTACTTTGTATTTTGAAACTCTGCAATAAGCAAATTTTTTTTATTAAATATAGTTAACAATGTCAACTACCACCAAATGGAGCTGTTTTTTGGTTTTTCATTGTGCAACTGCTGGAATCGTAAAAAAAAAAAATAAAAATTGCAATATAATTTTTTCATGAATTCTGTGTACCTGCTCAAAATCCTAAGAGAACCTAATTTACCACATAAGATAATACATTCAATGCAACAATAAAATATCCCAATGTATACACATGATCTAAACATCTACAAAATTAGTACAGTAGTCCCCCTCTTATAAGACCACCCCATCTGAGTCATGAAAGTGGTCTTATAATGGGGGTGGTCTTTCTTGAGGGGATACAATTTATACAGGTGTATAGACCTTGGTTGGTTGGTTAGCAGCAAAAGCTGTGAAGTGATCAAGAATCACACAAAATAAGTATTTGTATTTTATTATTCAGTATAAATAAAAATAAAAAGAATTCATTTTTATCTAGATGATATTGATAATATAACAATTCCAAGTCTTCTTAACAGTGAATGTTTCTGTTCCTGTTTCATCTGCATTATCGTTGTTTTTATCACTTTTATTTTCTGTCCAGGTTCCACTTAGTAGTTTATTAAGGTTCCGTCTTATTTGGAAAAATCCAGTTTTTTTCTCTGTTTCCAGTTTCCCACTTGACCCATGTTTTTGACATCGTTTGTAGTAAATTTTGATTTATGATTATGTTGGTACATTGTACTATTATCTCTTTGTTGAATATTTCAGTCTTGTAATAAACTCGATTTCCGTAATGCCGAAATTAAACTGATCTACAATATCCCACTTGTTTTCCCCTTTAATCCAGTTTAAAAACCTTTCTTTTACACGATTTCGACATTTTGTTTATCGGTTGTTGAACTGTTTCCGAACTGGTTTACGATAATAAAACCAAATCTCGTTCTATTCGAGACTTTCAAAATAAACATCCGGTCAGTGAAAATGGTCGTTCGTGAAGGGATTTTACGTTGTTGTGTCAAAAAACGTGGTCGCTGGTTGCGTTTGAGGGGTGGTCGTTCGCGAAAGGTAATTTTACGTTAGAAACACTTAATGCATCAGGGTTTTGGCCGGATAAAGCGGGTGGTCGCTGGCGAAGGGATCGTATAAGAGGGGGACTACTGTAGTACATTAATCTAATAATGAAGACTCACAAATTGACCTTGATCTGATCATTTACCATATTAGGTAGTACATTCACCTAAACAATAAAGTCTCCCAAAGTTTTACCAGGGGATCTGACCATCAACTATATAAGGTAGTACATTCAACTTAACAATCAAGTCTCCCAATGCACTACCAAGGATCTGACCATCTATCTATCATATAAGGTAGTACATTCAACTAAACAATTAATTCTCAGAATGAGTTGCTGAGGATCTGACCATCTACCATATAACGTAGAACACTCTACAATAAAGCCTCCCAATGTGATACAGAGGATCTGACAATCTACCATATAAGATAGTACATGAAACTAATAATGGAGCCTCCCAATGTGATCTTGATGATCAGACTATCTACCACTTCAACAAAACAATAAATCCTCCCAATATGATCCTGTGGATAAGAAAATTTACCATATAGGTAATATATTCATCTAACAATAAAGCTTATAGATGTGATCAATGTACTACTGTATGTATTTTACCTGTTGTCTGCATGTGGGACATGTGTGACATGTATAGTGGGCTGGTTAGCAGGTCTGGGAGGCTGAAAAAATTCACAAAGCAATGTAAACATAAGTAGAATGAAGGAATTACAAATATCATTAGATGCTGACACACTGTAAAGACCATTCATTTACAATGGTCAATTTATTCAAGTAATCTGTAAACAAATTCTGCTTTTTCAGATGTAGCATAGTATAAGCTTACAAAGTCGCTAACAACTTTTTCCTTTGCACAAGTCAAAACATCATA
Organism: Limnoperna fortunei; assembly: GCA_944474755.1. NCBI lineage: Eukaryota > Metazoa > Mollusca > Bivalvia > Mytilida > Modiolidae > Limnoperna > Limnoperna fortunei. The sequence goes on along the minus strand of OX104114.1, from coordinate 21,751,228 downwards.
TCAGGATATAACATGTAGTCTTTCTTTCTTGTCAATGTTCATTAGAAAATTTTATCATTTTCTGTTTATTTTTCAAGTTAACTTTTGATGAAGTATTTTTTTACAATTTTATTCAAATAAGAACTTGAAATGATATAAATTATTAAATAAAAAATAATAATTATTATATTATGATCTAACCCAATCTATGCAGTCAGTAACAAAAGCTTAATAAAATCTCTAGACTATTTAACATAAAACCCACTCCATCTAAAATAACAGATATATCTGATAAAAAAGTCAATGTTGAACCTACTTACTGTATTTTTGGAATAATTTATTAGGTAAGTCCACAAACAAAGTAACAGAAGTTCATGATCAAATCATTTTTAGATGAAGGATACCAAGACATGCAATTGTTCATGCCATTCTGTATTACCATGATATTTAAATAAAAGATTTAATGCCATCCATGCACATGCATTACAATAAAAAAATAATAAAAAGGGGACATCATTCAGGATTTTATACTTTCAAGGGAAATAACTCTAGTATCTAGTAGCGAGGATAACAACTCTAACAGGATATTGTATAACTATTAGTGGGTGTGTATTCAATAAGTATTCATAAATACTCCTGTAGGTTTCCTTCTTATTTCAAAGACAACTTTTTCTAATATAATACATGATTTAATATTTTTTCTGTTATTTTTTTGTAACAAATATGAAATATAAAAGCAAAATATGTTTTCAGCAAAGGCAGCAATCTAGAACGTGGTTAAATTATAAAACTTAATTGTGCTTGAATGCTTTATAAGAAATGTGCAGGAGTTTTTAACTTGGCTTGGCATTAATTTTGTTTCTACTTGTGTGCAGGAGTTATAAACTTAGCAATAATACTCTACCTCATCCTGTTAAAATTTAGGAAAAGAGAAAATATTTATAAGAAAAAAGCTGTTCATGTTAACAGTGTTTTAATATTAAGCAAAAATAACAAATAACGTTCATGTTAAAATCAATGCATTAAATTAAAAATACTTTGTGATTATACTACATGTCACACCCTTGAAGATAGCTGAAATACTACTCACTGAAAGTTAGGTAACCATTTAAATCATATTAATATAGCTGTTAATAATAGAGGTATCAAATGTAGAAGCACACAACTTGTCAACTGTAGGAAGAGTGATAAACACTATAAATAAATGTTAAACAGTTCCAAGTACTATCTCTGTATTTACGTCCTGTGTCCTTGACACTATAGGAAACTAACAAAATTTTCAGTGAATCTTGAAAAACTTACTCTAATACTTTTTAACTCTGCAGCATGTATAACAGTCGCAGGCCTATTACGACTGAGGGTTTTAGAATAGGGTCGCGGTTCTTTGGCACTTTTGGATCTATTAGAATTCTCATCATCCTACAAATATCACCAATTCAGTTAAAAATAGCAGTGTTATCCACTGGGTATATAAAGCCAGAAATGAAATAAGCCCTTCATCAATTTTAAAAATAATCTGGTCAGAAGTAGGTCTCACCAATTTGTATTTGTTCTAAAATGACAACAAAGATTGACTAGTTGACTTTTTTACACATTAAAGAGTATGCTACAAGAAGCTGAATTTTACACAATAATTTTTTGTGGACATGACTTGGGTAGTGGAGAAAATTGTTGATATGGGGAGAACTACTCGCTGATCAGCATATCTCATATTTTAATTGTGAAGGGCTTTGACAAAAAGTCAAAAGTCTTTGATACCACCAAACTAAAAGACAATACAAGAAAAAACTATTTTAAAAATTGTGTCATTTCTGTCAATTCTAACAATGGATAACACTCTACTTTATATCTGACTAAACATGCAGAAACTGAACAATACCCAAACTGAAATAAATAATAATAATATACAAGGTTAGAAGGGTACAAACAGCATTATAAAATTACAGCCATTTAATATAACAAGCAGCCATATCGAAAAAGATAAAGCTAATAATAACATGTAGATATTTATGACAAAATCAGCATTATAGATTTACTTTGTCCATCGGCAATATATAATCACTGCACTGTCTCCGCGACAATAAAGTCTATTATTCTGATACAATGTTAAATTTAAACAAGTATGGACACACTCACAAAGGGATACCCCCCAGCTTCGCCTTCAAGCCCAATTATCTCCCCTTAATGATATAAAAATCCTTCATGCACATCTACATATAATATACTTCCTTTATGCTAAGTTTCATTAAATTTCATCAAGCGGTTTAGCAGGAGTTGCGCTTACAAGGAATGTGGACAGCCAGGGTGATTCCAATATACCCCCAACAAGTTTGCGGGGGTTATAATTACAAAAAAATGAAGCGATTGATTATTCTATGTAAAACTATTGTTTAAAAGAGGTGATTTTTTTTAAAGTGGGCTTTGTTAATTATACAAAAGTGGGCTTACTTCAATATTTGCTTTATTGTACAATGATAAAAAGTTCTCTATTTACTAAAGAATAGATCTATGTAATATGCAGGAAAAGATACAAGGCAACCACATTCAAATTAATGAAAGTTATATATATTTTGTGGACAAGGGTAGCTAGTTTGACGAACACTGAACTAACACAACAGACTCACAAACTGTGAAGAAAATGTTCCATCTGATACAAACCTTTCTCCTGTCACCCACTTGTTTACGGACCTCTGTCACTAACATTTTACCCTGACGTTTCATCTGCAAACAAATACGTGATATCAATTAGTGTTCTATAATCAGCTCAGTAAATAGTAAGTGTCATATGATATTTCACTTAACTTGAATAACAAATTTTAAAGGATAACATATATTGTAGCATCTTGAAGTTACTGAACAGGCACAAATGTCTTTTTTCAACCAAAAATATATGTATTTGTTTCTTTTTTTTCTCCTTCTCCAAGATATTACTACAGTTTATGTTACACTTAACCAGTAAATTATCAACATCGAATATGTATTGATTTGTAAGTTCAATACAGTTACCTTCAGATTTACAATAAAAGTGTGCATGCCATAGTACATAACAATCAGACATTGCAATTATATAGTATTAGTAAACAGGTATTTTTGTTCTGTTATGTATCAGAAATGTGTCATAATGGACAGATAGCAGTAATGTACAGAGGCCCATTATGTCCTTTGGATTGTAAACATTAGAAAAAAAAGGTTCTGTATTGGCCGTTTGACTTTCACTATTGGCTGAAGTTGACATTGGTCAATATTGGCTAAGTAAGACATTCTGTATTGTACAAGACCAATATTCAGTATTAGCCAAGTTGAACGTTCTATATTGGTAAAGTTAGACATTCTGTACCAATGGGCAGCTGTATTGTCGTTTATTTTAATATTAGTCGTTAATCAATATTTTAAGCATTCTGATATTATAATACAATTACAAGCTTGTGCATGTATATTCTGCTCTGTACACAATTCATTAAATTCTTATCTTTCATATATAATGTGTATGCAAGGTAACTTGTGATTAACTTGATGGAGTGTTGGACAGTGTTGTCATGTAATATGGAGGGAACTGTGATGACTTGTAAAGTGATAAGGATGTTTTACAGGATGCGAGTAATACAGCAATCTTAATGTAAACTCAAACTAATACATATATCTATATATTACATATCCAAGTACTTAACACAAAAGTAAAGAATTCATATTAAATCAAATACTGAAACAAACAGTATGAAAACACAATAAGTATAAAATAAATGTAATAATGGTAACACAAAAGATTTGATAATATAAACATTCAAATAGGAGCAAAATGATAAGCATCTCCCCCTACATCAATAATATCAAATATTTAATGATCAACATTCAACATTACTCCTCTATGAGTATGCATCTCCCCCCACATCAATAATATCAAATATTTAATGATCAACATTCAACATTACTCCTCTATGAGTAAGAAACCAACTGAAGTGTGAATAGTTGTTATGTTACCTTTGTGTAATATCAGACATTTATTATCTTCTTGTGAATGTCAGTTATTTTGTCTTTATGTAAATACCAGTTATTTTGTCTTTATGTAAATACCAGTTATTTTGTCTTTATGTAAATACCAGTTATTTTGTCTTTATGTAAATACCAGTTATTTTGTCTTTATGTAAATACCAGTTATTTTATATTCCAGTGAATACTAATTTGTAGATCTTTTTGTGTGAATGTCAGTTATATTATCTTTTTGTGTGAATGTCAGTTATATTATCTTTTTGTGTGAATGTCAGTTATATTATCTTTTTGTGTGAATGTCAGTTATATTATCTTTTTGTGTGAATGTCAGTTATATTATCTTTTTCTGTGAATGTCAGTTATATTATCTTTTTGTGTGAATGTCAGTTATATTATCTTTTTGTGTGAATGTCAGTTATATTATCTTTTTGTGTGAATGTCAGTTATATTATCTTTTTGTGTGAATGTCAGTTATATTATCTTTTTGTGTGAATGTCAGTTATATTATCTTTTTGTGTGAATGTCAGTTATATTATCTTTTTGTGTGAATGTCAGTTATATTATCTTTTTGTGTGAATGTCAGTTATATTATCTTTTTGTGTGAATGTCAGTTATATTATCTTTTTGTGTGAATGTCAGTTATATTATCTTTTTGTGTGAATGTCAGTTATATTATCTTTTTGTGTGAATCTCAGTTATATTATCTTTTTGTGTGAATGTCAGTTATATTATCTTTTTGTGTGAATGTCAGTTATATTATCCTTTTGTGTGAATGTCAGTTATATTATCTTTTTGTGGTAATGTCAGTTATATTATCTTTTTGTGTGAATGTCAGTTATATTATCTTTTTCTGTGAATGTCAGTTATATTATCTTTTTGTGTGAATGTCAGTTATATTATCTTTTTGTGAATGTAAGTTATTTGTGTGTGTGCAAATGTCATTTATTTCATCTCTGTGCAAATGCCAGTTATGTATCTTAGTGAAAATGGCAGTTTCTTTATCTTCATGTGAAAGTTTGTTTTGTTATCTTCGGGCAAACATTTGTTTTTTCACATGTATCTTCCTAATTCCTTTGATCGTTTTATTGATATTAAGTTTACTGGTTTCCTGATTCTGGCAAATATCTGGCTATCAAAGGTACAACTTCATTTTTAAACTAGAGGCTCCCAGGAGCCTGTATCGCTCACCTGAACCTGAAACCAAACAACCCTTTTCTATCCAGCTTTTCTTTGCTATAAGGAATTGCCCAACACTTCTGCAAAAGTCATTAATGTTGACCTTTTAAGGGAAATAATTCCTATAAGGAGGAGCTTTTGATGCTTAGAGGGAGAAGGGAGGTTCACTTCAAATTTGCTGTACCTGTTATACTTTTTAACTATCAGTTGAAAACTCTCTTGATTCCCCCCCCCCCCCATTTTCTATTTTAAGCTAACGTAGCTATATAGGTAGTCAGGTGTCATGATTTGCACAATTTTGGTAGAGGACGTCCTAAAGATGATGTGTGCAATGTTTCAAAGCAGTCCGTTAATGGGTTAAAGAGGAGAAGATTTTTTAAAATCAATTAAAATTGATTAAAAAAATGTTCAAGGAGAATAATTCCTAAACGGTTCATCAGACAATCTTGACCCTAAGTCATTTTTGTAGCCCACATAGAGCAGAACAATTAAGCAATACTAACTTTTTCTCTAGTTCAAATAATTTTCAAGATTTTAAGGCAAAAATGTCAAAAATAATCAATTTTGACAATTAAAGGGCAATAACTCCTATAAGGAGTCCTCATACAACTTCAACCCAATGGAGTGTTTCGTAGAGCTTTTGATGCCGATGAAGGCATGTCTCTTCGGTTTTCCTGTATCTGTTATACTTTTTGAACTATAAGCCAAAAACTGTATTTTACCCCCCCCCCCCCCTCCATTCTATTTTTAGCCATGGCAGCCATGTTGGTTAATCTGCAGCCATGGTTGGTGCAAACTTGGTTAAGGACATTTGACCGATGATGTGTACAAAGTTTCAAAGCAGTACTTTCAGTGGTTTCAGAGGAGAAGATTTTAAAAAATCAATTAAAACCGATTAAAATAAACAGTTCAAGGGGAATAACTCTTAAACGGTTAATCAGACAATCTTGACCCTAAAGGCAATTTTGTAGCCCTCATAGAGCAGAACAATTAAGCAATGCTAACTTTTTCTCTAGTTTTAATAATTTTCAAGATTTTGAGGCAAAAATGGCTAAAATCAACAATTTCGACAATTAAAGGGCAATAACTCCTATAAGGAGTCATCATACAACTTCAACCCAATGGAGTGTTTCGTAGAGCTTTTGATGCAGATGAAGGCATGTCTCTTCGGTTTTCCTGTATCTGTTACACTTTTTTAAATATAAGCCAAAAACTGTATTTTACCCCCCCCCCCCCCCCATTTTTAGCCATGGTGGCCAGGTTGGTTAATCTGCAGACATGGTTGGTGCAAACTTGGTTGAGGACATTTGACAGATGATGTGTACAAAGTTTCAAAGCAGTACTTTCAGTTGTTTCAGAGGAGAAGATTTTAAAAAATCAATTAAAACCGATAAAAAAAAAAAGTTCAAGGGGAATAACTCTTAAACGGTTAATCAGACAATCTTGACCCTAAGTCATTTTTGTAGCCCTCATAGAGCAGAACAATTAAGCAATGCTAACTTTTTCTCTAGTTCTAATAATTTTCAAGATTTTGAGGCAAAAATGGCAAAAATCATCAATTTTGACAATTAAAGGGCAATAACTCCTACAAGGAGTCATCATACAACTTTGACCCAATGGAGTGTTTTGTAGAGCTTTAGATGCTGAAGAAGGAAGGTCTCTTCGGTTTTCCTGTATCTGTTATACTTTTTGAACTATAAGCAAAAAACTGTATTTTGACCCCTCTGTTCTATTTTTAGCCATGGCGGCCATGTTGGTTGGTCTGAGGCCATGATTTGGGCAAACTTGGTAGAGGGCATTTTACTGATGATGTATGCAAAGTTTCAAAGCAATCCCTTCAGTGGTTTTTGAGGAGAAGATTTTTGAAGAAAAGTTAACGACGACGACGACGACGGACGACGACGGACGCCAAGTGATGGCAATAGCTCACATGACCCTTCGGGTCAGGTGAGCTAAAAAACTACTTTTGAGGATGTGGGTTAGTCTGGCACTTTGCCATTAATACCCCAAATATATATATATAGGTTTACATAGTAGTAACACTACATTTGATTCTACTGCATTAACTACTCCAACATTTGTGGGTTCATTCATTTCAGTATTTTTTGTTGTCATGAACTTTTACATTGGAAGATACACACCATCATATATAACTTCAAGCAATAAGAATGAAACTTCTGTTATCCAACAAAATCTAATCCCAATCTAATTAAAATTAAATCTTTCATTTGCTCCCCCCTTTTTGTTATGGTCGCTGCGTGTAGCTTACAACACAGCGACTAATAACAAATAGGGGGGGGGGGGGGGGCAAGTGAAAGATTTAATTTTAATTAGATTGAAAAAATCCGTAATCAACCTTATGAATGGTCAGTCAAACCTACTGAATATTCATGAAAACAAAGATTGCAGTATAAATGAACCCAGCTGTGAAATCAACTATTAGTTATCCCCCTTAGTCCTATTAGATTTACTTAAAGAATTATTACAATTATATGTAAAATTCTAGACTAATTTGCAATATGACCTATTACCATCAAAAGGTTTTTACAATATCAAGCAAAATTTACAAAAAATAAACAAACAGATAACATGCAATAATGTAAAGTAAGAACTAAAACAAACTTTGTGACCAATTGTAAGACATATAAGAACATTATACTATATATTAGATGACTGGGCATCTTTTTGGTTTTCGTACATACATATCTGGCTAGTCCTATTGTATTTTTCTCAAGTTAACATTCCGATTCTAGCCCAATTCAACTGTTTTTAAAATAAAATATTTTGCAATGCTTTGAAATAAAATGTAAGACATCTTCCATTAAACAATTTTGCATAATTTTAATACATATACATGAAAGAAAACCTATTTAAACTGAATGTTTCTAATTAGAGTAAAAAAATCAAAAAAAGAATTTTTTTAAATTTAATATCCCATCTTCAATGCAAAAATGAACTAAATACATAGAAACAAAGATATATTACAAAACAAAACATATCATATACATAAATGTATCAAAAAGCAAAGCTTTAAAAGGACAATGATTAGGAGGACTTGTAACCTAGCATAATTATGTTTATCATGCTTGACAACAGTTGCTGAGACAACATGCAAATGACTTACAGTATGCATGGCGCTAGAAACTACAGGAGCAGCCTGTGAAACAGAGATTAGATGTCATGAACTTTGACCTGGTCAACCTTTAAGGGTCAACCTTAAGAAATACATGGTATGTTCAATCTGGTTGATATTGATTAACAAAGGTATTTACTTCCAAGTTAATTAGATGGTCTGACAAAATACCACCTGTCTTGGCTGTACTAAGCCAGGGTCCACCTTCTGAGGTTGTCCATGAACTGACTGTACATAGTTTTAGAAGACTATTACAGTTTAATGGGTGGTTGTTATTTTGCAAGATTTGTTTATTCAATTTTAGAAAAAAAAAGTTGTTTGTATGGTGAGGTAGAATAAAAGTGTCTTCTAATCACTCTGTATATAAGTACAAGCCAATGAAAACAGGTCTAACAATATTCATAATTTAAACAAAGATTACAATTGTAACGTGTTACCCTACACTCAGACTTTGACAACAGATTGACGATGTTTTGTTGGTTGCAGACATTACTTTAAATTAGGAACATAAAAATGCTAGAAGTAGCAATTCCTACAGAATCAAATAAAGCTAAATGTCTAGCGTCTTAAAACCAATCTAAAACTTTTATACTTTTAAGCACAGGTTAATATTAAAATGACAGTTGAAGCAGAAATTAAAGCCATAGTCATATTCAATGGTTAAATAGATATAAATATTAGCACTAACTGACCTTAACTGCCAGATGAACAATGTCAAATTTTGGCATTTCCACCTCATGCAACTGTACCAAAGTTAATGATCACATTATATTACTTTGATTATCCTAACTGCACATTGATTGGTCAATTAATGGTTATAATGACACTACAGTCATTAGATAATCCTAACCTCACATTGATTACAGTCAATTACATTGTCTATTTGTCAAAGGACATTTAATCATTTTTATGAGAATATTTTTGAAATTTCAACTGATCAGAAGGAAGAATTTCACAGAGGCCATGGTTTTCCAAATAAGAAGGAAATGTGAAACCTTTGGACAGGGCCACACAGACATTATTTGAACCAGGTTACACAACATTTGTACTTGTAGTTTCATAGAAAAATTAAAAAATTTCAGCCAATCAAAAACAAGGTATTGGATCGGGCATGTCAATGTGTGCTATACACAGCCAAAACAGTAATTAAGCGACAGTCCAGAAATTACCTATAACAATAGTGGACTGTGATCTAATGCTCACTAGTGATACCCTTGCTTTCTATGTGTAAAAACCTAAGTATTCAATAAACAAGAAGTATGTGACTATGGAGCATAAAATTGCTATACACTATATGGTACAATAGGATAAAGCAATATGCAAAATATCAGGCTTCTGCAACATATAGTTGCTTAGAAAATTGTGATGGAAATTTTTGATAAGGAAGAACTGACAAGGGTAAAACTCGAAGCAGGGGAATAACGAGTTCATCAGAAGCTCATTATGCTAGAACATGCACGACACAAATCTTTGCAATAGTCAAGATCCATCACTACCTTTTATAACTACCGCTTCACCTCAACACACAGACAGGTGGACCGGCATTACTGATTGTGACTCGCTGTGGACTGTTAAATAATTGTATGGGTAGTCTGACAGCACTTTTGTAAAGTACATGTACCACCATTAAGACTTATTTTAACCTATTACAAATAATATATTTAAAATTGCCACCACTACCCATTAGTTTATGACTTAAAATGCCTTCCAACATCTCTCCTCCACTCCCATTTATTTCTGGAAATTCTCAGATATCCGTGTTTGTTTACTTTATCAACACAAAACCACATACTAAAACACTGTATTACAACTAACTTGTGTTGTTAAAAGATATTTTCTTTTATTTTTATACAATACTAACCTTGTCTTTTAAATCTTTATAAATTTCTTTCGAGTTTTTCTGGAACTGCTTTCCTTGTTTCTGTAAATTAAAAGGGAGATAAATACATCTTAAAGCTGACTATTTATAAGAACCAAAAAATCCCATCAATCTGCTAACAATGACCTACATAATTTTTCTACAACTTTACTTTAGTTTGGGTTTCCGTTTTGGACACTTTTATAAATTATCAGCAATAATATAGCATACAGTTTCAGTGTGGAGAGCGGAATATATGCAGAAGACTCAGATGTCCTTGTCAATTAAGTTTCCAGTCAAACACACCTTGCCAGACAGACCCGAACTCAACAAACCAAATGAAATGCCAGTACAATTTACCACCAAGACCACTTGTCCACCAAGGCTTGAACAACTTTACCTTGCAGACATTTCCTCTCCAATATGAAAAGACATACATTTGTCTGAAACATAAATTTTAATTCAAACTATATTGCACTTATTTTTTTTAGAGGTGATGAGGTGAAGGTTGACCAGCCAATCAAGTGTATCTGTGTGCCAATGCTCACTAGTGATACTCGTGCCAAAAAGTATTCGGTAAACAAGAAGTAGATGACCAAAGAGTGTGAAATCGCAATACATCATATGGTACTATACGATAACACAGTATGCAAAATATCAGGCTTCTGCATCCTAGTTGCTTTGAAAACTGCAACGGAAATTTCGCATGTATGTCAACTATGTGTAAAATTCTAAGTATTCGGTAAACAGGAAGTAGACGACCAAGGAGCATAAATCGCTATACACCATATGGTACTAAAGGATACTGCAATATGCAAATTATCAGGCTTCTGCATGCTCTAGTTTCTTAGAAAACTGCGATGGAATTTTTTTATACAAACGGATGGACAGACCTCCGGAGAGACAAGAGTAAAACTGTTTATCTAAAATCAAGTATGTATTTCATCAAAATCTGAAAAATTAGTGATTGATACAACCTGTGTGATAAAAAAACCTTGTATCATCTATATATGTGATACAAGATGTACATTTGTCGGACCTACTTCTTGACGTCACAATGAATAGTACAACCAATGATTCAGTGAATGACTTTCATTTTATAAATGAAATATGTCGTCATAATATGTGTGACGTTAGACACTATATTTTGTAAACAAATGCTTTGTTGAATGTTAAATTAAAAATTTTTAACATTCAGTTTTGTTCTGCTCTTTGTATACTTCTTAATTTTAGATAAACTTATTATATACATTTAAGTGTAGGTACAACTACCTGTATCACGTCTCGACAGTTACATACATTCCGCATCACAACTTGACGCTGCGCGTCTCATAGTGATACGAATGTACACAACTGTCTCGACGTGATAGAGGTAGTTGTACCTACACATAATGCATGTAATGTATATATACCCCCTCTTCTTCGAAGCGGGGGTATCATTACAAAAAGCCTAAAACAAACAATTCAATAAATATTTGGGCATAAAAAAATGTTTCTTTTAACAACCTAAATAACTTTAACAAACCCATTTCTTTGTTATAGATACCTTCATGTTACTCATCCATTCCTTGTAACGTGACTGAGAGTTCAGCTTGTCAGCTTGTAACATAGCTTCCATTTCAAATAAATCACTAAAGCCTTTACCAAGATTCAGTAAATCAAGTCTGTCATTTATAAACTGTCAAAAACATCAAAACAATTATAAACCCAGGACTATAATAAAGCATTATACATGGACACACACAATTCAATTACGGCATCATTAAAACAGAAGCTTTCAAAACCACTTTTTGTTATTTGGAAACAAAAAATTTCAAACATCACATATAAAGTAAACATATAAAAACAGTAAAAATTGTCTGGTATTATGTTTCCCATAACTAGGAACTCAAATATTCAAGAGAACATGTCAGTAATTCCACGCCAAAAAGATATGTATACAATAAGATATAGACATTCCATTATACTGAAATGAGTTATCATCATCTGTCTGTTTTGTTACCTGTTGAAAAATCTGTAATTCAAACATTTTTTCTAAGAATGGCTGCATTGATTGAGGTCTTGACAGAACAAATGCCTCTGGGTCAAAGGTTATGGGTTCACCTGGATGAAATCTTAATGCATCTCGGTAACCACCTTCAAATTAAAAAATAATAAAATAGAATAAAATGTTAAATGTTTGAAAACGAATGTTACTGGATAATTCTTTAAATCCTTCATTTGTAGAAAATTACCACTATGGAAATGATCTAATTCTGTTCACAACAAACTGTTGGAAACAACAGAGATGAAAAATTTATAATAAACTGCTTCTATGTAATATTATTAAGAAAATACACAAGTCAGCAGTCAAAGTTTTACATGACACATATGCTTTTGTAACTTTGTAAAATCACAGATGTAAATATGGCATACTACGCCATGGGGTAAATATAAAACCTACTTAGAAGTATTGTCAGCCTTTGAAAGGGGCATACAACATACCTATAAGTCGTACAAGTGACTGCATGAAAGCTTTGGGTATGACATCACCATGTGTAGACATTTGTGTTATCACTTTATCTTTCTTCAGATGTCTCTTTAAATATGATGACTGAAATAAGAAATATAACAGTAGAGGAAAACATCAATTTATTGTAGCTCAGCGATACCATGACATCTAGCTGTTTTTATCCAAGAAAGAAAATAAAGGACCCAGTTAAATACTGACTGGCAGGAAAACAGAAATCCTTGTCGAGACTGGAGAGGAGCACATCCTGTCTGCAGTAAGGCTAGAACTCACAACCTCAGTGATCACTGGCATGTGATGATTAGTAGATGACTATTTTAATTACTCAGCAACAGAGGCCCTTAAATTTGTAAAATAAATATTTCTAATTTTCAACATACTAGCAAGTGCTACAATAAAAATTCCTGATTAAAATCAAAAATTTACTTCTAATTTAAAAAAAAACTCAATGTACTTTAACCACTCAGCCACAGAGGCCTTAAAATTAGCAAAATAAATATTTCTGATTTTCAACATACTAGCAAGTGCTGCAAAAAAAATTCCTGATCAAACATTTTACTTCTAATTTCTAATAAATCACCAATTTTTGTTTCATACTTGGTTGGTGTACATTAAACATCAATCAATCAATCTGTCATACTTACAATTTCTGATGGTAAATCTTCAAAATCATCATACTCCGTTGTTAATGTATTTGTGTCTACATCTAGTATTACAGCGTCACTGATCTCATTCTTCTTTGCTTTCTGCAAGTAAATATTCAAGTCACAATTACATGTGCTCTAGTATTGTTGGGAAAGTATTGCTTTAGAAGATAAGAAAGCTTTCCTAAAAAACTTATCTTGAAACGAAAGTGAATATTTTTATTAGGAAAAAATGTAATAGCTTGGTACTGCTTATTGTACAACCGGAGCTAATCAGCTAAAAAGGAATGAGCCAAATTACATTTTCTTACCAAATTAAGAGTCAAGGTGTATTAGAAAAGATTAATATTGCTCAATGGTTTCAAATATCAATCAATAAAATACATTTATCCTGCAATCATTACATTTGCTGTACAATCAAGGTAGCCAAATAAAATTTTGCTTTATTTGGCAGTGCCAAATAAAATCTGGTACATGTCACAAACGTTGTAAACCAGAACAGAATATGTGCCAAAAATTTGAACTAAAGATTGTCTAGAATGTTTTTCAGTAGATTAAAATATATTTGAGGGTTGCAGGATAAAAACAATATTCGTATATTGTCCGAAAATATGAAGTCTATTTATACTCGCAGCGAAATAGGTGAGAAATGCTCAGCACAGCCGTCCGATTCTACCCGTTTCTAAGGCTCGAAAAAATAAATTATATATTTTCTGACAATATATGAATATTGTATGTTTATTTATTGACCACGAAAATTTGTGTGCAATAACAATATATGTACAAATAAATTTGTGTATCTTTGTATAAATTGAAGTACATACCTCAAACACTGTAGAATGTATCCCTATAACATACGGCATCGGTGCTGACACATAGTCCAACAGGTGTGGGGGCAATATTGGAATAAATAAGTGTTGCCTGGAAACAAAGTCAGTGGTATGTTATAAACTAAATAGTTAATCTTAAAATAATGTCTTCTGTAAGATATAATAATAATTTACTCAGATATACGTCTCTTGATAATAGAACCATACATAAAGGTCATTCCATTCTACATCAAGTCTACTATTGAATATGAAGAGAAGGTTAAGTCATACATGGTCATGTAACCATTATTTACATTGGGGCATAAGTTGTATGTCATACATAGTCATAAACCTATCAAATAGCAAAAGCATGAACACTATCCTGGTTTTAAGTCTATTTATTAACATGAGTTCAACACTCTAATACACTTTGTAATGAAATGGCACGATTTATGGATTTAGAAATAACAAATCTACTTATTTCTACAAGTCTCTCCAGAAAAAATATCTGGAGACCTCTGCAAGCAAATGCATATTTTTCTTCAGGTGATGGGTTATTGGAGTAAATTTTTCAAGCAATGTCACAGATTTTTTTAAATGGTATATGATGAAAAAATAATTTGAAACAACCCCAAAACAATTAAAAAAATGTGTACAACAGTTGTCTTTATAGCATTCAAATTGCCAACAAGCTATAGAATTATCTTACCAAATCATCGGGTACAGTAAACCTGTGGAGGCATGGACGCAGGAAGTAAGACGACTCAACTTCTTTGATGTTATAATGATACGTCTCTCATGTAACATGCTGCAAAAGTCATCAATAGTTCTTAACACAATCATTACTAATATGTAGTTTTATGCTGGACGAACTAAAGGCTCTAGTAGGCCAATATCACTCAAATAATTCATAATGTCCGTAAAATAATGTGAGGCTCAAGCCTGCCTGAATCACTCGAGTGATTAATAGATGTCCAAGCACAAATTCCAAGTCAACCTACAATACTTTAATACTGCCAATAACTGGCTTAGTTTGTATTGTACACTGTCCAGCACAGAGAACATAACTGGTTCCCAAATATAACCTCTGCCACATGCTTTCCCCGTTTGCTGCAGGACTACATTTGTCGTCTGCTCATAATATTTGTAAACAAAGACTGATGTTTTAAAAAATCACAAGATCATATTTATTTTTATATAGTTTATTTATTTAAAAACCTTCGATACGGTTTTACTTAAAAAGTACTGTGTTTGTACCCGAGGCTTATCTCCCATGAGAGATATCTCCCATGGCATCAATAAGTAGTGTGATAGAGGTGAATGTGGTTGATGTTGGTTACCCAGAATCCTTTGTGTGGAGATAGTTTGTTGTTTAATACCACTTTCAGCTATATCATTTATAGGGACTCCAACGTCATGACGTTTCTTACTGGAAACGGGAATTTCAGTGGTAGACAATGCACATTTATCTTGCTGTATTTCATTTATTTCTATGTGTATTCAAATAAAAATTACATTGATGAATTGTGTAGACTTTATTTTCTTTGTTGATATAAAAATGTTTTTATAACTCGATTTTGTTTTCTATTGCGGCTTCGTAGAAAATATTGTGTCGTGTAGGAGTCCGTGTTGTAATGATGCGACGGCACTGGAAATTTTGCTACACGCGTGAATACATCGTGAAAAGAACATATGAGCCAATGGTTTTGTTTCTTTTTTATAACGACCAATGAATGCGCTGTTTACTCTAGTTTCTAAAAATATATTTTTCTTGTTGATATTTACCCGGGAAGTACCTAAATAACTCGATTTTCTGAAAATCAATGATGGATTTTCCCTAAAATCGTTAGTTTAAAAAAAGAAAAGCATACTAACGTAAAAAGTAGCTATTGTTTTTCATTTTTGCAAAGTTTCTTTTTGATCAAAAGCCTGGCTCATCGTTTCTTTTTCGAATGATCTTCCGTGACCTTTGCCGATTTTTGTCTCCGAAATCAAAATGGCTGACGTTAACTAGGTCATTGGGTAAGTTTTACACTTTAGCTTTATCTTTTAATGAGCGCAATAATGTATATTTTTAACTAAAATAATTTAAATTTTAAGAAATCGCAATTTATAATCGCGTAAGTAATGTTTATTTAGCGATTTTGTGTACAAACGGTACAGGTAAACTTAGATAATCCAGTCTATTTTTAGATACTTTAAAAAGGAAACACATGTTTACGTTTTGAAAACTACAGTAATATAGACACGAGTGAGTATTTAAATTAAAGGTTAACGGTTCTGTTATTAACTTTGTTATTTGATTTTTTAACCAGACTGTTTATATATAAAATGGTATTACCCTTGACTGTCTGTCAGTGATATAGTATCATATTCATATTCATAATGCCAAAACTGTTACAGTTCATTTAACTATTTAATGAACCATTTTAGTTGCCTTAACAAGTCTTTTTTTAAAATTGTTATTTTGAATGAATTGTTAAATGAATTTTTAAAAATGTATTATAAACACATAATTTCTTGTTATTTTTGAAACAAGAAACTATTGTGTATTACCAGTTTGGGGGGGTGGGGGGTTTGAGAGACAATCTGGTTAATCTTACCTTGAATTAGTTTGATCCATTTTTTTATTTCTGTTTCAGTATTTCATTTTTTGAGTTTGAAACAGTTATCTGTTGAAGGAGTGACAAGTGTCAGGGAAGTATAATTCTTTAATTTTTCTCTACTGTGTGAATTATATATCGATTTCCACTCAAATATCTTAACAAAAATTTAATTGACCTTTTTTCTTTATCATGGTTACATATGTTTATTACATACATTAATTGTAAAATTAAAAGTTAATTTTTCATATTTTTAATAAATTAAGATGTTTTATACGGTCATCAAATGGAATCCATGTTCATTCATTTCATTTGTTTTACACTTTTACAGTGTAGTCATAGAAAGCCTTTTTGAAGGAATTTAAATTAATCTATAGTAATGTAAATTAATCTATAGTAATGTAAAACATTGATTTTTTATTTACAATACATGTATGAGCCTGTTGTACTTTGTATTCCATTTGTATTTCAGTGGAAGAAGCTCAAGAAAATATTTTCAAGATAGTCGACAGCATAGGATCAAATGCACCTTTTATACCTAATATAGATTTAACTTACAACAACTAGTTTGCTAGTAGATGGTCTTATTGCAAGAAAATTGAATGTTCAACAATATTTACCAGAAATTCTTCATCAAATTGATGACAGCATCAGCTTACCTAACAAAATAAGCAATTTAACCAGAAAAATAAACAATTAAAATGGTGGTGAAAGGAATGCAGTGGTAAAGGAAGCTTATTGGGATCCTTGTGGGGAGTTGCCAGAAATTTTTGTAAAAAATGGAAATTTCCATGATTGACAATTGATTTCAAAAACCATTGTCCCAATTTACCACCCAATATCTCTAACACATAGTGATATTTTGTATTTACGTCGAATCCTACATTATAAAAATTTACAGTCAATAAAACAAATGCATTTGTCTCAAAACTTTCTATTCAACCTAGAAATAGATACTTCAGTATTGCAAGAAAAACTGCCATTAAAAGAATAAAAAGGGACAAATAAAAAAAGAAAATTGTTTCAAGAGAAAGACAAAAACTACAGAATAGACCAGCTTTTCAAGAGGATATAGAGCATAAATTTTTTTTTTACCAATTTGCCTAGTTAGTTATCTCCCCTTTTTAAGGTTTAAATTATAAATAGTTAAATTGCTTTGAATATATTATTAATTCTTGGTAATTAAATAATCAACTTATGTTTGTGTGAATCTGTCATGACATAAAATGGATAAAATGCAATATTATTAGGTATTTACAATGATTTTGCAATATTTTCTCTTGTTTTTTGTTGTTTTTTCACATGAAACAACATATAAACTTATTAATTTAGGCAATAACTGAGAAAAACAAATACACAGAATACAAATTTATCTCTTATTTATTGAAAAATGATATTTCAACCAAAAATAACTATTAGAATTAACATAAAACATCATTAAACACGTTTTGCTTATTGAAATTGGTAATATTTCAAGTTAAAAACGCTTGTGTCGGCCATTTTGATGGCGGCCATTTTGAATTATTAACATTGATAAATCAAGTTTAAGTGCATATTTAAATAGTATTCAGTCCTGTCTTCCCAATAATATATAGTTGTAATGCTGATTTCAATTCACTTGTGATAAATTTTTGCTCTGAAATCTACACTTTGTACAGTTTTGTACCGGTGCCATGGTAAAAATGACTAAGACAACACACTTAGACATGAACTTTGATTGGTGTTTAATTTTTAATCAATGTATAATTGTATTTATGTCTTGTGTTACTTGTATTAACTGTCCTGCAAAGTTATGATCAATTATGTACATATTGTCGGATATGTTATTGTTTATGAATAAAATTTACTTTAAATCTTATCTTTTAGCCTTCTGGTGTACAATATGCCCTTTTTTTCCAAAATGAACGCAATATTTGGATATTTAAAAAGGTTCTAACTTTTTTATTTCTCAACCGATTTTCAATCCGTTTTTTGTGTCGTAATTTAAGGATTGAGCCCAATCCAATGGAACAAAAGAAAAAGTTTATATCTAGTACTAAAAAATTGCTTTGGACTCCCTATCATTTATTTTGAAAAATCAAATATATTACAACACTACCTATTTATAGCTATTTCACATGAATGATTCCTTATACACTGTGCACTACTGTAAGAATTCCTTAGAATTTTTAGTAGAAGATATGTATAGAAAAGAAGTTAAAAAGTGCAACATTTAAAATCAAAATGTGTAGCCAAAATGTAGTTTACCTAGGTACCATCAGAACTATAGCTAGATGTTTCACATTATTCCTTTATCATATTTTCTAAATACAAACCTTGCAAATATTTTCATCATATTTTCTGTATCAACTGCATTAAAGTATTCTGTTAAGTTTCTCTGAAATGAACAATAATGTTAATTGTTACCTGTAGTAAAACTAAATTTATATAAATACTTGTCCCTTTAAAAATTTAATTTCAATGTGTATAACCAAAATTTAAATTTAAATTGTAACTTTCTTCAAATTAAAATCTACTATCTAGCCTCAAGCAAATACTATGTAAATGTACAATTTAGTGCAAAAAGAGCTTTATATTTCTTTTATAATTTCAATAAAATTGAATATATGTCAGCAATCACTGTCAGTATCCCATTGCTGATTGCATTATGTTCCATACTCCATCATCCTACCGATATGTTCAACAGATCTGACCAATCACAAGGCAAGTTGCTGGCATTGATATGGAAGTTACACTCCTTATGAACATGATTTCAAAAGCTTGACAACAGCTGACAGAAACATCTATTTCATGGGATCAAAAATATTCAACATTATGTTTATAAGCCAATGAAATTTTCTTAGTAAAGATAGACATGGAATGAATCCAATGGTGATTCAGTGATGGTAATAATGGAATCACTTGTTGGTTATCAATGAATATTAGATACTTTTAATTTACCATTTTATTTGTCTTAAAATAACAGAAATAAGTGTTTGTAGCTTTCTCTGTATACTGCATGTTGTAAACAGACATAAGGGTAAAGAATGCTTCATACATACAATATATCTAATTAAGGTTGATTGAAATCGATCAAGCATTAAAGAATATCTAAATGCTTGGTTTTTTTTTGCTTCAAGGAGTTTTCAAGACACTTTTAAGTCATTGTTATTGTTCATCCTTATTGGCAGCCATGTTTAACTGGTGATGAAGCCAGAAGCTGGAAAACAAACTTTTATTGTCAATTATGGCTGGAGTCTATCACACCTAAAACCAAGTGGACCTTGAACTCACAGCCCCAGTGTTGATAAACTGATTATCAAAATGTAGACCAACTATCTAGACCACTAAGTCAGATGCTGTCTTAAATCTGCAGGAAATGGTTTTGACAAGCTTAGCTGTCGAGGTTTTTTGTAATTTATTGTACTGCATTGTATTATTGAATTCATGATAAAAATATCTTTAAACAAAATCTGCAGTCAACAGAGTATACAGACTTACATTAGTAGGTACACTGGGTAACTTTGTAGGATCAGGAGCAGTAAAATTTAACATCTAAAAAATAACATGTACAAAACTTGATTGTTTGTATACAGTCGTCTATTGCTCTATTAAATATATTATACTGATTTTTTTATTGCTTTTAATTAATAACATATTTTTAACCCATTAAATTCATTTGTAATGTAAAATGTGTTTTTGATACAATCTCTATTCAATGTATATTATTAACATTGTTCCATTTCTGGTCCAAAAAAATAAGGAGGAAAACATAGGCATACATTACCTCCTGTCCCACAATAATTTGTACTGGCACCCCAGGAGCCGGAACACCATAAGCATATGTTGCTCGTAATAAATTTGTAACATCATCGTCATTGTTACTATTATTTATCATCTCAGCCAGTTTGTTGAGAATGATATAAAATACATCAAACCAAGGGAGACAACTGAAATAAATAAACCACATGCGACTTTAAACAAATTAATCACTCAATGAAATAGACATGCATGCATGTGTGTATGTTGTTTAATAGTAAATGAAACTTTTTAAAACTGCTTCATGGCAAGAAGAAGATCTTCATGAGTTTCAAATGTCTGCGTTGTTCTACTGGGTAGATGCTGGATTGTCATTGTGCTAGCACGATAGATTAACTATCCACAGTGAGACAGGATACCCCAATAAGAAATATTAATCTAACTACAAGCTTTTACCCTACCCTTACTTTTTGGGAAAGATATATAATACATCAAACCAAGATAGGCCAACTGAAAAAAAAGGAACTCATCACAAATCAATGAATGAAATACATGCCAAGTGGGCACTTTTAAAGCTATGTCATGGCAAGAACACAATCTTCATGAGCTAATTTACTACCTCTGTACTTCAAACAAACAAAACTCAACAACAGAAAAGGGTTGTTTGATCATAAACAAATTCAAAAATTTAAGCCAATACTTGACGTCATTGAAAGTCCTTTGTGGCATGGACTTTTTTTTTATTAAACAAAACCAACAAAATCTGCCAAAATTTCTAAAGAAAGCATGTACATGTATAAGCATTCCAGTCTAGAAGTTTCAGTGGTATCAATTTTGCTCACATTTTTTCCCAGTGAATTGTTGATTTGAATCCATATGGTCTTGCCACATTTGTCCAAGTTGTGAATATTAATACACTAATTTCCAAATAATACTAAGGCAAGTCTAAACAACCTGAACATGGCGACAACATTCTGACAAAGCATCAAATATTCATTAACAATTTACCTAATAATACACAGGCAGGTCTGAACACCCTGAGCATGGCGACAGTATCCAAATTTGTACTTGCTTTCCAGGTCAGTGAGAACAAATGTAAAATGGTCCACTTTCGTCCTGTAATCAAGTAAATTATAAAGAATATATGCCTCGTCTTTCAAACATATCTGATATACTGGCTTCATGAAAGGATATAATTATAATGTCTCTACGACCGGAGGTCCCCTTTCATCTGAGGCCACATCTTAACTAAAATATACCCTCTTGCTTGAGACAAACCCTTTTGAAAGCTACAATTTCTCCTGTAACTAGTAATTTGCATGGGTATATTTATTTTACAGTTTTAAGCCATTTGAAACTTTTCAAATTTAATACCAAATTACATATGAACTATGCAATTCTAATCCTTGTCAGACTTTATCAGCTAAATTAGTATGAACTTTTGAAGAGGTCCATATAAACCATATTGAGAGAAATAAAACTCCCAAACTAAAAATGAAAATTACACCTGAAATTGCATGTAATTTTTCACTCAATAGTCATGGTCTTCTATTGTGCATCTGCCATTTTTTGTTTATATTAATTGTATAATTTAATTATTATTTTAAAAAAGACAAATATGATTTATATACTTGGTGACAAAAGCAAAAAATTAAACTAATCAAAGTTCAAGAAATTTAATAAAATGTAATATATAAATATATAAAATACAGTCTTAGCACTAGAATAATAAAAAAAATGTAAGCGAGAAGAAGTTTTTGTAAGCAATAAAGCTAGAAAGAAAGTCTAACAGTATTTTTAATTTAATAGTTAACAAAGAGGATTAAGATAAAACTAAATAAAGAAATACAGTTCAGACAAAAATTTTTTTAATTTTTCTCCTCAACCGGTGTGTGCCAACCCTTGTGTTTTTCCATTGTGTTCCACCAGGAATCCATAATTAATGATTTTGTTAGTTTGTTTGTTTGAATGGTTATTAACACCACTTTTTCAGCTATATCATAGAGTAAAGTTTTTATTGGGGGAGGAAGTCGGAGTACCCAGAGAAAACCCAACCTTCGGTAGGAAAGCTGGCAATTCTTGTCAATTAAGATTAAGGTCTAGTGCATACTGAGACTTGAACCAGCAATCGCAGTGTTAACAAATCATGTTATTAATAGTATACGAACTACCTTAACCACTGGGCCACTGAGGACACCCTCCCCCTCATAATAAATGAACCAAAAGTACAACCAACATAAGTAGTCGGGCTGATGACCCCAGACAAAATATGTCCTCCATTTGAGAAAAAATTGAATAGAATGGTTAAATCACGGCTGGTAATCTCACTTATGCACCACCAAATGTAATGAAAAGAAAGTCATGAGAGCAATTTCTGGCTATGCAAGAGAGGGATAAAAAAAAATGGCAGTTTTGACATGACGAGGTAAGAAATTTCAGTATATTCATGATACTAGTATTATTATCTTTTATTTACAAACCAGCGATGTTATTCTGTGACCTATTTTTTTTTTCTTATCATCACATTTAGTGGTGCACGAGTGCGATTGCCAGCTGTGTAAAGGATCAGTTAGAAAAATATGGTCTGTTAAATGATCAGTCATGGGCAATCCTTATACAAGTCATTTTTTACCTAACGATGTTAAGTAATATTTAGATGTGTAAGAAAATTTGCAATGTTTAATTTACTTTTCAAGGTTCAAATAATTTGTACTTATGATTCTCCAAAAATACAATATATTTTTTTCCAACCCTTTGAATTAAGTTGTTATACTGGTTTGCTATTTCTAAAGTTAAGAGTTTAGCGGTTTATCTCATTAACTAAACAAAAACACCTTCTGCACATTGATGATGTAAATAAGGCTAAAGCAGTATTTTTAAAATAACAAATTAAAATTTTACTTAACATGAAATTAAACTTTAAATGATGTATTAAGACCACTATAAAAACAGACAATTAAGCACTCTATGAGAACAATGAAGCCATGATAACTGTACGAAAAAATGACTTTCTTAATTGTATAAATTAAAAAAAAAAATGTAGATGATATAGATAGCTCTGTCTGGAGAATTATTAACTTGTATAAGTATTACCCTTGGTTGCCACTCTATAGCAAAGATTATACAGAACCAGAGATTTGTTAGTGCCACCAATTGTTAATACTTTATGACAGTTGAACAGATGATACAAATTATATTTAAAATAGAAAAAACATTGTAAAAATTTAAAAAAAAATTTAATGGTTGTCAACAAAGAAAATGTACTTTAATAATTTCAACCAAAATTTCAAAATTTTAAGAACAAATATTTTTTACAGAATTCTGGTTTATTCATGTTTTGAACCAATAATTTATTACAACCTAATGCATATGCAACACATTTTGATCAGGGTGTTAAAACCGTCAGCATTCCATCAATTCTTAAATACTAAAATGATGAAGCTAAATCTCTTGAATTTATAACTAACCATCTTAGGTCTTACCCAAACTAACCTGTTAAACCTTTAAAATTAGCCAAATTTACTTAATTCACTCAATAATCAAAGAAGCTATGCCTTTTAACCCATGTAATCCTCTTCTGAACAGGAAAAACCTATAGCTGAACAAACATGAAAATCCTATAGCTGAACTAACATGAAAACCCTAAAGCTAAACTCACATGAAAAACCTATAGCTGAAAAAACATGAAAATCCTATAGCAGAACTAACATAAAAAACCTAAAGCTAACATGTAGCTTTTAGCTTAACTAATCTAAACTAACCTGATTGATCCAGACTAAAACTGAATCCTAAACTAACCTGCTTGATCCAGACTAAACCAGAATCCTAAACTAACCTGATTTACCCTGACTGAACCTGAATCCTAAACTAACCTGATTTATCCAGACTAAACTTGAATCCTTAGCTTTATTCAATGCTTAATTGAGTTTATTTTTATTGTTTTGAAGAATCCATTAACCATAAATATTAAAAACAACAAAATGTTTCATGTCTCCAGAAAAGTATGACATATATATACTTAGTACTATTCAATTGTCATAATGTTTTCCAAACTGAAATCAAAATTAAAAGAAAAAAGCAAAGAGCCAGTATGTAAACTTTCAATGTTAAAAGAAAAAAGCCACAAGCCATCAGCCCTGGCAGCCATTATGTAAACTTACGTGTACCTTTCACTGTCGCTAGGAAACGCAAACTTAGGAACAGGTTTTAAAACTAACTGTTAAAATAAGAAATGCATAAAGATCATAACATATCAACATATAAATTTTAATGTAAGGCAATACATGTCATTAAGGTTGGACTCAAGCATATACCCTGCCCACAGTTAAGGCTTGATCTCGAGCGACCTTATTGTTGACACTCCGGTTATCAATAGTAGATGACCAATTACTTTGATCACTTGGCACACAGGGTCCTCTGAAGACCCGTTTCTGAATGGACTAATATGGATTAATATGATTATCACATTATATTTTATAACATAAGTATTATATTTTATAACATAAGTATATATAGAGTCCAAATTGAATGTAAGTGGGTAAATAAAAAAGGCTTAAAATTTAAAAACTACCAGTATTACATGTACATATAGGTCAATGAAAATAATGTAATTCGTCACCACATATTTGTTAACTGAATGAACCTGCAACCAATTGAGACAAACAAATTAGCTGGTAATCTGATACAGTATCAACAAAGTAAAAATAACAAGTGGTATACTTAATATACTACTTCCTTTCTAATAAAACATTATCTTTTTATTTTGAAATGGTTAACATTTTTACATGAATAGTTTCCTTTATGATATTTATACTCTGCACTTACATAGTGTCACATAATAGGATAAAATAAAACATGTCACATTCTAATTCTAATATCTTATGACAATAAACATGTATATGTTAATGCATTTAAAATCCACTAATTGGAATATAAACAGATTTTCCTTTTAACTACCAAAGGTATACATGTAATGAAATTTATAGCTAAGGGCATACAACAATAATAAATATACACAATAAACATTCAACATTTTTTTTTAATGTACACTGTTTCTTTGCTGGTTGGTTTAGCCTTTTGGTCATTTGTAAAATCAAGCAACAGTCAATCCCAAGTACTAGATAATGCTCTTACATGTAAACATTAAGTACTTATGCCCAATCCAAATTTGGTGGATCAAGGTCAATTTTTTGTTACTTAAAATACAACCTTTGTACTTGTGTTATAACTTTTTATAGTGTACCCACACACATTTTTATTGGGTTAGGGTTATCCACTTTTTGTTTTTGTTGTTGGTTCCTGTTTCGTGTCAAATGTGTTTGATTGAATTCTGATTTGTCCTTGACCTGTGGCTCTTGCCAGTTGATTGGTTTGCTTGCTACTTTTTGTTATACTATTATTGTATATATTCAATTCACACTTTGTAAATAATTATACTAGTACTCTTGAAAGGAAAGTAGCTGTGTTAATTTTATACAGGGAGATAACTCACTTACCTCGTCATTGTAATCTGGAGGATATTTCTGTACAAAGATCTCATCTACAATAGAAATGACATGTATTGTGAGATAGAGAAACAGGGAAATGAACACCAGAAATCAATGAACAAACAGTTATTTCCTGCAAATGTAAAGTTATGTATCAAACAATACATTTAAACAGCTGCTTTTGTTATTTTCATAGAACTAAAAGAGCTAAAAACAGTTATATAATTTAACCAAATTGGTCCTATTTCTATAGTACATGGCTTTACTTTAAAGCATGTGCATACTGATAGAATTTCTAGTTTATTTCCCTGTTCTGATACTTAATATGAAAAGTACACCATGGTAAAGTTTTGTCATTTTTATCACCTGTTTGATGTTGACACCAGGTAAATCAGTACACATGTATTTTATATTAAAATCTACTGATCATGTAGAGCCGGTCACATATCAGTTATAACTGTACTTCCAGCACAACAAAGTTGTCCTCTGTACATCCGAGCTTAAGCTAGATCATTTTGTTTTACTATTAATAAAAGCTTTATCCCTTTTTATTCTCTGTGGTTGCCTCTATTTACACCAAAGCTACAGAAAGCTAGATCCTTTTTTAATACTCAACGGTTGCCTCTTTTCACATGCAAGCTAGAGAACACAAATCCATTTTTAAATTCAATGCTTGCCTCTTTCTAAACCCAGTAATGCTAGAGAAAGCTATAGGGGTTGTTGTTCACACCTATGCTAGAGGCTACAGCTTTTTACATTAGTTATTACCCTTTTTTACATCCAGTTAAAGAAAATAGATCCCTTTTTATACTCAGTGGTTGTTGCCCTTTTTAGCCCAAGCTTAAGAAAGCTAGAGCACAGTGGTTGCCCCTTTTTACACCCAAGTTAAAGAAAGCTAGAAAGCACATCACTTAAAATTTTTTAAAGAGAGTTTTTTTCAAATACTACCATTTTGTATGGTTAGTCCTAAGTCTCATATTAAATACAAACTAATTTATTAAGTGTTATAAACAGACACTGAAAAACAATCTCCATACAAACAATACAAAATATTCACATTAAAGTATCTCACACACAAAAAAAACAATTGTCACAAAATAATTAACCCCATCAATATTTGCCATCTTTGCACAAAACATAAGTGCCATAACTCTGAAATAGCTGAAGTAACACCTGTTCGAGTTACAGAGCAGACATCGCTGTGCACGCCGCCCACCATGGTCGTTCACATAATACGACTTGCTTCGACAGACGTATAAAAACATTTCCATACAAAAAAACATAAAATAACCAGATCTAATTTCTCTTTTTTCACAATGAAGGATCCTTTAAAAGCATTGTCACAACAAAGGATCTAACAAAAGCATCTGTTGCAATACATTATCAATTGACAGCACATCTAATACCTCTACATGTAAAGAGTGAAGAAACAAGATATTAACAACCTACATGTACATATACTGTAGATAATACACTTGGCTATTGTTGCCTTATTAAGAACTTAAGTCATGTACTATTCATCAGCAACATACATGTATATATCAAATATTGTCATCGTACCAAACTACCATGCATGGTAACAGAGGTACTGCCCTAATCCAAAAACTTTAATGCAGACACTGGACCATGAAATTGAGGTCAAGGTCAGGTGACATCTACCAGACAGTCATTTACTATTTATCAGCAACCTATATACCAAATATTGTCACCTTAGCATGCATGGTCCCAGAGGAACTGCTTTAATACAAAACTTTAACGCAGTCAAGGTTAGGTGACACCTATCAGACAGTCATGTACTATTTATTAGCAACCTATATACCAAAAATTGTCATTGTTCCATGCATGGTTACAGAGGAACTGCCCTAATAAAAAAATTTAACGTAGTCTCTAGACCCTGAAATTGATTTCAAGGTCAGGTGATTAGTCATGTACTATTCATTAGAAATCTATATACCAAATATTTATCATCCTACCATGCATGGTTACGGAGGAACTGCGCTAATCCAAAAACTTTTAACATAGTCGCTGGACAGTGAGGTCAAGGTCAGGTGACACCTACCAGACCGTCATGTACTATTCATCACCAACTGTATACCAAATATTGTCATCCTATCATGCATGGTTACATACTTAGTAGGAACTGCCCTTATTCAAAAACTGGTCACTGAACTATGAAATTGAGGTAAAGGTCAGGTGACAGGTGACTGACTGGCAAGTACTCATCATAAGCTATCACTGGAATAATTTAATGTACCTAGGGCTTAATCTTACAAAGATATAAAGCAAAATGTCAAATCATTCCAGGCGAGAAAAAAACTATATATAATATCTTGGATGTTTTACTTATAATTCAGATACAAGTCTCCCAGGAAAGACATGTCTCATCTCACCTGGAAACAAAACAGAAAAGTGGAAAGAGGAGTTTCTTACCTCAGGACTGGTATGTTTGACAAATATTACTCTACGACATAATATATCTCTTTAATTACATCAAAAATCCCACTGTGAGTTGATTAATTATATCAACCAATACATGTTTATTGGGTACATAATACCCAGCTGGTAGATTCTCATTGAGTTTATCATTTAGAAGCTGAGCAAGCTTTCAGTTGCATAGAAGAAGCATAGGATAAACAGAAGTGTGATTACAATGTTTACACCAGGAAGTGTGATTATGATGTTTACACCAGGAAGTGTGATTATGATGTTTATACCAGGAAGTGCGATTATGATGTTTATACCAGGAAGTGCGACTATGATGTTTATACCAGGAAGTGCGATTATGATGCTTTTACCAGGAAGTGTGATTATGGTGTTTATACCAGGAAGTGTGATTTTGATGTTTTTACCAGTAAGTGTGATTATGATGTTTATACCAGGAAGTGCGATTATGATGTTTATACCATGAAGTGCGATTATATGCTTATACCAGGCAGTGTGATTATGATGTTACAACAGGGATAATAGCCTGTGAACAATAAATTCTGTATCACAGAATAAGATACAAAATTTTGTATACTCTCTCAATTTTTTGCTCTAACAAGAGGTCATCAAAAAATGGAAGAGCAGTACAATATAAAGATATATGCTAATACTTTTTCTAAAATGTTTAAAAAAATAACAGTATTTGGAAACAAAATTCAAGTTGACTTACCGTCATCATTTTCTGGTATGGCTATCTCCAGGAAAACTTCAAACAATTTCTCTGGATTCTCTCTGAAATGCATTACAAATACATATACACTGACACAAACTGGGAATTTTAACTACACACGTACAGTCTGTAAATACATGTATTAGAATGTAAAAGTGTAACAGGCAGCATCAATTCATTCAAAGAATGACACTGCCAAGGTAATTTCTCAGTACTCATGAAGGACAGATAACAAGTTTTATAGCAATATTATGGCATCCAGTTTTATTTAGGGAGGAACCTGTTTCACTATAAGCCGAAGAGAAATGTGCACACAGGTTTTGTCATTGATAGTAAAGGACAATAAATCTTTTATAACATTCAGATCAAAATGCCAACAATATTAAACATATCGCTAATGGGAGATAAACGGTAGCATGTAAACTTGTAAGAAAGGTATTTTTTTAATTGTAGATGATTCTGACAAAAATTCCATATTTATATACAAAAAATATGAAATACATCTAATGGGTATACGTTTGCAAATCAGTGTTGACAAACATTTTTCAATAGCTTAAGTGGCCAATTTATAATTTTTTCCTTTAGCCACATTTGGATCTGATAAGCCATTATCCCCCTTTGTTAAAAAACAGTGCATAAACATTAATAAAGATCATGCTATGACAAAAATACAATTTCTGAACCAAATGAAAAAGGCACTATAGTGCAACTTCCATTTCGCTTTTTAAGGTGAACAAGGCGATGTTTGATCATGATCGATAAGCTGACTTTTTACCAGTTTTACCAACCTTATATTTATACAAAGGTATTTGCTAAAGTGGCAACAGGAAAAGGTCATCATGGTTACAGGTGTTGACACATTCGGGATGGTATCATTTTCTACCCAAATGCTTTAAATTTGTTTATATGTGCTTTTAAAAGGCACTGTTAGTCACTTTTTTTATATAACTTATGATTGTCATACTAAATTTCATCTCAGTATTTGCAATCATTTAGAATAAAAGTATGGAAAATGTGTGAGACAGACGGACCAGCTGAGTTCAAATCTAATGTGCTAGCTACAATAATAGTGTTTTTTTTATGGATGGAGCTACAAAGAGGTCCCATTACTTGTAATGGAGCAAAAACACTCTTGGGATTTACACATATTTTCCACTATTAAACTGCTATCTTTGTTTAATTTATATTTTTTTATTTCTCCGCCTTTCAACTGAGGCCACAATTAAAAAAATGTTTGTTTCCCCACTCCCCTACCCACATTTTTCAAGATGAGTAGGTAGGTAGGTGTTATTTTTTTTTTTTTTTGTGGCTTATTCTAAGTTAATGGATCAAGTAATTGTGCTAGAGGGGGGGGGGGGCTGTTGAATAATTAAAGAGGGACCCAACCTCGTCTATGTATGTACACTTCAATGATTTTTTGTGACATTTGATTGTCCCATTGATACACCTTAGCTTTAATATCTATAATAAGGGGTCTCTGGCCAGGTAATGTATATTTATTTCTTATTTAAATAGAGCTGTGAAAACTGCAAAGATCTTGGCCAGTTCCCCTTATCCTAAAGGAACATATTCTTTGCAGAGAAACTTTGCCAGAATTTCTTACAATGTCTTAAGTAAAATCTTAAATAACTAAAGATCTAACCATTAAATTTGGTAACTTTTCATCCATTTTTTTAGCCGACTTGTTTGCCTGCAATTCAGTTTTTTTTTCTTTCTTTTTCATTATTATAATCATGGTATGCAACAAGGGTCTGGAAACGGTCATATTTGCCGGACATGTCCGACATTTACATTAAAATGTCCGACTAAGGTTTAGTCAAATCGGACATCCAAAAAAGTGATATTTAACTTGGACAGTGTTAATTACGTAATGGTTAACACAACAGGTGATAACCTAATTATGAGTACAGATCTGTTTCATCCATTCTGTAGAATATGTTATGGCAACAGTATTTTGAAACAATAGGAACGAAGTGGTTATACGTTATATTGCTTAGAAAATATGAACTTGATGGAAAAACACATGTGGTCAAAATTGTATATCACGCATGCGCCAATATACCTGACGTACATAAATCTTGGGAAAATCAATTCAAATTAAATTCTATTGAAATGATGAAAACAAAAATAAATATTTAATTCAATAAATAATAACTTGCAAAAAACGTGGTCCATCGGAGAGTATCGTATAAAATTCAATTCTGTTCCGCACTTGTTGTAATTTTGAAACAACTTCCTACTTCCGGTTAATGTAAATGTCTCACAAATGTTCATGCTATTACTTTGTTGAATAGACAACATATCATCTTATAATAAAGAAATTTTAGGAAGCAGAATGTTTTCCTACGTATAGTTCCTTTCTTGCACGGTGCATATATCATAGGAACCCATACAAAACAACTAATATCTACCACGGTCTTGAAAAAAATTTAAAAGACCTTTATTCTGGACTTTAAGGAAAAGCACATACACATCCCAGCTTAAGCAAACACAATACTTTTTATATTTTATTTATTTATTTATTTGTTCAACACATTTACAATAAATGGTTATAACACATAAAATGTAATTAATACAACAACAGAAACTGGGTCATGATACAATTCTACACCCATTCATCATAGTTGGTAAATAAATATAAAATTGCACCAAGATGTCCGGTAAAATGTCCGACATGACTCGGGAAAATTTCCAGGGCCTTGGTATGCAATATCAAATAGCACATAACCTTTATCATTATAAAATCAAAGAAAAAAAAACCACCAGATATAGCAGCTATTTTTCTATCTACTTCAGTACTTGTAGCCATACAAGGTATTCACAAATAAAAATAGATTACCTAAAAATATTTGTATAGGTGTAGACATAAACCATGTAAACATCATTCATGAAGTTCTTGTATATCATAATATTTCTAACAGTTTGTTATGAACATGCCATGTTTATCTGAGCAAAATTTTCAAAGAAGATAGATAGAATAACATAACATTAAACCCAGAAATAATTCTTCTGTTCAACACACTTCCACTTGGACAAAGTTGTGCAAAATTTCTTCATGGAACACCCATCTACAGAACTTAACATGATGTCAATAATTAACTATACATCTTTATTCTTTCAAGTGCAGCTCATATATTTATCAAAGAAATTTGTTAAAATAAAATACACTTTGAAAGAACTGAAGTTTGAAACCAATTGAAAGTGCTTGTTTATAAAAAAAAGTACTATTTTTCATTATGGGCCGTTGTAGTTTACTTTTCTTCGTTGTTCACTTCCGGTAATTAGTCACATCCGGTAAATAAACAAATGGCGCGTAATCCAGCTAAAAGACATAAATCCTTTGAAAAAATGTTAAATATGCATATTGTTTGCCTTTTCTTATTGGAATTACACATTTACTGATAAATTGGTAGTATGGGTGAATTATTTGGACCAGATATACAAGTATCTTCTGTGAACCATCGGGCGACTTGAGGGAAATAACCGGGCGACTTCGACTTCGCTTTTGAGGCGCCGTAGGGCAACTTCAGGTCATAGTAGAGAGACTTTGTCGCCCACTTCGTCCAGTGTGGTGATCCCTAAATTGACACGATCCACACTTCCGGTTTTGCTAAAAAAAAATTATCCCGAACTTGGAACAATTTCTGGGTCGGTCGGGGAATGGGGAAACAAACAATTTTTTAATTTAGGCCTGACATTACTACAATGTCTAATTAAATCATTTTAATACTTTTTCATAATCATGGCATTGTTTACAAAATTGAAATTGTGAAGTGTAAAATTGTAAAAATGTATCAGTAATAATTAGATCCCAGCTAATGCAATAAATCTTAAAAAACTTGATCTCGATGAAAATTTTTACCTAATTTATTAAGAAATTATGCACTTCCGAATTTCAAATTTTGACAACAATGTCATGATTATGAATAAAGTGTAAAAATATAGTTCTGTAACAAATAAGGTGTTTTAGAAATATCAGTTAAACTTCAAAGACAAAGGGAAACAGTTTTATATGCATAAACCCCCAGGTATGAATCACCTGGCTTGCTCCATTACAAGTAAAAAAGGAGCAACATTATTGTAGATAGTTTCAACCAGACCATTTAACACGAAATTTGATTGGTACAATGGTTTCGGACCAACACCAAACCAAAATCCGGTTGGTTAAATGTATTGAAAATCAAAAGTACAGTTAGTCACTCTACGATCAGTGAATCATTCAACCTCTAATTAATAACCATATTATGTTCAGCTGTATGTTGGTACTTTACATGTAAGTTCAATACATTAGCTGTGTTTTTACTTTACTATTTACCAGTGCTTGCTTGACTATTATTGGTGCTGTTTTATGCTTTTATGCTTTATATGTTTAAATCCTATAATGTTACATGACTTAGTTTTAGCCTATGCTAAATGTCTACATGTGCTACAAACTATGTACTTTATTTGGCGCTGAAATGTTTCATTTCTAACATTAACTAAGGTCATTTTACAGCCCTTCAGTATTTAATAGGAAATGTTTTAGTATTTCATTTGATTTGTGTTTTAGTATATGTAAATTTAAATGTGATTTAGTTTATGTCAGTGTGTTTATTGCTTGCTTGACTGTCTGCATGTATATATATATTTTTTGTTAACATTGGGCACAAATCTCTACAGAGCTTATGTTTTCTATTTGCTGTAAAATTTGATTTTATAAAACTTGTGTGCTTATTGTGTAGATTCTTCAATGTAAATTTGTGTTTCTTTTGCACATAATCTTATTTCTTTAAAAATGACTACCAGCTAAATATTTTTCTTCAACATTTTAAAAACAAAATCCACAAATTAAAGTAGCAATTAAAAAAATCGAGTAGTATTAACTAGTTTATAATATAATCATTATACCTCCAATCAATCTGATTTAAGCATTGGATTAAAGTCATGTTGTTGTCATGTGACTTTTTGTTCAAAATGTAAATGAAATGTCGGAATGTAAGGGTATCAATTGAAATGAGCTTAGAAATGGTGCTTCAATTTTCAGCTCCTTCAGCTAGGTAATGTCTGCACGTTATTGTGAATGTGTAGTATGCTTGTAATTTAAATTTTAATCATATCATAATGTTTTATATGTAGATTGTGTATGTCTGTACTGGTGTATGGATGCTAAATGTCATGTCTGAAGGGTCTTATTTGCTTTGTGCTTTTTATTTATCTATTTTGCTGCTTCATGGTGCTTCTTAACCTAATAATATGAATATTGTGCTCCCAATGTTGCATGCAAATACGATTTTTAATGGAACTTAAATTATTATTTAATTATGTGTTTTTACAAAATGTGCATGTCGTATGTTAAAATATGTATGTTATGTCGATTTTAAAAGCTCCAAGGAGCTTATGTTTGTCTGTTTTATGAGAACATCAACAATAAATAAAACTTTTGTATATTGTATATTGTATATGGACTTAAATCAACATGATTAAAGTTATAATGATTATATTCATCGAGAAAAATATCTTAAGAAGCGAATTATATGAAGTTAACTGCACTAAAATGTTTTATAACATCTGGACACGATGAAATATGCAGACTCTGACCATGTAAATCAGAGGATTCTCAACTACCATAAGACCATTTAGAACCCTATACTAAATGCCAACCCCCCTTGGGAAAATAAGTTTGCTTGCATTTTTTCATTATTCTATATTTTACCTTTTTATTACGAAAATTCAGTAGAAAAAATGTAGATACGATAACCTGTCCATGTTTTATAATATGCCTCTGGTATTAAGTTGTTACAAATCGTCCCTGACTTTTGCTACAGGAAGTTTACATAGTAAGTCAGCCATTTTTTGTTTCTAAAGGGACATTACGATGTTTACATATGTTCGTCTGCTTTCGTGACGTTCAATGGTATTCGGACAAACCGCGAGACTTTTCCCGCCTTAACTGCAGACGACATCATCCGAAGGATTTCGAGTAGACAACAAGCAATTGTTCCTAAAGTACACTTCCGTTCGAATTGACGACTTTCCAATTTAAAAAAACACCACCTAGTGTCCACTTCCGGTACTAAAAACTGCGGCTATAGCCGCAGTTTGTCCTGTTGAAAACTATTGAAATGGACAATTGTCTTTGATCAATTTTCACGCTTCCGGTGAATGACAGCTGTCAATACCTGAGTGAGGATATAATAAAAAAAACCCTGCTGTGTAAACGTGATCGTTAATTAATTAACTGATGTTTATTCCCCCATTTACCTGATGCTAATCTGAGGTGAAACCCCAGCTGTTTTATAGCTTGATTAAACAAGCTTACCGGTGACATCAGTGTTCTAATATTCAAATTCACCTGTTGCCTAGGACTATAGTAACATCTACTAATGAGGTTAATTAGATAAATTTGATAGGCATTGACAAACAATACAAAAACAATGCAAAGTCTTTATTTCATATCATAGTCTTTTAGTGATGATAGCCGTAGTTTTTTTAACAGGAAGTAAAAGGGGAGATAAATCATGTAAAACTGGAAATGGGTCAATTGAGGTCAAATTTTAGTATGGAAAATCGCCATTTCAAAATTTAAAAACTGCCATATTTCAAAACGCTGAATATCTCGAGGAAATAATTATTGATTTCAAAAAGTAGTATTCTTGATCTACAAAAGGAGCATAAGCTGAACCATACGCTGTAAGCCGTTTTCATTTTTCACGCAAAAATCCCTCTCCACAATACGTCAACACTTAGTATAATTACCAATAGTGAATTTAAAAGTAAACATGATAAAAATTCAGAGCTATTTTCTGCAGACTGTATGTACTGTAATGGTCTGTATTACTTTTTGTATGTGCGAGTAAAATAGCTATACAGAGAGTTTGCGAGTAAAATAGCTATACAGAGAGTATGAAAAATGTTTATGATTCAGTTTTGACGCTTCTTCCCAGAAAAAAATAGCTAATGTGTAGACACGAAAACGGAACTGAATAATAACCTGATTCTGGATCCCATTTTACGATAAATGGCTAGTTCAGCGACATTGTCTTTAATTTTATGTGCCTATGGACATGGTGTTCTCTTCATTCTTCGTAAACAGGATCAAAATTAAGCCCAAACGTAGACGGGAAGTTGTGGGCAGTCTTCCATAATCTTCTTTTCAGAATTCTCTGCTCTTTACGTATATCATATGAAAAGACCAAAGAGGAAAGAAATTAATGCTGAAGGTCAAGGGTATCTTCAATACAGAAAGTAGAGCTGAGAAAATGAAAGTTGTCAGTGACTTGAAAATATTTTAATATGAAAAAAGTACTTGTCAGAGACATCTTATATGTGGTCAATATTTAATAGCTAATTAGATAGTAGTCATTAACTTGATTTCATTGAAAAAAGTCATATTCATATAACATAGCCATTATGTTTTACCCCAAAGGCAAATGATCATAGATTGTCATCATTATACAATTCACCATAACATTTAACACACAGAAAATCATTAAATAAATATTGTTCAGTGTGTTAATTAAATGAACACAAACATATTTTTTTAATGTAATAGCGTTATCTTGATTGAAGGGAAATAATCATGATGGTGACTGACTATAGTTTCCCCACGTAAATATCTGTCATCTCTTACATTTTAAGATTAAAAGTAATACTTTTGGATTTTTAAAGGTTAATTGTATCAGTCTTATGTTTATTTCTCCTACATCAAACCAAGTGTGCTAAAATGTTTACTAATAAAATACAATAAAATGTTTTTTAATTGTAAATATATTTCACTCAGATTCATATCAAGACAAACAACTTTTGGTTAGTAATTGAATTGCATTTATATATTGTGTTACACCACTTCACTATGAGGCCCCTTGACAGTTTTGCTCCTACTGGTATGTGTTAGTTTGTCACAGTGACTACAGTTGTGGTTTCAAACATTTATCTAAGAATACCCAAGAAGGCTGTAAACATTAGCCATAATTTTAGTATTATTTTTAGTATTTTTTTTATAATACCTTTTGTGTCAACCTATTCCATTGCCCCTATCAATAAAATAAAAGGATTTTCATTCAATTCTTAGGTAACCTGGACTGGGGTATTATTGGGTATTCTGAACTTAAGTGTAACTGGGTATTCTTGATTGGGGTATTCTATTTACTTGGGTATTTTAAAATAGAGTTGTTTTTTTTTAGTTATTCTGGACTTGAGTGTACATTATAATTGGGTATTCTGGAATGAGTATTATTGATTATTGTGGATTTGGGTATTCTGAAATAGGGCCTTCTTGGATAAATGTATGAAACGTACAGATGTTATAAGAAGAAATATAACACAGACTTACAGACACACAGTCTAAAAAAAAAACTACAATTAGCAAGTACTGTATCACATAAAATATAAGCTTAATGACAGAATCATTAGAAATTTAATGTTCTATGCATATGTCAAAATTATGTATATGTGTTTGTCAAATAGAAATATATATTGCGAGTATTTAATAATTGTTACTTTCTTCTATTTTTAGATTTAAATGGCATTATATTTTCAAGGAGTACGAATGATGTCAAATCTAGCCATGGTTCTAGTTTTAAGGTCAGCAAAAAAGTCATTCCTGCAAATAAGTAGCTTAGTTTGTGTAAATACTATAAGAAATAACAGTGACAAAATTATAAATGAACAAAGTACAGTCAAAGAAACAGAAGAAGAAAGGATGTCGTGGGAGTTACTAGTAGATTATTCTAAATTATCGCCTGTGGAAATAAAAATTCATAAAAAGCATGCTGATGCAGTTCGGGTTGGTATTATTTTAAGGTAAACATTTATTTGTAAAGACTAATTTTGTTGCTGTTGAATATGCATATTTTTTCAACTGTCTTCTAGATGTTAAAAAACATAATACCTGAGTGGATAGGAGATGTCCATTGGTTGTCCTAAGATCCTTGATATATTTAGTGACATCAGTGACATGCAAATTAGTAAAAGCTTTGTCTACTCAAAAAACCTTTTGGAAGAGATATGTGAAGACTGGAAGATGCCTTATCCTATCATGGCATAGATACATGTACATGTAGACTGGTAAACAGAATGTGTCAAAGTCTAGTAATATATTCAGCTCTATGTTTCTTTAAGGACTAAGTATAACAATTTAGTTTTGATATTACTGAGTATTGACATCATACTGGCATTTCCTGTATATTTTATACAGAACACTTAAAAAAATCAAATGTAGGGGAGATAATTCCTTATTAAAGTGTGTAATGTAAAATAGTAATTTCTATCCTTAATGTTAAATTTATAAATTTTTTTTAGTAAATTCTATTAACCCATCAGTTATGTTACCAGTATACCTTCCTGGTTGCTTTATAAGCTAATTATGTACATGTACACACGACACAAACTTGTATGATGTAATTTGGCGTTTTGTTCTTCATTAAAAAGTCTCTGGCTTCATTCTAGTTTTGTTTAAAGAAATACAGAACACACATAGATGAGCTGTGGTTAATAGTTGTAAATGAATGTGAAAAGACAAAGACGTGGCTCAAATGTAAATAAAGAGACATGGCCAAAATAGAAAACACATGGCAAAAATAAAGTATTGGAAAAGACAAACACATGGCCAAATAAAAATTCTGACAAAAACAAACAAATGGCCAAAATAAAAATTCTGGCAGACAAACACATGGCCAAAATTAAAATACTGGCAAAGCCAAACACATGTAAAAAATTGTGACAATGACATGACAAAAACAAAAATCCTGGTGAATACAAAAACCTGGCCAAAATAAAATACAGACAAGAATAAAATGACTAAAATAATAACTGAGAAGAAAATGACATGGACAAAATAAAAATACTCACAAAGACAAACACTGCAAAAAAACAACTGACAAATGCAATTACAAATGCTGACAAACACATGGTTATTTGATTAAAAATAATAACAAAGGCAAATACTAGTAATGTACTTGGCCAAAATAATAATACTGACAAATGGAAACATGTGACCAAAATTGAATTCCAAAAAAGACAAACATATCGCCAAAATAAAAATATTGACAAAGAGAGAAAATGATCATCAAGAACAAACACAGAAAATGAGCGACAAGATCTATACCAAAAACTGGGGAAACGTAGATGCTCTGTAAGGGTAAGCAGTTTCTACTGTGGCAGGTATTTAATTCAGTGTTACATTTTGAATTTCATGTTCCAATATCCTATACTATCATAAAATATTCCAAGGGCCTCGGTGTTAAGGTAATTTTTCTACTATTGATCACGTAGTATGTCAACACTGAGGTTGCGGGCTGGAGACTCACTGCGGGCAATGTGTACTTGACTGCAATCTCCATTGACAAGGATTTCCAATTTTCCTTCCCAATGTCGAGGGGATTCCTGGGGTACTTCGTCTTCCTCCGTCCAATAAACACCGTACTCAGTGATAGTAAACATCATTCAAAACAAAAACAAAAAATAATCTTTTCACATTTAGTTTGTCAGATGTACAAACTACAGACTGCTAACCAATATTTTTAATTTTCAGAAGAAACTATTAACCTATATAGATCCTAAGACTGGTTATATAGTAATGACGCGATTGTCACATCTTCAGCGAGGAGAATGCTGTGGTAATGCTTGTAGACATGTAAGATCTGTAGCCATTATTTAGGAATATAACTTACTTCTGTTTAGTAATCAACAAAAAACAGTAGAAATGTTTGCCAGAGAAAGTTTCCCCAGTTATTTATGATTTTGTGGTCTTGCATCAGGATAGAAAAATATGCTGCATTAATCATTTTAATGAATCATACTGTGGTCTTACAGAAAATATACAGAATTAAATGTCTGACAAGACATTTACTGGATTACCCATTGTCTAATAGTCTTACAGAAAGAAAGGATTTAACACCATTAGGAGGGCAAGACGGGAAAATCTCAGACACCCAAGTGAACAGAATTCTGGTCTTCAAAGAGGACCTGCCATATTGGAGACAAAAAGTAATCTTTTCATTTGGGTGACTGAGATTTTCCTGTCTTGCCCTACCATCAGTTTTATCCTATTTTTCAATAATTTGTTTAAAAATCCCTGTGCTGCTCTGTTGCAAGATGTCAACAAATAGAGTTATCTACCCTGAAAGTAATCTACAGTGTATGTAAAAGTGTTTGTTTTGATGTGAACTGCTATCATCTTGTGGCATAAACTTGGTTGTGGATGCTCAGATATGTTGTTTTCATGTTAGTATTTAAAGAGACAGAGTAAACAAAACAAAAGCAAATATTTCATGATTTTTATTGCTGAATCAATGTTAATTTTACAATACATTTTAATGGAAATTCTTAACTCATCCACAAGTTGAGACAAGGATATCTCAAGCAGCTAAAAATAGTTATCATGCTGTGTTGTTAGTTTCTCAAATTCTAAAAATATATTGTGACACCGTCAGTTTAGGAAAATAATAAAATACATGTATATAGACTGTCAGTGTAATTCAGTAATTTTTATATTTCAGTGTCCCTATGGGCAGAAAAATGTGCCAGATGGTCAAAAGAAGAAATTTAATACTGCATTTTATATATGATAAAAACTGAATTATGTAAATCAAAAAATTAATATACTATATTTCATGTTAATTATATGAACAGTAACTTTAGGATTTCTGTGTAATAACTGTAGATTTCAAAAGTATGGAACTAAAACTTTAGTTCCAAGTAAATTGTGCTATATAATACAACATTTCATTTATTTGTGATAATGACTACAGTGTCATGCACTCCAAAATTCAAGAATTTCTCTTAGCAAATATTTGGTTGTTAGTAGTATCCTAGAATAATTTCCTATCCTCATAATAAGAATTTGTTTGAATGATGTTTAATGCCACTTTCAGCAATTTTTTACAGCTTTATCATGGCGTCCAAATTTTACTGGGGAGGAAGCCAGAGTACCTAAAGAAAACCTGCAACCCTCGGCAGGAAAACTGGCATTACTTGTCAATTAAAACTCAAACCCGCAACCTCAGTGTTGACAGTTCACATGATCAATAGTGGACGAACTACCTTAACCACTTGGCCACCAAGGCCACCCGATTCACATTTGTAGATGTATAATTGAACATTTCAGTGTGCATGTAAAGTACACCAGGTACATGAACAAGTTTGTTTACGTCTGTAAAAACATTTAACTCACTACCCAAAACTACATACTTTTAGAGTGGTAGAATAAATTGTGTTCCCTGTTTCCTATCACACCCCCTTTTTTTCCATTGATTAATTGTTGGTTAACTTGTTCTTGTCCTGAATATAGCTGTTTTACTGCTCGCTAGACGTAAAGCAAACCATGCAATCGAGTAAAAGATACCAAGGTTAAAAGAATTTAGTACAAGAGACCCGCAATTTCCTCTAATGAAGAACAGTACATTGGAAAGATTCTTTGTAATCCATGTATATATCTGGTAGAGTGTTTGAAGTAAATACATGTATATGTACAAGTACTGTCATAGATTTGTTTTTATAAGAAGGACACAGCATCAATCGTTTTTTTTCCACATCAACTGTGCATCAAATGTAAAGTTATAATGAAGATTATAACTCATTTGAATTTAAAAAAGAATAAATCAAAACTAAAATTGTTTCTCCAACATAATT
Organism: Limnoperna fortunei; assembly: GCA_944474755.1. Classification (NCBI taxonomy): domain Eukaryota; kingdom Metazoa; phylum Mollusca; class Bivalvia; order Mytilida; family Modiolidae; genus Limnoperna; species Limnoperna fortunei. Next base: position 21,709,543 of record OX104114.1, on the reverse strand, counting down.
TGTCCACCAACAGGAATTACATGTATGCATCAGACATAGATGTGTTCTTGTCAAGATGTTTTTTGTAATAGCTTACTTGGGATCAAATTTTCCCCAGAATTTTGTCATTTCTTCTACTGCAGCTTGACAATTCTGGGGCTCAGGGTCTTGACTATTGGTATAATTCTACTCCACACAATTCCTGACACATTCCAACTCAGTCCACAGTTCTATGGATTCCAGTTATTGTTCTTGCTGTTTTTTGTGTGTTTTTGTGTTAAGTTGGACTAGTTGTTTGTATATGGGTTTATGTTTATCATATCTTGTGATCTGTTTTTTAGTTCATTTATTCTTGTTACTTGAATCTAAGTTTTAATCCATCACCTGTTGAAAGTTGTAGCAAAATAATTGGTAAATTTTAATGTTTTGTCTAGCAAAATGATTGGTTAGTTTGAATGAGCTGTCTGTAGCAAAATGATTGGTCAATTTTAAAAGAACTGACTCTATTTTTATAAACTTATAATAAACACATCTTATTCAATAAATATAGTGTTATTTTGGTTGTATCCAATAGTTTTCCAGGAATTCTAAATTGGGTAAGGTATAGGTGTCCTGAAAAATAAAAATAAAATAGTTCAGATACTGTGTTCTTTACATTATTTGGATTTAGAAGAAAATAAAATTTTGTATAATGAAAATAAATTAATCCTTAGAACAAATTGCAAAAAGGGAGAAAAATTTAAAGCCCTATTTTTTAAATGTCTTTTTTCCAGGACAATCAAATATATTGAAAAACTAAATATTCTACATGCTTCAAAATAAAGATACTTTGCAAAATTGGTCAAATTCAAGTGAATGGTTTTGGAGAAATCTAATTTATTCAAAAGCAAAAAAACTGGCGATTATCGATGTTGCTTAGTAATAAGAAATTGTGCAAGTTTGGTTAAATTCCATTATTTGGTTAATATTGAAGAGAAAAATGAAAATGAAATCATCTTTGATTTAAAATTTAAAAAAATTTTCTACTCAAAAATTATATAAATAGCTGGTACATTAATCCTTCCTAATACTGTGCAAGTTTAGCTTTTCACTTAGTACTTCTGCTTCCTCCCCCAATAAAAAATGCAGTGATATAGCTGAAAAATTGCTGAAAGTGGTGTTAAACTATATTTAAATAATCAATAAAGATTTATGAATTTTCAAGCAAAGTTCACACTCTGACATAACAGGGCACCACTTTATGTGATATGTTAATAATTATTTTCAAATGTGACTAATTAAAAATAACTGTTCTCAATTAGTATCAGACATGATTCAGTTATTGTAAATTATATTTTAAGAAGCACCCATCAACTAATTTTAAAAGCCCAACCAGCTACCAGTTTTTTATTTAATAAATTTATTAAAGGAGCATTAATTGGAGCAAACACCTGCTAAACATTAACTATCATTGGGTGGTGATATTAGTTTTTTTTTTTTTTTTTTTTTTTTTTTTGGTTTAATGCCACTTTCAGCAATTTTTCAGCTATATTGTGACATCTAGTTTTTATTTGGGGAAGAAGCTGGAGTACCCCCTACCTTATAGGAAATCTTTTTTCAATTCAGATTTGAGTCAAGCACACCCTGACTGCAGTGATCCTACAATCTCAGTATTGGCAGACCACATGATCAAAAGTACACAAATTACCTTAACCACTAGGCCACCAAAGCCCCCTCATGGTGATATTAGCTCCTTGCAACATATCATTTGATATGTATTTAAAAACTAGAGCTTTAAAAGTCCTGTTTTTTCATCAGGTTAACAGATAACAACAAACAAGAACTGTCAGTGCCGTTTGACAATTTGGAAGTCTTAACAACCACAAAATGAGAAATATTTGTTTGAAATACATTTATATTGGCTGTCTGTTTGATATACCACTGGAACAAAATGACAAATATGTATAGAGGACCTACAACACACGAATCATACAATTACATTTCATTTGAAAATGCACCTGAGGATAAGAATTTAAAAATTCAGCCAATAAGAAACTTGAATTGTTCCTGGTGGCCATCTTAGAATTCCAATAACCACAAAATAAAGAAACTTTGTAGTCTTCCATGCACTATTCTTACAAATTTACATTTCATTTGCCATTATAGTTTCACAGATGATTTTGAACTATGCATCCAATCAGAAACAAGTATTCCTTCTAATCTCTGTGTATGGTATAAGGTAACTGATGTGGACCATCCATTCATCATTCCTGTAAAAGCTAGACTTTAAATGGCCAAATGGTTTCAGTAACAAATATTAAAATGTGAAAAAATTTTGGATGACTTACAAATACGGAATGCTATAATTCACCATGTGAGCTGAAAACTTATTGTGAAAAAATTGCTCAAAATGATTCCTGCATAAATACAATTATTAGCCAGGTGTTGGTTTGCTGTGCTGCTTCAGAAGCCCTTAAAATAGAATTGACCTTGAACATAATCATGTACTTCTGGTATAATGAAGTAATATATAAATACAAACAAGTATACCTTATGTATTGTACCATACTCCATCAAAATGGAGATCAATCTAGTGACATCTAAGGCTTCACTGTGTACCTACAAAATTCATACCAGTAACTTGTTAAACTTGTGCAAGAAAGAAACATGGACATTTAACCAAGTGTTGTCATAATACAGGATAAATAGTGATAAATAGTAAATGTATGCAGCCCACATTTAGACCTCTTTTCATAAATAGACCAATTAAGTTAACCTAGACATTTTTAATGAATAAAATACAATTTAAGAACTTTATCAAGTAATCTAATTTTTGAAATTTAATTTAAAGAAAACAATTCCAACATTAACATTTTTAACTGTATTAGTTTTTACAGATGCATAATATTTCATTAAAGTTTAAAAAAAATTTAGCTAATGAATATTAATGACTTTACCTAAGTATAAGCTACACTATATAGTTACCATATAAACAGGAAGAGTATTTTCTCCTTGTCTAATCATCAGTCGTCTGCTGATGTAATCACTCACCATGGAAACTGATGCCACCTGTAATCATTTAAAGCAAATTTGATTGTTTCTATTTATAGCTGATATACATGTGTTGAGTGGGACAAAAAAATGCTGTAATATCTTTAAAAGAGAATTCTGTACTAGAGTTTATGCTAAGAATTAATAAAGAATACAATACAGGAAAACACAAAAACATATTAGACCCTGTCTTTGATACTTTATCTTTAGTACATGAATGATAAACATGTAAACAACCAGCCATCTTCATGTCTACTTAATTATAATTTCTTGTGATAATTCAATACTCAAGGCACACTAACTTTTTTCTACTACCTACACATGAAAATGATTGGCTGAAAGTCCCACAAACCCTTTTCTACTACCTACACATGAAAATGATTGGCTGATTGATTACTTAACATTAGCTTTATTCAGGACAAGAACAAGATAACAATCATCCTAGTAAGGGATTGACTACCTGGCTCACTGCTGCTAAGTGAAAAAAGTAAAAACGTCTTTTTTTATACTATGTACATATTTTCTCTTTCGTTTTCTCTATCTCAGTATCTGACCATGTCGATAGCTACAATGGTCTGGAGCATCATCCCTGGGCAATCTTTGTAGTAAAATGATAAGTGAATGTTATCAATTTTTTTGTATGCTATTCCCTTGTGTATCCTTAGAGTTTTTGTTTTCATGCAAAGTTCTTTTCTCCGTAAGTAAACAAATAAATAGTCATTTTCAAAAAGAGGGTTTTCAATCATATCATACCAAATCGAGGCTTTATTTCCATCTGGTACCTGAATAGGTCAATAATGGACACTATTACATCCTGGCATTTTTTAATACTTTATATTAGACTACAAAGTGTAAACATTTAAGTCAAATCAATAAAATGAGGTAAATCTGTGAGCTAATGCAGTGATACCCCACTTTCACAAAAAGTAATCTGTAAACAGGAAGTAGATGACCAAGGAGCATAAAATCGCTATACACCATATGGCACTATAGGATAAAGCAATATGCAAAATATCAGGCTTCTGCATTCTATAATTGCTTAGAAAACCAAGACAGAAATTTTTTTTTCCTGAATGACAAACGAACCAACAAACGGAGGGTAAAACACTATATCACCTCTTCTTCGAAGCGGGGCTATAATAAATAATTTGGTTTCTCTCAGACATCTACATGTGTAAAAACATGTCCTGATAAGGACAAAATGTAAAAATGTTAAAAATAGAGTAGAAGGAAGGTCTCAGAAAAGGCATATTCCCCCTTCACTTCTCACTGCTACTTTACATTTCCATGAAAAAAGATTACAACATTAGCCAGTACTATTGAAATCGTTCACATCTAAATGAGGTGATGTCTACAATTCCACAATTGGTAAATCCTGTAATGTGGATTCAAATGAGATGATGTCTACAATTCCATAAATTGGGAAATCTTCTACTGTGGATTCATATGAGATGGTGTCTACAATTCCACATTTGGTTAATCATGTAATGTGGATTCATATGAGATGATGTCTACTATTCCACAAATGGAAAATCCTGTACCATGGATTCATATGAGATGGTGTCTACAATTCCATAAATTGGGAAATCATGTAATGTGGATTCATATGAGATGATGTCTACAATTCCACAATTGGTTAATCATGTAATGTGGATTCATATGAGATGATGTCTACTATTCCACAAATGGGAAATCCTGTACTGTGGATTCATATGAGATGGTGTCTACAATTCCACAATTGGTAAATCATGTACTGTGGATTTATATGAGATGATGTCTACAATTCCATAATTGGGAACTCCTGTACTGTGGATTCATACAAGATGATGTCTACAATTCCACAAATGGGAAATCATGCAATGTGGATTCATATGAGATGATGTCTTCAATTCCCTGTACTGTGGGTTCATATGAGATGGTGTCTACATTTCCACAATTGGTAAATCATGTAATGTGGATTCATATGAGATGATGTCTACAATTCCATATTTGGGAACTCTTGTACTGTGGATTCATACAAGATGATGTCTACAATTCCATAAATGGGAAATCCTGTACTGTGGATTCATATATGAAGGTGTCTACCATTCCACAATTGGTAAATCATGTAATGTGGATTAATATGAGATGATGTCTACAATTCCACAATTGGTAAATCCTGTAATGTGGATTCAAATGAGATGATGTCTACAATTCCACAATTGGTAAATCCTGTAATTTGGATTCAAATGAGATGATGTCTGCAATTCCATAAATTGGGAAATCTTCTACTGTGGATTCATATGAGATGGTGTCTACAATTCCACAATTGGTTAATCATGTAATGTGGATTCATATGAGATGATGTCTACTATTCCACAATTGTGAAATCCTGTAATGTGGATTCATATGAAATGATGTCTACAATTCCACAAATGGGAAATCATGTACTGTGGATTTATATGAGATGATGTCTACAATTCCATAATTGGGAACTCCTGTACTGTGGATTCATACAAGATGATGTTTACAATTCCACAAATGGGAAATCATGCAATGTGGATTCATATGAGATGATGTCTTCGATTCCCTGTACTGTGGGTTCATATGAGATGGTGTCTACATTTCCACAATTGGTAAATCCTGTACTGTGGATTCATATATGAAGGTGTCTACCATTCCACAATTGGTAAATCATGCAATGTGGATTCATATGAGATGATGTCTTCAATTCCCTGTACTGTGGGTTCATATGAGATGGTGTCTACATTTCCACAATTGGGAAATCCTGTACTGTGGGTTCATATGAGATGGTGTCTACAATTCCACAAATGGTAAATCCTGTACTGTGTATTCATATGAGATGATGTCTACAATTCCACAATTGGTAATTCCTGTACTGTGGATTCATATGAGATGATGTCTACAGTTCCACAATGGGAAATCCTGTAATGTGGATTCTTACAAGATGATGTCTACAATTCCACAATTGGAAAATCCTGTACTGTGGGTTCATATGAGATGATGTCTACAATTCCAAAATGGGAAATCCTGTACTGTGGATTCATATAAGATGATGTCTACAATTACACAATGGTAAATCCTGTAATGTGGATTCATTTAGTTTTGTGGATATCGATTAAGTTCTTTAAGAAAAAAAATTGCTTTTTCAAGGATGAGTAATTTTATGATTTTGTAAACTGGCTCCTGTTGTAGTAACTGGGAAGTTGAATTTTTACTTAGTTTTATAAATTTCTGCATAGGCTTTGTACACATATGTATCTTCATTCTGAGCTCCTCTGATTGCAGCCATATTTACTTACTTTTATATATATACTATATTCGTACATTTTCAGAAAATATACAGTTTATTTGTACGAGTCTTAGAAACAGGTAGAAAAATGAGGCTCTGCCGAACATTTCTTACCTGTTTCACGGCCAGTACAAATAAACTTTATTTTTTTGCTCACAATGAACGAATATTGTTTTTATTCTGCAACCAGACAAAATATTTTGTACAGATGAAAAATGTGAAAAAGATTTTTTAGTTGAAAATGTGTCCATTCCAGTGATAGTCTGACATATTCGACAACATGCATTAAATCAGAACATAAAACTAAATATCGTAATAAGTAAGGACAAGGGACCCAGGAGCTGATGTCATTATTTACAAATAAAGCTTTGCTTTATTCAGAGGGTCGTATTTGTATAGTTGAAGCAGTAGTTGCAGAATAAATTGCTGTACAGACTGCCCACATCTGTATCTCCATTCTGAGCTCCTCTGATATCAGCCATATTTACTTACTTTTATATATTGCTGTACGGACCTTGCCCACATCTTTATCTCCATTCTGAGCTCCTCTGACTTATGTAATTTTGTTGCAGCCACAGTTACTAACCTGTAGTTGTAACAGGTGTATCGATCAAATTAAATTTTAAAGCACAATATGATGTATTGATTCAATTAATTTTAAAGCACATTATGGTGTATTGATCAAATTAATTTTTAAGCAGATTATGGTGTATTGATCAAATTAATTTTAAAGCATATTTGTTTGTCATAGAAACTTTTATAATTCTGCCACTTCTATGACTGGATTTAAGTATGGAGAAATGTTAATTAAGTTTCTCTATATTTAGTATTTTAATTGTCTTTCGTTTTATTCTTGCGTTTATTGTGAAATGTAACAGATTATCTACTACATTATTTGATAGTCTAGCTGCTTTATGCCATATAGGGGCCTCAGTGGCAGAGTGGTTATGGTTGTTATTCATCTACTATAGATCACTGTTAATCAGGTTGCCAGTTCAAGACTTGGCAGGGGGTGCTGGACTCCGCTCCGAATATTACTAAGATTGCCAGTTTTCCTGCTGAAGGCCATACTACCTGTTAATGACAACATAGGGAGGACCAATCTCTCTGTATACATCCCACAGATATCTTCATATTACCTGTTAATGACAACATACCTACAGGGAGGACCAAACTGTCTGTATACATCCCACAGATATCTTCATACTACCTGTTAATGACAACATACCTACAGGGAGGACCAAACTCTCTGTATACAACCCACAGATATCTTCATACTACCTGTTAATGACAACATACCTACAGGGAGGACCAAACTGTTGTCTTTCGTTTTATTCTTGCGTTTATTGTGAAATGTAACAGATTATCTACTACATTATTTGATAGTCCAGCTGCTTTATGCCATATAGGGGCCTCAGTGGCAGAGTGGTTATGGTTGTTATTCATCTACTATAGATCACTGTTAATCAGGTTGCCAGTTCAAGACTTGGCAGGGGGTGCTGGACTCTGCTCCGAATATTACTAAGATTGCCAGTTTTCCTGCTGAAGGCCATACTACCTGTTAATGACAACATAGGGAGGACCAATCTCTCTGTATACATCCCACAGATATCTTCATACTACCTGTTAATGACAACATACCTAAAGGGAGGACCAAACTGTCTGTATACATCCCACAGATATCTTCATACTACCTGTTAATGACAACATACCTACAGGGAGGACCAAACTGTCTGTATACAACCCACAGATATCTTCATACGACCTGTTAATGACAACATACCTACAGGGAGGACCAAACTGTCTGTATACAACCCACAGATATCTTCATACTACCTGTTAATGACAACATACCTACAGGGAGGACCAAACTCTCGGTTTACAACCCACAGATATCTTCATACTACCTGTTAATGACAACATACCTACAGGGAGGACCAAACTCTCTGTATACATCCCACAGATATCTTCATACTACCTGTTAATGACAACATACCTACAGGGAGGACCAAACTCTCTGTATACATCCCACAGATATCTTCATACGACCTGTAAATGACAACATACCTACAGGGAGGACCAATCTCTCTGTATACATCCCACAGATATCTTCATACTACCTGTTAATGACAACATACCTGCAGGGAGGACCAAACTCTCTGTATACAACCCACAGATATCTTCATACTACCTGTTAATGACAACATACCTACAGGGAGGACCAAACTGTCTGTATACAACCCACAGATATCTTCATACGACCTGTTAATGACAACATACCTACAGGGAGGACCAATCTCTCTGTATACATCCCACAGATATCTTTATACTACCTGTTAATGACAACACACCTACAGGGAGGACCAATCTCTCTGTATACATCCCACCATCCTCACAAGTCAGGGTTTCTGTTTCCACATGTGTCCACGAACCCCTGACAAACTTAGCTAGGAAATTCCTGGGATAGAAGATTTTCATATGACGTCAATCCTTTAAAATATCAACTAATGAAATTGCTTGAAAGAAGCAAGTGTTTGGCAGTAGTCATTCTTACTCATTCTGGAGTGTGAAGAAAACATAACGCAACTAAATAATAACGAGTTAATAACAAACTATTAACACTACTGTACAAAATACACTGATTTTCACATGGTCTACGCAACACATCCGTTTGGTTTATTTACAATCGACATCGGGATATCCCCTAACCAAGTCGTGAATGAAAGCGAGCATTTGATTGGCTACATTAAGGTATGATGTAGCCAATCAAAATAGTGACTTCTAGCCCGGGAATTTCCTAGCTAAGTTTGTCAGGGGTTCGTGGACACAGAAACCCTGACTTGTGAGGATGACATCCCACAGATATCTTCATATGACCTGTTAATGACAACATACCTACAGGGAGGACCAAACTGTCTGTATACATCCCACAGATATCTTCATACGACCTGTTAATGACAACATACCTACAGGGAGGACCAAACTGTCTGTATACATCCCACAGATATCTTCATACGACCTGTAAATGACAACATACCTACAGGGAGGACCAATCTCTCTGTATACAACCCACAGATATCTTCATACGACCTGTAAATGACAACATACCTACAGGGAGGACCAAACTCTCTGTATACATCCCACAGATATCTTCATACGACCTGTTAGTGTCAACATACCTACAGGGAGGACCAAACTGTCTGTATACAACCCACAGATATCTTCATACTACCTGTTAGTGACAACATACCTACAGGGAGGACCAAACTGTCTGTATACATCCCACAGATATCTTCATACGACCTGTAAATGACAACATACCTACAGGGAGGACCAATCTCTCTGTATACAACCCACAGATATCTTCATACTACCTGTTAATGACAACATACCTACAGGGAGGACCAAACTGTCTGTATACATCCCACAGATATCTTCATACTACCTGTTAATGACAACATACCTACACAGAGAACCAATCTCTCTGTATACAACCCACAGATATCTTCATACGACCTGTTAATGACAACATACCTACAGGAAGGACCAAACTGTCTGTATACAACCCACAGATATCTTCATACTACCTGTTAGTGACAACATACCTACAGGGAGGACCAAACTGTCTGTATACATCCCACAGATATCTTCATACTACATGTTAATGACAACATACCTACAGGGAGGACCAGACTCTGTGTACATCCCACAGATATCTTCATACGACCTGTTAGTGACAACATACCTACAGGGAGGACCAATCTGTCTGTATACATCCCACAGATATCTTCATACTACCTGTTAATGACAACATACCTAAAGGGAGGACCAAACTCTCTGTATACATCCCACAGATATCTTCATACTACCTGTTAATGACAACATACCTACAGGGAGGACCAAACTGTCTGTATACAACCCACAGATATCTTCATACTACCTGTTAATGACAACATACCTACAGGGAGGACCAAACTGTCTGTATACAACCCACAGATATCTTCATACTACCTGTTAGTGACAACATACCTACAGGGAGGACCAAACTGTCTGTATACATCCCACAGATATCTTCATACTACATGTTAATGACAACATACCTACAGGGAGGACCAATCTGTCTGTATACATCCCACAGATATCTTCATACGACCTGTTAGTGACAACATACCTACAGGGAGGACCAATCTCTCTGTATACATCCCACAGATATCTTCATACTACCTGTTAATGACAACATACCTACAGGGAGGACCAAACTGTCTGTATACATCCCACAGATATCTTCATACTACCTGTTAATGACAACATACCTACAGGGAGGACCAAACTGTCTGTATACATCCCACAGATATCTTCATACTACCTGTTAATGACAACATACCTAAAGGGAGGACCAAACTGTCTGTATACAACCCACAGATATCTTCATACTACCTGTTAATGACAACATACCTACAGGGAGGACCAAACTCTCTGTATACATCCCACAGATATCTTCATACTACCTGTTAATGACAACATACCTACAGGGAGGACCAATCTGTCTGTATACATCCCACAGATATCTTCATACGACCTGTAAATGACAACATACCTACAGGGAGGTCCAAACTCTCTGTATACATCCCACAGATATCTTCATACTACCTGTTAATGACAACATACCTGAAGGGAGGACCAAACTCTCTGTATACAACCCACAGATATCTTCATACTACCTGTTAATGACAACATACCTGAAGGGAGGACCAAACTCTCTGTATACAACCCACAGATATCTTCATACTACCTGTTAATGACAACATACCTAAAGGGAGGACCAAACTCTCTGTATACATCCCACAGATATCTTCATACTACCTGTTAGTGTCAACATACCTACAGGGAGGACCAATCTCTCTGTATACATCCCACAGATATCTTCATTCGACCTGTTAGTGACAACATACCTACAGGAAGGACCAATCTGTCTGTATACATCCCACAGATATCTTCATACTACCTGTTAATGACAACATACCTACAGGGAGGACCAGACTCTCTGTATACATCCCACAGATATCTTCATACGACCTGTTAGTGACAACATACCTACAGGGAGGACCAATCTGTCTGTATACATCCCACAGATATCTTCATACTACCTTTTAGTGACAACATACCTACAGGGAGGACCAGACTCTCTGTATACATCCCACAGATATCTTCATACTACCTGTTAGTGTCAACATACCTACAGGGAGGACCAATCTCTCTGTATACATCCCACAGATATCTTCATATGACCTGTTAGTGACAACATACCTACAGGGAGGACCAATCGGTCTGTATACATCCCACAGATATCTTCATACTACCTGTTAATGACAACATACCTACAGGGAGGACCAAACTGTCTGTATACATCCCACAGATATCTTCATACGACCTGTAAATGACAACATACCTACAGGGAGGACCAAACTCTCTGTATACATCCCACAGATATCTTCATACTACCTGTTAATGACAACATACCTACAGGGAGGACCAAACTGTCTGTATACATCCCACAGATATCTTCATACTACCTGTTAATGACAACATACCTACAGGGAGGACCATACTGTCTGTATACATCCCACAGATATCTTCATACTACCTGTTAATGACAACATACCTGCAGGGAGGACCAAACTCTCAGTTTACAACCCACAGATATCTTCATACTACCTGTTAATGACAACATACCTACAGGGAGGACCAAACTGTATGTATACATCCCACAGATATCTTCATACAACCTGTAAATGACAACATACCTACAGGGAGGACCAAACTGTATGTATACATCCCACAGATATCTTCATACAACCTGTTAATGACAACATACCTACAGGGAGGACCAAACTCTCTGTATACAACCCACAGATATCTTCATACTACCTGTTAATGACAACATACCTACAGGGAGGACCAAACTCTCTGTATACATCCCACAGATATCTTCATACTACCTGTTAATGACAACATACCTACAGGGAGGACCAAACTCTCGGTTTACAACCCACAGATATCTTCATACTACCTGTTAATGACAACATACCTACAGGGAGGACCAAACTCTCAGTTTACAACCCACAGATATCTTCATACTACCTGTTAATGACAACATACCTACAGGGAGGACCAAACTCTCTGTATACATCCCACAGATATCTTCATACGACCTGTAAATGACAACATACCTACAGGGAGGACCAAACTGTCTGTATACAACCCACAGATATCTTCATACTACCTGTTAATGACAACATACCTACAGGGAGGACCAAACTGTCTGTATACATCCCACAGATATCTTCATACTACCTGTTAATGACAACATACCTACAGGGAGGACCAAACTGTCTGTATACATCCCACAGATATCTTCATACGACCTGTTAATGACAACATACCTACAGGGAGGACCAAACTCTCTGTATACATCCCACAGATATCTTCATACTACCTGTTAATGACAACACACCTACAGGGAGGACCAAACTGTCTGTATACATCCCACAGATATCTTCATACTACCTGTTAATGACAACATACCTACAGGGAGGACCAATCTGTCTGTATACAACCCACAGATATCTTCATACTACCTGTTAATGACAACATACCTACAGGGAGGACCAAACTGTCTGTATACATCCCACAGATATCTTCATACTACCTGTTAATGACAACATACCTACAGGGAGGACCAGACTCTCTGTATACATCCCACAGATATCTTCATACGACCTGTTAATGACAACATACCTACAGGGAGGACCAAACTGTCTGTATACAACCCACAGATATCTTCATACTACCTGTTAATGACAACATACCTACAGGGAGGACCAAACTCTCTGTATACATCCCACAGATATCTTCATACTACCTGTTAATGACAACATACCTACAGGGAGGACCAAACTCTCTGTATACATCCCACAGATATCTTCATACGACCTGTAAATGACAACATACCTACAGGGAGGACCAAACTCTCTGTATATAACTCACAGATATCTTCATACGACCTGTTAATGACAACATACCTACAGGGAGGACCAAACTGTCTGTATACATCCCACAGATATCTTCATACGACCTGTAAATGACAACATACCTACAGGGAGGACCAAACTCTCTGTATACATCCCACAGATATCTTCATACGACCTGTAAATGACAACATACCTACAGGGAGGACCAATCTCTCTGTATACATCCCACAGATATCTTCATACGACCTGTAAATGACAACATACCTACAGGGAGGACCAATCTGTCTGTATACATCCCACAGATATCTTCATACTACCTGTTAATGACAACATACCTACAGGGAGGACCAATCTCTCTGTTTCCAACCCACAGATATCTTCATACGACCTGTTAATGACAACATACCTACAGGGAGGACCAATCTCTCTGTATACATCCCACAGATATCTTCATACTACCTGTTAATGACAACACACCTACAGGGAGGACCAATCTCTCTGTATACATCCCACCATCCTCACAAGTCAGGGTTTCTGTTTCCACATGTGTCCACGAACCCCTGACAAACTTAGCTAGGAAATTCCTGGGATAGAAGATTTTCATATGACGTCAATCCTTTAAAATATCAACTAATGAAATTGCTTGAAAGAAGCAAGTGTTTGGCAGTAGTCATTCTTACTCATTCTGGAGTGTGAAGAAAACATAACGCAACTAAATAATAACGAGTTAATAACAAACTATTAACGCTACTGTACAAAATACACTGATTTTCACATGGTCTACGCAACACATCCGTTTGGTTTATTTACAATCGACATCGGGATATCCCCTAACCAAGTCGTGAATGAAAGCGAGCATTTGATTGGCTACATTAAGGTATGATGTAGCCAATCAAAATAGTGACTTCTAGCCCGGGAATTTCCTAGCTAAGTTTGTCAGGGGTTCGTGGACACAGAAACCCTGACTTGTGAGGATGACATCCCACAGATATCTTCATACGACCTGTTAATGACAACATACCTACAGGGAGGACCAAACTGTCTGTATACATCCCACAGATATCTTCATACGACCTGTTAATGACAACATACCTACAGGGAGGACCAAACTGTCTGTATACATCCCACAGATATCTTCATACTACCTGTTAATGACAACACACCTACAGGGAGGACCAAACTCTCTGTATACATCACACAGATATCTTCATACTACCTGTTAATGACAACATACCTACAGGGAGGACCAAACTCTCTGTATACATCACACAGATATCTTCATACTACCTGTTAATGACAACATACCTACAGGGAGGACCAAACTGTCTGTATACATCCCACAGATATCTTCATACTACCTGTTAGTGACAACATACCTGAAGGGAGGACCAAACTCTCTGTATACAACCCACAGATATCTTCATACTACCTGTTAATGACAACATACCTGAAGGGAGGACCAAACTCTCTGTATACATCCCACAGATATCTTCATACTACCTGTTAATGACAACATACCTAAAGGGAGGACCAAACTCTCTGTATACATCCCACAGATATCTTCATACTACCTGTTAGTGTCAACATACCTACAGGGAGGACCAATCTCTCTGTATACATCCCACAGATATCTTCATTCGACCTGTTAGTGACAACATACCTACAGGAAGGACCAATCTGTCTGTATACATCCCACAGATATCTTCATACTACCTGTTAATGACAACATACCTACAGGGAGGACCAGACTCTGTGTACATCCCACAGATATCTTCATACGACCTGTTAGTGACAACATACCTACAGGGAGGACCAATCTGTCTGTATACATCCCACAGATATCTTCTTACGACCGGTTAATGACAACATACCTACAGGGAGGACCAATCTGTCTGTATACATCCCACAGATATCTTCATACTACCTGTTAATGACAACATACCTACAGGGAGGACCAAACTCTCTGTATACATCCCACAGATATCTTCATACGACCTGTAAATGACAACATACCTACAGGGAGGACCAATCTCTCTGTATACATCCCACAGATATCTTCATACGACCTGTAAATGACAACATACCTACAGGGAGGACCAATCTGTCTGTATACATCCCACAGATATCTTCATACTACCTGTTAATGACAACATACCTACAGGGAGGACCAATCTCTCTGTTTACAACCCACAGATATCTTCATACGACCTGTTAATGACAACATACCTACAGGGAGGACCAAACTGTCTGTATACAACCCACAGATATCTTCATACGACCTGTTAATGACAACATACCTACAGGGAGGACCAATCTCTCTGTATACATCCCAAAGATATCTTCGGGTTTCAAGTAGTAGTTTTTCAGCATCCTCTTGACTGCTGCACAAAGTAAAACTGTTAACCTGTAAACAGAGGTTAATAAATATGTGGATATTTATTTATTATCTACTCTATTATAAAAATCTAATGCCTCATTCATTCATTATATTTCCTAAATATAATCAAACTTGCTAGTCTGCCGAGATGATCATAGGTCAAAATCAAACTCACTTGTAACAATCAAAGATCACAAAACACTTAGTTTATAATGCATGCTTGCATCAATAAATAATTCTAATGTTATGTATATGGAATAAGATTAACTGAAGTTCACAATTTCCAAAAGTTTTAATCTGTGTGATGTGTGATAAATTCAACAGTTCTAATTATTACTATTCTTGTATTTCATTAGAATGATTATAACTGTAGGTTTTGCTGCTTTCCTCAAGTGAAGTTAAGAAAATATACACCTCAGCTCTGAGTTTAAGGGACCTGCAATTTTAAGAGTAGGTGTATTTTAAGAGTATTTTAAGTAAAGAGTTCTATTGCACTCTTAATCTTATTATTATCAATGATAAGTTACAAAACAGACATTTAAATTATATTGCTTATTTCACAGTTTTTGAGACACATTTCATTAAATTGTTTCAGGTACAGTCAAACCTCGATAAGTCAAAGTTTGCGGGACCATCAAAAATATTTATCAATTATGGACTTTTGACGAGGTCAATACATTATATATGGACCTGTTAGGCCTATATTGACCGAGGACTAAGTCCGAGGTCAATATATTCCTAACAGGTCCATATATAATGTATTGACAGAGTCAAAAGTCCATCATTTATATATTACATATGTAGACATATTATAGTCTTTTTTAGGGTTGGTGCAAGGGTTGAGTTATTTTTTCACGATTTTGTTATGTACATATATCCGGATCTAAATTTAGTAACATAGCGTCAATATACGTAAAAATAGAAACATAGCGTCAATATACCAAACAAGGCAAGGCTTTGATTTCAAAGTAAAGAAATACACTAAATATCCTTAAAACCACGTGACTAAATAATCCAATGAAAATGTAAGAATCATAAACCATATGTAATATATAGAGTTATCTAAAGTTCCAGTCAAATGAGTTTAGGGTGTGACGTCATCTTCCTTATTGATGTGTCAAAAATCTAAGCATATTTATTTCATTGATATTGGTTTAGAACTTTCTGCATCGTGCCGTAAATCAAGTATTTGTGCTAACATTATTACAAAATCATGGAAAAACATATAAAGAAAGCATAAGTCAGCAACTTAGTTATAAAGCACTAAATAATACAGACTGTTACGTAATTGAAAACAATACACAAGTCAACTAAAATAATTATCAATTTCAATAATTATCCTTTTTAATTAAAGGGAAACTTCGTGAAAAAATGAAAATTTGATATATTATTCTTCAAATAAAAAGAAACACTTTTGCCTCTTGATGTTTTATTATATTTTCAATGGTTAAGTTATTACATTGAATTTACCGTGTAAAAAATGCACTTACGGAGGTCCGCCATCTTGTCACTATCTCATCACTAGATGGCGAAACTAGAGATCCCTGGACATCGAAGTACCTTAAAGTCGCCGTATGATAATAATGTGAAATGGTCAATAACGAAAGGTTGTACTATAAGACAATTTTGTGGCAAGATTACGTTTCGTATTCATGATCTAAGCAAAAAAACCCCGATCTATGTCCACAGCAGCAACAACTTCATGCGAATATCATTTTCCAGAATTGAATGGAGGATAGTTTAATGGTATGGTGACCTCATTTTTCATCGAATATTCGTTTGAATTTTGTCCATAGATATTAATTAAATTGAAAATTCTGAATTAGATTATGCAACTTATTGAACGAAACTTTTTTTATACAAAATCTTTGCGAAGTTGACTATTTTAGAAATAACGGTTATAAATGAAATATTTTTAAATACCCTGTTTTTGCGCATCAAAATTTCACTTCACGTTTAGTACATTTATTATTATTATTAATACTGGTAACATTTATTGTGCGTGTGCGCAACACAGTTTCCAAAATTTTACATGTGTATATTTTGAGTCAACGTGTAAGTTTTACATTTCCTCTGACATGGCACATAAAGGTATTCGAAATCTTACATACATCCTGTGTTCTGACACTTCGGTGTATTCAAATCATACCTGTCCTTGGCAGGAGGGGGCGTGACGTTCTATTTTTGAAGTACATGATTAACCTCCAATCTGATTAGGTTTTGAAAATGTCTGAATATTCATACTTCAAAGTCGGAGTCAAATGATCTAGTAATTGCAATAAACATCCTGTTTGTTTACCTGCTAATTCTGTTAATTACCCTTCAAAAACAATTAATGATTTACCTGTAAAATTTTCACGTCCAGGTACAACAGCCGTTTCAAGACGTGCAAAATTGTCTACGGAATTTTATTTTTATTTTATGTTAAAAAAATTATTATACAAATATATCTTTTATTACAATTATTATTTAGGTAATAATGTGAGTTAAATAAAGACAGGTTAAAATTTGTGTCTAAAAATACTTTTATTAATAAAAAGATCATTCAAACATTAAGACGTATTTGGTAATCTTATGTTGTCAGATGGTTATTAGTCACTGCCACAGTTTTAATTTTCTTCAAAGAGCAAAGGCAGAAAAACATATTTTTAAACTGGATTATTTATCACATTTACTGGATAATTACATTTATCACGCCACAAACGCAGTCACGTGATAAAATACTGTCAATATGGCAGCCCCCATACACAAAATTTTACCACCTTTAATTTACTCTAGAAGCGTAACGGTAAAGAATACAATAAAACATCAAAAGGCAATTATAATTCTTTTTATTTGAAGAACAACATATCAAATTTTTATTTTTTCGCGAAGTTTCCCTTTAAACATGAACAAATAATATGGACAGTAACCAGTGGATCATTAATTAACCTGCACAATGTATGTAATGCACCTGGATCATCAATGCGTTTTATTAAATCTATAACCGTGTAACTGTTTGACAGGTGTTTAACTAAGTGTAAAATAAACAGACATGAATTAAGTAACAATACAAATGAAATTGTTAGTTTGGACATATGATATCAATAGAAAAAGTAGGGTAATTTCGAGACAACAAGGTTAAAATTTCACTAATTTATATTGTACGTCTTCAAATATTCATCAAGTTAAGCAAAATATCAAGACAAACGAGATTAACACATCTGTGGAAGAAATGCATTGTAGATATGGGAACTATGCCGGGACTTAAAAATTATATCGACATAACCCAGGTATCGAATCAAGCAAGTTCGAGACAAAGAGGTTCGACTGTATTTTGTCATCTACTATGGATCAAATGCCTGTTAAAACTGAAGTTACAGGTTCAAATTTTACTGTGGGTACAGTCGCCTGTCAAAACTGAGGTTGAGGGTTCAAATTTTACTGTGGGTACAGTGGCCTGTCAAAACTGAGGTTACAGGTACACATTTTACTGTGGGTACAGTGGCCTGTCAAAACTGAGGTTACAGGTTCAAATTTTACTGTGGGTACAGTGGCCTGTCAAAACTGAGGTTACAGGTACAAATTTTACTGTGGGTACAGTGGCCTGTCAAAACTAAGGTTACAGATACAAATTTTACTGTGGGTACAGTGGCCTGTAAAAACTGAGGTTACAGGTACACATTTTACTGTGGGTACAGTGGCCTGTCAAAACTGAGGTTACAGGTACAAATTTTACTGTGGGTACAGTGGCCTGTCAAAACTGAGGTTACAGGTACAAATTTTACTGTGGGTACAGTGGCCTGTCAAAACTGAGGTTGAAGGTTCAAATTTAGATGTGGGTACAGTGGCCTGTCAAAACTGAGGTTACAGGTACAAATTTTACTGTGGGTACAGTCGCCTGTCAAAACTGAGGTTACAGGTACACATTTTACTGTGGGTACAGTGGCCTGTCAAAACTGAGGTTACAGGTTCAAATTTTACTGTGGGTACAGTGGCCTGTCCAAACTGAGGTTACAGGTACAAATTTTACTGTGGGTACAGTGGCCTGTCAAAACTAAGGTTACAGGTGGCCTGTAAAAACTGAGGTTACAGGTACACATTTTACTGTGGGTACAGTGGCCTGTCAAAACTGAGGTTACAGGTACAAATTTTACTGTGGGTACAGTGGCCTGTCAAAACTGAGGTTACAGGTACAAATTTTACTGTGGGTACAGTGGCCTGTCAAAACTGAGGTTGAAGGTTCAAATTTAGATGTGGGTACAGTCGCCTGTCAAAACTGAGGTTACAGGTACAAATTTTACTGTGGGTACAGTGGCCTGTCAAAACTGAGGTTACAGGTACAAATTTTACTGTGGGTACAGTGGCCTGTCAAAACTGAGGTTACAGGTACAAATTTTACTGTGGGTACAGTGGCCTGTCAAAACTGAGGTTACAGGTACAAATTGTACTGTGGGTACAGTGGCCTGTCAAAACTGAGGTTACAGGTACAAATTTTACTGTGGGTACAGTCGCCTGTCAAAACTGAGGTTACAGGATCAAATTTTACTGTGGGTACAGTGGCCTGTCAAAACTGAGGTTGAGGGTTCAAATTTTACTGTGGGTACAGAGGCCTGTCAAAACTGAGGTTGAGGGTTCAAATTTTACTGTGGGCACAGTGGCCTGTCAAAACTGAGGTTACAGGTTCAAATTTTACTGTGGGTACAGTGGCCTGTCAAAACTGAGGTTACAGGTACAAATTTTATTGAGGGTACAGTGGCCTGTCAAAACTGAGGTTACAGGTACAAATTTTACTGTGGGTACAGTCGCCTGTCAAAACTAAGGTTACAGATACAAATTTTACTGTGGGTACAGTGGCCTGTAAAAACTGAGGTTACAGGTACACATTTTACTGTGGGTACAGTGGCCTGTCAAAACTGAGGTTACAGGTACAAATTTTACTGTGGGTACAGTGGCCTGTCAAAACTGAGGTTACAGGTACAAATTTTACTGTGGGTACAGTGGCCTGTCAAAACTGAGGTTGAAGGTTCAAATTTAGATGTGGGTACAGTGGCCTGTCAAAACTGAGGTTACAGGTACAAATTTTACTGTGGGTACAGTCGCCTGTCAAAACTGAGGTTACAGGTACACATTTTACTGTGGGTACAGTGGCCTGTCAAAACTGAGGTTACAGGTTCAAATTTTACTGTGGGTACAGTGGCCTGTCCAAACTGAGGTTACAGGTACAAATTTTACTGTGGGTACAGTGGCCTGTCAAAACTAAGGTTACAGATACAAATTTTACTGTGGGTACAGTGGCCTGTCAAAACTGAGGTTACAGGTTCAAATTTTACTGTGGGTACAGTGGCCTGTCAAAACTGAGGTTACAGGTACAAATTTTACTGTGGGTACAGTGGCCTGTCAAAACTGAGGTTACAGGTACAAATTTTACTGTGGGTACAGTGGCCTGTCAAAACTGAGGTTGAAGGTTCAAATTTAGATGTGGGTACAGTCGCCTGTCAAAACTGAGGTTACAGGTACAAATTTTACTGTGGGTACAGTGGCCTGTCAAAACTGAGGTTACAGGTACAAATTTTACTGTGGGTACAGTGGCCTGTCAAAACTGAGGTTACAGGTACAAATTTTACTGTGGGTACAGTGGCCTGTCAAAACTGAGTTTACAGGTACAAATTGTACTGTGGGTACAGTGGCCTGGCAAAACTGAGGTTACAGGTACAAATTTTACTGTGGGTACAGTCGCCTGTCAAAACTGAGGTTACAGGATCAAATTTTACTGTGGGTACAGTGGCCTGTCAAAACTGAGGTTGAGGGTTCAAATTTTACTGTGGGTACAGAGGCCTGTCAAAACTGAGGTTGAGGGTTCAAATTTTACTGTGGGCACAGTGGCCTGTCAAAACTGAGGTTACAGGTTCAAATTTTACTGTGGGTACAGTGGCCTGTCAAAACTGAGGTTACAGGTACAAATTTTATTGAGGGTACAGTGGCCTGTCAAAACTGAGGTTACAGGTACAAATTTTACTGTGGGTACAGTCGCCTGTCAAAACTGAGGTTACAGGTTCATATTTTACTGTGGGTACAGTGGCCTGTCAAAACTGAGGTTACAGGTTCATATTTTACTGTGGGTACAGTGGCCTGTCAAAACTGAGGTTACAGGTACAAAATTTACTGTATGTACAGTGGCCTGTAAAAACTGAGGTTACAGGTACAAATTTTACTGTGGGTAGTGGCCTGTCAAAACTGAGGTTACAGGTATAAATTTTACTGTGGGTACAGTGGCCTGTCAAAACTGAGGATGAGGGTTCAAATTTTACTGTGGGCATGGTGTGCTCAACTCCAACCTTACTAACATGGTTTGCCATTTTTTCTGTCAAAGGTCTGGAGTTTTCTCCAGGAACTTCAGCTTCTTCCCCTAATAGAAACTGGATGACACAACATAGCTGAAACATTTCCCAAAGTGGACTTTAACACTTCAAACAAAACAAGACCCCAATTTTTGACTGTCCTATATAATTAATATCATATTAATAAAACATTTTTGATAAAAATTAATACTCTCCATTTGAAGTATCCATATAGAAGTTTGTAAAATAATTTGTGTTGTAAAATTATGAAGAAAAAAAACCCAGAAATCTACAAAACAACAAAATGGCAACAATCAACCGGTTAAAAAAAATTGTCAGTTTAATTTTTCATCTTTCTTTCTCAAAAAAATGAAAAGAAAAGACCATAGACAATTCATGACCTTATATGGTATAATCCATTCATTCTAGGCCCCTTATAGCCTTGTAACAGTCCGCTTAACTCCAAATATGTGTTCATCTTTGGTAAAATTATTTTCTTTCCTTTAATAACTTTT
Source organism: Limnoperna fortunei (assembly GCA_944474755.1). Lineage (NCBI taxonomy): Eukaryota > Metazoa > Mollusca > Bivalvia > Mytilida > Modiolidae > Limnoperna > Limnoperna fortunei. Next base: position 21,686,999 of record OX104114.1, on the reverse strand, counting down.
TTTACTTATTTTGATTATCGATACATATCAAAGAACACATGGTCCAGACTCACTGTATAGTTCACTGACCTTGACTGACTGTGTAACACCAAAGAGTCCAGGGAGGTCATCAGTTTTCCCTAAAAAAATATAGTGGGATATTGATTAACTATAAATATTTAAAATAAAACCATTCTTTTATATTCATTATCTAATATCATAAGGGATCACATTATCATTTGAAGTACTTTAAATGTTGAAACATCTACTATATGAAAGAAGTCTTGTGTAAATACTAGTCAAAAGACCCTGGGTAAGGCATTAATTGTTACCACCATACCCTCCCCTATTTCAAGGCTGTTCATATTGTCTGGTTCTTCATCACCAAATTCATATAAGGGACAAACAAAACAAAGAAGAACAGTGAAAAAAAAACCATTAAATACTAGGCAAAAGTTCCATGCAGATTGTGGCAAAGACAGAAAGAGGAAAGCCAAAACAACAAACCAAGCCCAATAAAAATAAAACAGGAGTACACTCAGGTATAAATGAGGTGTTATACTGACCTGCTATTTCATATTTACCTGGTGTGTAACTCCTCCCACATGTAAAGTATTTCAGTGGTATAGATGAGGTGTTATACTGACCTGCTATTTCATATTTACCTGGTGTGTAACTCCTCCCACAGGTAAAGTATTTCAGTGGTATAGATGAGGTGTTATACTGACCTGCTATTTCATATTTACCTGGTGTGTAACTCCTCCCACAGGTAAAGTATTTCAGTGGTATAGATGAGGTGTTATACTGACCTGCTATTTCATATTTACCTGGTGTGTAACTCCTCCCACATGTAAAGTATTTCAGTGGTATAGATGAGGTGTTATACTGACCTGCTATTTCATATTTACCTGGTGTGTAACTCCTACAACATGTAAGTATTTCAGTGATATAGATGAGGTGTTATACTGACTGCTATTTCATATTTACCTGGTGTGTAACTCCTCCTACAGGTAAAGTATTTCAGTGGTATAGATGAGGTGTTATACTGACCTGCTATTTCATATTTACCTGGTGTGTAACTCCTTCCACACGTAAAGTATTTCAGTGGTATAGATGAGGCTGTTATTTTACATTTAGTCAAATAGGCTGAAATTAAAATGTCACTCGTTCATTAACATAAATATATAGAATAAAGCAATATCATTGAAGTTAACATAAGACACTTCACAGGTAAGCTGTTTCAGTTCATAAGGGGAAAATTTAATTATGCTGTTTTACATTGTCAGTTAATATGGAGTAGGCATTGCCAAAATGTGAGCACAGACAATATAGTCCTTTATTATCCATATATAATGTGTATTTCATAATTTTAGACACTTCCGAACACCCTGAAAGTGCCTCTAAATTCCGGTGGTCATGTGACGTCTTTCTTTGTAATGATGACATTGCATGAAATGTAATTTGATTGTCAGTTTTTAAAGATCGATTTAGAGTTGCACAAAAAAAATTTGAAATTTTTGTTGTTAATTTTAAATAAAACATTTATTTTTTATCTATGTCAACTTTATTTTCAAGTCTTTCTTTAAAAGTAATTTTAGTGCTCTTCTTCATTCACTTTGTTACAGTTTTTTACAATACCAACTTGCGGACGAAAAAATCAATATCAGCATTAAGCAGATTTTGATAACATGATTTCATTTTGATCACATGACACATAATTGCCGTTAAGCTCTTCGCGGCAGCTTTGCTGCCGATTGCGAGCTGTATGAAATTTAAGAGTATGTTGTGTAATTAAATGTAATTGCTTCTTTTGCTTGTCTGGTTAAGCTTTTTGTATACAGATGTAATTACTTATTTTGCTAGCTGGTTCAGCTTTCTCTAAAAAAATGTAATTGCTTATTTTGCTAGTCGGTTCAGCTTTTTGTATATAAATGTAACTACCGGTACTTACATTGTATTTTGGTACTCGAATCCAGCTATTTGTATATAAATGTAATTACTTACAGTCGAACCTTGTTGTCTGAACTTAGTTCACTCCATACCTTGATTATGTTAATACAATTTTTAAGTCCCGGCATTTTTCCTATATCAACAATGAATTTCTTGCTGGGATGTGTCAATCCGGACAATATTTATTAGTGTAATTTTAACCTCGTTGTCTTGAAGTTATAGATAATTTTGCTCTCGATATCTTATGTCAAAACTAACAGTTTCATTTGTATAGTTACTTAATTCGCATCTGTTTATTTTAAACACTTGTCATACAGTAAACACGATTATTGACTGGCTTAATTGGCAGTTTAATTATTTTGTCATGTTTAATTTAAAATGATAATTATTGAAAATTTTGTTTTGATCTGATCAATGATATATGTAGTTGAGTTTTGTTTCTTTAAAGACATTCTGTAATTTTTTCTGGACTTGTGCGTTGTTGTCAATTACATTAAAAAAAAATCTGTTTTGTTTAATTAGTTCTTTCTAACTGTAATTTGATAAGTGTTTTTCTTTAAATGTTTTTCCATGATTTCGTAATAATGTTTATAAATTTTATTACACTATTTATTAATTAATGTTGATTTATTTCAATGGATATTTAGAAAAATACTTCATATATCGCACGCTACAAATACAAACAATGCCGAAGTTTGGAACCAATATAAATGAAATAAATACCCTTAGATTTTAAAAAAATATCACACAATGATAATTACGTCACACCCTAAACTCTGTTGACTCAACTTTGGATAACTCAATATATTTATTATGTCCCACAAACTTCGACTTTTTGAGGTTTCACTGTATTTGGCTAATAAGTTTTTTGCATATAAATGTAAATACCGGTACTTACATTGTATTTTGCTATTGTGATCCAGGTTTTTGTATATAAATTTAATTACCAGTACTTATTTTGCTAGTAATTTCAGCTTTTTGTATATTAATGTAAATACTTATTTTGCTAGTCTGATTTTGCTCTTTTGCTGAATTAGACTAGCAACAAGAAAATTTGTGTCTATGTCTCGCTTTGCACATATTGGTATGGACAGACAAACAAAAAATTTGAATGAACAGATGAAAAATCTGTATGTCCCCAAACTTTTGTTTCTTTCAGTTGTCTTCAGGTAAACAATATGGCCGAATCATGGTTTGCACAAGTGGATGGAGAGAAACATGTTAAGATTTTGAGAATATTGATGCACCAAAATATGAAAAGAACAACTATGATAGCTGTAAAACTTTTTAGAATATACTTAACAAGCAAAAATTACCCTGATGAAAAAAAAAATGGAGAGTTGAGAATTTGGAAAAATAAAAATCGATATGCACAGGGGTGCAAAAGCCGAGTTGCCGTATTTTATTAACCAAAACTTTCCTTGTCTTCATTTTAAGATTTAACATAATTGGTTATTACAGGCATTACATGTAAACTGGAGACAAAGTGAGGAAGGGTTTCAGCAGGAAAAATGTAAGCTTTATCAACAAATTTTCAAAGTTGCATAAAATATGAATATGTGAATCCTCTAACAGAATTGAACCATTGTGTAAAATTTCAGATATGTACTTGATGTAGTTTTTGAGTTATGGTCCGGAAACCACTAATTCAAAAAATTTTCTAACATGTCACTGTGACCTTGACCTTAACGGATTTACCCCAAAATCAATAAGGTTCCTCCTCTTATGGTATGTAACAATATACCAAAGTTTCATTAAAATTGGTTGAGAACTTTTTGAGTTATGGTCCGGAAACCACTAATTCAAGAAATTTTTCTAACGTTTTTCTGTCGCTGTGACCTTGACCTTGAACGGATTTACCCCAAAATCAATAGGGTTCCTCCTCTTGTGGTATGTAACAATATACCAAAGTTTCATTAAAATTGGTTGAGAACTTTTTGAGTTATGGTCCGGAAACCACTAATTCAAGAAATTTTCTAACGTTTTTCTGTCGCTGTGACCTTGACCTTGAACGGATTTACCCCAAAATCAATGCGGTTCCTCCTCTTATGGTATGTAACAATATCCTAAAGTTTCATTAAAATCGGTTCACAACTTTCTGAGTTATGGTCCGGAAACCAATTGTTGACGCCCGCCCGCCTGCCCGCCCGCCTGCCCGCCCAGCCGCCCGCCATCATCATAACAATAGCCGAGTTCAACTTCGTTGCAACTCGGCTAATAAATCAATTGTAGCATGGTGATTCAGTTGACTCATGCTTTTATTTCACCAACCAAGAATAAGAATATTGGACTCGGATTTTGTCCTTGGTAAATCTTCTTATTCTTGGTTGGTGCAATAAAATTATGGATCAACCTTATCACCATGCTATAATTGTATAACATATATATTCTTCGATAGATGGCCGATTTCTTGTACAGGTAATGGTCAATTTCTGGTACAGATGACCCTTACAGATGAGCTTCAAGTTTAACATTCTTGTTTCGGGCTTTCTGATTGGATGTCGGAAACAAAAGAGTAATAAACAATGGAGAGTCTATAGGATATCATGAACAAGTTGTTGGTTTTAGGGATGAAATAGGTACTTTCAGGCGCTTTTGGGAAAGCTCATTTGATCTTCCACTTGTAATAAAAAAAAAATTTATGTCTTTTCACTCGTTAAAATAAGACATAAAATCTCCATCACACCTAGTCTTTCCCAAAAACATATATGTAAGAAACAGTTATACTATACAACCTACCTACAAATGACATTATTGATACACCATTCAGGAATGAAGCAGACGTGTCACCTGGTTTAGACTGTAGCTTTAATACCTGAAATGAAGCAGACGTGTCACCTGGTTTAGACTGTAGCTTTAATACCTGAAATGAAGCAGACGTGTCACCTGGTTTAGACTGTAGCCTTAATACCTGAAATGTTATATGTAACAAGTCAATAATAATCCTTTGAAATAAAAATATCTGATGTACAGACAAAAACTGAGAGAACCATAATATGCTTCCATTTCTAAAATAAGTTAGTTGAGAGTTGTTCATCCTCTACTCATTAGTAATATATAATGAGGATATGGTTATATTTTGGCCATATTGAATGATGGAGGGGGCATTGGTTTATTTTAACAAGATTTTTTCATTGCATTATAGGACTTTCTTCGATCGATCGGATGACCAACAGATTTATCTAACACATATCGGTCCACCTAAGTACAATTCCAATCAAGATCAGTACAATCATACTAAGTAATAATCTATTTTAAAAAGATATTTTACATTTAACTGTTAGCAGGTCATTGCTGCCATCTTGCTGGCAAGCAATTGCCCGCATATCATAAACTATTTAGACAGGGGATTAGTCCAGTTTGACAAGGTGATTTATTTAAAGATTAGTTTATTATCTCAGATCATGGTAGCCTTTTCCATTCCAATTTGTTTACACTTTCAATAAGAAAAACTAAATAAAGGAAAAAGGCATCACTGTAAACAATGCATGTGACATGTGTTTGTTTGTCATCACGTATAAGAAATACATTAAAAAAAACTATATTATCTAGAAACCAATGTATTTTTACAATTTCCAAGGCAAAAGGCATCATAGTCTACATCAAACTTGACATGTTTTATTTTCCTGTATAAAGTTCTGTAAAGCTTGTTATTATCTCTAGGATATATTTGTATTCACTTTCGTTGCTAACGATGGATAAAGGAGAAAATATTTTGAAGTACACTTAGTTACCATAAATGAACAGAATTTTGCTACAAGTATGTTAATCATTTAACTTGAGTGAAAAATGAAGATGATGTATCAGGTTCGACTGCAAAAATGCCTGGGTGATATTAAAGTTGCATGTAAAATTTGTTAGTACTCTTATTACGGAAGTTAATAATAGAGATAGACCATTTTTATCCTGGTACTTAGTCTTTCGTTGATAGCTCTATCGACGAGTGTAGCTTTGAAATATCGGAAACCAGAATAAAAGACATTTTGTGTAGACAATTCCAGAGTTTGCCCAAATTTGTAAGATTCAATAAATAAATGTTATGTCAATAATTTAATTGAACCACATTGAATATTAGTTTCTCATTCAGGTATATTTATAAATTAATGTATGACAAAAGATTACATGCGCCAATTTAGAAATTGGCAATTGAAACTAGCCACAACTGCAGAGCTTAGCTTTACATAGAACCTTATGGGGAAAAAGTCCAAATGCATTCTTTTTAGAAATCACTTTGACAAACGTGTGCGGAATGCAGAATAAATCAGCCGCGAACTGATGCTTTGCATCAAAAGTTTTCTTGTATATTATATGTTTTGCCAAATGAAAATAAAGCTTTCGTATTCCTGTATTTTGTTGTTATAATTTGTTGTATTAAACAAGAAAGATGTACATGAAACAAAAATAACTGAAGATATCATCAGGAAACTCTCAGACTGACAGAAGGGAAAATGAATGCAGCAACTATATGCTTCTATAACTTTCTATCTGCAGTGCATAATTCAATATAGTTAAACAAAAAACTTTACAAGACTAGAAAGTAAACTAGAAATTTTCCATGGAGAAATTTGGGAAACCCCAAATCCTCACATAACTTCCTGTCTTAGAAAAAATTAGACAATTTTATTGTGCAGAAGTTTGTTGTCTGTTTTTTTTTTATTTTGTTCCCTGTACAATACATTAGAAAATTTTCTATCAATGTGTCCAACATAAAATTTGAGACCTCTGTTTTTCAATTTGATTTTTGAAATTTTATGTAAAAACATCTATCTTTATGTTATATGGTTTGAAGAAAATTGAATGACAAATTTATATTCTGTCTTCTTAGCCTCCTTAACTAATATGTCTAGACTTAATAAGAAATGGAGAATATACTGTATTTATCTTTAACATACCTCTTGAGGATTGTCAGGGTCCATACCACATCCTTCCTACAAAACAAAATATCATTTCTACATGTATTCTGAAACAGAGAAATGTTGATCTGTACCTAAAAGGAAATATTTAATCATGTGCTGATATTCTGACTCAATGCAGGCCAAAACTTTAATCATACTCTGATATTCTAACTCGGTGCAGACCAATACTTTAATCATAAAGTAAATACTTTTTCAGTCCAGTAAATCAATGATAAAAATAGCAAAACCTCAACAAAATGCAAAAGATTTCAAAACACTGATTAAATGCAGAAAATTATTGCAGATTTCAATTTTCAAATTTTTTGGTCCTACAAAGGAGAATAAACTTGACCAAATGCAGTAAGCATTCATTATTTATAACTTTCAAACCACTGCCATTACATGCTGACTTTTACTATAATTGTTCATGTCTAAATTTACTTAAATTACTTTTGTGACAATTTTTATATTTCTTTAAACAAAGTAAACCCTAATTTGTCTTTTTCATATATCGTTTGTGTGTTTGAATGTTTTTTTTTTACGTCACTTTCAGGAATTTTTCAGCTACATGTATATTAGTTTTTATTGGGGGGGGGGGGGGGGGAAGCAAGAGTACCCAAAGAAAACCCTGGACCTTCAATAGGAAAACAGACAATCCTTGTTAATAAAGATCAGAGTTGAGCCCAAAGTGAGACTCAAACCCATGATCTCATTGTTGACGGATCATAGTAGTTAGTAATATTAATTAAAAGGAACAGAGATGTATTATCTAATCCACTTTTCTTGTCTATTGTAATATGGTCCATTGATACACCAACACCCTCCATTACCACACTGACTGGTGCCAAAGATGGCATGAAGGAGCACTGTAAGTAACAGACAGGCAATCTTACCACAACTAAATTCTTAAAGAATTCTGGACATGCCATCTGAGTAAACCCTTCTTGACACATTCTATCTCTGAAAAAACACACTAAAGCTTGCTCTAGTAAGGCTAAACTGTCTTTTAAATAATATGCCTTGTAACCAATAGAACTGAAAACAAAATAAACAATAAAATGATATGTGTTTAATTCATATATATATCTAGAGATTTTAGTTCATATTTGAAAATCTAACTTTTCAAGTTCATTTTCTTATTAAAGTTTAATATTTTAAAAGTTTCATAATAATAGTCTAAACATGATACATAGATCCAAAATACCAGTTATATACAACAGTGTGTCACAAAATTCTCCTGAAATAACCTATGTGAACTTATGAAGATCAAAGATTTCTCCCGAAATAACCTACATGAGGTAATGAAGATCAATGATTCTTCAGAAATAACCTACACGTGCTTAATCCGACACAACATTTCTTCTGAAATGACCAACAATAACTTATGAAGATCTATGATTTCTCCTGAAATAACCAACATGAGCTAATGAAGATCAAATATTTCTCCTGGTAACCTACCTGAGCTTTATCAGATCAAACATTTCTCCTATTGTGATATGGGATATTGTATTTGTGGGTAAGTCTTCTAAAAATAGAAAAAAAAAATGAACAAATAAATTAATGATTAAAGATAAGCTGAACTAAATTTCACTACATGATATGACAGTGTACTACATTTAAAAATCAGCAGTTTCTTTCACCTTCACAGAACTGATAGCTGTAATGTTGATAAAAAATTAGACAACACAGTAATAGTATAATAAAATATCTATATACACATTCTATTGTATTATATATTTTCTGCAAGCACTTTTTTTTATTACTGACTGGGATTGCCAGATTCTGTCATGGTCAAGAGTCCCAATTTCCTACTGCAATTCCCCCACCCCCAACATAAACCGGATATCATAATACAGCTAAAAAGAAATCTAAACTAAACACAGACAAATTTCCATAACTAACTGCACTCTAATTGCAGATACTTTCATACGTAAATGGCATACACAATGATAATCTGTAGCCAGGAAACATCTGCCTAATGGTCTCTGTGGTTCCATCTCTAGCCATCAATATTGACTCTGTGGGTTTAGCCCCGGTCACCAAACCAAAAATACAGGATCAGATTTGTATTAAACTACATGTACTTTTTTTAACAACAAGTTCCTGCACATTATTTAGCTGCTTAGGGTATGTCACAGAAACCTATAAGAATCAACATGTATACATCTATTTGTTTACTTGTACAGACTCACCTGTCTTCTTATACAGTCTCACCTGTTTACTTGTACAGACTCACCTGTTTACTTGTACAGACTCACCTTTTTACTTGTACAAACTCACCTTTTTACATGTACAGACTCACCTGTTTACTTGTACAGACTTACCTATTTACTTATACAGACTCACCTGTTTACTTGTACAGACTCACCTATTTACTTGCACAGACACCTGTTTACTTGTACAGACTCACCTGCTTACTTGTACAGACTTGCCTGTTTACTTGTACAGACTCACCTGTTTACTTGTACAGACTCACCTGTTTACTTGTACAGACTCACCTGTTTACTTGTACAGACTCACCTGCTTACTTGTACAGACTCACCTGTTTACTTGTACAGACTAACCTGTTTACTTGTACAGACTAACCTGTTCTATGGCTGTCTTCTATCCTGTCCTGTGATATAGGCTGAAAAAAAACACTAATTAAATACCTATAACAATCACACAAGACAATGAGTTTACAAGTTTATTCCTGAAACCTAACTGCTCCGTTGTTAGCTTTGTTTGAATGGTGTTAAAAGCCATTTACAGCAGTTTTAACCATACCATGGCATCCAGTTTTTATTGGGGAAAAGTAATAGTAGCCAGTGTAAACCTAAACGTATAGCAGGAAAACTGGCAATCCTTTTCAATTCCGGTGGAACCGTAGCTCTTTATTTTATTTATTTTGGCAAACCATACAGATTTTGATCCTGCAACACAATTTTTGTCGTATCAGTTATGTGATTTCTAATTATCAGATGCAAAGTGAGCTTAATTAAACATGTTTATTTTGTTATGTGGTACATTTCTTCTACACTGTACAACTTTACTAATGCATGATGACATTTACCCTTCTATTTATATCCACTAATAAATAATTTTCCACAAATCCTGGGACAAAGATTCTATGAAATTTTCATCAAATTCCTATCAGTGGTGTTGGAAGAATTGCAGATAAGAGATGGGTAACCCTAATGTGTAAGTCCATGTTTTGCCATGGTAAACCCCAAATATCATTCCAGTCAATATGGTAATATAGCCACAATGGCACTATGTGACAAAGATTCTGTGAAAGTTTCATTCAATTTTATTTTAGTTGCAGATAATAGATGGGAACCTTATGTCAAAGAATGGCAGAGTCCATGTTTTGCTATTTTAAACCCCAAATATCATTCTAATCAGAATGTTACATGTAATGTACACAATGGCACTATGTGAACTAAAATTCTTGAAAATGTCCTCAAATTCCATTCAATGGACAGACATACACCTTCATCACTATATACCACCACTTTTCAAGCAGGGAGATAAATACAGTACTTGAAAATATTAGTCACAAGCTACTGGTCGTGACAAAGTATTCAAATTTTAATTACAATAAATTTTCAACTGTGCACCTCAATACATTTAAAAGACAATATTTATCATAAGTAAATCTTCAGACTACAGGTCGTACTTACAGTAATGGCATGTGTCCTGTTTGGCAGCTGTAGTGCTTCCAACATTACAGTTTCTTCTATATCTCTAAGTGCTGGCTGAAAAACGGAAAAGAGAAGTTCTAAGTTGCCTATATAGTGGTAATTGATCTAAACCATGGGTGAACTCATTAACACTTCACATAATTAAAGTTAAAATAAAATCTAATGACAACTAGACAAAGTCAATCTAGCGATCGCTGATGTGAAAATTTCTAAAGTTTTTCGTGGACTGTGACCTTGAAATTTGATGGATTTCCACCAAAATCAATAGGCTTCTTACCAACAAAATATATAACAATATTTTACACTTTCATTAAAAGCGGATGCAAACTTTTTGAGTTATTGTCCGGAAACAACTTTTTTGTTAAAATTTCTAATGTTTTTCATAGACTGTGACCTTGAAATTAGACGGATTTCCCCCACAATCGATAGGCTTCTTACCAACCTGATATATAACAATATCCCAAAGTTTCATTCAAATCACATGCAAACTGTTTGAGTTATCATCCGGAAAAAACTTTTTTGTAAAAATTTATAACGTTTTTCGTGGACTGCGACCTTGAAATTTGACGGATTTCCCCAAAAATCAAAAGGCTTTTTACCAACCTGATATATAACAATATCCCAAAGTTTCATTCAAATCGGATGCAAACTGTTTTAGTTATTGTCCGGAAAAAACTTTTTTGTTAAAATTTCTAACGTTTTTCGTGGACTGTGACCTTGAAATTTGACGGATTTCCCCCAAAATCAAAAGGCTTCTTACCAACCTGATATATAACAATATCCCAAAGTTTCATTCAAATCGGATGTAAACTTTTTGAGTTATTTTCCGGAAACAACTTTTTTGTTAAAATTTCTAACGTTTTTCGTGGACTGTGACGTTGAAATTTGACGGATTTTCCCCAAAATCGATAGGCTTCTTACCAACCTGATATATAACAATATCCCAAAGTTTCATTCAAATCGGATGTAAACTTTTTGAATTATCATCCGGAAACCAAATGTGGACGGACGAACGGACGGACGGACGGACAGACGGACGGACGGACGGACATGAGGACCACTATATACCCCCGACTCTGTCGAGCGGGGGTATAATTATAAACATGATACTGTGAGCTCCATGATGATACTACCACAATGTGGCATGATAATATAAAGCTATTGACAAAATTATTGTTTCATTTATTGTTGCTGTGAAAAATGTGATAAATATGGTCAAAGATGACATGGAAATGGGCAGACACAATAACACAGACTAAAATCAGTATAACCCCTATGGGGAGCAGGGATATGATAAACTGAATTTAGAGTGAAATTCTATTAATAGTGTACGGTGGGATCCAGTTTAATTATGTTTAATGATCTCCAGTTGATATAAATTGAGCAGGGTGAACATTCTTATTTTCACTGTATTGTTGATTATTACATGCACTCCACTTGTCTACAGAGGTCCTTACAAAGGTTCTTGGGGATACACAGAGTGTTCTTCCAGGAGTAACAGAAATTGTATATACTTTGTGAGTGCAGCCTGGAACGAGTGAAAAGGTATTGAAAAATTTCTATCAGGATTGGAAGATCACTGGGACTTTCCCAATAATGAATGAAAGTACCTATTTCTTCTGTAAACAATTCACTTTTATATTGCTACACAGATTCTCCATTGTTTAATATCTGACATCCAACCAGAATGCCTCGAACAAGAAGGTTTCTTATGAATGGTGTTCTATTACCATAAAATTCTTCATTCTATTGTTTTGATTGGATGATGCAACAAGTAAAGATGAGTAAGCTCATCTCTACTTAAGTCATCTCAACCTGAAATCGGACATTTACAGAGGAAATGGTCATCTGTACTTTCCATGATGATTACACTTTGATATTTTCTTGCAAACTGTCATAAAGAGGTTTAAAACCACACTATAATATTTAATATGTCGTTGAAAACTTAGAGTTACTTTGCTTTAAATGTTCTTGCACATCAATGTTTGCAAGCAACTTTGTTATGGGCATACAATATAACATCGCTTCCATGAAGTGAAATAACTGGATTTATTTCAAATGTGATTTACTGGGAAATCTCAGTATTTCATTGCTGTCAGTGTTATAAATTAAATTCATATGCCCCTTTTAAGGATGAAATTTATTCACAAGTTAAAACAGCTGCCCAAAATAGTACAAAGAAAATCATGCTGATTTTAAACTATGACCAGATATTTAAAAAAACTAGTTTATATATTTTTAAAAAATCAAATTTATGATTTACATTTGCACATGTAATTTCGATAACTGAATTTCAAGTAGGATACAAACAATGAATACCATTTATGGAGATGGACATGGTTGATAGACAATCAATCAATTAAACAAAACAAATTAATTCATAACAAATAATACAATATACAACCAATAACAATGCAAAACTTTTTTGAAAACACAAGAAAGGTTTAGAAATGAAGAAATAAAGAGCCTGAAACTATACTATCTCTTACTAGTAACTGTTTTAGTTCCTTTTTTATTATCTTTCCTTGATTTTGTAATTCCTTTAGTGTTTTATCAATATCTTTGATCTCATCTGGGTCTGATGTTATTACCTGAAATAAACATCACAATATTTGGTCAAAATAAACGTTTAAATGAAATCCACAACTGCTTTTAATGTTATGGTATCTATGGGGCTCAACCAGGTCTCACTCTGGAAGAGTACCACACAGTTCCACATAAAAGTTATCATGTAACCGGCTTGTTAAGAGTGGTCTGTGAATGTTTTTCTTTTTTTTTTGTTTGAATGGTGTTTAATGCCACTTTAAGCAATTTTTCAGTTATATCATTGCATCCAGTCTTAATTGGGGAGGAAGTCGGAGTAACCAGAGAAAACCCCTGACCTTTGGTCAGAAAACTGGCACTCCATGTCAATTAATATGGGAGTCGAGTGAACCCTTCAAGCAGTGAGACTTGAACCTGCAACATCAGTGAATTAAAGTTTATCTTAAATGTCATTGTTCAGCTGTTTGCAATATTACCTGTTGTTTTATTGAGATTTTATGCCTTTTTAGCTCACCTGACCCAAAGGGTCACTGTGAGCTATTCTGATCATTTTGCGTCCGTCGTCGTCGGCCATAAACTTTTTACACTTTAAACTTCTTCTCCACAACCACTTGGCCAATTGGAACCAAACTTGGCAGGAATATTTATTGGGTGGTTCTTAACAAAGTTTGAATTTTTGGTGCTGATCAAATATGAAACATGTATGCCAGGGCCATTAATGATTTCTGATTGGCTGAAATTCATAAATCTTCTTCTCATAAACTGCATGGCAGATTGATTTGAAATATTGCAGAAATGTACCTTAGATGGTCCTCTACTAAGTTTGAGTTTTTTGTGCAGATCCAAAATCCAAGATGGCCACCATCACAGGGCATAGTTTAACATATGATCCTATGGGAAAAACATACAAACAACTTCTTCTCTTAAACTGTTCCACACAATGAAGCCAAATTATAGAGAAATGATTAATGTATATTTATCTTATTATTTTGAGTTTTTGAGCCAATTGCAAATTGAACATGGCTTCCAGGGCAACTAATGGGTTCTGATTGGCTGAAATTTCAAAAATCTTCTTTTTTACAAACCCCTAAGCAGATTGATTTGAAATATTGCACAAATGTACCTTAGATGGTCCTCTACAAAATTTGAGTTTTTTGTGCGTTCTGACTGGCTGAGATTTATAAATTCGTTTTCTCACAAACAGCTTGGTAGATTTTAGGATATGTGATATTGTATGGTCCTCTACCAATTTTGAGTTTTTTGGTTTGATCCAAAATACAAGATTGCTGCCACCATGGAACATCACTTAACATACTAACCTATGAAAAAACATAAAAACTGCTTCTTCTCAGAAACACTCCTACTGCTGATTGTAAATTCAACATGGCAACATTCATAGAAACAGCATCTTCACATAAACTCTTAAGCATTTAATGTCAAAATTTGCAAGAAAAAACTTGTCTTAAAAAGTTTTTTGTAAGTCAGGTGAGCGATAGAGGCACTAAAGAGCCTCTAGTTAAGCAATGTTTTAGCTTATTCAGTTTTTATCATTGGAATAAAACAAACAATCAGTGAAAACAGCTGACCTTCAGAAGGCAATTCTTGTTTAAGGATGGACTCAAGCCCCCTTGCTTGACATTACCATTATCTTACAATCAAAGTGTTGGTGCACATGATTAATAGTATGACAAATTGCACTGACCATATGGCCACTGAGTCCAATATAGAACACTTAGCCACCCAGGTTCTATGGACCACTCAGCCACACAGGCCCCTATGAAATATTCTGCTATCAAGGCCCTACAAACACTATTACCAATACCCGTAGGGAACTCTCTGTAGCCAAGGCCCCATCTATTAAGGCAATATGTTCAAAGACCCTTGGCAATTTTACCAATGAGGCTCCAGTGGACCATTCTGCAACCATACAGTAAATGCTACCACTACAACTGCTGGAAACTGACATATGTCTCTTGATGAATGTGAGACAAAACTGCGAACTGTGTTAACATCAATTACATTGTGCATTTTTAAAATTGTTATGCACTTATTTTTTTTCTAGGATTCTTAAAAAACAATTTTCAGCCAGATGTTTAGGTTTATCATTGTCTAATTTTGTAACTAGAGAAATTAGAAGAACCACCCGATCTTGCTCAAATAATTCCTAAGTGGGGAACTTACACGCAAGGGGTGATGATCTACAGTTTAAGTTGTTAATGAATTAATGACATACTGCTTAATTTATCATTGATTACAAGATATTTTAATCAGAGAATCCTCAGCCGTCCAACGCTTTTTTAGACTTTGATGGGAGCATGGTAGTCCCACACTACCATCATAAGTTAAATAAAGCATTTGACGGCAGAGGATTCTTGGACTAAAGATGTTAAACAGCATATTTTCTAATTTTAGGTAGTATTCCTATTACTTGACTGGTGAAGAAAAAATATTATTCATAACTTGTTAAAAATTACCTTGAGCTGTTTGTTAAAAATCCTTGGCCAAACAAGAAAAAGAAACTAAAGGCCTATTAGTTAGTCATGACCGTAACATTGAGGTTGGGAGAATAACTATTTGATTTCGTAAATTTATTACTTTTAAAATACTAAAAAAACTTTTACATTAGTACTGTTGGATTATGGGATTTCTCAAATCAGGATAAAAAAAGGAAATTTAACAATATTGATTGGAGAAATCTGATAATCCACTTGTTCCAATACATGTATGTAGGTATATCCAGAACAAGAAAATGTTGATCAATTGTTTGGTATCCCACAAAACAGGGAATGTGCTACTAATTGGTTGATTTTAACTGTCACAGAGGCTAGAATGCATGGCATTTACATATTTGGCCTCACCCTATAAAGACCAAACTATATGTATGTACTATTAGAAGGACACTGGTTGTGTATTTTCATATCTACACATTCATGGAGTCACTTATGGAGGGGTTTTTCTCTTTTTTCTCTTAGAAGCCATAGAAACCATGTCCTTTTCAATAAACTGCAGTTCCCTTCCATTGTTTATTTATATATTATACCCATATGTATATACTGACATAATTTATAAATTGTGACATTATTTGTTCACACTATAATATTTGGGTTTTTTTTACATTTTTGAAAACAGAACTTTTTTATCAAGGCTACAAAAAAGCATAAAAAAGAGGCAATAATTTGATATGTTTCAAAAGTTGTTACGAATATATAATTTATAATTGTAAAAATCAATAATGTTCTTTTCTCATAAAATATTGAAAGATGTAAATTTGATACACAAGTTGATGCTTGACCTGTTTTTATCTATCTATAGCATGTCAACTATTTTATAAATGGAAAGCTAGTTAGGAGATTTCAAGAGTCAGTTATTAAGTACCTGAATTAATGCTAGCTATATAGATACATATAAAAAAACATTAAGGGGACATAACTGAAAGATAAAATAGTCTGTAAATTGGAGAACTATCTTCCCATCCACATGCCCGTCATACATATAAGCAATAGTTGAGTTAGACTTCACAACAACTGAGCTAAGAATAGACCTACCTTTTTCTGAACTAGTTGGGTAACATTACTAGTAATTTCTAGGTCTTTCTGTCTTTCTAACTCAATCCTTCTGTTATTCAAATTTATCAGGCTATTATAATCTCTTTGCTAAAAATACATGTACAGACATCAATTACATTAAAAGTAGTAGAATAATGTTCTGTCATCATTGCTTGTTTGTTAAATGTTGTTTAACTCCACTTTTAACTCTATTGGAGTCGCACAGACCCTGCCACACAGTGAGTCGGCCAAAGAGACCCTTGTCATCATATTGAGCAACATTACTGACTTGAATACCATGTTACTAAGTATTATATATACCACATTTTTTACAAGTTAACATACTAAAGCAAACAAGTGTGTCATCAGAAATTTGTTTAAATTATATGTTCATGAACAAGGCGTGGTTTAATGTTTTGGAACACAACTCAATCAATAGAATTTGAAATGGATAGGACATTGTTGTTGTCAGATGATTTTGTGCTAGATGGTCAGTCTAGGAAATATTGTTCTTATAGAGAGGTTTTTTTACGGAATGTATATTAAGTAACATGGACTGGACATTATGTTTTTTAATTTTGTTGTCTAATGATGTGACACTTAAGCATAGAAGAAGAAAAAAGGTGCTCAGGTGGGTGTTAGTACTCATCTACTACTGATCAAGAGCCTGTCAAAACTGTGATAGCAGGTTCGAGCCTAACTGGGGGCAGGGTGTGGCAAGCTACTTTGTTTTCTTACAGATTTTCAATCTATAAAGATGGTTCAGACAAAAAAGTGATATTAAATTGTCATCCCTTATTTCCAGAATGGAACAGCCTATAGATCTGCAAACCCATATGTATATATATATACCGGTATATATAGATATGTTATACTATTTATGACTATAAAATTACAGATAAAAATGTCAAATATAAAACACTATATCATATTTCTTGTATCAATGGAACCCAAACACCCATATACATGATCTAACAAGAGAAGGTTGTTAAGAATGCTAGTCTATATTAAGACCCTACCGAAATGCAAGCATCACATATTTTATGGTTCATGACGTTACTTCAGATCACCCTAAAAGTGCCTCTGCATTCCTTTTGTGACGTGACATCTTTAATGTGTTGGTGACATCACAAAAAATGTAAAAAATAAATAAGGCGTTTTTGAAATAGCAAAAAAATTGTTGGACATTTTTGTTGTTATTTAAAAAATAAACACTGTAATTTTATCGATGTAAAATTTATTTCTGTCTACTTTTACATTTTTTTTTGTTTGTGCTCGACCACAATATTTTCTTCTGACAGCTCAGCTACCATCCGAAAAGGGTTTGTTCATAAGGATCACATGACCTTATTTACACTCATGCATGTAACCTTATAGCACGCATCTGTGATGCTCGCTATTAAGACCCTTTCTAAGACTAGCTTGTATTAAGACCCTATCTAACACTGGCTCATATTGAGACCCTATCTAAGACTAGCTTATATTGAGAACCTAACTAAGACTAGCTTATATTAAGACCCTATCTAAGACTAGCTTATATTAAGACCCTATTTAAGACTAAATTGAGACCCATTCTAAGACTAGCCTATATTAAGACCCTATCTAAGACTAGCTTATATTAAAATCCTATCTAAGACTAGCTTATATTAAAACCCTATTTAAGACTAGCTTATATTGAGACCCTATCTGAGACTAGCTTATGTTGAGACCCTATCTAAGACTAGCCTATATTAAGACCCTATTTAAGACTAGCCTATATTGAGACCCTATTTAAGACTAGCTTATATTGAGACCCTATCTAAGACAGTCAACATACCAGCTTATCAACGTCAACGTCTGTTATATTTCTTGATGACAACTCTGACTTCAACTGATCTTTGACCTCTAACCTTTTAAAATCAAGGTCAAGTTCAACAGGTACATTCATTTGATCACCTTTGGATTCAACTTTAGCATACAAAGAAGATTTATGCTTGACTTCTTGTCCACTGCAATGTCTTTCTGGCTTATAATTGTAAAACTTCAGTTTACAATAAGTCATTTTAAATGTGTGGTGACTGTGTGACCTTTGAACTAGAGAAATAAGTTTCACTGGCAGCATCCTTCACTAGGTACTGAAAATACATGAACATATATATGATGTATACTATGTAGTTTATATTTGATACAAGAATAATAAGTAATCAGACTGATGTTATGAAAACCTATTCTATCATGTGAAAATTAAAGTACATGTACTTACAGTAAAGATATAAAAATCTGATGGAAATATTTGACCAAGAATTAAAATTGAAATAAAATATAATGTTTATTTCAGATCCAGGGGCCGCGCTGGGCTTCGCCAATGTCGCCAATTGCGATTTTTTCTTTCATTTGGCGACAAAATATTGCGTCTGGCGATTTTTTTGGCGCCAAGGTTTTATAGTGTTAAACGATGCATGCACGTTTTAAATTTATCGGTAATCGGCGATTGCATCATTAAAGATCCTTTGTCGGCTTCTATGGTCGTAAATACACGTGTATTGTGTAGTATCCAGTGACATGTGTGTTATTTGGAGTTATTAAACGGAAATCGGCAATAAATGAATCAACAAAGTTGTCTGATGAAAAGCAGCTTTACGTATCTGCATCACATTTGAGTAGACTTGTAATAAAACAATTGATGCTGTTAATTAATTTATAAAAATAACAGAACAAACATATTTTTGTAGTAATATTTTTTTTATAATGTAATTTATAAAATACAGGTATGAAAACTGACGTCGTTGTTGAGTGATTTCCGGACCGGATATCCGTCTTAATTTCGTAATTAGAAAACTCTTACACATGCGTAGTTTTATGTTCATTCACGGGAATATATGTTTGTAATAAATTACTGTAAAATTTTGGTTTTCTGCCAACAAGAAATCACTCACACATCTTTTCATGATTAAAATACATTTAGTGTACGGGCTGCTCGAGACCATATATACTTTTGAAAAATTGAATTAAGAGTTTGGATTTCTTCCGACGTTACAGAATATGTCACCCATAATGTTAAACAATTTCGCCATGTCATATAGTGATGTAGCGATTTCCAATATGGCGACACTTTTACAAAACTGGCGACGGAAAATTGCAGTTGGCGATTTTTTTGGCACCAGCTTTTTAGAAGCCAGAGCAGCCCCTGAGATCAAGGACTTCTCATATAGGAACTCGCTCCAGATGCTGGACAAATTTTTGGGGGGGGGGGGGGGGATCATCAGAGGCCTGTCAGGGGTCATATATGCTGCTTTATAAAGGGAGGACAGGCCCCCTAAGGATTCGCCACTCATAAGAAAACTGTATTGTGTTCTGTGTTGACATGTAATGTTCACCAACTGCTGGTAATGGCAGCTTATAATAGGGAATAAAACATTAATGTATGCCCAATTGCTGAAATAGATTTACACATGTATAAGCTATGAGCAACCAGTGGTTGGGTTAATGCGATTATCCACTTTTTTTAAATGAGAAAAAACAAGTAAAAGCAAAAATATTGAAGGTTAGATTTTCTGTATGCAGAATAAACAATCTTTAAAATTATACCTTAGTCATTTCAGCCAATTGGGACATTTTATTGATGTTTTAATATTTCTCGTTATTGCTGTTGTACACATGATCATTTAATGTAAAGAAACAGAATCTCAAAGATACCAAGGTTATAAAATTTACTACAAGAACTAATTACTGGGTCATTAAACCACATCCAAGACTGAAACACAAAAGTGAAAATATTCAGAATTTTACTGATCTGATCTTGACAAACTTACATTGATTTGGAATTTTCATACTAATTTGGGAACAAAGATGATTTACACAATGTTATTTGCATTGGTTTCAAAATCCCAAAAGTCACATGGTACTGGGGGGGGGGGGGGGGGTGGTGGGTGTGAAATAAATTTTATGCAATTAATTGTATTCCAAACATTACATTAATGTTGTTTCCCATATATTAAAGTTGCAGAAGAAGATTAAAACTGTTAAGGAAAGTGTGTTAAAAACTCTTCGTGTATCCTGAATGTTGTCTTCCAGTAGTTGGTTGTGCATATATATGAAGATAAATCTGTGCATACTGAACGTAATCGATTATTACTTTTCGATTATAGGTCTAAAGTCAGTTAAAGTGCGCCATTTGCACATGAAAAACGGCTGAAGATTTTCGGCTTTGAAAACAAGACAAATGTATTTATTTTGTAAGAACTATATTTGAACAATAAGAAAACAAAAAAGGTAGCTCTTGAAAAACAAGTTCACATCAAGAAAAACATGAATATACATGTGGTGGTATTTTGGATGGTGAATTATGTTACTTCTGTCTACTGTAACTATATCAAACATATTTTATCGTAAAAAGAACCACAATTGCATATAAAACACATTTATATGATAGATATATGATTGATTTACCAAACAAAACATTTAAGAAACCCAACATTAACCAACTTTAAAAGATATCAGTCAACTCCTTGATACTTGAACAATAAAAAGGAAAATAGACGCTTTAAAGAAAAAGTGTCTATTTTTCAATGTTGATACTCTTTTATTTTCAAAGTCTAAAGACCATTTAAATAAATATGTTCGTTTGTTAACCATTAAAGATAATACTTAACAAATTTAAAAGACTTGAAATTTTATCAAACAGATATTTATTACACTTTACAGTAGTAGTACCATGTGTAACGTAATTCAAAGAAGTCCATAAAATATATACAATCTTGTTATCTTATGTTTAAGTTGGAACCATTATAGAAAAAGAGCTTTTGGGTTATGATTATTTTTTTTGGTACAATGATTTGCAATATCTTTGCAACGATATTAACACATAAAACATAAAATATTTTAAAATGTCACATTAAATTCCCAATGCGAAGAAATATTAAAAAAATCCCCAGTTACACAAATGAAATTGTGCTGTTCACAACGGTTTGATTAAAGATAAACAATGGGCTATGATCATTTCACACCATTAAATGTTTTGGAACAAATGGTTGTGTATTCAGTACTGTTGTATTGACAATTGTCTTTTTACACAAAAGTGAATTACGTTACACATGAAAGTAAGAGTGATAGATCTTTACTACATGATTTTCTAAACTATTTATTGTCATGGTGTTGTATTATAATTTATACTTATTTTTGCAAATGCTTTCAATTATAGCAAGATAAAATTTAAAATGAAAGTGCCATTTTAAAACAAAATGATATATCCAACTGGTGTTTGGTAGTATCGATAAGGAAATGTCAACGTTTCCAAATGCCTAACTCCTTCTAAATTGTATGCCTATCTTCGGTTAGTGTTTAAACATTTTTTTCACATCATTTTATCAACTTTTACCATTTTTTGGAAACAAACTTTAAAATAAATGTGCGTGTGATTTACGTTACAAAACGTAAATTACGTTACACTAAACTTTGTGCCCTCACGTGACGTAAATACAAATGGAATCAATATTCCATATTCACAGTTCTGCAGTATATTATATATTGTGTCGTTTAATAATAATTTTCGCTGACAATTAATGCTATATAATATGTGTTCTTGTTAAATAAATGTGTCCTTACGAGTGATGGTAATGTTTACACAAGAAAATGTTTCAAATGTCTCCCGCTTGGCAACTTAGTTTTCAATAAACGCCCTTATTTTAGGCGGTGTCAAAAAATAATGTTTCCAGGTAATTTGTTCCTAGGAAATAAGTTTTAAAGCATGTTTACTGAATATACCGTAACGTAATTCACTGCAACGTAATTTACGGACATAAGCATTGGCAAATATATGAGAAATGTTTTAACAGCTAAAAACAATGGTTATATGGCAATTGTGGTTAACATCAGTGTGTTTATTACTCACAGTGTTTGACGCTTATAGCATATACCTATTATGAGGAAGGTACCGTAACGTAATTCACAATTAAATGCAAAAAATTAAAAATTGAAATCAAAGACTAGTTTTTAGGCCAAAATTATTCATACACCTTTTAATCATGATTTATAAATATTTTGAAGCATTTTTGTACATATTCGTTCACGAATCATTACTGTATTAATCAAATTTGTTTGCAATACGACTATCATGAAATTGTAACGTAATTCACAGCATTTTATGGGACACAAATACTGTGTTGTTTTTTTTTATTTCCAAATATACTGACATAAAAACAGAGTGTTTTTATCCAAATTCTGACAATTCTCTATCATAGAAAACATATTTCACTTATTTATTTCGCTATAAATTTTCTTTCTTTGTAAATAAATTTAGAACTGCAAATTTGTGACATAATGGTTTTTACTATGTAGGCTTCAAAATTAGTCAGTGTTGACCAATTAATGAGTCAAACAGAACATTATTGTTAATTTTTTCAAAACGTAATTACCTACGAGTTAAATTGAAGTCAAATTCCCATAACAATTATACTATTAGTCATCAAAAAACGTCTGTGACCACAATATTTGTAATTGGCGCACTTTAACTGACTTTGAATGTATAATATCGTTCTGACATTTCAGAAGTAGAATTTATCATGTTTATATTTCTAACATGTGGCTTTACGCACGTCGCCTTTAAAAATTAGTTTGTTCCGTAATTCAATATTCATTGTTCCGTGAATGGCTATTGTGAATTACCTTTATGGGTATTTATGCAATTAATGCGAAATGTTCACATTAAATGTATCACTGAGATATAACATGGGCGCAGACATTTTGGGTCAACAAAAAGGTCAAGCGACGTGATTGGTTAATGGCATACTGAAGTACTAAATTGCGGTAAAATTCAAAATATTCAGGTAAGAGTTAAACTGATTGATCGATTGGATGTTTGCTTTACGTCCAGCGAGCAGTATTTCAGCTATATTCAGGACTTCCGTCCCGATAAAAATTGTTGTTCGCTTGGATAGAAGAAAACACAAAATTTTAATGAAATACGATGTAACATAGTGAAGTTAAGTGGTAGTTATCAAGAGAATATTAAACGGACATAGCTCATTCCTGACTGGACACTTGGAACAGTGTGTTTTTTAAATAAAGCGTGGGGATTCCAGTAAATAAAACGTGAGCTATTTTTAGAACTTGGATAAGATTCATGCCTTGTTCTTATATAATAAAGAAAAATTTATTATTTTGCTGAGGTCAATATTTCACAATGAGACATGTCAGACTAGTCACCAAACGAGTGAATACACACTGTAAATTCATTTATTTGCTTTTTTTTTCCATAAAAAAAAATATCCTGACTCCAAGTGCCTGTGGGATGGGACACAGGGAACAAAATTTTGACTGCCACTGGAAAAGTACGTAGTATTGGGTAGGGTCAGAGAATTTAGCCTTTTGTAGCGGCTACAATGAGCCTATAACTATACTCTTTTTCGAAATCTACAATTAGGTATCTTTATCGTGCAAGGAGCGTGGCACTCTCCAAACACGTTACCCACTATGGTCCGCGGCAAGGCTTTCCGTATTTATATACTGATGACCTGACAACCCCCAGCGACCGGGGACGCGCTGGGCTGCTCTGTGGGTCGAGCACTGGGAACCGTCTAAGTATGGCCCCAGAGTTTTATGTTTTATGTTCCAGTGTAAAGATAGCAAAGCCTTATAAACAATTTATAAATCTAAGTTTTATTTACTTCTCATGTTACTTTTTATTATTCTTCAGTGAACTTCAATGAGGGTCAAAGTATGTGAGCCTTTTAAAGATTGTTTTCAATTTGCTGGTTAGATTATTAGATATCTATATATAGATATTTTTTATAGACGACTTTAGTGTGATGTTAAGATCTGTGTGTTGTTTTAATTAAGCTAAACCTTAATATGCTTCGTTTCTTTTTCATTTTCTGGTGGTAGTCTGTGTTTGAATGTATGTTAATATAGATTTTAGTGCTTTGATTGTTTTGCTGTGATTTTTAAAAGTGCTGTTTTGCTATCCTTTTATATGTCTTATATAGCTTTGTATTATTTTTGGTAGGTAGGTAGGTTAGGTAGGTAGGTAGGTAGGTAGGTAGGTACGTATGTATGTACGTACGTACGTACGTATGTATGTACGTACGTACGTATGTATGTATGTATGTATGTATGTATGTATGTATGTATGTATGTATGTTTGTATGTATGTATGTATGTATGTATGTATGTATGTATGTCGGTTTTCAAAGCGCTATACTCGGTGGCCGAGTGGTCAAGGTAGTTCGTCTACTATTGATCACGTGGTCTGTCAACACTGAGATTGCGGGTTCGATTCTCACTGCAGGCAGGGTGTACTCGACTCCAATCTTAATTGACAAGGATTGCCAGTTTTCCTACCGCAGGTCGGGGGTTCTCTCCGGGTACTCTGGCTTCCTCCCCCAATAAAACTGGACGCCATGAAATAGCTGAAAAATTGCTGAAAGTGGCGTTAAAACACCATTCAAACAACAAAAACAAAAAAATCAAAGCGCTATATGATGTGCTCCGACTTTAAACTTAAATAAATAAATATTACTTGACTTGACTTGACCAATGTCCTCTAATTCTATAAAAAAAAGTAAACAAGAAAGAACGAATAATCGTACCGTCTTCGACCGTTTTTCCGACAAATCACAAAACTAAAATCAGATTATTACGGAATAAATTTGCAACTTAGCACACCTCTTGGCAAAATATTCTTATAATTATACATTTTTTCCTTTAAAGTACACTACGAAAACTAATTAATACATTTTAATTCCAAATTATATAACTTTTGTTTTGTATATCTAAATATAATTCCTTAAAACCAAGCATTAACATTTTGATAATAATTAAGGTCAATGGTATGTTTGCTAAAAGTGGTTCCAACAATTATACTTTAATCGTTTTTGTTTGTTTCCTTTGCATGTATACTTTATTTTGTGTGTGCGGCTTGACGTCACATTGGTATATTGACTATACTACAAGTCAATGTGTCTTGTTTGAGGTTTTTGTGAAACAAGAAATGCAATATATTTGTTTTTAGATCCAAAAGGTGCAAATTGGGATCAACAATTATTTTACACAGTTAATCCTCATATTTATATTCGGGTGTTTGTCATTTTGATGGGACGTTTTTCCATGTTAAATTTTAACCAAAATTAGAACGGAAAAATATGCTAGGACCAGATCATTGTTGTCTTTTCGAAACCCTTATACGTGTGTTTTATTATATACATGTATTGTGTGTTTACACATCATGTATGAACCTTCTATCTATGTATTGTTATATATATTTGTCCCGTCTTGCATACATGTTGATAATTCGTTGTTTCGTTTTACTAAATAAAGATTTTGGGCAGTTTTATGTAGCTCATGCTTAAAATTGTGCTTTAAATCTGACATTAAGTCGTGTGGAAATGTTATTACAGAAATTAAAAACTAGCGATTAAAAATTAACAATGCAATTTAAAATATCATAGTTTCATATTAATGATATTTTATAATTTTATCATAAAAATCGTTATATCACTCGCTATAAATTATACTAAACATTAATGATTTTTAATTAGTATTATATCGGTTAAAATCCCATTTGTTGGAATTCGATTGTCATTTTCGATTGTTCGGGAAAGATTAACTGACTATCTTCTACTTTCTTTTTCCTGGTTACTAGATGGATATTGACTCACTTTCACTTTCGTTTTCCTTATTAAAACCGACATTCACTTATTCACAATTAATTTAAGTAAATTCTGAAGTTTGCCAATTCCAGTAAGATTTGAGTTAATTTACGCTTAATCACATAAATAATTATTTGATATGCGTCTATAAACACATTGAACAAAATGTTTACGGTCATCCTCCCCAAGGCTCAAATCATCAAAAAGTTGATGAATTATGGATTAACGTTGTAAATAGTAACGTGAAGAATGGCCAATAGTAGCGATACACGAAGGTGATATTGATTCAAATCAAACAGTAGAAATGGGAAAAACCATAGGTATTATGACACGTCCATTCATTCAAATATACTTTTCCATACCTTATTTGATAATCGATTTATTTTAATTATATAGCACAGATAGCGTTCCTGATACAGCATGCAATCATTGTTAGCATGACAAGATGTGACGGATGTGGCATGTAAGATCAGGTAAATGTGTTTTTAATAACCAATTATTACGCGTTTATTGATTAGTAATTTAATTATTTATATTTTGTTGTTTTTAATTATTGGTTATTATGTACAACAATAAAGTAAATAATGTTCACATTAAACAGGAACATAGTATAATGTTCACATCGAGCATGAACTTTAGTATGATGTTCACATAAAACATGAACTTTTAGAATAATGTACTGCATGGAGAAGTCGCTCAAATTTTAAACAAAATGCGTTGATATACAAACGATTAATGCGCACTTATTTAGCATTAGAATATAGGTTAAAAACAGTCTAAATTGGTTTTTTTGTTTGTTTTTTTTGAATGGTGTTCGACGCCATTTTCAGCAATTTTCAGCTACATTATATATAATGGCGTCCAGTTTTTATTGGGGAAGGAAGCATGAGAAAACCCCCGACCTGCGGTAGGAAAATTTGCAATCCATGTCAATTAAAAAGATTGAAGTCGAATGCACCCTGCCCGATGTAAAACTCGAACCCGAAAGCTCAGAGTTTATCAATAGTAGAAAAACTACCTTAACTACTCGATCACCGAGGCCCCCAGTCTAAATTGAGGTAAACTTTCTATATATCTCATTAGCATTTCTGTCAACCTTACTTTGATTTACTGTTAAAATAATCCGACCTTACAAACAAATTTGTTTTGAGCGCCATTGATAAGACTTCAATGGATGAAACTCGCGACTGGCATAGTGAATTTTATATAAGCTTCATGTCTTTAAAGAATTTTCTTGCAATCACTGACTGCATGGTGGCCTGTTCAATAATGGACTGTTAGTCCTTGAAGATTTCATCAGTTCAGTAGCCACGATACTGTGCTGACATGAAATATAGATCCATTCATTAATAATTCACTGGTCAGAAAATGCTCAAATGTTTTAAATGCTATGTTGTTTTTCTAATCCCAAAGGCTCGATGGTCTTTTCTGAAATTGACATAACTGTTTGGAATTTCTTCAATATCGTAATTATTTTGGCCTTTCAGTGTTTTTCGTTGAAAGCGCTATTATCGAGCCTATATTAGACCAAACGCGCGACGTTTGACGTGGTAAATTTTATTTAATGTATATTTATGTTGTTTGAACACACTCCTAAATTTGGTGAATGTTTGCAGTTATTCTACCCTTTCTATGGCCGTTACCATGCCTTAGTTGATCGTTGCAGACGACTGAGACATTCTATGGCCGTACCATGACTTCAGACGACGGAGACATTCTATGGCCGTTACCATGACTTAGTTGATCCCTTCAGACGACTAAGACGTTCTATATGACCGTTACCATGACTTTGTTAATCGTTGCAGACGACTGAGACGTTCTATGGCCGTAGCCCGGCAAGACAGTGGTCGTTGAGAAATCATGCTCTTTAAATGCGATCAGATATTTTTGCTGAGTCGTAGGTAGTCTTTCATATTCCCGGATTTGGCGTTTTCATAAAAAATGAGTAACTCGTCGGATGACTAATTAGAGGGCCCTAATTAGAGTCAGGCAATATAATTCTTTCCCGTCTGGAGCACCTGAGTGCACCAATGGTTTTTATGAGGTTCGGATTACTTTCTGTTACTGTGTACTTCTTTTTTTTTTCTTTTTTTTTTTTTGGTTTTTGTGTTTGTATTAATAAGGATTTGTAATCGTCCCTTACCCCGATGATACCTGTTCAATCTACGCTGCTCCCCAGAGTTTATCCTCGGGTTTAGTGACAACGCGATGGATTTTCTTATATTTATTTTTCTTTGACTTTGTTTGAACACAATGCTGTCTGTCTCGTTGTTGAATGCCATACACATAATATAGAGACAAAAACTTGGGGAAGAGATTTTCTGATAATACAAAACGATGTTGTTCGTAAATAAATCTGTCACTTGGTATCATACAGTATGGAAGAAGACCGCCCATATAAATGTTTGCTGTTTATTTATGGCTTATCGTGAAAAGAAGCTCTGAAGTATGAATCGCATGTTTACAGACAGCTTTGTTTGGTTAACCATTTGCTCATCTGCGATCATAACAAATTAAAATCATCACCGTCATTATGTCATAAAAACACGAACAAAATGTGTAACAAGGCGTGATTTATTGTTGTAACTGCGTAAAATATTTTTTGCAATTACTGCACAGCATAAGTATGTGTAACTTCGTCAAATTGTTACTGCTCGAAGCATTGCCTGTAACTACTTGAAGCATTGGCTGTAACTACGTGAAGTTTTATAACTACAACAATTGTTTGTTACAAAACCAAGTATTGTTTGTAACTACGGGAACATGGTATTGCGTGTAACTACTGAAGTACTGATTTTTTTTTCCGACGCAGTCGGTATATTTTCGAATTGTGACCTTTGAACTAAACGCTTACCCATGGTAACGTACTGTAATTGAAGACAAGCTTGCATTCTGATTAGACAAAAATAGTAAAAAATTCTGCGTTCGAACAATCTACTATATTATGCTCTGAAAAGCATCCTTATTTGCATTTCCCAAACTATTAGTCCAGTATACCGGTGTTTTTAAACAATTGGTAGTCGTAATTTAACTTTAAAGAATAATTTTTTAATGCCAAAAAAATGCCATGCACAACTGATCAACAATAATTACATGATATAACCATACGTCTTTTAATTTATGCGCATTTCGTCTGGGGTAGAATTAAATTTTCTTTGTTGACCATCGTATCTGTTAAAAATCTTCACGCCGGTGATGTATTTACACCATATTTTCTTCATTTGACCGCCCGACACACGCTCTCTCTCTCTCCATAGATATAGTGAAATTATTGTCATACAAACATGACAAATGATACTACACAAAGGTAAGTAGGTCATGGTAATTGTCAGAACGCTAAATGACTAGTATGAGACACAGTGGTTCGATAACACATTTTGTTTACTATACATACACAGCACATAGAATTAAGAGTAAATTTCACTGATACTTTCGTTGCACTTATTTATTGGGACCTCAATTACTCCCCCCCCCCCCCTATTTCTGGGATAGCATACACAATACCGATTTCAATTCACATTTAATTAGCATTGAATTGACATTTTGTGGTCATGTTAATACAATTCTAATTAAAATATTTTACTTAGAAGTTTCCATTTTAAAAAATAGTTAAATTAATAAAATAGCCAACTGTAATGAATACATGTGAATGAATATTACTTGATGCATGTAAGTACATATTTGCTTAATATGAAATTTATTTAAAAAATAGGTGCTGTTTTGAAATTTTAAAATGTTAACTATCTTGTTTTCGAGTTAATATATACGATACATCACAAGAAAAAAAACATACAACTCCGACATATACATAAAAGGTTAAAGGTTTGTATGTTTTTTATTTACCATTGAGGTCTTCAACTTCTGAATTAGCTTTTCGTTTGGGATATTAAAATATGTTTATTGTAAGCTCTATGATTTTTAAAGCCATTAATGTCTATCTTCTTTCTTTGCGTCCGTCGTCATTCACGCGCAGACGGGAGATGGAGCTCTAATTGCAAAGTCTATTTTTGATAATACCCTATTGTTTAATAACATTTCTAAAAAGTCCATGAATGTAGCAACCTTCTTATGGCCTTATTTTGCTTGGATACAGCTCGCAACACGTAAATTATTCCCCCCTCCCCCCACACATACACATCAATGAAAGAAAACGTTAATGTTTCTTGTCTCTTTCTTTCGTTTGATAATTTTTTTTAAAGTTTTTTTTTCTTATTGTTGTTTGCTTAGTTTCCGTTCTACCTTACATACATCTCTAGGAGTTAAATGCGTCGAATATCTTTTAAAGATAGTACTTGTTTAGTTTTAAATGTCTATTAATTATTATTAAATTAGTTTTATTAATAACATTTATTCAAATGCTAGAAAAAGCCGTATCTGTCCACATTTTTATACCCCCGCTTTAGCGCGTTGTATATAATGATGCATATGGAGGTGTCCATCCGTCCGGTCGTCCGTTGCACTTTCTCTTACGCGCAATTCCTTTTACCAGATGTATTTTGATAAAACTTACACAGAATCTTTGTCACATAGTGCCATTGTGAGCTGATATTTAACATTTAATCTGAATAATATTTGGGGTTTCTCATAAAAACACATGGACTTCGTCATTGACATAAGGTAAGCGTGCGGGGGGGGGGGTAGCAATTACTGAGCATTGCTAACAGTTTTTCTAATTTCTTTATACATGTACTTACAATAAGTATGCTTCAAGGAATTTATTTTATCTTATTCCATTTTTGTAAAATGCAACAGTTTTCAAGCTTTCGAGTTTAGACAGTTTGGAAATTGTTAAACAAACTGACAAAAAGTTAGTCCAATTTTCTATAGATGTTCAACCTAAAAATAAAGACACAAGTGTAATTTAAAACCCGATATATATAAGCACAAAGCGGCCAACATAATAATAAAAAAATGTCTGACCTGGTGACGGCAGAAAAACACAATCAATTAAAATAAAATATACAGAACAAAACACATGTACACTAGGCTATAGTTATTATGTATGCTTTCCCATGGTATGATATAAAACATACAAAATCATTTTACATGCAAAACTGGATTCGTGTCTAAAAAAAAAATTAAAAAGGGGTTATGCTCAGCCTAGTCATCCATGTCTTTTGAATAAATAAACCGGAAAGATGATTAAAACGTGAACTGTGCACGTACTCTTCGAAAGGACTTTTATACATGTATATTTGCAAAATCTAATATAAAAAAGCTAAAACAGCTCCATTTATATTAAAATAACTGAAATCCAATAAGGGATGAACGAACAACGAATTGGATATTATTTCAGTTAATATTGTCCTCCCATAATTCCATAAATTATATTGATATAGTGGAATTGTTTTTATTTTAATTTGTTCTCTGTGACCAAAATCAGCTAAAAATGACACATTTTGAAAATCAATAACTGTATGTATATGAGTCTATAATCTGTATATAAACAGGTAAATACATCGGACAGATTGGTCAGTAATCTATAGAGCGATGTGATTCTTTATTCTCTACAGTCATGTGATTTGAAGTAAAGTAGTAAGTTTATATTTATTTTAAATATTTGTAATCATTGGTTTGTGTGTGTGTGTTTTTGACAGGGGATTCCATTTTTATCAATTGACAAGACGATGTTTTTATTCTTGCGAAGAGAACGATTTTGATACAATTCAAATTTTGCTAATTATTATGACGTTACGCATGAAATTGGTGATACCTAACGTTACAGAAAATTGTCGTCAAAATGCCAGTTTGCGACGACGTTTTTGTCGCTTGATGTGTGTTCGGGATTTTTTTTTTATTGTTTTGTTGTTTTTGTTTTTGTGTTTTTGTTTGTTTGTTTGTTTTTTTTTTTAATTTATTGCTTTTTTTGTATTCTAACATTTTTTTTAATTTATAGCGCTTTTGGCGAGTCTTGGTCTCTAATTTAAATTCGTGGAAGTTTTTTTTCTTTTCTTTTAGAAACCATTTTCGGAATTTGAGCGCCTTTGATGAGTCATCTTCGATTCATAATCGTGAAATTTTAAAGTTGTTTATTTTTTCAGTGTGTGTGTGTGTGTGCATTTTTTTTAGAGGGGAATGGGATTTGCTTCATTTATAAAAAAAGAAAAAAGAATGATACACAAGTTTTAAAAATTAATTTCATTTAAACATTCTAAAACATTAAGATGCATTTCCTCTGTGATGCTTATTACATTGTTTGAAGCTAATTCAGAACAAATGTAAATAATTGAAGCAGCGGGCACGATCGCTTTTCTTTTAAGTAAGCGGTATTTAAATTGTGTGTTTGACATCTCATAGTATAATCCACGAAAAAGTTGTGTTCCTGCAGAGAATGAAGCGCCCCAACTATCTGTCGTATCAACTTGTAGAATTTCCAAACCTTTTTCTACTCTTAGTAAATAGTATTCCTCATTTGCATCGTCGGTGAACAGCGCAACCACTTGGCCAGCCGATACTAATTCTTGCAAAGAATTTTGTTCATTTTCTTCGTCTTCGTGTTGTTCGTTAATGTTCTCTTCACTCATTTTATTACATAAATTGAAATCGTATGGTGTAAATGGAAATTTATTAGAATGGTTTAAAAACTATTTAAATAATAGGCAGCAAAGAGTAGTTATAAAACAATCATCTTCTGTGCTTTGTAATGTGACTGCTGGTGTTCCTCAGGGATCGGTATTAGGTCCATTATTATTTATTATTTATATTAATGATATAGCCGAAAATCTAGTCTCTCTCTGCAGACTTTTTGCTGACGACACGTCGTTCAGCTACTCTAGTCGGGACGTTTCACA
Organism: Limnoperna fortunei; assembly: GCA_944474755.1. NCBI lineage: Eukaryota > Metazoa > Mollusca > Bivalvia > Mytilida > Modiolidae > Limnoperna > Limnoperna fortunei. The sequence continues at coordinate 21,653,989 of OX104114.1, read as the reverse complement.
GATACAATCTGTGATTGATCACGATCTTAGAGAGCTGAACGATTGGTCAAGAAAATGGTTAATGTCGTTTAATCCGGAAAAAAACAGAAATTATGTTATTTTCAAATATATCACAGCCAGAAATGAGGTTTTCATTAAATAATATAGATATTCCAGTTACTACTTTTCATAAACATCTAGGAGTCACTTTTAGCAGCGATGCTAAGTGGAACATACATATTGAAAATATTATATGTAGTGTTTCAAGGCACCTAAATGTACTAAGGAAGCTGAAATACAAACTTAATCGAAAAAATCTAGAGAAACTCTATTTAGTCTTTATAAGACCCCTTTTCGAGTATGCCTGTGAAGTTTGGGACAACGTTGGTGTGGGTTACTGTAATAAGCTCGAGCTACTGCAGCTAGAGGCTGCTCGAATTGTCACAGGCCTACCAAGTTTTACTAATACAACTTATATTTATACTGAAACTGGGTGGGAGCCTTTAGCCGATCGTAGAAAACGTAGAAAGCTACAAATGTTTTATAATATACATCACAGCTCTGCACCAGCATATCTGTGTAATCTAATACCACCAACTATACAGAGCACTTCAGTGTATCCCTTGCGTAACGGTAATAACATTATGACCCCTTATTGTAGACTGTCCTTAACTAACGAATCATTCATACCATCAACTATTCGACAGTGGAACAGTTTGGATATGTCGATCCGTAATGTCGATTCTATATTTAAATTCAAATCCGAACTTAAAAGCATGAACCCATGTATAAAAGTTCCGAAGCATTATGAATATGGACAGCGTAAATTTAATATTGTCCTAACCCAGCTAAGATGCTTAGCTTCATTTTTAAACTTTGATCTTTACAGAGTTAATATTATTTCTGATCCATCCTGTCGTTGTGGATCTAACCGTGAAGATTCATATCATTATTTCTTTGCATGTTCTAAATATACCATCATTAGAGACAGATTATTTGAGAACCTTTCCTGGCTGCCCAATTATTGTCCAATAAATCTTGAACTTTTAACATGTGGTAACCCGTTATTGTCCACTGAGCAGAACAAACAAGTTTTTAAACATGTATTTGAGTATATCAAAGGGTCAGAAAGATTCCATGTTGATAAATAACTTGTACACAGGGCTCTTGAAGCACACAATTCATCACCACCCCCCTTATTCTCTATTTATTCGTTTATCTTTGCTAATTTTTTTTTCTGGTTCATTCCACTTATCTCATGTATTGTAAAGATCTTATCTTACACATATAATATATATTGTATTAAATTTTATGCATGCTCCATAAATGTTCTTTTGCAACATATTGTATATTTGGAGAAGACTTCATAAGTTTGTCTAACTTGTGTCTTATCCTTTTTGCAAATTTGAGCAAATAAAATATGTTTAAACTAAACTCATTTTCCATTCCGTATAACCACCGGTTTTTTTACGTTGCAGCACTGGTCATACATATGATAATTGCAGTTCAAGCAATAACAAGACAGTTCACTCATTGTTATTAAACCTCTGTTTGTCTGTCTGCCTGACCTTACTTGGTGAACTGATCGAATACTTGGGACCGGCTTAAAAGACAAGTTATCGTTTCGCGGTATTGTTTCTGCATATTTAAATATTCTTCTTTTGCAGAATGATCTAGGTTCCGTAAGGTTTGCGCTAGCAAAATCATAAAGATCTTTTGCTGATCTAATTTGAGCCTGTCCTCGTAAGATTGCATTATCGGCCTGTCTTTTTATAATCCCCCCGGCAGCATCTTGTGGCCCTGCAATTAAAACACAATAAGGGTATTAGTATGGAAAAGTATAATATACAGAAGCTATATAAAAGTTCTTTATTATACTTCATGCAAAAATGCACGGTAGTTTTAATGGCTACAAGGCTATGTTAATTCAGTTGATTTTTATTAGCCCTCAATCATCAGCATGTGTTTTCGCAATGGGTGTTCAAAATGCAAAAATTAACACCTGATCCGGAATTCGCGACTGTCACCGAATTGTTCCGGATAAGCTCAGAAGCAGCATTTATTGTCAAGAATTAATTTAACAACCAATATATTGGTAAAAGATTTATCAATTTTATTATTTATAAAAAAAAAATCCAAGCATAATAAAAATCATTCCGCACTTTTTGATTGGGGTATTATGAAGATTATCCTCGAAAAAATTTAGCACCCTCGACCACGTCTCGGGTGCATATTTTTTCTCTCTTGTGATAATCTACAATATACACCTTATCTTAGGGCAGTATGTTTTTGATTTTAATTCAAACCATAAAACCAAAACAATAATATACTAGTATGAAATACGTGTTCAAATATACAGAAAATAAATGAATAATAAATAACTACAAAAATGCGATACAACTCTTTCTTTAAGTTCATTGCTTTCGTTTAAAAATGTTAGTTCAAACCAACACATACGAAGAAAATTAATTAATTCTAAATTAATAATTAATTATGATTACCTTTTGCATGTGAAGTTTCGAAGAAATTTCGTGTAAAATGTTGGGAACTAAAGTCATCAAATGCAGTACTAATGTCTCCAAAACAATGCCTGCTCTTATACTGGGCTGCGCATCCGTCAGTAAACTCGTGTATCTCATTTACTGAATATGAAATGGACTGTAGATATTCCGCTATATAGTTTCGAACTTGATGAACAAAATATTGATCGTGAACTAAATCCGGACTAATAACAAAAAACTGTTCTGTGATTATTTCCGGGAAGTCTTCCGAGCTATCAATGCCATCGTATTCTAATAGTGCATGTCTATGTATGATAGTAACATGGACCGAAACTTCAGTTTTTTGAAAATAGGCACTTTGTATCTCGGTACGCTCAGAACACCTATAGTTTTCACTAAAGTCGTGTACTAGAACACACTGCCTTTCTGGGAGATTTCTAACAAGATTCTGAAATTGTTCGTTTTGCCATGTAGCTCTATGTTGATGCAATGGAAACGTTTCAAGTAGTTTCCTTAAATATGCAAAAAGCTCACCGACTTTAGTTTCTTTTTTAACAAGCATAAGTTTCTTTATTGTCTTGTTGCCTTTCACATTTACGGTAACATTTTCAAATTTTTCCCATTTGATCAATTGCGCATCATCCGATACATTTACTTCTTCTGGCATAAATTTTAACTTCTCGACCCCACAATTCGAACAGTTTCTCTTAAGACATTCTAAGTTATAGAAACCATCATCTTTTTCACATAACGTATCACTGACAATATCCGAAATGGAATCATATACAGGAAGACGATTTGATTGTGTCGAAAAATCATTTTCTCTTAAAAGTTTTCTCCGGAATTCCATGCAAGATTTGAACACGGTTTTAAATTCAACATGATATTTACAACAGCACGTTTGTCTATCTTTTTGTCGAACTGAGCGAACGAAATATGGTTTACATTTTTCAAACATTCTTTGTGAGACTTGAATAGATGGATTGTCTCTGATAAAGTCTAAATAAACATCAGTCTGCGTTTTCTCCAGAATGTGAGTCATATGGCTTGAATACGTTTTGGGACCGATGCGGACTCTTTTTATGTCTGCTTTGTTGCCAGTGGGTCTAGATATTCCAGGTTTAAGCCAGAACTCGTACATGATTTTCTTTGTCTCTGGTTTAAGGGCATCAGATCTGGTTTTCCTAGTGGTGTAAATCCAGCACGATTTTTCAGATTTAAGTATACTTGTCCTTATAGCATGACCGCGACTTACTCTTCTGACAGGTAATCCTAGTTTTCTTGCGAGTTTTTTTTCTACATTTATTGTCTCTGATCTTTTCACCGCTTACTGATGATATTATAAGGTTCATAGTTTTTAAAGAATCGCCCGATCTTTTGTTTTTACAATTATCTATGACTGTTTTTATATCTTCCGTCAGTGCTTTTGCTGTTTTGTGTTCTTCTATTTCCTCTGGCGATGAAATAAGTTCAGAAGATTGTAGTTTTCTGACAGTCGGTGAGTTAGAATTTTGCAGATACGCGAACATAGTAGTCACTCGTTTTGATGGACTTGCGGGTAGAGCCAATTTTAATTTCTTTAAAGCCCGGTGCTTTTCTGTTCTATTTTCAAAAGTATTTTCCATACTAAAATCATCATTCCTACGGTGGTTATCGGCATCGTTTTCGCGTTTTCTTTTTCTATATTTACGTTTCCTCTCTGCTTCTTTTTCTCGTCGCTCTTGTTCTTTCTTTACTTTCTCCCGATGAAGCCTTTGGCGCACTGCATCACTTGAAACAGAATATTCTCTATCCTTCAGAGTTCTATTTTTGTAATACGATTTTAGCCTTTGTTCTCGACGTTTCAGAAGCTTTTGTTGTTTCAACAAGTGTAGTTTTTCTCTAGACATTTCATGTAACAGTACTGCAAAAAAGAAAAAAAATAAAAGATACAAGTTCTAAAATATTAAAAAAACCCCAAAAAATGTGTCAAACAGACACAGTGCCCCGCCTTTATATTTGGGATGGACGGACGGACGAACGGACGAACAGACCCGTACACTATTTGTCCCTCTACTTTCGCAGGCGGGGAATAAAAAGAATATGTTCTACAATTGTTCGAACAATATTAATATTCCTAACAATGAAAATGCAAGTTAGCACTATACAACTAAATCAAACAGACTATTCTCTAATTTTATTTTCGTCTATAACTTGAAACGCAACGTCTTGAACGTTTGGAACGGTCGTTTGTGACTTTGTGACATAAGTTTGGACTTGCGTTTTTGTATGACATTTTCGCAAACCTTGACGCATTTTTAAAACTAGAGTGTCAAAATGCGCAAATCAATTTGTATTTTTATTTTTAGTTATCAGACAAAAAAATTTTCACAATCAAATAAACAATTTCTGTATTTGTTTGACGGAATCGTATCAGAAGAAGTTCTTAAAATGTATTTGTGACACATACTTGGACATAAAAAAATATGCGTCCAAAATAAACTGTTGTGAAAACCAAAGAAAAACAAAATATGGCGAAAAAGCCAAGTAATTGTACTATATATTGATACTAATATTGATTGACTTACCGGTAAACTGATCTTAGTACAAAAGGCCGAAAAATGAAATACAACGTTCCTCGTCCTACGGGACACTTTGAGCGGTTCTGTTCTCACTTCGATAGCTATGTTGTTTGTACCCGTTTTGTTTAAATATTTTGACGTCACAATGCAACGGCATCGGACGTTGCACTGCCTGAAAATGGTGACTTTTGGTGAAAAAAACACAAATTTACGGAACAATTTCCATTAGATCCGACAATATTTTGTAACGCGGGACGCATGAAAAATGGCGTTATTTTTAAATATTAGTCGATTCTACTGTTTTACACTTATAATTTAGATATAATACAACATTATATAATGAATCGGTGTATATTTTTCTTTATTTTGATATATGATTTATAGGTTTTTAGTGTACAACAATGAAAAGGTGACATGTTTTTGTGGTTAGTAGAATGCATTTTCTTGGGTGTCACCAATTTCATGCGTAACGTCTATATTCAATTTAAATCCTTAACACCTGCATCTGGTCTCGGGTGCAACTGGTCGTTGTGTTCTAAGATTGAGATTAAAAATCGCACATTGATTTTATGTAAACTTTAGGTAAAGAATCAAAACTCGTTTATAATGTATCATCTTGTTCATATTATTGACAATGGTCTTTTATTGGTATTTCCAAATATCCACACAACAAGTAAATACAAACATAAGGCAAATAAAAAATACGAATAATCAAAATAAAGAAAAAAAAACTCAATATGGTGGGGATAAGATAAATACACACAGCAGGAAATTTCGAAGGTCTGACCAGCGTAGTCTTTTCGCGAAAACGTATGTAAGATCCTATTATTGTTAATAAAACGAATAATGATCTCTTCCAGCTATTCCGTATAGTTTAATAGGTTGCAATGCATTAAATTGACGCGAGAGGCTACTGATTATTGAAATGTACTTTCATGAAATATTATCCAAATATTTAGTTTACAGCATACATGTTCATCGTCTCTTGTTCATTCTTAAAAAAAACAGATCCAAGGAAAAAATCTCTGTACATGTTATAATTATGTATTGAAAACGATAGCCATCTTAAAGATCACGTCATATATGCCCACCTTTTCGTTCATATTTTGTTGGTCTACACTGTATTGAGAAAGGTGGACAAGATCTTATCTTTCAAAAGAATATTGCCGTAAAAATGGAAAGGAATGTCTTGAGCGGTGTTCGCGTTGTATTGTTACGTATCTAATAAAGTGTTTGTTTCTACTTAAAAAAAGTTTTAGGTTTTTTTTTCTATAATTTATCAATTAGAACTTGATTTCTTTTATTAAAATTTGCAAGTACAAATACAAGCATATGAGACCAGCAGTATTATATACATGCCCTATACAAACGCAGGCATATCGGACCTGCAGTAGTAATTTGGTAATAGGAAAAGAAAATCCTTCTTGTTCATATATTTTGCTCTGATTTTGTTCTGCATTTAACATTAAATAAAGTTCAAGAAAAGGACACTTATTAAGAGCACTTGTTTTATACAGTGTAAGTTCATTTATATGCCAGAGGCATACACAAGAACATAAGGCTGATCGATAGTGAGTATGTCATCACTGTAACTATAGTTTGTGTTAAATAATTCCAACGAGGTCATGTATAGTTGGGTCTTTCGTATGTTTGCCAGCAAGGACATAAGGTTGATCGATAGTGAGCATGTTATCCCTGTAACGATAGTTTGTGTTAAATAATTCCAACAAGGTCATGTTTAGTTTGGTCTTTCTGTATTTTTGCCATTTATTGGGATTTATAACAGTTTACAAATAAAAGTGGAGCGCAATTTGTAATCACGGTTATTCCAATAGATTGTCGAATGGCGAATTGCTCTTTGCAAGCGTTTAGGCTAATTCAAGCAATCTTATTAAAATTAAATCTTTTACCAGCTTCCACTTTTTGTTATTGTAGCTGTGATTCACGACTCTCTAAAAAATATAACTTTTTAAACTTGTAAGTATATGCTATTACTTATTTTTGTGACTAGTTTATAATGGTGTACAAATGTAATTATTTTAGAAAACGCCTCCCCCCCAACTAAACATATCAAGTTTTTAAAACGGGTAACCAGTTACAAATACATCTGGTCCAATTGAAGGACTTTTTAGGGACATATATGTTGTGTTGACAGCGTTGGAAAAATCAAAACTCCATTTTACATAAGCATTATTAAAGGGAAACTTCGCAAAAAAATGAAAATATGATATTTTATTCTTCAAATAAAAAGAAACACTTTTGCTTAATGAGGTTTTATTATATTTTCCACGGTTTCTACATTGAATTTACCGTGTAAAAAATGCACGTCTATGGAGGTCCGCCATCTCGTAACTATCTCGTGACTAGATGGCGATACTTGAGATCATGTTGCAGCCAAATATCTAAAAGTCATCGTATAACAATAACGCGAAATGTTCAATCAACAGAAGGTTGCACTATTAGACGAGGTTCTGGCAAGATTACGTTTCGCATTCCTGATCGAAGCAAAAAAAAAACCGACTTGTGTAACAAGTAGTTCACCAGTTTAAAGACTTCTAGTTTAGACAACAGCAACAACTTCGTATGCGAGATTCCCTGAAAGATTGGCCAATCCCAAATTGCCGAAAAAACAAGTTTAAGCTTAAATATTTTTTATTTGAGGAATTACTTACAACTTATTAGAAAAAAGTTTTTATTGTTCGGCAGTATAACAATTAAATCAAGAAATCAATTGTTAATCTTTAATTAGCATTAGAAGGGTATATATAGAAACATAAATGTATCAAGCGATCATCGTAAAAAAGGGCAGAGCAGTCAATCTCTCAGCAGGTGTCTACCGATACTCCAAAGACAGACAAAACTTATTCGGTATTCAGTACTGGAAATGCACAGTCAGTAGCTGTCCCGGTAGGCCTCATACTGCTGACAACACTTATGGGGTTCGGCTGTTGAAAACCACTGACCATAACAACGAAAACTATCAAGAGACTCTAAGTACAACAGTTAAAGCAGGACTTCAGATGATGATATATTAGTTGCTTTGTTATAAATCTAGTGCTTGATGGCAAATTTATGAAATTAATTATAGGTCAATCTATTGTTTATTCAATTATTTAAATAATTGCGTATATACTAACCAATACAAAGATCTTCATCAAACTAATTCCATGAAATCGATATATTAACAAACAACTTCTCCGACAAATCATTATTGTTTTAAAAATCATCAATAACATATAGTTTAACTTTTGATTGTCGGCAATTTTGAAATATGCTAACTGGAGTCGGCAATATCAGTTACCTACGTTATTACCCGGGTGTATGGAAATTGTACCACCTGAATGTACTTCTGTTCAGCCTGAGGCGGAGCCGAAGGCTGTCCAGAAGTACATTCAGGTGGTACTCTGGGATACTACCGTATGCAAAGATCATTTAAAGAATGTTGCCTGAATGATAATTAATGGTAAGGTGATCTTCATTTAGATGACCTAATTTTTCACTTTGTCTTCGACTATTAGTTTGGATTTTATCCATAAATATGAATTATATTTGAAAACTTTTCGTATTATTATTTTATTTGTATCGTATATCAGATTATACAAGTTAGGGACGGACCATTTAACTTGAAAGGAGGGGGGGAGGGGGGCTTGCTTTTTTGTTTTGGTCAGAAAATATTTATTTTTTGAAGGCGTCGCGGCAGAATATTCTTTTCATTATTAGCATTATTTTATATATAGCAGAAATCCTTCTTCAAAATATTATTTAGAAAAAAACCAAGCCCCCCCCCCCCTTTGCCCCCTTTGCAAGTTAAATGGTCGGTCCCTTATTGAACGAAACTTTTTTATACAAATTTTTTGCGAATTTCACTACCTTATGTTGTCAGCTATGCATAAGTCATCACCCCAATTTTTATATTATTCACAGAGCAAAGGCAGAAAAACATTTTGAAACTGGATTATTTATCATATTTAGTTGATAGACGAAGCTCTTACGGCACAACATGCAATCTGGTAAATACTGCCAATATGGCAGCCCCCACATACAAAACCTTAAATCCACTCCAGAAGCGTAACGGTTGAGGATATAATAAAACATTAAAAGAAGAATATGTTTCTTTTTATTTTAAGAATAACATATTAAGTTTTCATTTTTTCCCTTTAGATTATCTAATATGAATGTAGGCGCAGCCTAAATGCGAGCATCGCACATGGTTAATGTCGTTACTTCGGAGCCCTCTAACAGTGCCTCTACATTCCATTGATGACGTGACCTCTTATCTTATGTGTTGGTGACGTTACAAAACTCAATTTCAAATACAGCGTTTCAGATTGAAAAAAAATGTGTCTGGCATTTTTGTAGTAATTTAAAAAATAAACACTTTAATTTTATCGATGTCAAAATTATCTTTGTCTACTTTTATATTATATATTTTGTTGTTCGTCTACAATATTTTCTTCGGATAGCTCAGCTACCATCTGAAATGGATTTGTTCATATGGATCACGTGACCTTTTTTACATACACGCATGTAACCGTATAGCTCGCATCTGCGATGCTCGCTATAAATTATCTGTCTGTTAAAATTGTAATCTTAATTGCCTCCTCAATTGGCGAAGGTAAGTGTTATAATTTTTACCCACCCGCCCCATTCCAAAAAAAAAAATTAATAAATAAAAAAAAATAAAACATTTTACACCCCAGCTACATGATTCTCAACCTTTTGTTTAATGCAGTTATATAAAGAGATATTCTAGACATTCAAAACTCTGGTTTGCATGTCTATGGCGGCTTAAATTTTATCCGAATCCAAATAGTCATCGTCACAAGTCAGGGTTTCTGTGTCCACATGTGTCCACGAAACCCTGACAAACTTAGCTAGGAAATTCCCGGGCTAGAAGCCACTATTTTGATTGGCTACATCATACCTTGATGTAGCCAATCACAATCTCGCTTTCATTCACGACTTGATTAGGGGATATTACGATGTCGATTGTAAATAAACCAAACGGATGTGTTGCATAAACCATGTGAAAATCATTGTATTTTGTACAGTATTGGTAATAGGTTGCTATTACCTTGTTATTTATTAGTTGCGTTACGTTTTCTTCCAACTCAAGAATGAATAAGAATGACTTCTACCAAACACTTGCTTCTTTCAAGCAATTTCATTGGTTGATATTTTGAAGGATTGACGTCATACGAAAATCTTCTAGCCCGGGAATTTCCCAGCAAAGTTTGTCAGGGTTTCGTGGACACGTGTAGACACAGAAGGCCCTGACTTATGAGGATGCCAAATAGTGCGCTTAAATAATTTCGAATATGCACAGATAATTTTGCAATTGATGTTTTACATCGCTAAACAAGAACGTGCACGATTTACACTGAATCTGGTCAAAGTTACATTAACTTTATAGTCCAGTACGGATCTAGCAACGTTCCGTATGCACTCTGCTATTTTCGAGCCGTCCATTTTGTTCACTGCTGCCCTATGTATTCGCTGCCGTTGGATCTGAAAATGTTATTGACAACTGACATAATGGATAAGGCTACTAATAAGAACCTGTTAATCATTTTAAAGGTTCCGATATCGCAGATATCAACGGACCAATCAGTCCTAAAGTGTCCGATTTCGCAGATATTAACAGACCAATCATTCTTTAACAGTCCGATTTCGTAGATAGTAACGGACCAGTCAGTATGAGTTGTTCATTACATTAAAATTTGTTAAATTATTTAACAAATTGTTATATTTATAGAAAGTTATATATATTTGTATTTAATGTGTTATATTCAAAATAATAGCTTTTATTCATTATGCATAAGTTTATATGGAACAATTGTAAATTTTATGGACAAGTTTAAATAAATAAAATAAATTATTATAGACATGAACATTCCTATTACTCTAAGTCCAGCAAACTCAGTAAGGATGTTGAATTTATAGCTTCTAAATATCTTTCTAGCATTCAATTTCTATTCTTTTCTATTATTATTTTTTTTAAAGCATTGAATGCCTTCTATATTTAGTTTCAATCAATCATTAACTAACACCCCCTCCCTTTTTTTTTACATCAGCTTACATATGGTCGTGGAATACATAGAACTTCATCCAGTTATACATTTCTTAAGTAAATGAAACATTATGAATGTTTTTATACTTTGTGTTTTAATGTAAAATATTCTGGATACATGAGCAAGTCTTTAGCTGTATAATAAATCAGCTTAACAAACATGCCACAGTTTTAACCATCATACATTTTTTATTAAAACGAGTCACAAAACAGAAATTTAAATTCCTCGATTTTTTGTCTTAACATGAGCAATATCTCAAATTGAATCAAAGGTTTTCTGAACGTTTTATTATTTGTATTTGTGTTCGATCCTGCATTGTTGTGGCGTCTTGTTTACTTCTTGTGTTTGTTATTTTAGAATTCGACAAACAGAATGTCATTAAACTGTTTTCTGGGTTCATATATTTTGTCTTATTCTTTCCATATGTACCGCATGAAAAGAAAACTGATAGTAAATACTATTTTAACAATACTCATTTCTTCCTTTGGGTTGTGCGATTTTTGTATATCTTATATGTAAAAAAAAAAATTTTAAGTGTGTCCAGGCCACATCTGTTTTGCATGGGCGTCGTTTATTTCCTTTTATCTCTATATGAGTAATATTTTAGTGTTATATAAATATGCAGCATCTGTTCAAAAAGAAGAAAATAGAATATAAGCGATGATATGTGTCATCTGTTGGTTTAAATAAATTTTATTTCTACTAATTATAAAGGGATTTAGAAATGTAAACTTTACAAAATAAATACGCATGCTGATTACGTTTTACAACAAAAAGAAAAAAAATAAATAAACATAGTGTACACAAAAAACGTGGTGTATAATACTAGAGAAAGAGAATAAGATCTTACATGGGTACGAGTGTATTATCGGATTTCCACAATCGAGATAGTAAATTTATTGTATTTGAAGTCTGAGCCTTGGCGAGAACGTCAATTATCGAGATTAGATAAATCAGATAACTAAGAGTAAATGCGTATAGTGTATACACAATAATTCTTAATAAGAAAAAAATCTCGGTTAACATACGACATCAAATGATGTTATCACGATGGAGAAGACATATTAGCGGCATATCAATAGCATATAATAACGTTAGAGTGCATTTTACAGCTCTTTGCTTTTATGTACAGTCGAACAGATGTTATAGTATTGAAACATGCGTCTGACATTCTTTATAAATCTAACTGTTCTTTGTTGAGTTCACGAATATATGGTCATTGATTAGTTCAAAAAATCTCATTGATCGAAAACATCTGTCTCCTGTGAACAAATAATTAAAAGTTAGATTGACGTGAAATAGATCGGAAGCTTTAATGCCTAACACAACAGCTATATGTCATGTACATGAGAAAAACAATGGTGAAATCCCTTTCATCCAGCTAGATTACACACAACTTAATTGATGAACGGATACTGGTACGGTAAAGGTCTTAGTTTGGTCTGGGCTTTACTAGTAGGGATGACCCCAATTTATAATTATTATCTTAATAAAGTGAACACTTTCTTTTGACACACGAGTTTTACTAGTGTAACATGGATAACACCATGATATAAATGTTCACTGTATAACATTCTTTATGTAATGTTATAAGTTACGAAAAAATTTTCACCTGTGAATGTTTTTACAGTGAACACGTATATCAAGGTGTTCAAATTTACATATAAGAGAAACACATTAAGAACACACGTGACACATATACAGCACAATCCTTATCATCATCACTGCAGAGAACAGTACTGAGATCTGAATATCCCCAAACGAGAGGATGTTTCCTCATAAAGGAAATATATCTACTGGCTACAATTACATTTTACTAACTCTTGTTTTGAGTAACATCTGGATAATTGATAATATATAAAAGCTTCAGAAATTTTCTTAGATTTTATCGACTGCTGTTTTCGACCTTTGATGGAATTTCTCAAGGCTTCTAAACCACGTGGTATCTAAAGCTTCATTTTAATCAAATGCACACTTTTGAGTTATTATCTGGAAACATCTTTTTTTTAATTTTAACCTTTTTTGTTTGGCAACTGTGACCTTGAAATTTGACGGATTTCACAAAAAACGAAAGGCCTTTTATCCACTAAATATGAAAATATATCCCAAATTTTCATTGAAAACAAACTTATTTGCTTAGTGTGCGAAAACAACTGTTACTCACCTGATATGTAACGATATCCCATAGTTTCATTTAAATCGGATGCTAACTTTTTAAATTATCACCCGGAAATCAAATTTGGAAGGGAAAATTTATCTAGATTGACTTTTCTCAGTTTATACGTATTTTGATGTGCCGTGTGCTCTGTGACTGTGCTATGTGTTTGATTATCTGAACATGTTTGCTTGACTTCTGTTAAATATGTGAGTGCTTTTTACCTTGTATGTGCACGGTTATATATATACTGTTTTATTTTTGAGATCTGTGTCTATTCCTATGTATGTCGGTCAAAAGCTCCATGTGTGACTTGACTTTAAAGAATTTTAATATAAACTTAACTTAAAAACCTTTCTTGATTGTAGTTTTCAATTTTTCAAATTTATAAAGCAGCTACTTAAAATAACATGAATTCCGACATGAGGTTAAATGAATTGCTCCTCGAAATTCTAATCATTGTCGATGCAAGAGCAAAGAAAAAACGCACGTTTTGTATCTGAGACTTCAATAAGATTTAAATTCAGGACTTTCGTGTTGAAAATGTTGAATTAGGTTTGTGGAGTTTGTTTACACAAATGACATTAGACATGTTAAAACTGGACAGTTTTAGGGCAAATTTATATATTTCTAATTTTTGAGGTTTTTTTGTTTGTTTGTTGATTTGAATTTTTTTTTCATCGGAATGGAAAAAATCTTTTAAACATAAGGTTTTCTTTGTTTTTTTTTTTTAGAAAGAACAGGCATGTAGTTAAACGATAAGGAAAGATTGTAGTCAACATACGAGCTAAATGATGGCAGACAGACAGAGGTCAAACTCTTCAAACACTATGAGACTAACAGAAATAAAAAACGATTGTTCCACTCAGGTAGTCCAGAAGCAAAGCGAAACTGGGAAAATATTGAAAGATACAAGTCAACGAAACAGCGATTTACAATCTAATTTCTGGACAAGACGCGAAAAGGGAACAAGCGTCTTTGTTGATGGTTTGTATGAGGAACCTACGAAGGACCATTCATATATCCCAACAAATATAGCTGATGTGCACAGAACTAACACTGTATTTCTTCCGACAAGATCAAATCAATCTCTTATTGGATCACTTCAACATCATAGTAATACGTACTACCAGAGTACCACTGTTCTCGATCGACAGCACAAAAATCATCTGAATGTTTCAAACACAGACTCTCGGTCTGTTGGAACATATAGTTACCAAACAATACCACTTTTGGAAAATCCAAGCCAAGCAAATTATTTAATGCGACATTCAGGAGCCTTGAACTGTTATCAAAATGATATGTTGTCAAGAGAAGTACACCTTCGATCTAAAATAAAACCGCAGCATTTGCCACAGTCTATACCTGTTCGCACGCAAAATTTGCCGCAGTCTGTACCTGTGCGCACGCAACATTCGCCGCAGTCTGTACCTGTACGCACCGATCACTATTATACTTCTGAACCAAATGCATCATGCATTGATGCGTATAATGGTAAATTAGCAAGTTCGAATTCTATTAACTCGATAGTATCTAGGAATTTCAATCCACACAGAAATGAGTTTCCTTCACGTCAAATAGGCTGTACGAATCTTCATCAAGATAATAGTCCGTATCGTCATCAAATAAATTCATCCCTAGAAGCAAGTAACATAGGGCAAAAGGTTAAAGGATTCAATTCAGAGGACAAAAAATGGGAAAATCGACAATCTCCAGGAAATAAAGAACCTTTTGCCCAAACTGTAAAAGACACAACAGGTATAAATAGAATACAATTCACAACATACAACAGAACTACAAGAAATAAGTCCGAGGAAGATGTTTCTTCAAATGATCTCGCCCACACAATATCTCATAATCCAGTCTCAAGTGTGAATAGTCAAAATATGTCAACACACAATATACAAGGAAATAAAACACAAAATAATAAGGATGTAGCAATTAAAAATGTACACAATGTCAATCATCAATTTGGATATCGAAACACGAGAAAAGGTAATGCGCATGACGGCAAGATTTGTGTCGGTACTAATGAGGAAGAGACACTAAAAGAAGAAGCGAATATAGACAAAAGTTATATGTGTTTAGACGAAAAATATAAATTGATACGACAAAACGATATTGCAAGAGAAAAAGATTTTTATCTTGAATCATCGACAAGAAATAAATCTACTATTAGTCGTGCAATGTCAGAGATACTGCGTGAGAAACAGTTCTCTCCTAAGCAAAAAATGCTGCAGAAATTTAGATGCGAAACAAAAACTTTAGTGAATGCCGATAGTAAAATGGTAGTATCCTCGGATATAAACAACGGTTTTAATTCTTGTGATGAAACTTTACTGCGTTCTCCCGAGTCCCAATTAAACAAACCAAAAACAGAAATCTCTTTGGAAGATGACATAAATAATAGGATGTATTTGCTCAGACAAGAAACTACAAGCCGCTATAATAATTGTCCCACGGGCGACAAACAGAAATTATTATTAACAGTAACAGCGATTAAAGAAGATTCTTTATTAACACCACAAGTTCAGTGTGATATGCATATAGACTTAGAAAAGTTGGATGCAAATAAAAGGTCAAAATCATTCGAAGAAACGACCGAAAAGGGGACTGCAAAATGCTCAGAAGACAAACTTAACACAAATACGGTGCATGTTCAGAATGTTGAAAGGAATTCACAGCAACATAGGTATGTTATTCAACAATCAGAAACACAAGAAACCCTGTCAAAACAAACAGGAGTTATACATGTAAACGTTCTTGTCAACGAATCATTTTCACAGTCGGATATATACCCAATAGACAACAAATCAGACTCTGATATATCAGTCACAGTTGCTGAATCCATATCAGACATATTCATAGAAACCGAAAACACGAAGAAATCAACTGACTCGGTAAAAACAACAAGAGTGTGTGTTTCTTCTTCTACCAATGACGTATTAGAAGAACTTAAAAATTATTGTGACGAGCCTTCCAATATGACTGAAGAGCAAACTTCTCAATCCTCTTTAAATCTTGACCTTAAAACAAAGGTCTTTGTTGTCAAAGAAGCATCTGTAAATGACGTCATCATCAAACTTGATAATAGCGTTGTAGAAAGTGTTCATAGAACAGATACGACTGGTTGTGCATCTAATGAGGAAATGCAGGATAATAATATTTTTGTTGTAGACAAAAATATTTGTCAAACATACTGCAGTTCTAATATAACAAATCTGTTGAATGGATCTGACGAATCTGTAATAAGAACTGCTTTTGACATAGCTGAATCGGAGACAATATATGAAACTTCTGTAGAGGATGTTAGTAAGGATTATCATTCTGTAGTTCATAATAATTTAAATACTGAACAATGCGCAAACAATGAGAACTTCGAAGGAGACAAAAAAAGTGGAACCGACTGTAGTAGTGCGACGGTGTGTACTGACCGCGTATTAACATTATTTGGAGAAAGTACAAAGGAACCTTTTGCTTCACAGTCGCCAAACTCTGTGCAAAATGATAACCTTCATACAGAGATTGTCAGTGCTCGTGATGATATTCAAATTGGCGAAGACTCCTTCTATGACAGCATTGAACCAGAGGACTCCTCTCTCTATCGTACCTGTTTGGAATACGAACAAGAACAGCAAATAGATCAGCCCCCAAGTACGCATGTCAATACCGAGCGTGACCAGAATCATAGTGATTGCCACCAGCCATCTGTCAGATGTATGGAGCTTGAAAACTTATTCCCAAATAAAAGTGTTTCCATGGTTGATCAGACCACAGAAAGCTTAGAAGACAGCATTATTCAACATTTAAATAAAACAATTGATATTGTTGGCAAATCTCCGCCTCAGACCATAGATTCAATTGATATGATACAAATAAAGAAAACATTGAAATGTTTGTCTCAGAGGACTCCATACGATTCAGTAGATAGGAGTTCGTTATCGTATTCACGTGACGTTATTTGGGATGTTCTGCAACTGTGTGGGTCCTGCATGATACTTTCTCAGGTAGCGCTAGATAGATTGCGACCGTGTATTGGTCAAAGAGTGAAACAACTCGGATTTTATCCTGAAATGTTTATCGACACACTTACAATTCTGTTTAAGCAGGCCTCAATCTCTTCATCAATAGCTTCAAATATAATTAATGATGTAACTGGAGATAAAGATCAAGAAATTCAGCCGGAACAAATTGAAACCACTGATTTGCTATCTGATACTAAACGCTTCTTTATTGATAAGGAAGAACACCCTAAAAGATCGGACGTTCATAAGTTACCTAAAAAAAGTACAAACCAACATGGGAAAGATGTAGAGCACAACGCAGGTAAAAACTTTCTATTATATACCCGTGAAGAAGATATAAATCAATTGGATGCGAAGACAGAAATAAAATCAAAATCGGGGTCGTATTCTATACAAAACGATGCAGTGCAATATTTCAATAAGCCATCCAAAATATACCGGAATTTAACACCGTTAAAACTTAGCTGTATAAGGACTTCATCCGGATCTACTGGCACTAACGATAGTTTTAATGAATGTCCCGACAATAGTGTGAACGATCGTCTGCTTAGTAAGCAAGACGTAACATGTTCTGGAGGTCAAGAAGGTAACTGTAAAGAAAAAATGGCGTCTAAATTTAGGACACAATTAAAACTACCGAATCATACAAACAGAGGCATAAACTATTGCAGTGAATATATAAAATATAAAAAAGAACGCAAACTTAAAAGACTGGAACATAAGAAACGTAAATTGAGAACAAATCATAATAGAAATGCATACAGCAGTCGAGGAACAACTACTGAAAAAATGTCAACCCGTTCGAAATTCGGAACCTCTAGATCTTGTCTTAAACTTACCCAAGATCTTTTTGGGTCTAAAGAAGTCATAAATAAATTAAAACTTCCAAGCTCTATCGTTCTAAATTACAATGAAGCTAGTCGATTTTGTTGTCATGTTGTTTTAACAAGAACGCCAACAGATCAAACTCAATCAGTATTACGTGAACAGAAGCAGTCACCCAATAAAAAAGAATTAAAATCAGAGACCAAATTAAATTGTGAAAATGAGACAAAAGACAAAATAAATTCAAATTTTCAAAGAAGTTTACATAAGAGTGCCTCTGCCAGTGATTTAACGAGCAATTCATTGACAATCGGAATGTCTTCTGATAGTTACATCGCGCGTATGACAAGTGACGAAAAAGAGGTTGACTTAGCGGATAAAGACGCTTGTACACTAACGCAAATGGAGAGTGCGGAAATTAATCCTGTAACTTTACCTACACAAAATGCGGGTGAAAATCTAAAGTTAACAAAACATATCATAACAATCCCAAAGAATGGTGCTACGAACTCCTCAACAATACAAATTATAACAGCCCCAATTGACGGCGATACTAACTCTCAAGAAGTAATGACTTTAACAGGTGAAACTCAAAGAAACAGTGATCGAGTGTGTCAGCTTAATGTAAAATATGTATCAAACCGTGAATGTGATGAAATATTACCTAAAAATACTGGTGAAATATCAAGGCTGAACAATACCGGTGATGTATCAGTGCTAAACAAAACAGGCGATGCATTGCAGAACAATACTGGTGATGTATCAGTGCGGAACATTGCAAATCATGTAATGATATTACAGAATAATACTGGGGAAGTATCAGTGCAGAACAATAATGGTGATGTAGTGCGGAACAATAATGGTGATGTAGTGTGGAAGAATACTGGTGATGTAGTGCGGAACAATACTGGTGATGTATCAGTGCAGAACAATACTCGTAATGTAATGCTGAACAATACTGGTGATGTGTCACTGCTGAACAATACTGGCGATGTATCAGAGCTAAACAATACCGGTGATGTATCAGTGCAGAACAATACTGGTGATGTAGTGCGGAACAATACTGGTGAAGTAGTGCGGAACAATACTGGTGATGTTTCAGTGCAGAATAATACTGCCGATGTAGTGCTGAACAATACTGGTGATGTGCCACTGCTGAACAATACTGGCGATGTATCAGAGGTAAACAATACTGGTAATGTATCAGTGCAGAACAATACTGGTGATGTAGTGCGGTACAATACTGGTGATACATCAGTGCTGAACGGTTCTGGTGATGTATCACTGCTAAACAATAATGGTGATGTAGTGCGGAACAATACTAGTGCTGTATCAGTCATGAACAATACAGGTTATGGATCAGTGCTGAACGCTTCTGGTGATGTATTAGTGCGGAACAATACAGGTGATGTAGTGCGAAACAATACTGGTGATGCATCAGTGTGGAACAATACTTTTAATGTAGTGCGGAACAATACTGGTTATGTATCACTTCAGAACAATATCGGTGCTGTATCAGAACTGAAAAATACTGGTGATGTAGTGCAGAACAATACTGGTGATGTATCACTGCTTAACAATACTGATGATGCATCAGTGCTAAACAATACTGGTACTGTAGTGCTGAACACTAATAGTGATGTATCACTTCTGAACAATACTGGTGATGTATCAGTGCTGAACAATACTGGTGATGCATCAGTGTCGAACAATACTTTTAATTTAGTGCGGAACAATACTGGTGATGTATCACTTCTGAACAATATCGGTGATGTATCAGAAATGAAAAATACTGGTGATGTAGTGCTGAACAAAACTGGTGATGTATCAGTGCTTAACAATACTGATGATGTATCAGTGCTGAACAATACTGGTAATGTAGTGCTGAACACTACTGGTGATGTATCAGTGCTGACCAATACTGGTGATGTAGTGCAGAACAATACTGATGATGTATCAGTGCTGAACAATACTGGTAATGTAGTGCTGAACACTACTAGTGATGTATCACTGCTGAACAATACTGGTGATGTAGTGCACAACAATACTGGTGATGTATCAGTGCTGACCAATACTGGTGATGTAGTGCTGAACAATACTGATGATGTATCAGTGCTGAACAATACTGGTAATGTAGTGCTGAACACTACTAGTGACGTATCAGTGCTGAACAATATGGGTGATGTAGTGCAGAACAATACTGTTGATGTAGTGCAGAACATTTATGGTGATGTAATTTGGAACAATTCTGGTGATGCATTAGTGCTGAACAATTCTGGTGATGTATCTGTGCTGAACATAAATGGTGATGTAGTGCGGAGCATTACAGTTGATGCAGTGCTGTACAATACTGGTGATGCAGTTCGGAATAATACTGGTGATGCATCAATGCAGAACAATACTGGTGATGTATCAGTTCTGAACAATAATGGTGACGCAGTTCGGAACAATACTATTGGCCTATCAGTGCGGAACAATGCAGGTGATATATCAGTCCGGAACAATAATATTCAAGCACAACAACCAGCAGCTGAAGGTAATAATGAGATACTATACTGTCCTGCAGTTTGTGCGAATAGTGTCATTACAAAACATGTGGACAACGTTACCAGACATGCAAACGCCGCATATCAATCCGACGATAAAGTCAATACAGGTATTCGGAACTTTCAAATGAATAAACCACATTCTGTAATACATGAAAGCAGTGGTATTACAGGGTTAAATTTCGAAATGCCAGTCAAACAGTGTAAGAATCATGAAAATTCTGTATCTATTTCACATAAACGCGATACATATGGCGTTGTTAGAAATAAGAAAATCGTGAAATCAAACAGTAATGATTTTAGGAATGAACACTGTAGGACATACAAGCAATATTCATGCTTATCAAATCGACCTCATAGAAAGTTGTCGTTCGATGAAGAAATATCTCTGCTTGATTTACCTGCGTCCAGAAGGTCGAATTCTAAGAAAGATCACAATACGAATTCAGAAAACAAAGGTTTAAAAGAGACGATTGAAAGGACAAAAAAGTACAACAGTATAAAAGATACAAGACAAGATACTCCATGGAAACACAACAAGGGTAATATAGACGACTCTGCACATTTTGAAAACAACAATGGGGTTGCAAATCTGAAGATTGGAAGCAATCCCTCCAATGTAGAAAGTGTTAGTCCTGCTAAACTACAACGAGTAGATAAGAAGGATGAAGCTATATATCTAACGACAGCCCATCAAACTAAACGCAATTTTAATCACGAGAATATCTCAAAGGGAGATAGAAAGTCTGACAACGTAACGAACAAGGAAGCCACATTTATTAATTTAAAAGACGTGAGCTGCAATAAAATGACATCATCGCTTAAAGGGCTTGTTCTAATAAGGAAGGATTCTAGCTTCATTGAAGACCTTGTTGCCAGTTTGCGTAAAACATTGTCAGCACAGTCTCCAGTAAAACTAACAATAGATTTATCCAAGCAAAAGCCTAAGAAGGAAAATGTTTCCGATCTGTGTCTAACGAAACGGTGCGAAAACGAACCGTATGATAAGATTAACAATGGAAGAAACGATGACAATCTGAAGTCCTCAAGATGCGAGACAAAAATGAACAAGGCATTAAAACGAACAGTGTCTTGTCCTGAAAATATCAGCGGAAGTCCTGTCAAAAAACATAAAACCACTGACCAAGTGTCCAATAGTCAGGACAATTCAGTTACAAATGACAAGTTCTCTGGTAAACTTTGTGACAGAAGAATAAAGATTCCTTTGATAACATCTCACCATACAACGAATGTGAAAAGACCACCTAATGGCTTATCTGAGAGTTGTTCTTCCAAAAAACATAAAACACATGAAAATGAGAGCAGTCCAGAATACTGTGAATCAAAACTGGACTGTTACTCTAATAAACATAGTAAAATAAAACTGAAAAAGAAAAGAAGCAGTATTTATGGCGATAAACAATACCATGTCAGACATCGCGGTGAGAAAGGTCTAAAGAAAGAAAACAAAGTTAAATCAGGAAAATGTAATGAAACATTTGAAAAGCGTCAAAGTAACTGTGGCAGCATTTCTCAAAAGTGTAAAGACATCAATACACCACATCAATATTTAACAGACGATAAAAAATGTAAACACTTTTGTGTGAAAGAGGATGTTGCAAAATTAATAAGCAAATGTTGCCCTCAAAGAAACACATTACTTTCCGAGGAAGATTGCTACACAGATAAATTGGTTTGTAATCAAGGTAACCATAACTGTGTACAATGTATCACAGAACAGGCTGCTATCAACTCGGGAAAAAAAGACGACACCGTTAGACACAGAAATTCTTCATCGAAGAGCACACTGACGAGTAAGTATCGCGAGACCAACGAGGTAAAGAAAAGGAAGAGTAGTTTAAAGGGAACTCGAGAAGTATACACGGCAGGACAAGTCAGCTGTATAAGCGACGATAATGTATTGTTGTCTGACAATACCAATAGTAAGAACAACTCTCAAAATGAATCGAAACCCTCGTTAATGAGTACAAAGAGTCCCCAGAATTATATAAACGAAACTACTAAGACAAGGTGTAAAAAGGTAAAAAATGCACAAACATGCTCAAAAGGACAACACAATTCGGCAACAGAAAATTCCTCGACTGAATTTATCAGTTGTAACAATGGAAAAATTCTGCCATTAAAAGACTGCAGTACATCTGTTAAGCACACCAAAAACGCGACAAACTTATTCGAGCAAAACAATGTTTCTAAAGTTAAACATAAGGTCTCTTGTGACAATACAAAGACAGAGATAAAGGTCTCTTCGGATCATTTGGAAACATGTTCGTTGAAAAGAAATGACAACTGTCAAGAAAATGTAGGTGATGTTAATATTAGTAAAAATGAAACCATCATTCAGAATGAATTAGAACCTAGCGGAAAATTGAAAACAGATGAAGAAAGTGTATTTTCCCAAAGAAAGCAAGATAAATACGATGAATATCAAAGGACAGAAGATATATCGGCGTGCAGCAAATGGTCGAAGCTCTCAGACATTTACAATATGGCACCTTTGGAATCTAGTGATGACGAGGAAGATGAAGAAAACAAGCAAGGTAAATAAATTGGCATTGTATCCTCCAGGAATTAGATGGTCTCCGATCTTTATATCTGTTGCAATTTTGTCTGCTTAATTTTCAAACCGCAGTGTTAATAATCATATCTCGCGGCCTTAAATAGTCTGAATAGCTAAGTTTTCTGGTGCAATAATCTATGATGTCTCTTTACTTTATAGTAACGTAAGTCTTAATGATTTACTGTGTGTTGGGGAAAACGTGTTATTTAATAAGACAACTTTTCAACCTATAAAAAGAAACAGTTAAATGAAACACATAATCTTCAAAATAAAATGTTTAAAACTGAAAAGCGCAAATATACGCTAAAAGATGAAGAATAATGTATCTAAACAACGTCAAAAAACAAATCATATCTGCAGTTTATGTAGCAAAACAAATAGATCATTCGCCATGTGTCCATAAATATTTTGCTAATAAGTTACAGCAACTCGTGTGTTGTCTTTAAAACTTTTTGCACAAAATATTAAACCAATAAATATGTTTGTTAGCAAGACATTGTATGACAAACCATTTGAGTATCAAAGTATACACATCCAAATAAACATTTTGAACCTCTAGCGAAAAGTTTGGGATGCAGATATCGAGCTCAATAAAGATGTATTACCTGTAAATCCTACCGTCTACTGTTAGATGCGTCATTCGATGAAGATTACGAAAGGTACTGCCTTGACACTAATGAAAATGTGGAAAATATTTCTTTCTAATATTTTCAGACAAAATCAAAGTAGATATTGTGTATTCCCCATTACAATTCGATACAGATTCGATAGATGAATTACCATCACTAAGTCTCCCTACGAAGCGGAAGAAGAAATTTATTCGCCCTAAAACCAATAGATGTCAGAGAGTTGATTTGAACACGCATTTAGAAATACAGAAAATTTTACGAGGTAAGAGCATTAAACTAGCACCGATTTGTCCGCTCCTGAGTTTTAGTGGAGTTGAACTTATTTGTACTAGGTACTACCCATAACGGCAAATTAGAAAAGCTATTTACGAAGCATCCTCACAAGTCAGGGTTTCTGTGTCCTCATGTATCCATGTATTTGGTGGACACATGTGGACATAGAAACCCTGACTTGTGAGGATGTTTACGAAGTTAAAAATTATTGGTTAACGTAGTCTACTCTTGATTGTGGGGGTGGGTCTTACTGCGGGTGTGCTGGTCTCCGCTCGCCTCCAACCTTACGTAAACTAGGATTGCCAGCCGTTTAGAACTGCCTGCGGTGGGGTCACCGGGTACTCGGCCTTTCTCCACCAATAAAAACTGGACACTGTTGCTAAAAGTGGCGTTAAGTACCATTAAAAACAGAAATGTCGAGCACATGATTTCCAAAAGACAAATGGTGTTTATTGTCTTAAGGAACACAAAGCAGATTGATTCCTGCACACGTTCGAACTGAAAGACCATATTCTTTGAAGACTTCTAGAAATCTTTATATACAATAATGTTTAAGGGAATATATGTGGTAAAAAGATTTTATATACTTTAAATTAAAGTTGAAATTCTTTAGGTAAAATTTAAAAAAGTGTATAGATAATACTTACTCCTGGCTACTTTGATGTTCTGTGCTCAATACAACATTAGAAATCCAAGATTTTATACAGATTCTAGAAACCGGTTATTACTGGGATATCACGTTAACTTTAGTTTACAATGAAAGTACCACGTACTAAGTTGTACGTTAGAATTTTATCTTCTAACTAACCAAAGCCGGGATGTTTTATCTAGAGGTACACGTGACAACTTGTCTACAAACATTAAATTTAATTTTTACTTTGTAGTTAAAAAAAACCCCGCACATTTGTTTCTATTTACGTAATCTCAGCAATACGTCATCACGGAACCACCCCCACCAAAAATTATTAGGTAAATAAAGTGAAACAATGAGGCCTAATACAAAGATCCGGTTTCTATTTACTATTTTTAAAAGAATAATGTTTGAACAATTTTTACGTTAATTATCGAATTTATTTCTCAGAAACGTTTTCTGTGTAAGAAAATATACATGTCGTCTTTTATTGGCGTTTTTCCTGGAAGAAATGTAAGATGGGTTGTTTACATGGAAAATATACAGCAAAAAACAATGACCAACAAAAATATAATAAAATAATAAAACTACTAAAACACAAGAAAAACTTTGAAAAGGAAACAATTTACACTAGATGTAGCTGACTTCCTAGACCACTCTTCTACCTATTCCTCATCCTTTCTGCTGTCTGTGTTTTAGTTCCCCGTTCAGAACTAGAAGCTATGATTAAGCCGGAAAATGGCTAAATATGAATTACCCCCCTTTTTCCTCAAAAACAAACCAACAAAAGGATAAGTTTATTACTTGCAATGACGTTTTTTTTTACTAAACAATTAGTTTCAGCTGCAGCGTATATATCATCTCCAGGGTTACGAAGTGTGTACTTATCGGTGTTAGATATGATTTGTTGTTTTCACTGTCTGGTTGTTGGTTTTGCTCATGCATTTGTCTCTCCTTTCTTATTTTTGACTTTTTTATCACTATCTTTTTGGCCTTTAATAAGAATGAACAGTTTGTGTATAAAGGGTTTGCTATAAATTTTGTTTTGATAATTTTAGAACAAAAAATATTTCAATTAAATACTATGAAATATCACATGTCACATGTCAGTCGTTGCTGTATGAATGTTGATGAAATATAGATTTGTTGTAACATTAAAAGTCAATGATTTCATGATAATGCCAGTTGCAAATATCATATGGATTTGCCTTTTGAATAAATTAAGATGTGATTTTTGTACGTTGTAATGAAGAATTAATAACATTATATACGACACTTTTGGCAATGTATCAGCTATAGTATAGCATCAATTTCGACCTACCCCGCCCTACCGTTTCCGACTATCGGCTTGAAAACTGGCAGTTCTTGTTTGTTAGTTCAAGTATATTTTGCACTAGTTAGGTTTGGAAACTCCTGTGGATTCTTTATTAGAATAGTTTTATGCCCTTTTTGTTTCAAGTCGGGCCTTAGTTTGACCATTCAGTCACAAGAGCCATTAGTTGAATTACAGACGGGATTTCTGTTTCAATTGATATTGTAAGGTTATTTTTAGAATCATTGCCTCCAATGTCCTCCTCGTGTGATGGCGGTGCAAGTGATGACGACGATGCCAGGACAGTCACAGATTTTAGTTATTTGTCAGAACCTCCGCAAAAGATACAAAATAAACCAAAATCAAGGATTAGATTCGGAAGAGTCTCTCTATCCAGCAGCAAGCCACAGATCTACTCGCCACAGGAATACCTGTCTTCCGCCGTTGGTGACAATAAACAGATAATACAGTCTACAGGCAAAATCCCAAAGGAAGAAAAAAATGGGTTTAAAGATGTTACAAATAACGAAAAATCGCACTGGAGTTGTTTTTCAAAAAAACGAGCAGGGACAATATCGAGTACGTGTGATACAGAGGTTATTCCAGTTTTTAGAAAGAGAGGACTTTCATGCGTTAAGGTAGGGTGATAGATTATACTTGGAGTAAAAAAATAAGAATTCTGAACTCTGACATGAAAAAGACCTTTCCTTATGTCTTCATATGAACCTGTGAACTGTTGTTTTTATTTAAAATGTTTGCTATATTGACTGTTTATCTTTTTATGATAAAAAAGCGTTTTATGATGTAAATATTTTTGTTTATGACGTTATTATTTTAAACCAATGAACAGATGAGCACCAATAGTGACGAGAAATATTGTTTTTACACTGGTCAACCGGTTTGAATTTTAATTAGGTAAAAACTTGAGAACAAGAAATCTCGATAGCAACCTATAGCAAAGTCAAAAGTTGTATAATATTGACCTAATTCTACGACAGTGACACTCAATAGATTGCACTCAATATTGACTTCATTTTTAACTACGATGTTTGCTATGCCAATTCTTATTACATGTATATCGTGTGCATACCTGGAGGCAACGCGATATCATTTGAATCTTTTATAGTTCTTTTTTTCCCTATTTTAAAAAAAAAAAATTTTCTTATTTAATAACATGCTGTTAGTTTTACGCTTAAAAGAAAACATTTAAAATGAGCTTAATTTAAACACTTGACCAAAGTTTTACATGTTTTAATGTTCAATTTCATAAAAAATAATAAAATTTCCGGGTTAAGACTTGAATGTGAGAAGGTATTCAATAAAGAGATCGTTACTTGAATGGCATGCACTGTCTGTATGAAGAAGGATGGACCTACTGGTATATAAAGGAGAAGATTTGCTCGTATCAATTGGTGATGTAATGGTTGCAAATTGAGTTTTAAAACTATCAAGTGTTAGGCACAGGTACTCGTGGACATGACCCCCCCCCCCCCTCCCCCACCCACCCTTTATGGTATTTTGATGTAAGAAATCTTCTACAAGTCTTAAATTATTTTCTGCTCTGTATTATATTCATTTCTAACGAAATAATAGAAGATTCCACAAAAACTTTTCTGACAATGTGCCGATGAACGGGTTTAAAACACCAGTCGATCAACCGGCACTATAGTCATAGACAAGATCACGATTACAGCATGTTTATAAATGGTAAATTATGGATTAACTAGTTATTAAAATACAGACTTTTTATCCCCAAACAACATAATGTTAAGCGAAAACAACACGTGGCTTGTTTTATCCAGGAGGATATGGTGTTTTTATCTTATGGTACAGGCGAAACCAATTAAGGCTGCATTACTACTTACTATTGAACAACAAATGTTATGATACGGGACGGTTACCTTCTTGTATGTCATTATTAATTTTAGTCTTAGACATAATGTTGTACTTTGTATGAAATATTTAAACAAGTTATTTTGGAATATGTAAGAAATGATAAATTTATGGCAGATATTTTTTTCTTAAGGAATGTTTTGCTGTTCTGGACACGGTTTATAACCATGAACTGAGTGAGCCTTTTCGGCATGAAGTGAAATCAAAAGACGTAAGTATTAATAATTTGACTGTAGTATATAGTTATTAGGACAAAAGACAGTGATGACAAACAATAATATTTCATGCTACCTCATCCAACAGTATCTTAGGTAATCACAAAAATAATATCTCTGTAAAGGAAACGAAAATACGAGTATACCTTTTAAGTATAATTTCACATAGCGAGAATATAAACTCGTTATTTAAATTGATATTTTGTATTTTTGCAAGGTCATTCTGACATGTTAATGATTGGTTACACGTCTGTAGTCCGACAGCCCAATAGTCCGACAGCGCAATGGGCCGACAACCCATTAGTCCGACAGGCCAATAGTCCGACAACCCAACCCAATAGTCCGACAGCCCAACAGTCCGACAACACACAAGAGTCTAACAAATTATCACATATTAGGTCGGACCGAAATCGATAATTATATATATATATATATATATATATATATATATATATATATATATGCGTCTACAAATTGAGCCCAATACTGTTCGAATTGGATTTTTAACAGTCAAATTTTTGCTTACCCTCAGCGGGATTCGAACTCACACCGTTGTGACACTGTGGCACCAATTCGCCTGCACTATGTCCAGCGGTCTAGACCCCTCGGCCAAATCCGCTATTTGACAGTGTTAAAAATCCAATTCTAACAGTGTTGGGCTTAATTTGTAGACGCATATATAAATATTTGATATTAACCCTGTATTTCTGATGTTTCAGAAATCCGCTGGATAGATATATTATATGCTCCACCTACCGGAATACATGTATCTATAGCGTTTGGGTCTGTTTATCCGTCCGTACGTTTGTTTCATATTTAATTTACGTTCAGGTTTAGCGGGTGTGTAAGTTGGTCTTGTACGCCCTGAAAAACGTTAAAAAAAATAAATCAAGAAGGAATGTGTTTATTGGACACGGATGCCCCCGTTGGCCCCAAACAGGAAGTAGAATTCCGTCAGGTCTGAACGTCGCTGAGGACGTACAGTTCGTCATACTGAACCATCCCAAGTTTTTAGTCATTCTCATGTACGAACGGACGGACATGATTCAAACTATATGTCGTCGCGTGGGCATAAAAATCTGGCCAAATCAGGTACGGTCGGATATCGTTAAACATGAAGTAGGCCTGAAATTAAATCCCACGGTATAGGACTCCACGCTGATGCTGCATTCCAAATATAAAGAGGCCTTGATAGTTGTTGCTGAGAATACTGTTTCGAAAATATTTTCCGCGATCGCCCGACATTTACAATCCATAAATTCGACCAATGAACATGGAATTATGAGAAATATGAGGATGGAATAGAAACAAAGGAACAGTAATTAAGAAAAGAGAACGAAGATCAACCTATTTGGCCAAATAGGGTACACGCCTTAATTGATCCGTGATCTGGGCACCGCCATCAGATTCTAAAGCCCATAGTCGCCTCTTACAATAAGCTGGACTCTGCTGCGGACCACTAGGGGCATTCACGAAGGAAAGAGTTAATGAAATCTTCACGAAACTTTATACATATATGCACCAACCTATGAACTAACTTCATTTGCACATTTATACCTGTCCCACCAACTCCATGATGAAGAAAAAAATCAGACCTAATTACACACATTCCCTGTAACATATACTTGTAATATAACCAAATCATAGATAGTATTCCTAGTATTAAGAAATTCCTACCAAACAACCAACTTAGTTAGGTTTGCATTTATAGAACGTTTATTGTTCTTTGGATTGTGTCTGAAGGGTTATAGTATTGCATATACACGCATTGTCGGACTATTGGGCTGTCGGACTATAGGGTTGTCGGGCCATTAGGTTGTCGGACCAATGGGCTGTCGGACTATAGGGTTGTCGGACCATTAGGTTGTCGGGCCAATGGGCTGTCGGACTATTAGGCTGTCGGAAAATTGGTTGTCGGACTACCGGGATGTCACCGATAATTTAGTTAGGTAAACAACACACTTTTACTCAAATTTAAATATATATATATACTTTAACAGGATGATTGCATACACTCAAGATAAATTATTTGCATCGGTATTGTGTTTGACAATGTCAGTTTTGCGTTCTCGTTTCATCTCGTCCCGTCTTATTGACGACCGAGTCTGTAATCACATTTCAATTTTTAAGATCTACTTTAAACTTTTTTGTACACAATATGGCCGAGTTTATGAGTTGACGTCATATTATAATTGTATTTTTAAATGTACAAGACTGTCCCAAGCCACTAGATTGTGCCCTTCTTTCTTTATTTGTTTGGTCAATTTGTGATTTGTTTCTTTCTTTCTGTGTTTTGTTTATCTCCCATATTAAATTGTGACGTCTCTTACCTATTGAATTGCGAGATACAAATGTAGGTGTATTGTTTATTTCGTGTAATGATTGAGGTTAGACCACAATGTAAAAGTCCTGTTAGAAGTTTAAGCCTGAACATATAGGTGTTATCGTATTAAAAAAAACAACATTATATTAATGCAAAACATGAAAACTGTTTTTTAAATCTGTAGCAAACGTTACATGACCAATATGTAGACATATATTAAAGACAGTTTGTGCTTTACATTTTCCTTTTTGGCTACAAAACAATATAATAAAACATCATATAATAAAACATCAAACAGTGCTAATGAACTTTAGATTGGATGAACTTTATGCTACATAACTGATCACCATAGAATACTTCACCATATTTTGTCTATTTATGGTATATCCCTGATTATTACAAGCGAATAAATAAATTTTGCGAGAATACTGACTTTTGATTGGCTGGAAAATATTTTCTATCAGAGGATGGAAAAGAAATTTGATCGTCATGGAAACACGCGCCATTTGACGTCATATATTACTCCACGGGAAACTAACAGCTTTTGTGTTGATCTCTTTTTTCAAAAATGTCCAGTTACAAAAATAAAATTGTTGAGTTTATTTTATTGTTTGAATTTATTTAAAAGTATTTACTACAAAAAATATGTTGTTATCCCTCGATGGAGAAAATATTTTTTGTAGTTAATCCTCAAATACTTCATGATATTTTGTCTATTTATTGCAGGTCCCTGATTATTACAAGACAATAAAGAGAGGGATGTGTTATGATATGATAGCACACAAACTACGTAATGGTATCTACCAGAAGATGGACGAATTTACTGACGACTTTAGACTGATCTTTGATAATTGTTTTCAATATCACACAGTAAGTTTTCAAAAGCATGGCGAATTTAATTATAAACCAAGAATTGATAATTAAAATCCACTACCGTCCTCCTGATATTTCATTTTGGTACAATAATATATTTGATAAAATACGCGTACGTGAACAAATAACACTTATATATAAAAGCTCGGAGACAAAAGGTAGAAATAGTCGCCTCTTAATTAATAATGGAATGCCATGTTATACATGTATGTTGGCTGTAAGAAACAGTATCGATATAATTACAGAAATATTTTACCTATTGCAGTAATCAGCTAAACGATAGTGGCATAACATGTATACCACTTACTTAAACGGTAGAAAGGGCTATAACTTTGATCAGGCCTTAGTTTCATAAAACTTCTCAAATTGAGATTTTCTTCAAATCCTTGAGTTTTTCCTCAAATTTGAATTTTCCAGCAATCTGATTGGTCAATATTTGAGTTGAGGACGAGTTGAGGAAATCCTCAAATTTGAGATGTTTTATGAAACCGGGCCCTGACTTATATTGAGGGTCGTTACATATTAACGGAAGTGTTTTTATTTCACGCTTAATATAGTAGCTGTAAAGTCTACTAGCCTTAACTTAAGCTCCGTAAGTTATAAACGTTAGGTCAAATATAAAGGTCAATATAATAGCAAAGGGTTATAACTTGTACATGTTCCAGAAGTTATAAAGGTCAATACAACATCAAAGGGTTGTAACTTGTACATTTACCAGTTTAAAAAAAAAGATAAGAGTCATAACTTGTAAGGAGTTAAACTGATACCATGCAGACGTGAGGTACGAACGGTAATTTCTATCTGGCCAAATGCAAAATAATACTAGTAACTGACTACCGTGGGTCACAAGCGACATCTTCTCTGATAAAACACCTATTGTTAATATGTTTGATCAGTTCCCTTTTAGTACTGATTACTGAGATCACCAAACATGCTTCTCTTTCTTTGTAGGAAGGTAGTTTGACGTATTTAGCTGGAATAGAGATGCAAAAGTTTTTTGAAAAGAAGATGCAGGAGATATTTACCAATATCAAATTTACTTAAAATATAAGTGTAGTGGACGTGTCTGCTTATGGTCAAAAACGATGAACATGCTTAATGAAGTACACCTCGCTCCGCTCTATTCTCCGTAACATTAGGCGAATATGACGTCATATAAGAGTATTGTTACGATCTAATCAACCTCTGCTATTTCCGCCTACCATTGGAAGGAGGCGTTCTCGACCGTAGAGAGACCTGCCGTACCCTTGACGTTAATGGCGGAGAGATCTTCTAATAAGAATATTGAGTATGGAGCGGAAAAAGTTCAAGAGATTGGCTTGAAATGCCAACTGTAAATTCATATTAAACTTTTAATAATGATTAGTTCATTGTATTGATAAGTAGTACAGTGTTAATAATATTGTCGCGTGCATTTTGGTTAAAGGCACTTACATATCTCCATTCCAACACAAACGGTGTTGAAGTTATTAATAATATATTATACTGCTCTCTGTTAAGGTAGGAACGCCAACAATACGTTGATTATCGGATAGGGATGGAATTTTGTCCAAAAGAAGATTAATATGTATTTTATTTAAACTTACAGTGGTATGCAATATTTCAATATTTTAAAATACATCTCCTTCCCCGATAAGAAAAGGGGGCCTCTTATGTTGATTTAGACTGTCAAACTAATCTCTTATGCTGCTGAAACGCATTTCAAAAAATATATATTATATTCAGTACAGGACCATCACATTTTATATATCATTGGCTCCAATTTTTGTATATTTATCAATCTCTCATTATTTTCACCTTTTGACAACCTTGCTAGAAATGGAATATAACAATTTGCAATACTTTAAGTATATTACATACTAAAAGTACAAGAGACTTTTGATTATAATTCATGCAAGATAACGCTTTCCCTTCCGGAGCACTCCAGGATTTTTTATAGGAGATCGTGTTTCTGTAATTTTAGTTTTTTTATTCTGTTTGATGTGTTTGTCTTTACATAATTGTTGAATCTATTGTTACTGATGCTCAGATATTTATATTTTTTATTTGTATGGTCTTTTAACTGTTACACGTTTATACCAGTAATATAGATGCTCAACATTTTTTAACATGTTGACAATGTAGTCATATATTTGTATTTTAATCATTATAAACAAAGTAATTAATGTTTTGACGTCGTCACCGGATGATTGTGGACCTGGTCATGATCAGTCATCCCCACAACGGTCACATGGCGGACAAGTGATTCCTGATATTGTGAGGATAGCTAAAAGATGTGTGTGTGTTTGGATCAAGGGTTTGAACACGTTAATACTTGCTGCATCTTTGTCTTATTAACAATCTATTCTTCCAAACTCAATGAAGCGCTTTATTTTGACATATAGCTTGTGCTAGTGAATTGTCACGTGGTTAGATGATTACGTCACTACAAGTTGGGAGTGCTAATATTACAATGCATCAGAGTTATCTAAAGGCGAAAAGAAACAAAGTACTAAGCCAAGCCAACATGACTGGATGAGATATTTTTATTGTATGTTGTTTATTACGTCATAATAACCTAACTATACTAGTAAGAGTTCTTGACTGCATACTAAATTAACAAGGCTTGGCTAGTTTTCCTGGTCATGGTTCTCATTTGGTACTCCGACGACACATGATAGCTGAGCAATAGACAAACAATGCATAAAACATTCTTAAGAACACGCTACGTTTACCGTATTTTATCATTTTTAGTGTTGTTCGTACAAAAGGGTGGTTTACATTTTACGTCATTGTTTTTAGCGTGGTTCGTACAAACGGGTGCCTTACATTTTACGTCATTGTTTTTAGCGTAGTTCGTACAGACGGATGCCTTACATTTTACATCAGTGTTCTAAGTGTAGTTCGTACATACGGGTGCCTTACATTTTAAATTATTTGTTTGCATATATTGTAATATTAATCAATTATGGAATTTTGAAGAAGACTATATAAAGCGTATTGTCTTTAATTTTTTTGTCACCTTTCAAAACCGCATCTGAAATTGCATTTACTATTATATATTTGTTGGAATGTTGTCTCTTGTAAATTTATTATTAATGCATTGCTGTTTTATGTTACTATTTTCAAACAAAAATAAAGAGTTATAAAAATAACTTTTCGTTTTCAACATTTAAAAAATCTTAATTTCAACAAAAATAATCAATTTTCCACTCTCAAATTTTGCCTTTTTTTGTGGTGGTCGTTGGCTGTGCACCCGATTGTATAATGAAATCAAACCAGAATGCAAATGCTCATTCCGCATCAGTTCTAAAACAAATTACTTGACGAGCAACATGTAAATAGCATTTAATTGTCATAATTTAAAATATACAATGCATGGTTACCGAAGAACTCACATAATCCAAAAACTTTTACCAGCAACTGGACCATGAAATGGAGGTCAAGGTCAGGTTACACATACCATACAGTAATCCACTATTCATCAGCAACCTATATACCTAATCTAGTCATCCTATCATGCATGGTTACAGAGGAACTGCCTTGTCCAAAAACTTGAACGTAATCACTGGACCGTGAAATTGAGGTCAAGGTGAGGTGACTACTTGTCAATTACTCATCTACTGGACTAAATTTGATGGACTAAGGGCTTAAATTTATCAAATTAATGCAATTTCAATTGTTAACTCTTCCATCGCCGGACAGGCGGGACAAAAATAGCAACATACCTAATATATTGTTTCAAAAATTATTTGATATTTATAGATTATCGCTAAATTTTGCAGTATCTTCCATTGATCTTTATGTCGGTATTATCCCATTTCACTCTACTAGCATGAGACGGACCCATATCACCTCGCTGTGAAGAAATAAACACAGATAATTCCTATTTCCTTGATTTTGTTAGTTAGGGTCCGACCTTTTACCTTTTCGAAAATTCCCTTATCACGTGGCCCTGTGAAAAAAGGGACGGGGATTAGATCAGCAATTGCGACACAACGAAAATAGTAACACGCATGGGTTTTGGTTTTGTCTATTGCAAACAAAAAATCGAAAATCTGAAGAACAAAGATTTCACAGAAAGTTTTTTAATCACAAGTTGATACACACACTCTCTCAAACTAACACCAATAGAAGCAATAAAAATAGATAAAACAATAATGCATTTGATGTGGCATTAAATATACATCTACATGTACATTGTTTTTAATATTCATGAACAGATTTTACTAAATTACAAATCAGCCTATAGGAACAGCTGAGCATGATAACTGTCCATCTAAGAAGATCATTTTACCTTGACCTTTAACCTATAAAATTGATTTTAAATAGGAACAACTCAAAAACTACTAATGGGATTGTGTGGAAATACCAACTTAATCTTCACTTATAGTACTTAACAGCTGTGCAAAGTTTTTTTTCTAACAAAATCCGTTTTTATTTAAGTAAGCTTTTGAAAAAGACTAACGTTTGACATATTTTAATTGACCTTACTTAAAACCAACAAAAGGTATTTAACAGCTGTGCAATGTTTTAAGAGAATCTGTTGATGTGTTTTGTCGTTATAATTTGAAAACCGTCAACTGTTAACCAAAAACACTGAATTGACCCAAGTCGAAAACTGAAAATCGGGTTGTGCTGAAAATTTAAGTTGATCTTCATTTTATAGTACTTGACAGCTGTACAAAAAAAAACCTGTTGACACAATTTCAAGTTATCATCTGGAAACCACCAACTGTTGACCAAAACTATATTTGAACTGGTTTAAGTTGAAAACAACAAATTGGATTGTGATGAAATCGAACTAACAGCTCTGCAAAGTTTAAACAAAATCTGTTGACGCGTTTTCAAGTAATCACCTGGAAACCACAGAGGCACGGAAAGACGGACGGATGCCACTTTGTGTGGCGATGAATAAAAACCCATTAAAACTTACTGACGACGGACACTACAGTGAAAATGGGACTGATGACCAGCTGTATGATGACTAGATGCAGAATTTCTGTTCATGTTACACGATGAATGTCTAATAAGCCAATTTATCAGTTGCGTGGCTGCATTGATTTAAATCCTATTCTACTCTCAGCTATTTTGACAGAAACGTCTTAGCAGCAATGTCATTGCTGCTGTGCTCAGATTGCAAAAGGGTGTTTACGTGTGACACACTTTAAGTTTCCATCGAGTTTGTAACGCATGTATCGGCAGATGCAGTTTTTGGTTGTTTTGATAAGTGCCGTGACAATCATTTACTTACTTTGCCCTTTTCTTTGCGTGGTACATTACCTGGCTGTAAATAAAACTTCGTTATAAATACCGATATTTGATCCAGAAATAGATTATATAATAGTAATGACTAATCTACAATGTTTCAGCTGTAATCTGAGAGGTATTACAATGAATAAATAATAGCAATAAACTCTTGTCTGGAAAAAATATTTCATAAAATTTTTTTATAAAAGTCGCAGTTTCCAGACCATTTTGTAATATTTTAAGACGCTTTTCCTATTTCCGTAAAATAAATAACATACCTAAGAAAGGCTTGAAAATTTCGACTGGGTACGTTCTAGTACCAGGTCATTGATGCTATCCATCCAGTATTTCATTTATTTATGTTTTCATAACGACCCTTTTTTAAAGAAAAAGAACCGAAGATACCGTGGGGTGATCATAAAATGGTTAATTGAAACGAGGGGAAAACAAATCAGACACCCAACACAATCACACAAATATTGAGTAAGGCGATCCGGAAGGGTAGGCAACTCCTACTCCATACGTGGTATCCATCGTATTACTTAAGTTAAAATCCAGAAACTGTCATATCCGAGGGCAGTAATAAATAAGAAGGCTGAAGAAGGCGGACACATTTTTGTTCTAAGTCGACCTTCATTGTCAATTTCTAGATTTATGTCGGGTATTAGGCAGACCTTGCTAAGTTGTGTCCATAATTTCAAGTTCTTTTGTGTAGATACCATCATCACAGCCACCAAATACTGGATTATTCAATGAAAGCACTTAGTGAAAGTGAAACAGGGGGGAGTGCTAATCTTCGTTTTAAAGAAGCCCTTGCAAAAAACAGCCTCATACTATAGATACAATAATGTAGCTTTTTTAGAATTTTTTTTATCTCGCCGGAGCTACAAATAGGTCTCATTACTCGTAATGGAGTAAAAAAGCCTCGAGATTTATACATATTTTCCGCTTTTAAACTGCTCTTGTTTTAATAAATCATTTTGTCCTTTCTCTGTCGTTTAGCTGAAATTTCAACGATGCCTAATTAATTTTAACACTTTTTTCTAAATCGTGACATTGTCGACAAAATTGAAACTGCAATGTGTATATCATTTCGGAATCGTACCGTTATAAATGGCACGCTCGATAGTGCAATTAATATATAACACATGTGTAGGCACACAAAATGTCTCGCCATCATTCCGCATCAGTCGTGAAAAAATTACTTTATGAGCAACAAGTAAATAGCACTATCATCATATAAAATATATTGTGCAAAGATTGCAGATAAAATGATCCAATTAAAAAAACTTTTACGTAGTCACCGGGCCGTGACATTGAGGTCAAGGTCAAATGAACATACTAGACTGTCATGTATCTTTTATCAGTTAGATATATTCCGAACGGTCATCCTGCAATGCATAGTTAGTTACAGAGGAACTGACTTAATCCAAAAACAACGTAGTCACTGGACAGTAAAAATTGAGGTCAAGGTAAGGTGACACCTACCTTAATCCGATTACTTCTACATGGTAACTGGACTGTAAAAATTGAGGTCAAGGTCAGGTACGTGATCCCTACAATGCTGTCATCTATTATCAGCAACCAATATACAAAATATTGTCATCCTGCCATGCATGGGAAACTGATCCAACCTGATAACTAAAATGTAGTCACTGGACCATGAAAATGTCATGGTCAGGTGACATCTATCAGACTGTCATGTACCTTTCATCCGCAACCTAAATACTAAATATTTGTCATCCTACTTAGATTACTGAGGAACTGACTTAATCCTATTTTAATGTAGTAACTGGACCGGGAAAATTGAAGTCAAGGTCTGGTGACCACAACCAGACTGTCATGTACCTTTCATCAGCATCTATTGTCATTCTACCACGCATGGTTACTGAGGAACTTGCTTAAAACAATAACTGATGTAGTCATCGAACCATGAAATTGAGGTCAAGGTCAGGTAACAGACTGTCATGTAACTTTCATCAGCAACCTTTATACCAAATATTTTCTTTCTAAAATGAATGGTTACAGAGGAACTGTCTTAATCCAATAACATTAAGGTAATCACTTGACCATGAAATTGTGGTCAAGGACAGGTGACAGACTGCCATGGACCATCCATCAGCAGCATTTGTGCCAAATATTGTCAACCTGCCATGCATGGTTTCTGAGGAACAGGCTTAATCCAACATTTTTTAAGGTAGCCACTGGAACAAGGAAATGAGGTTAAGGTCAGGTGACCCACTGACAGGTACTCATTATAAGCTACCACTTGACCCATGGCTTAAGCTTTCAATGATATAAAGCAAAACGTGTTAACGCCACCACTGCCCGATTCCCAAATTTGTCTAGGTTCCAGTGACTGGTTGCAGGCAAAACAAAAATTTATACAGAATGCTAGTACTTTAACATAAAACCTAACATTTTACGTTTATATTAATAATTTTCATCTGTCTTTAATTATTTACTAGATATCAGTGAGATGGTACCCAACACTTGTGGGCTCCGCCAACCTGAAGGTCTAAGTCAAAGGTCATCAACCATGGTATGCGACACATCGCCTTGATATTATCTACCTACATTCTTAAAATCAAAAGCCTACCTCAAAAGATAAAAAAGTTACCACCCGTACACAAAGTATTTATTCAGACAGCAAAAATGTGACCTTAAAGTCAAAGTTCAAGGTCAAAGGTGAAAACCATCATATGCGACACATCACCTTGATATTATCTACCCACATATCAAATATCAAAAGCCTACCTCAAAACATAAAAAAGTTACAGCCCGGACACGATTAGGTTTGGACAGACAGAATGATCACTACAGGGATTCCACCACAAAGTGGCGGGGCCCTAATAAATATTATTTTAATCACATTTCACTATAAGCATAAAATATCAATATCCGATAAAAACTTAAAATAATCATGAAAAGGAAGGTTTTATGCGTATAACAAGTGTGGACTGTGAGATAATGCTCACTAGTGATACCCACGCTTTCACAAAAATTTTGCATGTATATGTATGTCAACTATAGGATAAAGCAATATGCAAAATATCAGGCTTCTGCATTCTCTAGTTAACCTTGCTGAGAAAACTGCACTGGGAATTTTGCATGTATGTCAACTATGTGTAAAAATCTAAGTATTAAGTAAACAGGAAGTAGATGACCAAGGAGCATAAAATGGCTATACATCATATGGTACTATAGGATAAAGCAATATGCAAAATATCAGGCTTCTGCATTCTCTAGTTAACCTTGCTGAGAAAACTGCACTGGGAATTTTGCATGTATGTCAACTATGTGTAAAAATCTAAGTGTTAAGTAAACAGGAAGTAGATGACCAAGGAGCATAAAATGGCTATACATCATATGGTACTATAGGATAAAGCAATATGCAAAATATCAGGCTTCTGCATTCTCTAGTTGACATTGCTGCGAAAACTGCGCTGGGAATTTTGCATGTATGTCGAATATGTGTAAAAATCTAAGTATTCAGTAAACAGGAAGTAGATGACCAAGGAGCATAAAATGGCTATACATCATATGGTACTATAGGATAAAGCAATATGCAAAATATCAGGCTTCTTCATCCTATAGTTGCTTAGAAAACTGTCACAGAAATTATTGTTAAGGATGGACGAAGGAAGAGATGAACAGATGGACATGGGTAAAACTGTTTAACCCCTCTTCTTCAATTAAACATCAGACATTAAAAAAACATATGTATCAAACAAAGAAAAAAGGTTATTAATATACACAAAACCCCAGGATGTGAATCACAGCCGGGCTGCTCCATTCTGGGTAATGGGACCTCTAGGTAGCTCCACTAAGGAGCTATTATATGTTATTCTGGATCTTCACAGGGGATACGGGTTCATATTCCCTGTCTGTGTTTTATATTCCCTGAGCCGGAGGCGAAGGGAATATAGAATACAGACAGGGAATATGAACCTGTATCTCCTGTGAAGCCCGAATAACAATTATATTCTGTTGAAGTCTTCTTGTAATAATATTCTTGAGTATATAATAGATTAGAAATTTCTCATGCTTTAGTTTGGACCACACGACTATCGGAGAACCTACCATTCAACACATTTAAGCTTCCAACGAAACTTTTTATGGCATTTTAAATTTTATAACCTTTATTTTTTTACGACTTTTTATTCCCAGCTAAACTTTTAATGATAAATTTCACTTTCGAAGTGCGATGCAAATGCCTTTGTTTGCCATTTTGAAGACTTCAAGTTATCGGTTATCTCCCTTGTTAATTTCAAGACAAATCGCAGACGGAGATGAAAGATTCCGTAAAATGCATGTATTTAAAATCGATATTTGATATCTTTATATTATGTTTAACTATTTATATTATGTAACACAAATAAATTATTCAATGAATAGACACCATTTTGAAACTGGTTTCAATATCCCCGGGGTTCACAGGGAATACAGTATGATATCCCCGTCTTGATTAACCAATCAAATTGTAGGGATACATTACTTCAACAGAATATATTGTTGTAGCTTGTCTCATATGTATAGAGGAAACAAGTCAGCAAGAACAACACAGAAAACAAAAATGGGTATAAATCTGTCAAAATCAACTAATCAGACAAACTTCTGAAGTTCTTCAATAAAGAACTAAGTAAAGGTTAAAATGAAACATTTTTTCTACATATTAAAATAAACATATATATGTAATAACTAACAAAAAACTTAAATTCTTTAGTTTTATTGTAAACTCGAGAGTAAAATAAAATATCCTTATTAAAATGCTCCAATGCATAACAAAGTTAAAAAACACCGGCAGTATTATTAGTAAGGACTCCTCATTAAAATGCTCCCATGCATATAAACATTCCATCAAAAATCTTAAAATACAAGCACTATTATTTAAAAA
This sequence comes from Limnoperna fortunei, assembly GCA_944474755.1. NCBI lineage: Eukaryota > Metazoa > Mollusca > Bivalvia > Mytilida > Modiolidae > Limnoperna > Limnoperna fortunei. Next base: position 21,612,473 of record OX104114.1, on the reverse strand, counting down.
AAATCATTATCTCACTTGGTTTGAAGTTAGGATTTACTTAAATCACAAAATCTAGCAGTATTCATGTCTAGCTGGAACACCATGGAAACTGATTTACAGTTCTGAAAAATGTTTTTTCTACAGTCGAATGTTTGTTTTCTACTTCCAAAAAAGAAAACATTTAACAATTTGTATAATACTCTTGTATACACATAATTTTAAATGTTTAAAACAAGTCCAAATATTTCTTCTAAAAAATACTTATATAACTGCCAAAGAAAAAATATTGATAATGTAAGAATTATTTTTCTTGTAAACACAAAATGCTGCTTCAGACAGTTAAAAAAAACCCCAACCACATCACTGAGTATTCAATTGACATTACACTTACACTTATTCATGCAAACAAGCTTTATAAAACCAATTAACCAAAAATTACATACACGTGTCCTGACAAACTGTAAAGTTTTAGCAAAACCAAAAATAAAAAATTTCACACATTGTCCTTATACACTAAGATGCTTAACCAAACATTACACAAATGTCCTTAATTACAATCAATGAAGTTTTAGCAAAACCTAATAACTAAAAATTACACATACTTGTCCTGACGAACTATGATGTTTTATCAAAACCTAAAAACCAAACATTACACACACTTGTGCTTACACTAAGACATTTTATTTTAGCAAAACTTTACCAAATATCACACACACTTGTCCTGACAAACTATGAAGTTTAAGCAACACCTAATAACCAATATATTTCTGGTCTTCAGCTTGTCAACAATGTTTTATGTAGATACAAATAAATGACTGGTGTATTATGACAACATGGATTGATTGGGAGACTATGGATTCACAGTCTCTAAGTATGGATGAACATCACAATGCATTTTAATGAAAGACTTGGGTATATTTTTGACAAATGAAATGCATGAATGATAGAAACCAAAACTTGTGTAGAATTTGCATAGCCTATATAAGCAGACCCCAAATTTGTATAGAATTAACACTGCCAATTTGAACAGACCCTCAAGACTAGAATTAATATCACCTATTTCAAAACACCTCTAAACCTTCATGGAATCATGGAATTAACATCAATCATTTAAGCAAACAATCAAAACTTCTATAGAATTTACATCGCCTATTTAAACAGACATTTAAAACCTGTATAGAAATGAAATCTGAAATTAAAAATGACCCCAAATAGAATATACTTTGCCCATTTAAACTGACCTTGAAATAACATCGCCCATGTAAACAGACCCTCAAAACTTGTAAATACTTAACCCTGACATAAACCTGTACAGCATTTACATCAGCCATATAAGCAGTCCCAAAAACTTGTCAGAATAACATTGCCCATTTAAACAGAGTTTTTATTACTATATGTACAAGTTCTTTATACAGCATTTCACACAAGAAACCATTCATGTTTTAAGCCTTACTTTGGTTTATTCAATATTCAATTTTACAAACTATTATTAATGAATAACATGACAAAATGTCCTTGTTGGTGTCATTTACAAATGGAAAAAAGTCAGCACTAGTGTGGTTAAACAACAACAAATCACTGCATTATATAAAATACAAACTAAAAATAATCTATATACAACAAATGGTAGCACCATATAAAATACAGAAGAAAATAACTAAAACATAAAATGCGTATCTCAACAATTAAACTTTACAAAAATAACAAACAGTTAAACAAGTACATCCATGGTATTGTATTAAAGCTAATTAACAGTATATATATAAACATTTAAAAATAAAGCCAATCAAATTAATGGAACATATCCACATTTTATCTGGATCCAATCACATAAACAGAATATATTTCCACATTTGAACTGAAGCCAATCAAATTAATGGAATTTATCCACAATTGAACTGAAGCCAATCAAATTAATAGAATTTATCCACATTTGAACTGAAGCCAATCAAATTTATGGAATTTATCCACATTTGAACTGAAGCCAATCAAATTAATGGAATATATCCACATTTGAACTGAAGCCAATCAAAATTACTGGAACATATTAAAATTTGAACCAAAGCCAATAAAATCAATGGAACATATCCATAATCGTACTGAGGACAATCAATTTAAAATTGTACACATGTATATACCTACATTTGTGTACAAAACATTTACTACTGCATTTTGAGTAAAAATGCATAAAACATTAATAATAACAACTGAACTAATACATTGCCTCTTCTTGGTCATTAAAAACTGTACAAATAAAATAAAATATTTGTCAATATTAAAAAAATAAGAATTGTATTTACTTTGATCCAGAGTTATTGCTCCTGTTACCACTTCCTCTCCCTAGACTTAAATTTTGTAGTAACGGAAGCAGACCTGGTAACAACTGTAATTCAGGGCCATCCCCTTGACCACCAAGGTCACGGCCAGGAGCAGCAAGATTTAACATTCCCATCGGCATATTTGGTAATCCCAACGGAGGCATGAAATTTCCCATAGATGGAACATTCCCCATGGGCAATGTTGGTGTCATGTTTGTAGCTTGACCTTCTAACCCTTGACCTGGGGTTGGGTTAAAATTTCCAATCTGTCCAAGCATAAGATGAGAATACAATGGATTCATGATTACTTGTTGGTTCATCTGTGTCATCAACATCTGTTGGAACAGGATCTGCTGTGGTGTTAGGTTTAACATTGGAGTAACAGCAGAAGGATTTGTTTGATTGGTCAGTTTTGTCAAGCTTGGTGGGGCTGTGTTCCTCATTGGTGTAACAACATTGGTCATCTTAACTGGGCTGACAGAAGCTGGTGCCAGTGGCTACAAAAGAAAACATTGTTTTCTAATAAATATAAGTAGAATTTGACTTTCACCTTGAACCTAGTCATAAGGGATATAACCAGAGGCTCTCAAGTCTGTGTCACCTGATTTAACACATATTTGCAATAAAGAATTAAGGCACATTTTCCAATAGGGTCCTATGTTATATGGTATCAGACATTTGTAATACAAAAAGCAAAACCTCAATGTTGCTAAGGACCATCCAATAAACTTGTGAATTAACAGACTGTGCCATGGCTCAGACAAATTTGTCAATTGCATCACAGCCTCTCATGGCCCAATCAAATTTCACAAACACCCATTATCTGCAGCCCTGGTGTTTGAAAACATGAATGGTCGTTTACTTTAATAAACAAAGCTGGTAATGTTGTATGACTGTTTTACACGTAATCGACCAGAAACCAGTTTGCACATCTTTTAATATTTTGTTGGATAAAAGCCAGTAATGAGAGAAATGTTGGATATGTTAAACCAATGGAACTGAAATCATCCAAATTCATTTTTAACTAAAATCATTCTAAAATATATCATTACACACTGTTACATGTATTGGACCTCCTTATAGCCAACTGAGACCTAAAACTAGGAGTTACATTATTGTATTTAATGAAAACCAAGGAATCATGTGATCTATTTTCTAAATTGATCCCTTGGTATATAAGCCTGTTTCCTGTAGTTTTCTGTGATAAGCTATATAACGGTACACTTGTATTTATTAATCAGAATCATTAAAAAAAAATGGCGACCAATAAATATTCATTATCTATACAATGTACATGTAAGGCTACAATCAGCATTGCAGTTTCTGTCAAGACATTTGGTCACCTTTTAATTGGGTTCTATGTAAAACAAAGTCTTGTCTTGGCAGCCTTTTAAATTTATGCTCAAAATACGAAATAGAAACTTGTAGTGAACCATCCAATGGATAATATGACCCAGATTATTTTGAATATGTATGAAACTTTGCTTGGGTTTATATGTAATCAGAGTTTTGATAATGGCTCTCATTTCAAAATGGCCACCACTTTACTACACCTATCTAAAATTGGGAAAAACTTTTCTGTGGTCTGATTTTTAGTATAGGGGTTGTTTTTAGTATTTCAAGTGAAATACTACCTTTGAAATTTGTTTTTTCCAATGTTGTATTTCAAAATAGCAGCAAAAAATGTGTCAAGTTTTCAATGTTATCTGATCATAATGACTATTAACGTTCTCAGATTGCAAAATAATTTGGTGTGGAGGTAGATTTAAGTGTCCTGAGTGGAACTCTACATTGCAATTAATTTTTACTGTTCGTTTAAAAATGGCGGCCAAAAACATGTCAAATTGTCAACGTTGTCTGATTTAAAAGAAATTTGATGTGAGTGCAACGCAATACTATTCATGTGAATTTTAGATGACTTATGTGTTGGCATCCCACAAATTATTTCAAACTATATACTTATTTTTACATATCTTTGCAAGTTATAGGATGATTTAATTTTGCAATTAACATGTCTATAGCTATCAGTTCTGCTTATAGCTATATACAGCTGATGTAGAAAATTAAAAAAATTAAAAAACAAGTTTCCATTATTATTTATGTTCTGTTCATCACATACTGATCAGATAAAAATGGCTCTAACAAAACATGCTGTTAAACAGTGATTAATGTGCTGTATCATACCTTTGAAAACAGCTCTGATTTACTTCCTGGTTTTGTATTTTGAGATCCTGTGTCAGCATCTTCAAATTTACCTTTATCTTCATCTGGCTCTGAAATATTTATCACTATTAAGTGATTCGTCTACATAGCACTTTACACAACAATACAAGTCTATAAGACAACTGGCTCTGAAATATTAATCAGTATTAGGGATTCGTCTACATAGCATCTGATACGACCATGCAAGTCTATGAGACTACTGGCCCTAAAATATTAATCAGTATAAGGATTGGTCTATATAGCACTTGACACAACCAAGCAAGTCTATAAGACAAATGGCTCTGAAAATTAATTAGTATTTGGGATATTTTATGTTGCAATTGACACCATGCAAGTCTATAAGACAAATGGCTCTGAAAATTAATTAGTATTTGGGATATGTTTATGTAGCAATTGACACCATGCAAGTTTATAACCCTACTGCCTCTGAAATATTTAATCAGTATTAGGGATTCGGCTTAGTAATACTTGATACACCCATGTTTTCAACTATCTATAAAGTGCTACACATGATAAGTGTGGCGCGAAAGCAGGGAAAGGTTACCATGACAAAAACACTTCATCTCTGTAAATGGAAATCATTTCACCAAACAAGTAATGGTCTCCATGTCAGCACACTGGATCTCTTTTCATGGAGTTCATGTAGTAATCAGGAAATGGTTACCATGTCAACACACACCATCTTTTGCCATAGACTTCGTGCAATGTTCTGTATTGTCCAACTTTTGAAAAAATTTGTGATCATGGATATTACATGCTATTATTTGTGCTTTTAGTCTACTTACTTGCTTTTGGTGCCTTCTCAAATGCTTCTTTCAGCTGTGTGATCTGTTGTTCTATGTGATTCAATTCATTAACAACTTCTTCACTTTGGCTAACAGTGACATCCATCAAGGAGTGCAAAATTCTTTTTCTAAAAATAAATGATAAACTTGATAGCTTGTGTGAATAACAAAATGCTACCAACTTACTTACTGTACATTTTTCCTGAACAATATCTCAAAAAAGCAAGGAAATGACATTGAAAGCATGTGTAAAAGATTGGGTCAAATGAATCAAGACGGACACACAGACAGGGTGATTCCTATATACCCCCCAAACAAGTTTGTGGGGGTATAATTACAGAATATAAAGAGATTACTTTAACCAGAACCACTTTACCCAAGTGTACCTAGATTTTCCTAATTAAACACCTAATTGTTCATACCTTTTGTACTGTAAAGTTTCGATTGTTAACTCTATTTTGTCACGGTCCATTCCAACAGCTAGAGAATCTTCACTTCCTGCGTCTCCCTCCTCTTCACACTATCAACAAAATCAGGCTTCAACATTGTACTGATACAACAATTACATTAAACCAATATGGAGTCTTGTTTGTTTATTTGGTGTTTAACGCCACTTTCAGCAGTTTTTCGGATATATCATGGCATCCAGTTTTTTATTGGGGGAGGAATCCAGAAAACCCAGAACCTTCACTAGGAAAACAGAAAATCCTTGTCAATTAAGATTGGAGTCAAGCACACCCTGCCTGCAGTTTGACTCAAATCCTGCAACCTCAGTGTTGACAAACCATGTGATCAATAGTAGACCAACTACCTTAACAACTCAGCAACCGAGGCTCCCAATATGGTGTCAGATGTAAGCCTAAATTATTACATTTCGTTAAATTTAACTAAAAAATTAGCTAGATCATATCAGGAGGGTTCCCTGTGCATCCCCAGGTGGTGGATAGATGAGGCCATTGAGGGTTGTTGTCAAGTATTAATAAAGAAAACCGGATCACAGACCACTGTGGGTAATGTGTTTGGCCTGTGCAATGTTCCTTGCATAATAAAGATCTCTTTTGTAAATCCCGGACAAGTGGCAAAGTGCCACAATATACGCTCATTGACAATTTGCAATTTTGTGCACCAAAACTAAAGGGCAATAACTCTGAAATGGGTGAAGCAATTTGACTGGTTATCAATCTTGGTCCAGATATATTATGCCCATAAACATTTTCTCCAAGTTTCATGAAAATTGGACATCTGTTTGAGCGGACAAGGAGAATATGCCATTTTTTGTATAAATAAAGGGCAATAACTCTGAAGTGGCGGAGGTGATTTGCCTGGTTTTCAAACTTGCCGAGATGATATGCCCATAAACAAGTTTCATGAAGATCGGAAAACAACTGTTTGAGTTTGAAAGTAGACAAGGCGAATTTGCCATTTTTGTATAAAAAAAGGGTCATAACTTTTAAATGGCTGAAGGTATTTGTCTGGTTTTCCAACTTGGCCAAGATATTATGCCCATAAACATTTTCTTCAAGTTTCATGATGATCGGACTACATTTATTCGAGTTAGAGAGCGGACAAGGCAAATTTGCCATCCTTTGTATAAATGAAGGGCCATAACTCTGAAGTGGAGTGATTTGGCTGGTTGCCAAGATTGATTGATTGAATGTTTGCTTTACGTCAAGCGAGCAGTATTTCAGCTATATTCAATACAGGAACAAGTTAACAAACAATACATCAATTGAACTAGAGGCTCCCAGGAGCCTGTAATTGCTCACCTGGAACCCAAATGACTTCAACTATATTTAAATTTTTGAAATTAACAGTTTCAGTATAGTTGTTATAGCTTTTAAGTTACTGTGCAAAAACTAAACATTTCTTCAAAAATTTTAGTTAAGTACAATAACTCCTATAAGGTGCCATCAGATAATTTCTGAAAATGAAATGGTTTGTAGGCCTTGTCCTTCAGGGAAATTTAGAAATTTACAGTTGTACTCTAGGTTTGTTATAGACTAATTAATAATACAAAAACCGTTCATTTGTCCAAATTCATAATTAAAGGGCAATAACTCCTATAATGAGTCATCTTGCAATTTTGGACTAAGCAATCATTTGTAGGGCTTCTATTGCTGATCATTTGTGCAATTTACAGTTTCAATCTAGCTGCTATAGTTTTCAAGTTACAGGACGAAAAGGAAAATTTCATAAAAAAATTGTCATTTAAGGGCAATAATCCATATAAGGAGTCATCTGACAATTTCAGACCATTTATGTGAATTGTAGGGCTTTTATTGCTGATCATTTTTGCCATGAATAATTTCACTCTAGCTTTTATGGTTTTTAAGTTACAGGGCAAAAAAAAAAACGGATAATTTCATAAAAAATTGCTATATAAGGGCAATAACTCCTATAAGGATACATCTTACAATTTCAGACTAATACAGTGAATTATATTGCTGATCATTTTTGCTATTTACAGTTTTACTCTAGCTGTTATAGTTTTCAAGTTACAGGACAAAAACAGAAAATTGTGTAAAAAATTTTCATTTAAGGGAAATAACTCCTATAAGGAGTCATCTGACAATTTCAGACTAATACAGTGAATTGTATTGCTTGTATTGCTGATCATTTTTGCTATTTACAGTTTTACTCTTGCTAGTTTTCAAGTTACAGGACAAAAACAGAAAATTTCGTAAAAAATTGTCATTTAAGGTCAATAACTCCTATATCTGACAATTTCAGACCAATTAAGTGAATTGTAGGGCTTTTATTGCGGATCATTTTTGCTATTTACAGTTTCACTCTAACTGTTAGTTTTTAAGTTACAGGACAAAAACAGAAAATTTCATAAAAAATTGCCATTTATGGGCAATAACTAATATAAGGAGTTGTCTGACAATTTCAGACCAATCAAGTGAATTGTAGGGCTTTTATTGCTGATCATTTGTGCAATTTACAGTTTCAATCTAGCTGCTATAGCTTTTAAGTTACAGGACAAAAACGGAAAATTTCATAAAAAATTGCCATTTAAGGGCAATAACTCCTATAAGGAGTCATCTGACAATTTCAGACTACTACAGTGAATTGTAGGGCTTGTATTGCTGATCATCTTTGCTATTTACAGTTTTACTCTAGCTGTTATAGTTTTTAAGTTAGGGGACAGATAGGGAAAATTTCATAAAAAATTGTCATTTAAGGGCAATAACTCATATAAGTTGTCATCTGACAATTTCAGACCAATCAAGTGAATTGTAGGGCTTTTATTGCTGATCATTTTTCCATTTACAGTTTCACTCTACCTCTTATAGTTTTCAAGTTATATTGTAAATACCAAAAATTTTGTCAATAAAGGGCAATGACTCCTACAAGAAGCCAATACACAACTTCACACTAATAGCAACAATTGTAGACCTTAATGTGCTGAACAATTTGAAGTAACGGTTTTCTCTATAGCTATTATAATTTTTTAGATAATGATCAAAAACCTGTGTTGACACCCATGTTATATTTTTAGTAACAGTGGCCATCTTTGTCTGTTGATCAACACCCTGGGTACAAACTTGAAACTAGGAACCCTAAGGATGATTGTGGCCAAGTTTGAAAAAAATAGGCCCAGTGGTTTCAGAGGAGAAGATTTTTGAAAAAGTTTACGACAGACGACGGATAGTGATAGCAAAAGCTCACATGGACCTTCGGTCCAGGTGAGCTAAAAAGGGGTGGGATGGGACACAGGGAACAAAATTTTGACTGCCACTGGAAAAGTACAGATTATTGGGTAGGGTTGGAGAATTTAGCCTTTTGTAGCGGCTACAATGAGCCTACTCTTTTTCGAAATCTACAAAAGGGATCTTTATCGTGCAAGGAGCGTTGCACTCTACCAAACACCTTACCCACTATGGTCCGCTGCCAGGCCTTCCCCTATCCGCCACCTGGGGACGCTCTGGGCTGCTCTGTGGGTTGAGCACTGGGAACCGTCCCAGTATGGTCCCAGTGGTTGCCAAGATATTATTCCCATAAACATGTTCTTCAAATTTCATTGAGGTAGGACAACAACTGTTCGAGTTAGAGTGTGGACAAAGTGAATTTGCAATTTTTTGTATAAAGGCCCATAACTCTGAAGTGGCTAAAGTGATTTGGCTGGTTTTTAAGCTTGGCCGAGATATTATTCCCATAAACATTTGCTAACTGCAAATTTCATGAATATCAGACAACAACTGTTTGAGTTAGAGAGCAGACATTGGTGTGGATGCCACCAGCCAGCCCACCATAGATGTTCCCATACTACGACCAGTTTTCGAAAAAAAAAGAATAAGCTCACAGAAGGTCCTAAAAAAGTTATTTTTTTGTCACTACCCAATACTCTATACTTTTTCAGTGGCAGTCAACTTTTGTTCCCCTTTGTCCATCTTTTTTCCGCATTGATTTATTTGGCTTGTTCCTGACCTGAATATAGCTGAAATACTACACAGATGTAAGGCAAATATTTATTTTATCAATCAGACATATTGATGATATATTTACTGTTATTTCCAGAGTAACCCAGTGTTCAATCTAGGCTGCGCCATTGCGCCATTGCCGCATTTTTTTTCTATTTGGCGCAGTAGAAAACGTTCCACGGGCCTCTCCGGGCGCACTATATTAGATCGTCAAAATACGGAATTTCAATCCAGTCCCCGTACGGTACTGGTGTGTAGTCTGAATCTTTTGAGTGTTTAAAGTCACTGTCTTTTTGAATACCAGTGAAAAATTTATCGTAGATTTTGACAACGATCATTTTCAAGAAATTGTCAAAATATGAAGCGAATTTCGTCATATTTCGCAGTCGTCGGCCGGGAAAAACGCCCAAAATCTTTGGCCAGCGGTAGTGATGATCCTTAGTATCTCATACAAATTTTTAAACTTAACAGTGGCCCCCAAATCCCATCCAGGGCCCCCTTTGTGATCTTGCATGGGCCAGGCAGGCCCCCTGTGAAAAAATTTTAGATTGAACACTGGTAACCACCTTATATATTACCTTCCAATATGCCTCTTCCGGATCAAACCTTTTCATTAGATCTTTAATGCTGTTTACAAGATCTTCTGAGGTATAGTTAAATACCTCCAGTATCATTGGAATACTGCAACATCAAATGTACCCAATATTATTGTATCAAACACTGAACAGTGCCTATGTTGTAACAAATCCCCCTTCTAGGGTGGAGGGTATACAATATTGCACTACTAAGGATAGTTAATGTTTAGATTTTAAACAAATAAACTTGAGCGAGCTGGTTAAAATCAATAATCAAAATTGTGTGTGGAGGAATAGCATCATACATGAACTAGTGGAACTTGTAAGATCTGGTGGAGGACAGGTCTTTTTTCATACAGCCCAACATTTTTTTGCATTAGCAGTATGGTTCGAGTCTGTAAGTTTTTTGGTAGACATCTCTGTTATACATTTTGATCTAGTTGACCCAATACTTTTCAGAATTCAAAAAATCTTTTTTTATATAACAATTTATTACATATATATTTTTTTATTTTGTTCATCAGATTCCTCGTTTTATGAATTACCAGTTGATGCCACACCTTTCAAGAATTTTACAAGTATTTTTGTTACAAGGGTTCAAAAAAGCTTGGCAATGAGTCATGATAGGCCTGTCGGAAGATAAGGACAAGAGGTTTACACTTCCTGGATGCAAATTCTATCTGCACTGATGAGTCTTAATTACATCTATCAATATAAACAATGCCCAAAAATTTAAGAAAGTTGATAAAAGCGTTCTTCAGTTTGTCTGAAAACTACAAAAATTGTCAATATTCTCACCAACAAAGTCTCATAGCTCTAAAATGACAAATCAAAATTTTACCAAACACAAAAACATTAATCAATCAATCATATTATTGTATGAGAAAGCATTTTAGTACTAAATGAAGGATGTTCAATTGTAACAAATGTTCAAAGTACTATTACTTTCAGGATCTGAATATAGCTGAAATATTGCTTGATGAACATAAAGCAACAATCAATCAATCAACCAAACACAAACAGGAAGTTGCCATCTGTTAAAATCAACATTCCCAAAACTTCCAAGAACAAGTGTGGACACAGAAAAACGTCTCGCCTGAATTCCGCATCAGTAATGAAAATAAATTTCGTCATAAGCATTACGTAAATAGCATTAATTATGAGCAGCGGCCTGTATACCAATTATTGTCACCATACTATGCATAGTTACAGAGGAACTGTCCTAATACAAAAACTTTAACGAAGTCGCTGAACCGTTAAATTAAGGTCAAGGTCAGGTGAAACCTACCATACAATCATTTACTATTCATCAGCAACCTATATACCAAATATTGTCATCCTACCATGCTTGGTTACAGGGGAACAGCAGTAACCTAAAAACTTTAACGTAGTCACTGGACCGTGAAATTGAGGTCAAGGTCAAATGGCACCTACCAGACAGTCATGTACTATTCATCAGCAACCTATATACCAAATATTGTCATCCTACCATGTGTAGTTACAGAGGAACTGTCGTAACCCAAAAACTTTTATGTAGTCGCTGGACCGTGAAATTGAGGTCAAGGTCAGGTGACACCTACCAGACAGTCATGTACTAGTCATCAGCAACCTATACACCAAATATTGTCATCCTACCATGCGTAGTTACAGAGGAACTGTCGTAACCCAAAAACTTTAACGTAGTCGCTGGACCGTGAAATTGAGGTCAAGGTCAGGTGACACCTACCAGACAGTCATGTACTAGTCATCAGCAACCTATACACCAAATATTGTCATCCTACCATGCGTAGTTACAGAGGAACTGTCGTAACCCAAAAACTTTAACGTAGTCGCTAGACCGTGAAATTGAGGTCAAGGTCAGGTGACACCTACCAGACAGTCATGTACTAGTCATCAGCAACCTATATACCAAATATTGTCATCCTACCATGCGTGGTTACAGAGGAACTGTCGTAACCCAAAAACTTTAACGTAGTCGCTGGACCGTGAAATTGAGGTCAAGGTCAGGTGACACCTACCAGACAGTCATGTACTAGTCATCAGCAACCTATACACCAAATATTGTCATCCTACCATGCGTAGTTACAGAGGAACTGTCGTAACCCAAAAACTTTAACGTAGTCGCTGGACCGTGAAATTGAGGTCAAGGTCAGGTGACACCTACCAGACAGTCATGTACTAGTCATCAGCAACCTATACACCAAATATTGTCATCCTACCATGCGTAGTTACAGAGGAACTGTCGTAACCCAAAAACTTTAACGCAGTGATTTAGCTAGCGCTCGCCACTTTCGCAATTGGCGAATCCTTTTCAGAAATGACGAAAATATTTTTAACGTAATTCGCCACTTAAAATTTTAAAATTTCTAAATTTTCATCGTCAAAATCGCCATTCTCGGCACAGATAAATCCAAATATCCTACCCAAGGTACAAGTTTATGACCCAAAGCAATCAAAGTAATTATGTAATAGACATGCCACTAGATATTATTTGATAATTAATCACTTAATTACTGTGTACACATCGTCACACGCGATCAAGCATAGCCAGTTCGGGCGATCTTTTTGTGGTCCCACATCGCCTTGTTCATCATTGCTCTGTCATTTTGAGAAAGTCGTCTTAAATTTCCTTTCAATTTTATTGCTATTATCGTCAGAAATCGTCATATTTGTGTTATAGCGTCATGTTTATCTTGTAGTTTGTACGCGCCATTTGTTTACGCTGGTTCCAGCGTGCTTTTACTTTGTATTATATAGCGTAGGTTAAAATATCGGAAACCAGTTCAAAGCAGAAGATAATACCGACGGTTTTCGGAGAGGATATGAATTCAGTGCCGGAGATTGAAAAATACGATGCTTCTAGAATTTAAATGACAACATAAACAAAAATTAAATATTTTGGCAATCACTTTTTTAATGTTGTTCACTTAAATCTGCTCAAATATATGTTCTATGGCAATATTACATTGAATACATAAAATATATTATAAAATGGTGCTAGAAAATATTAAATATTTATTGATGTTTATTGTATTCATTAATTAAGGATCTTGCATGCATTTAGACATATAAATAAATATACACACATATAAGGTCTTAAAAATCGTCGCACGCAAAAGTGACTAATGGTTCAAAAATCCTAGCTAAAACCCTGTTAACGTAGTCGCTGGACCGTGAAATTGAGGTCAAGGTCAGGTGACAGGTGACTGACTGGCAAGTACTCATCATAAGCTACCTCTGGACCAAATTTGATGGACCTAGGGCTTGGGCTTACAAAGATATGAAGCAAGATGTCAAGTGTTTACGCCGCCGCCGCCGGATTCCCATACATATGTCTCGCCTCCTGTCTGAAAGTCTGGAAACTAAATAATTCCTCCCTCCCTTGCCACCACCCCAAATGAAAAATCAGATATTGAAATTTACAAAAAGTATACAGACCATGAGGCCCAAATAATGAATGGAGTGCAGTTCTAAGAAAATTTGTGAAGGACTTCACAAGATAAATTGCAACATGTAGACGACAGAAGAAAAGATGGACATTGTATACCATTATACGTCCATCACAGACATATGTGTAACAACCTGTATAATACTAGAACCAGATACTTACCTATTTAGTTCGTACAAACTTAAACATTTTCTTGTGGCAGGAATAGCACCATACCTACAATTACATTGATGTGTTTTAGAAACTCCGGTAGATTGAAGTAGATTTTCTTGCATGATTTCCGTCCAACAATTACGATTACAATAATGTTAGTGTTATAGAAACTACTGCAGATTGAAATGTATTTTCTTGCACGATTTCATCTGAGGACAAATCCATATTTATCCAAATATTAAGACAGACTAAATATTTCAACACTTAATATATGTAGAACAATTAAATTTACAGTCTCCATAGGCTTGTATCAAATTAACAAGTTTGTTATGTTTCTGTATATTTAAAGCATAGCAATTAAGAGGGAGGGTGATGTCATGGCAACTGGTTCAGTCAAACTTCATAATTATTAATGTGACTCTTTCAAGAAGTTAATGCTCTTGTGTGAATGTTTGTGATTTGTTGTTCTGCCTTTTTGGAGATTAATAAATGTCAGTTTATTTGGTAAAATAAACTGTTTTATGCACTAGCGATCAATGGTTTTCCTTTATGGGTACCTCATTTAAGTGATGTCCTTCAATGTATGTAGGTAAACCCCAATGTAAACCCCATTATAACAGGACAATTAAATCGAATATCATACATTTAGTTTTTCAAAGGAATGGATGTTTCTTATTTTCCGCCACTACCCCTCCACCACCCATTGCAGTTTACAATAGTATTATTTCTAGTTGTCAATCAGAGTTATTCAAACTTTATTTTCTTTTTTCTTATTTTATTATTATTATGTGTACAGTTTTCTATTGAATGTTATGTTATTATTATTATGTTACAATTTTGTTATGTTCTGTCTTTTGATATTATTATTTGTACAGTTATGTTGGGTCGGCCATTGTGGAGCCCCCACCTTTGCATTGCTTGTAAATATTAGATGACCATAAGTAGATAATAAACTTCTGCCACATTTAGTGGCCCATTTTCTTCCAAATTTATGTGTTTTCTTATTATTCGCAAACAAGCTCGCTGCACTGAGAAAATATAAATGAATGAGTTGAAAATCAAGTCAGATGATTTGTATTTATATAATTTTAAAATTTGTGTTTGGTTTATCTCCCTTATTAGCAAGATATTCATATTAAAAATCATAATTCACTGAAATTTGTTCTTATTATTATTTTCAAAAATTCTCAAACAGCTAAAACTCTGCAGCAAGCATTATATAAAATATCAGATACCCCTTTTCTTTGGTATCAGGATTTTCCTACCTTTTTTCAAATGGGGCCTGGGCCCCTGTTCATTGGGAAAATTATGACGTAAATTCCACAATTGGGAAAAGTCTTAAATATGAATAAAGTAAAAACATTGCTTTTAAATATCAATGTTTTTAACGTAAAATGTTTCTTGTATAAATTAGTCATGAATGACAAGATGGAATCTATAAGCGTGACCTGAAAACTGACAAATTCAAATCAGTTTTAATAAATATTTTGGAAAAAGTTATCAAAATTTACATATGTAGCCAACTGTGCTGACATCATACTCTAAGAGAAAAATTTCCATGAATCTTGGTGGAATTAAATAGAAACTGAGTTGCAAACATCAGAGTTTACTTTCACTCTCGTTTGTTCTGGGGTCTTAATAAATGACTGGATAAGAACTAAATCAGATATACATAACTCTAAAAATGTGATTTTAGTTTACCTTGATTCGTATGCTAATCGGCATTCAACCGAACCTTCGCTACCGACGGTCGAAGGTTGGGTTAAATGCCGATAATGGATGGGTCTAGAGGTGCAAGAAAACTCATTATTTTCTATTCACAAAAGGCTCTGGTCAATATTTAATTTCGTAAAAACTAAATTTCCTAGTTTTGATACAATACGTCATCGTTCCACTTCGGTAGTATTTCGCGTTGTGTAATGCCATTTTTGAACGTTAATGCAGGGTCACGCTTCATTCCATATGTATTCCTCCGACTTATTCTTTTCTAGACAAAGCTTTTTGAACCCAAAAAAAGGCCCATATTACTGGACATCGTAAAAAAAAAAGTAATTTGTCTTATTTGCGGCATACAATTATCTTTCATATTATTAAACAAAGTTACGCGACTTACCAAATCTCAGGTTTTTTTTTATATCATACCGGAATCTGCGTTTGGTATAAAACAAGCAAGCTCTAATATTAAACTGGTTGCCGTTATGACTAAAGATACCGGGAACAGTAATTATAAACCAATGGTCGCGTAGTAATCAGATTTTGATTTTGTTTGTAATATTTCGGCTTAGCGTGATTGAATTTATTTTTAGAAACCGGATTACAAAACCTCCTGAAATGGAATTTTCACTTTCATAATTGGGAAAAAATATGGGTTTTTGCTGTTGGGAATGGGGCCTAATATCGGCCCCAAAATAAAGGCAGGAAAATCCCTGTATCCAGTGGCCAATAGTTTGTCTGATTGAAGAAATGAGGGTTTACACCATTTTTTGCAATAACATGAATCCACTTTTTATAATCATGAAATCTGGAAATCATTTTCAATTAAGTTTAGAGTTGAGCAAACCTTTTACAGATTAGAATTGGAACTCAAAACATCAGATGATGCAATAGCAGGTATGAAAAAATACATGGAACCATTCTGCATGAGTTTGCTTCACCAAGAACCACTATGTCCCAGTTTGTCTTACTTAGAACAATTCTGCCTCAGGCTGGCCTTGCATAAAACCAGTCTACTCCAGTTGGCATATATATAAACACTCTTGTATCCTTGGCTTTACATAAAACCATTCTGAATCGGTATGCATTACCTAGAACCACTTTACTCTGGTTCCTACCCTTAACCACTGTCCTCCATTTGGCCTTAGCTAGAACCAGTACTCTGCTCATGTTAGCCATACTTAGAACCATTGTAACCAAGTTTGCCTTTATTAGATCCACTTTCATACTATTCGGTCTAGTAGTTGCACACAATATTTTAACTAAAATTTAACTTTGAAAATCAACAAATTTCTTACTCCTGTAATTCCATGAAGACTTGTGGCTGTTCTTCTACAGATATCTCTATCCTGCTAAAGTTCTTTCTCTTTTGTTGAAGCTGAAAAAGACAATTTAATTTATGCACTCATGTTTCTCCTGTATGTTATTTTTTTTGTGATTTTTAGCAAATTGTTGTCCTTCTCTTGACTCAACAATTTAAGGTTTTTGTTCAGTTTATTAAGACACGATTTAAATATTGGGAAATAAAAATGTAGTGTTCTTTCAGTTTCATTTTACATATAGCAGTATTCCAGAGTTGTTTCCCTTTCAATTTACATATGGTAGAAAGGCACAGTTTTGCAGCTTAGTTTTGAATGTTCCCCTGGGCAATTTCTTAATATAGTAGTATGTTCCAGTTGCAGTTTACTCAAATTTTTGATAAATGAAATGCAATAAATTTTTGAAGTTTCAGTACAAAGTGTCATATTTATAGAAAAGAAATACATACAATATTGGGTGTCATCCTTGTTATAGTAGTAAAACCCAGAGACTGTCTATAAGACTATTTGACTCCCAGATTTAGCTCTCTAACATGCATTGAAATAGCAGCTTTCTTGTCAACACAAGTGTGGACAATGGAACACTAAATGATACCCCGCCACGTTGCATTGTTTTTAATATTCATGAACACATTTTACTGAATTACAAATCAGCCTACAGGAACAGCTGAGAATGATAACAGTCCATCTCAGAAGACAATTTTTACATTGACCCTGGACCTTTCATTTTATAGTACTTAACAGCTGTGCAAAGTTTAGAAAAAAATCAATTGACAAGTTTTCAAGTTATCATCTGGAAACCACCAATTGTTGACCCCAAAAAATCTTGAATTGGCCTAAGTCGAAAACTACTACTTGGATTGTGCTGAAAATCAAACTAAATAGCTGTGCAAAATTTAAATAAAATCTTATGATGCATTTTCAAGTTATCATCTGGAAACCACAGAGTCACAGACAGATGAACGGACACTCATATCCATACGGAGGGTATCACATAATACCCCGCCACTTTCTGTGGCCAATTGTAAAAATTACATCCTAAGCATTATGGAAATAGCATTAAATTGTTATCAATTAAATTATACAATGCATGATTAGAGAGACTGAGCTAATCTAAAAACTTTAACATAGTCACTGGACCGTGATATGGAGGTCATGTATTAATCATGAGCAACCTATATACCAAAAATCGAAGAATGTGTCCATGGGACACAGATGCCCCCACTAAATGAAGTCACAAACAGAAAGGTGTTGTCCGACAGGTCTGAAAGTCGCTAATACGTACAACTTGTGATACTGAACCGCCCTGCCAAATTTCAAATTGTTCTCATGTACAGTTTACATACAGCAGTACTTACCATTCCAGTTAATACATCTGTATCAAACAGGAAGGCCGATATCTCCTCAGATAAAACTCGGGCAATACCATCTATATTGATCACATGGATTTTATACTTAGACGTCAGCTGTGTTCTGAAGAAAAGTTCATAATATCATTGATAAAAATATCGGTAACTTAAAAAAACATTTTTTATAAAACAATTTCAATATTTTTAGTAGGCTTCTATTCATATTGACTCATTTACACTGAAAGATGCTGCATGTCAAATCTGAATTTTAACCAATGTGTTAATTTCTGGATTTCTAGAATGACAAAGCTTTGTTTAATAATGCCAACAGTGAACATGTTTTGGATGACTTGAATGGCATAGATAACAAGAGTAAAATTAGCAATTAAAGACTCAGAGAAGCTTTTGATTGCTTCACTGAAAGATAACTAACTTCGACCAAAAGATAATACATTTCTTGACATGTGTAATGCTTTTTTTGATCATTTTAAATGATTACAGAGGACAAGGATTCACATTTCTATTTAAGGACATAGATTCACATTTGTATTATAAGCAGTGTTCTCCCCAGATATTTTGGATAGCATCACATTTAGCATGCATCATCGGTCAACCCAATTACGCGTTAGTTTTTGTGTTTTTTTATTTATATGCATGGTGTTATACATGTTGGAGAATATATTTTGTTACTTATTTTTATTTTTGAGATACCCAATATATACCTGAAGATATGTGTAATAAAGGAGTATTAAAAAACTTCATTATTTATTTATTTATAATTCATGATTAACACAATTTCATATCCACTCAAATCAATGAGAATAGTTCCAAAAACACAAACGTTACATAAATGACAAAGACAATCATCACACTATCGTTAGCCCTTTTTCTGTGCAAAAGCAGTAGTTAAATTCTGTCGCCAGTTGATTGTGCTTCTCAGTTCATGGCACTAAAAGTTTGCTCACAATCAATCTTGTCAAATTCATTAGCTATGAAAATCACATTTTCCAGGCTACGTCACTGTCTGGAGCAAAAAATTTGCCATCTATTGGTAGTGTTCATTGTATGAACTATTATATCGACGGAGGTCCTTGCACAGTTCCTTGAATAGTCGTTGGCGATTCTTATCTCGGGAACATTAAAGGCGAACATAATATGATAATGTCCCTGTTAATCTTCAGTGCTCGGTAGCAGTAAATCACGCCCTCTGTTCAAAACATCGATGTGAATGGTATAATTTTCAACATTTGGATTTCGAAACTCCTTATGAAGCCATTTTAGCTTGGATTATGTGTTGATCACATGGTTTTGTAAATGTCATTAGTGTCAGCTTGGGATAACCAAACCTGAATAGTTATCATCAAAACGGACAATTAACACCTATTTAATTACTTTAGTAAGTTTCAGGTGATCAAAAGGAAATTTATTAGAAATGTTTATTTTTCTTTGTTGTTATAAGCGGCCGATTGTTTTCAAACAATGGCGTGACTTACCGATTTTAAAATATTATAGCATCTCTCGCGGGGATTTCGATAGCGTCTGGGTGCCAGATGCTAAAACAGCCTGAGGAGAACACTGTATAAGACAAGGATTTACATTTGTATTACAGGACAAGGATTCACATTTGTATTAAAGGACAAGAATTCACATTTGTATTAAAGGACAAGGATTTACATTTGTATTATAGGACAAGGATTTACATTTGTATTATAAGACAAGGATTCATATTTGTATTAGAGGACAAGGATTCACATTTGTATTATAGGACAAGAATTTACATTTGTATTAAAGGGCAAGGATTTACATTTGTATTAAAGAACAAGGATTCACATTTGTATTACAAGACAAGGATTCAGATTTGTATTAGAGGACAAGGATTTACATTTGTATTATAGGACAAGAATTTACATTTGTATTAAAGGGCAAGGATTCACATTTGCATTAAAGAAAAAGGATTTACATTTGTATTAAAGGACAAGGATTCACATTTGCATTAAAGAAAAAGGATTTACATTTGTATTAAAGGACAAGGATTCACATTTGTATTATAGGACAAGAATTTACATTTGTATTAAAGGGCAAGGATTTACATTTGTATAAAAGAACAAGGATTCACATTTTGTATTATAAGACAAGGATTCACATTTGTATTAGAGGACAAGGATTTACATTTGTATTAGAGGACAAGGATTTACATTTGTATAAAAGAACAAGGATTCACATTTTGTATTATAAGACAAGGATTCACATTTGTATTATAAGACAAGGATTCACATTTGTATTAGAGGACAAGGATTTACATTTGTATTATAGGACAAGAATTTACATTTGTATTAAAGGGCAAGGATTCACATTTGCATTAAAGAACAAGGATTTACATTTGTATTAAAGGACAAGGATTCACATTTGTATTAGAGGACAAGGATTCATATTTGTATTAAAGGACAAGGATTTACATTTGTATTATAGGACAAGAATTTACATTTGAATTAAAGGACAAGAATTCACATTTGTATTAAAGGACACGGATTTACATTTGTATTAGAGGACAAGGATTCACATTTGTATTAAAGGACAAGGATTTACATTTGTATTATAGGACAAGAATTTACATTTGTATTAAAGGACAAGGATTTACATTTATATTAAATGACATGGATATACATCTGTATTAAAGGATAAGAATTCAAATTTGTATTAAAGGAAAACTGTTTATTTTTATTAGAGAATAAGGATTTACATTTGTATAACAGGGCCAAGTAACAATGGACATGTTTATCGACATTAACATAACATACTCTTTGACAAATCTTTGTTTTATTTCGGACAGATCTGTGTCATGTGATGACAGAGCTGTTAATGAAGCTGTATCAGGACATGTCGACTGGGAACCAGTGCCAGTAACACCATATTCCAAACTGTAGTCTCTTATCTGAAAAAAAAAGAAAGACTTTCATGCTATTGTAGGATTGTTTTCTTTAAATCAGACGTTTTCTTATCATTTTTATTCCATTTGTTTTATATCAAAAATAAATTGTATGTTGCACAGAACATATAAAAAATAAATGAGACAATACATTTACAAGCATTGTCAGCTGTTGAACAGGGCAATTAAATCTGGCCATGTGTCGACATGTGCTATTATCTTAGCATGTACAAGATCTTGAGAAGCAAGCTCATAAATTGTGACAGTAAGTAAATGATGCAAGGTATTATTTTCTAAACTTTTTCATGAACAATCAATAAAATATGTTAAGTTCATCCAATTTATTATTTGGTAACTCATTCTTGTCCTTACTTACTTGAATTTTAACCAGAAAATACCCTACCTAAAAAACTGGACACCAAGATATAGCTGAAATTGCTGAAAGTGTCATTAAACACCATTTAAACAAAGAAACAAACAAAAAAAAACAAACAAACTAATAAAATTATAATTTGTGTAACTCATTCTTGTCAAGAATTTATTTGAAATACTGTTTATCACTGAACATTAAACATTGACAATTCAATATATCAGTTAATAGTGGTGGTTTGGGGGGAGGGGGATAACAGCCTGCTTTATTATGGTGACAAAGGGCAGACGACATGTAATAAAGTTTTTGTAGTTAAGAATAGCTTTGTAACCAGTGCTGATAAAAGACTTCAAAACAACACACTCTGCCAAATTTTTGTGAATAAATGTAAACAATACTCAGTGACGTCAACGATTAACTGATTAACAACGAACTAATTAACCATGTGTAGATTAATAATAGTTCAAGGTCACAATGCTAGCTAATGATTTTGTTTAACATATATCTGTCACCAAAATCAAGAAACTTAACATGACAGTTTGTAACAATCTTGAATTAAAATCAAACTTTGTATACAATTTAAATTGCTACTAAACCAATCATCTATTTTTAACATACGATAATGTAAATCCAAATATATCATGAACAATACTGGTATTTAATTAGGAAACTTTGATACTGTAATAGTTCAAGGTCAACTTTAGTTAATGATTTGTATGAATTAACTTGTTATCCACTGTAAGCATCTACAGCAACAAAAAATATTTGACAATAGTTTGAGAAAACACATTGGGTGTTTCTTATTTTACTGTAATGACTATTTAACTGTCTGAATTCTGAATTAAATTAATAATCAAGTTGTGCAGGTTTTTTTTATACTCAACTCACGATTGCAAAGAAAGTGAGTATGTAACAGGCACTTTAGTAAGATTGATTTTTTGACTCTTTTGTTTTTTGTTCATAATTCAGGTTATTTACATATTTGACACAAGTGTTTGTTTTACCCCGTAATTACACTAAATAAATTTTAGATCAACTTAAAATTCTGGCAAATATTAGTTTACATTGACCAAAAGGACAATAAAAAGAAATTAAAAATTAAAAGAAACCAGATTAAAGTAATGGAAGTTTTGTAGATTTTTGTATGATGTGTGTGTCATGTGATGCGTGTGTGTGTGATTTCTAATTATGTTTACTTTGTAGTCACAGGGTATACAAACCACATATATAGTACGCACATTGCTAACATACTATTTCGTGTAGGTTTTCATAACTATGGTGGTAATATAAAGAACAAATATCTTATTTAATTTTCTGTTAAGTTTCCACAGCCGAGTGTCACCTTATCATGACATCAACATTTCCATACTGTGATATTTATATAGGTGATAATTGGAAAATCATAAAATTACCTTTTACCATGATATATATACAAACTGATATTAAATATGTTTTTGTTTCAATGACATATGGCATCTTTATTCCTGTGTTGGGTTAGTTTCAGAAGCAACTTTTTACAGATAAAAAAAATTCTATATTTAAACAAGTCAATTCCTTGTTAGAATTATTTACTAAAAGCAATACAAAATAAAAGTTATTTTTTACAATGAAGTGAGATTTAAGAACCATAGGACCAGATCCATATGATGCTTGTAGAAGGAGTGACAGAAGGACATGAGATTTAATTGGATAATTTTTGTATGTGTAAATAAATTTCATCTTCGTTTTTGTTGCAAAATGCAATTATTTGGCACACTGTACAAATTTATGTTCTGGTCAGACAGACTGGAGACATAAACAAATTTTTTAAGTTTAAAAATCCCTGTCCTCAACTTTCTTTTTGTATTGTTATTTTTTAAAATTTTTATTTGGACTGCAGAAATTAACATATAGATAGAAAAATGCAGGATATTAAAATATGAAAAAAAAAATATGCACATGACAGATATAACTTTGCAAGGCGAAAAAATTGTTAATTGTTTTTTTTTTGTTTTAAATCTTTCCTTTCAAATGATGTTCAATAGGTTTAAGTAAGATATAAATCATCCATCCTTGCAGTTAACCAGAACTCACATTGTCATGTTTAAAAATTACAAATGTATGTATGCTGATTTTCAATCTTAATTAAATTACATCTTTCACTTCTTGTTCTCCTCTCCCCCCATGCGGCAACAATGGAAAATGGGAGGAGCAAGAGAATTTTTTAATTTTAATGACAACAGAAATTTAGATTAGCAGACTGATTTCCAATTCCACTTCCACATATTTCCCCAACAACCTTACAAAACTTTAACTATTGCACCAAATGGAGTTTCTACATGTACCTTTTATATTACTCAGACATGAAGGAAAAAACTGGAACATTTTTATTAGTAAACTATTAGTTTTTACATTGGAAACCAAATATTGTATTTACATTTTACAATAACTTAAGCAAATAAGACAAAATAGTATATGATGAACTTGTATTAATTGATGTCTACTTAAACGACCTGTGGTTCATGGGTATTCTTGTAAATATCCCAGATACTGAGCTTATTAATGAATTTTACATTCATGTGGTATACATACAAACTTAACATGAAAAGACAGGTGAATATAACATTTAATTCGTGTAAAATAATTGGGTTTATCGTTTTGTGCTCCCCTGACAAGCTGCTAACAGTGGCTTTGACATTCCTTAACAAACATTATGATTTATTGATAGTTGGTTCATGCATATGTTCATTAAGCAGCATTCATCTAAGTTCAGAACTAGAACAAGCTAACACAATCAAATTTTGGAAATCATATTCTGTATCTGTATCTGTAGTGGTACGTCAAAGATTCTCACGAGGCTACTGTGTGACTGGATTGACCAAAAATATATGGACATTGTGAATGCCACTAAAACATTTTGAGGGTGGGGTAGTAACTGATAATTTTCCCATTTCAAGCGGCTTCAATGTGCTTACTATGTTTGAAATCTTCAAAGAGGGTTTATCATTCAAGATTCAAGAAGCATGTGATTATACAAAGACTTTACCCACAAATGTCCATCACTATACATCCTTATTTAAACCTGACAACCTTCCCAATAAGTGGGTATCTCTTATCTGCTAACCCAAGGTTAAAGCAGTGGGAACTGTCCAGTATGTAGGCATACATTATGCATTTTAAATTTTGCTGTCAAAACATGAGGGAGATGTAAGTCCTATTTGATTTTTAAATCAACAAGCATTCTGAAAGTATTGCTATGGCCATGCCAATACCCCTACCCGCAAATTAAAAACCTACAACACTTTGCAATGACAAAAACTTTTATTTTATAGATATTTTCTGAGGACCATAATTTCATGGAAAATCATCAGACAGGAATAAAATTCAAACTTAATCTGCAACTCATGATTTTTAAATTCTTATACCAAATATCAGCTCAATATCTCCAAGTGTTTATAAAACCAGAGGCTCTTAAGAGCCTGTATCGCTCACCTGATTTTATAGGCAAGGAAGATGGCATTTCCCTGATGTTAAAGTAAGTCCTGTAATTTTCAATAAACTTTAAATAGGACCATCCAAACAATATTACTAGAAAGCTTTGTTTCATTGGTTAACCGGTTGTATAGAGAAGATTTTTTTTATTTGCCCATAGGGTCCTCTGTTAAACTAAGTCCTGCGGCGGAGGTGGCCATTTTGAATTTCCAATTGCCATAAAAAACATAAACTTTATAAAGGACCATCCAAACAATATTGCTAGTAAGTTTTTGTTTCCATTGATTAACCGGTTTCAGAGAAGAAGCCTTTAAAAACTTTTTCCCATAGGGTCGTATGTTAAACTAAGTCCTGCGGTAGGGGCCATTTTGAATTTCCAATTGCCATAAAAAACATAAACTTTATAGAGGACCATCCAAACAATATTGCTAGTAAGTTTTTGTTTCGATTGATTAACCGGTTTCAGAGAAGAAGCCTTTAAAAACTTTTTCCCATAGGGTCCTATGTTAAACTAAGTCCTGCGGTAGCGGCCATTTTGAATTACCAATTGCCATAAAAAACATAAACTTTATAGAGGACCATCCAAACAATATTGCTAGTAAGTTTTGTTTTGATTGGTTAAACGGTTTCAGAGAAGAAGCCCTTTTAAACTTTTTTCTCATAGGGTTGAATGTTAAACCAAGTCCTGCGGTGGCGGCCATTTTGAATTTCCGATTGGGATAAAAAACATTAACTTTATAGAGGACCATCCAAACAATATTGCTAGTAAGTTTTGTTTCCATTGGTTGGCCGGTTTCAAAAAAGAAGCCTTTCAAACTTTTTCCCATAGGGTCCTATGTTAAATTAAGTCCTGCGGTGGCAGCCATTTTGAATTTCCAATTGCCATAAAAAACACAAACTTTATAGAGGACCATCCAAACAATATTGCTAGTAAGTTTTTGTTTCCATTGATTAACCGGTTTCAGAGAAGAAGCCTTTTAAAACTTTTTCCCATAGGGTTCTATGTTAAACTAAGTCCTGCAGTGGCGGCCATTTTGAATTTCCAATTCCCATCTAAAACACAAACTTTATAGAGGACCATCCAAACAATATTGCTAGTAAGTTTTGTTTTGATTGGTTAAACGGTTTCAGAGAAGAAGCCCTTTTTAACTTTTTTCCCATAGGGTCCTATGTTAAACTAAGTCTTGAGGTGGCGGCCATATTGGTTTACCAATCAAAATAAAAAACACAAACTTTGTAAAGGTCCATCCAATGAACATTATGGCCAAGTTTGGTTTCAATTGGCCAAGTGGTTTCAGAGAAGAAGATTAAAATGTAAAAAGTTTACAGACGCCGACGACGACGACGACGACGACGCCGACGGACGCAAAGTGATACCAATAGCTCACATGACCCTTTGGGTCAGGTGAGCTAAAAAAAATCAGAAAAAATGTGTGGCGGAGGGATTTGCAAACCTATAGTCCCCTTTGGCAATGCTGGTAGTAGGCTACTAGGTAACAATTAATTTTATGTGGACATTAACAATCCACTCTGCTTGTTCTATTAAAATACATATTATTTCATTATACAGCAGTAAATGTCTACAAGTCCTGGCTGAAATCAAGAGATAGACAGCCACACAGGTGTAAACACATGTTTGTTACTGGAAAATTTCAACATACTGAGTCTCACATTTATTATTTTCTGTCAACAAGAAAATCCATTAATCTGTTTGACCTTACAGTTGCTTAATAGTGCACTCTTTAGCTACAAATGTGGCACCCCTTCCCCAGCAATTGTCTAATGATTTCTCAGAAAATACATATATAAAAAATGACTATTTCTGTTGAGGTATGATTAACCAGACATAGACATGTTATTTCTTAAAATCCTTGCTTTTTATAACTGAAAATAAAATGGTTTAAAAAAATCACTGGATATTAATAATGCTCAAATATAAGGTATAACTGATCATACTTTAATTTAGTTACTGTGTAAACAAGACTTATGGGAAAGACTTCCATTTGAACCCCCACTAAAAATGCATTATTTCGAATGTAACTAAAAGAAGTTGGCACTGTGTGGCAGCCACTGGTGAACCACACAGTGGACACAGTCATGCATTGCCAATTGGGCAAGTGTAAGCAATGTGAACTCCATGTATCTTGTGATAGTCTAATGCATTGCGTTTTTTATTGGGGGTTCAATTGGAAGTCTTACCGACTTATGTCACAAAATCCTTGTTTTTTTTTCAACAAAACAGAAGATCTCCCCCCCCCCCCCCCCCCCCCCAAAAAAAAAAAGAAATTTGGATATTTACCTCCTGTTAGAGCTTACAAGAGCAGGCCTACAATAGCAACATGTTTGCATAGAATAAACATGAAATTATGACACAGTGAAAGGCACATGGACGAGCCCTTTGCTATATCCAGCCTCACTGCTATGCTAATAGATAATGTAAGAGTATAAATTAATTCTTAAAATCATATTTACACAAAGTTTTTACCCAGTCATTAACTTAAATGAATTTTTGGCGTTTTTTACACACAAAATGGTAATAATTTTAATTTTTTTCATTATTTTTGAGATTTTCACAAAAAACTGTTACCATGGAAACACATATTTTTTTTTATTTTATGCATGAGTAGAAAGGATTTGTTTCAACCTATTATCCTTGTTATTTTTATAAATGTAGCATTTATCATTACAGTTTTCCAGCATTTACAAGATATCTTTATTTTTTAATTAATTTTTGCTAAAAATCCCATGCAAATCAAACATTAAATTACTTTTTGTCTATGGAGGAAAGGGTTAAGGAAAAAAATTTTTTTAGAATGGACGAGAAAATTTTCAATAGTACATGTATAATGATGCATATAAATTTATAAGAGTATAATTTTATTTTTTTAAATCAAGCGTCATTTTTATATTGAATTCCAATTTTTATCACAATTAAATTTCTTCATATTTCTATTAATACAAAACTTCTTTACAAATTAAATCGCACAGTCTTTATTAGACATCTATCCTATCCTATTCATCCCTTGCTAGAACTTATCGCTTGAATGGTCTGTTAGGCAGTATGGCCATAGACATTCAAGTACACAAATGCCGAACCCGAGATCAATACTTGAATATAATTCTCCTACCGATAATCCATATGAATTTTAAATATTGGAAACCAGGTTTTAACCTACATGGATGTTAAGTTATGACAGTTTGTCTTCATTAAGAAAACTTTCACGATTTTCGATTTTCGCATGCATGGCGACTCACGGCAACGAAACAGGTATGATTACTACATCAATTTCATGATTTATGTGATAACGATATATCAAGTGACAGTAATCACTTGTTTCTAAATGTTTTTGCCAAGGCATTTCTCACCTGGATGTATCAAGGTAAGTACTTTACCTGTGCCAGGTGAATAAAGACTTGTTATAATTAAATTTTTATTTCCTACATGTTGTGATATCTGGTAAATAGGAAACATTATTTGCCAAAAGAAATTAAATTCATTGGAATGTCAACCTGTTAAGTTTCAAATTATTTGCAAAAAAAATTAAATTTATTGGAATGTCAACCTGTAAAATATTATAACATTTCCAGAAATAAAGCAGTTTTGCTTGGGGACACAGTGCAATATTTATGTTCATTGGCATTCATGTCCTTTCTTTGTCTGTTCCATACCTTACCTTTACAGAACACACACTCAGAAACTTTAAATACATACAATTAAATATCTACACAGAACATAAACATTGTTGACATTACAAAATTTCTCTGCTTGATATACAGGAACCAAGATTCACTTAATAATCAATGGTAATTCATAAAATATGACAACAGAATTGGTTGCTTTTCTCAAAGCAACATTTTACACTGCTAGTGCCATGTTCTGTTGGCAATTCTAACATTGGTGGTATGTACAAAACTGGTAACAAACTGACAGCTAAAGAAGCTCTAAAATACATGACAAATTAGTAGCAAATTGACATCTACAGAAGCCCATAAATACCTGACAAATTAGTAGAAACTGACAGCTACAGAGGCTCGCAAATACCTGACAAATTGGTAGAAACTGACAAATGTAAAACTTAAAAACTGGTAACAAACTGACAGCGACAGAAGCCCCAAAATACCTGACAAATTAGTAGCAAACTGACAGCTACAAAAGCCCACAAATACCTGACAAATTGGTAGAAATTGACAGCCACAGAAGCCCCAAAATACCTGACAAATTAGTAGAAACTGACAGCTACAGAAGCCCCAAAATACCTGACAAATTAGTAGAAACTGACAGCTACAGAGGCTTGCAAATACCTGGCAAATTGGTAGAAACTGACAGCCACAGAAGCCCCAAAATACCTGACAAATTAGTAGAAACTGATAGCCACAGAAGCCCCCAAATACCTGACAAATTAGTACATGTAGCAAACTGACAGCTACAGAAGCTTGCATATACCTGAAAAATTGGTAGCAAACAGTTAATCTCGCTATTGTCTTGTACAATTAACACAAGATACTCAATACATCTTTATTCTGACTTTTGTAAAATGATGACCCAGTACAGAAAGCATTCTGAATCTTACAATGAATTTATTGTTACTTTTTAATTTTAACAAGTGTGGACTGTGAGCAAGCTCACAAAGGGATACCCCCAGCTTCGCTTCAAGTCCAATTATTTCCCCTGAATAATATCCGCTTACAAGGGATGTGGACAGACGGACAGACAGACAGACGGACAGGGTGATTCCTATATACCCCCCCAAACTAGTTTGGGGGGGGGGGGGGGGGGGGGGGTATAATAATCTCAATGAAATACAATGAACATCAAGAACGGATCAATACCAGCGCAAACATAATTATAGCCAAGTAGGGGACAAAATATGTTTTAAATAATTCAAACTCTCAATTCATTCTTTTGAAACTAACAAGCTTACTAGAGATTTGGACTGTTTCCATGTACATTTAAAGGAATTAACTAGACATATGTACCAGAATAATTAAACTCTATTGGAAAATTTGGTGGTTCTTTGGTTTGAACGGCATTTTATGCCACTTTGCAGCAAATTTTTCAGCTATATCTTGTCATCCAGTTTTTATCAGATGAGGAAGCCGTAGTAACTGGTGAAAACCCCCTTTCTGTTTGGCGTCTGCAAGAAAACTGGTAATCCTGATCAATTCAGGATGGAGTCTTAGACCCTGTTTACACTATGAAAAAAAATACATCGATCTTTTTTGAATCGATCTTAAAAAGACTGGTTTGCATTTACACACACTTGTGAAATAGCACGAAAGATCGATTGCAATCGATCTTTTTAAGTCCTATGCGTTTATACTGGCGTTAAATTTGACAACAAGAATCTGTTTAGCCGCCTATTTTTAATTATATGTTCTATTAATAGAATGCACATGGGTACTTAATACATGCCACGAGTTTAATGTATGCAAACATTTTGCTAAAATGAAGGAGACAGATGTATCACCGGCCTTACTTGGTATCCAAATTATGAGTTTTTTGTTGATATATATTTCAAGAATTATGCAAAAACGTGTTAAAAGGAAGTTTTTATATGAAAAGGGAAAAATAAAATTTCTATAAATATGTTATCAGACTATTAAAGTACGATCCGTGCGTTTACACTACAAGAAAGATCGATCTTTTTAAGTCTAGGTCTAAAGCAGGACTTTTTAAGTCCGGTTCTTTTTGAATCGATTCAAATAAAGATTGATCTTTATCGTTTACACTGACAAAAAGATCGATCTTTTTTGCATCGATTCAAAAAAGATCGATCTTTCCGTCTAGTGTAAACGGGGTCTAACACACCCAACCTGCAGTATGGCTCAAACTCAAAACCCCACAGGCGCGTGATCAATAGATGACTAACTACCTTCATCAGACAAGCAACCCAGGCACATTTGGAGGTTATCATGCAACACATGTATGGCATGCATGAAGCAACATTAAATAATGAAATATTTAAGTCATTAACTCAAAATGAAATGTTATGCATTTGTCAAATAATTTTCAATATTCCATATTGGACCCCATTTACAATTTCTGGAAAATCCCTAGTATTTAAAGTGCTACTATTTATCTATTTAGTTAGTCTTGTTACTAAACAACTAACTAACTGGTATTGTACTCATAGATTTGTAAGTAATTATCATAAACAACCATTATTCTGACATTTTGTCACTTTCAATTTACAAGCAGGTAAAAAACGCAATATCCCACACTTTAACCTAAAATTAACAATCATAAAAATGTATTAAGTAGCGAATATGGATTGCAATAATATTAAGAAATTTATCAATAAATAAATAATGCTGAGTAATGTAGAAACCCTGTTTTTTTAAGTTTGATCTATTAAATATCCAGAGATAATGTCATATAAACATGGCATTGTGTACTGTAATGAAAGTTTACATGACATGTCAATAATGGATTGTGAAGGAATTCAATCATAAGGTTAAATTACAGGATATTAATGCCCTTGTGCTCATTTTAATAAGTAATGATTCAATTGTGACCCAGATTTCTCTAATACAAACTTAAATAAAATTTCAGACTCAAATTTGAGTTTTGTTTTTTGTTTTTCTCAACTATTATAGTACTTTTTTCTTAACTGCCATAGTAATACCAAAATTCTCAAGTCTTGATTGGTTAAAACAGTAATTTATTCTCAGCTCAACCATTATCTACAAAAATTAGGCCCGAGTCTGGTTTCATTAAACATCACAGACATAAGGATTTCCTCAGCACAAATATATACCAATTAGATGGATGGAAAATTTCAATTTGTGGAAAATCTCAGTTTAAGAAGTTTTATGAAACTGGGGCATGAACCCAATCAAGTTTTTGCTGTAACTGTGTTGGCAATACATGCAGATACAAACTTGTATGATCTCTATATATGTTGATAAATGACTAATTCATATAGTTTTACTTATCCTTTAATCTTTGGAAATATTTCACACGGATAAACAAAAATTTTTTTATGCAAGTACAGAAATACTAGTTTGTTTTTTGTTCTGTTTCTTCAAAGCCAGACCTGTGGCAATAAATACTAAGTGTCAATATAAACTTTAAGGTATAATTTTAAGGAATAATAAAATTGGGCAGAGTATAAAAACCCTATCAATGGGTAATTTTATACTTTAATAGAGGTAAATTTTACAACAGCCTTTTTATTCATTCCAACATCTAGCAAATATCTGCAAAGGTCACTTTTAAATTCATTTATAACCAAAGCAGCTACCACGATCTTGGTAATATCATATTATACTTAATACAAAGTTATGTACCTGCTACAAATGTCTCCGGGTAACTAAAATGGCAAATTAATCTGTTACCTTACATAATCCTATAAATATTTTCATTAGAATTATTTAACATTATTTCTTGATCATTAATAATAAGGATTTATGTACTGCTATTATAAACAAATCCATTCAATTCACAAATTATATTAATGACATCAGACTTCTCTCAAAATATGTCAAGGCCAGATTTTTGTTGTTGAGGCAATTAAATTTTTCTAAGGCCATGATTTTAGTGAATAATGCCCTTAAGGTTAAATGAAATTTTGTAATAAAAAAAAACAGCAACACCCCAGTTTATAAAAAAGGTCAATATAGCTGTATATTACTAAGTTCAGAAAGGTCATCAATATCAACACAGTTATCTTCTTATCTTCTAATGTCATTTTAAAAATTTCCTAAATACTAGTCTAGTAAATGATTAACTTTATCAAATTTTATAAAACTGTAAGGAGGTAACAAAATGTAATATTCTTATTTATCTGGGAGAATGGAACAACTTTAATATAATGTTTTACTGATAATTTTAACTAATATAAAGGAGCCCTTTCTTACAAGTATGCAAAACTGAGAAATTCCCACCCCATTCTACTGCCCCCACATTTCCCCCAAATAAAAAAGCAGTAAAATGTCAAATGTAAGCCTAATTATCTCCCTTTACTGTGTTTGAGTCAAGTCAAAACACACGAAGACCAATGAAATTACATAAAGAAACTTATGACTGGATTGAAATTCTGAGTTTGTCTACTAAATTACCATGGTAACTACTGACAATGAGATTACAAGACTTTTTACCCACTTACAAGTAAAGTTAAGAGTACACTGTCATTCTATTACAATAATAATTATTCAAAACAAAGAGATTTTAATCAGAGCAATTAACAATAATTATACCTATATATTTGAATAGGTTATTGAAAATTATTAGAGATTTTAAAACACACATAGATCTATATGACCAAGCATAATTAGCAAAATGAATTTTGGTGACAATAGATCTATTGATAACATACTCAGGAAAACATTCTTAGTATTTAGTTTTTGGTTGCAATAAAGGGTATGCTTGTGTTTAAAAGTATTGGAAAGGGGGGGGGAAGCTTAAAATAAAAGGGTTACAGGGAAAATAATAATGACATAACACCAACAACTTAATGCCCTTGGTCGGACGGCATAACATGTGACAAAAAATCTCCTACTTATAGTATAATATCCTCATAATGAGATCATACAAGACACCTGATGATAATGCTACTGTGTGATCAGTGCTGCCCTTTACTTGAGCTTAATCCCAGCCATTTACCTCTATTTTTGGCAAATAACAAGGTATCAATAGACAGTAATTGGCACAGTGTCAAATCTTTGCCTAGGGAGATTTAAATGACAAAATAAACAGCAGTAAATATGTTTAAAAAATTTTAATTTCGGACTTTCACTACATGCATGTACGTGGGTTGAAAAGTCAACTTTATGTTCTTGAAAGGTAAGAGGTCTTTTTATATAAATGATTTTGGTGTTTTCATAAAAGTGTCAAAATATTAGTTCTGGCAAAAGTGTATTTAGATTTTTGTACATTTAAAATTTCCAGGTTAAGTGCTATTAAGTATACTTTATAAACAGTAACACATTAATGTTTTGTCAATAAAGAACAAGTGTTGACGTTTTTTCAGCAATTTTATTTTTTCTTAAAAGTTTTTGAAAAATTATCTCTAAATCATTTTTCTTAATTTATAATTTTGTGCAAGTCCTTTTTTTAATAATCATAAAATATAGTTTTTATTTCTCCTATAATATTTTTAAGAATCTTAATTAGCTGGTATAAACTTGTTTAATTCCCTTTTAAGTTAATCCTAAATCAATCTAGTTTTGATAATACCCCCCCCCCAAAACAAAATCCACCTCCTGTTGTAATTTTTGACATAACTATAAAAGGGGTGTAAGCAAGGGAAAGATAATAGATCCTGAATCATTCATTAAGTGAAGAATAAAAAAAAAATTTTAATTAACAAATATTGATTTAATACCTCCGGGTAATGTGTCGACATTAAAAAAAAGAGAGAGGGGTGTTAAAGCAGGATAAAAATTCAATTTTAATAATGCTTATATTAAATCATTTATGAAGCGAAATTTTTAACAAAAGATCATTTTAATTAAGAATATTGATTCATTACCATAGAGTAATATTTAATACCACAATAATTTTTACTGTATTCAAGATTTGATGCTTGTTACTAAATTCATTACAAAGTCTGTCGTTGGAGTCACATAAATACGTAGTCAAAATAATACAAAACTTTGTCCTCCAAACAATGAGCCTGAACCTCAAAGTATTTTACTAACACATAATTAAGGTATGTATTTAGCAGTTGCTCATATATTGTTTGCTGACATTAGTTTTGTTGAAAATTTTCATTACCATGCGCATTTTTATCTTTCTCAATATAGCTAAACCTTATTTATTGGCTGAAACACTCGCCTCGTGGAAAACTTATGGCATTGTTAACCAGGGGATGTAATATCCCAACACACGTAGTGTATAGAAATATACGTTATTGCATGAATAAAACTGTTCTAACATGAACAAACTTCATGCTCTTCCATTCAAATTTTATAAATATTAAATATCTATTTTGGGACAGTGACTGTATTTAAAATACAGTTATGCAGCTTAAAAGTTCTCTGTAAGTGTTTAATAAAGTATTAATAACAGTTTTCTATAAATACTAGAATTTCCTTTTAACTGTATATATTATAAAAGGAAAATTCGATAAAATGTTTTCAACTTTGAGATTGATCTGATTACATAAGGATTTCAAAACTCTTTGATTTAAAATATTCTTTAGGTTGATAGCGATTTCAATTGCCATCTTCTGTTTGTCTGGTATCAACTAAAAATTTTCAATTTGTGATAAGAAGCCTTCCACTCCTTCATGGTCTAAATAACAGCAAAATTGAGTAAGCCACAAAAACCAGCAAACAGTACCGTACTGTATAAAATCTGATTTGGCCAAGCTCCATATAGGTATGACTAATTACCAACCAGCAATGAACAAACACTGGATAAGATATCTTAATAAATTAATGACAATGTTAAATTCACCAATAAACTTATCGACACCATGTAACAAGTCAACAGAACAAAATTATCAATATTTACATAGGAATGGAGTACATTTACTTTACCTCAATCAAATTTTAATCCACAGAACAATATTTCGACAGGGATTGATAATATAAAGTTAAGATTTTTAGAAAAGTCTATATTGACTAGAAAGAGCAAGGAATTAAAGTGTTAAACCCCTGGTCAATGATGTCAATACCTAAACTGACTCACAAATGAAGAGCTTCAATGGTGAACAAAGCATTTAAATGACTGATTACCATTGTTTGTTTATCAAATGTGTTGACTTAACATGTTATAGGCTTGTATATAGAAAAGTCGCTTTCTTGTATTGACCTCATAAGTATGCAGTGATTTTCAAGACTGTTACATCTTTTCTGCCCAGACAAAGGTATGCAGTTATTTTCAAGACTATTACATCTTTTCTGCCTAGACATAAGTAACAAACAGCAGAAACAGTCAGGAGTGAAATTACAAACATCAAAATCTAAATTACAAAAAAGACTTCTTTCTGAAGTGGAAAAAAAATAATGTCTGTAAACCACACATCAGTATTTATATTGGTGACCTGGACTCCATAATAAACATTGGGACACAGATGCCCCCGCTAAATGAAGTCCCAAACAAGAAGTAGTTGTCCGACAGGTTTGAAAGTCGCTTAGGACGTACAAATTCTGTAACTGAACCACCCTGCTAAATTTCATATTGTTCTCATGTTTGGTTTCTGAGAAAAGCTTGACGGAGTAAAACTTAATGCCTCGGACATGTTGTCGCGGGGGCATAAAAAAAACCCCAAAAAAACCAAGTATTTGATAATGTTTGTTAATGAAGATTTTCATACAATTCTTGTATATTTCAGGCGTGATGGAGTTGGAGCAGACGGAATTAGTTATTCCGCAGCAGTACTTATGTTGTAAACTGTGCGAGGAGGAATTCAAACAGCCAAAGTTTTTACCATGTCTACACACCTTCTGTAATCGGTGCATATCTGAACATATTGACAAAACAATCGATGAAGATAATTACTTCCCTTGCCCAGTGTGTGCAACAGAAATAAAAAATGAACAAGATGCTGCCCCATTGCCCGATAACATTTTGGCAAGACGCCTTTCAAAAGTTTCAAGTTCTACAAGCTTAAAACCAGAAACACTTTGCTGGTTTTGCAAAAATGCTGGTAATTTTGTGGATGCTGTTTCCTTTTGTGATGAATGCAAAAATGCATTGTGTGCGCAATGTACTGAATCACACAAAACTTCAGAAGAAACCAATTTCCATTCACTAATATCTATAGACGAGTATGATGCACTTGTCGAAAGTAAACTGGAAGTAGTTCAACAGAATCATGTGATACACAAGTGTTGTGATTTGTATGATGGAATGGATATTGGTGCAATGTTCTGTGTAGACTGTGAATTATTAATTTGTGCTGATTGTCATGTAAATACCCATGGTGATCATCGCTGTGCAGAACTCACTGCAGTAGCTGGTCATTTTGAAAGTAAAATTAAGGAGCCATTGGAAGAACTAAGTAATGATGAAAAGGAGCTGAACGAAGCTTTGCAAATGTTGGACAAAAGTGAAGAAATAATTCAGAATCAGACAAAAGAACTGCATAAAGTTGTCAAGAAACGCACACAGTTTTTGACGGATTTAATTCATGAATATGAAAAAATGCTTAATCTTGAGATAAACAAACGCAACACCCAAAAAATGGACGAGATTGCAAACAGACGTTATGATATTGAAATGCATTTAAAATCTATCAGTGGGGTGAAGGAGTTCACTGAAAACCTTCTAACTTATGGATCTTATGAAGAAAAAGTATTTTTAAGAAAAAAGATCGGTTATAGAATTCGTGAGTTGTGCGAAGAAACACTTGGAACAGATGAAGTTGAAACACTAACTATAAAATTAACCAAACCAAATGTAACCGTGGAAACCATTTGTAATATGTTTGGAGAATTGTCAGAAAGAAAAGATTTAGACGATAACAGCAACAATTCAAACTCCAATATCTATCAACAAATTGTGGAAAATGGCCATGGGAGTTTCCATGGTAGCGACACAGCAGAGAATTCCGAGCCAGAACTTGTGGAGATCTTTAACCAAGCTCAAGAAAGTCAGTACAACAGTGGGTCCGATACGGACATGCTGAGTGGGAGTAACAACAGCGAAGGATATAAAAATGTTAAATTTAGCGAGGAAATAAACCAGGCAGAGTTTGAAATGGAGAACTGCTCTGAATTGGGAGAACCTAAACGAGAAATCGAGTTACCAGCTGTGATTCAAAAAGAATGCATCAAAGGTATTGGCATAAACAGCAAAGGGGACATGATTATTGGAACAACCTCAACTGGTTCCCATATGATTTATGTCCTGGAAAAGAGAGGAATAGTCAAGGGAACAGTACCAGTAAACAATGGATGGAACATACACTCTGTTTCAAGTGATGGGAAGGTTGCCATGACAATACCTAGGGGAGACAATAGGTTTAAGGTCAGAGTTCTGGAGAATGATGGAACTGGACATATTTTATCGGACAGTAACATTGAAAGTTTTGGACTAAATTTTGTGACTGCTGACAACAAAGGCAATATAATAGTGACTTCAAATAGGTATGCTAAATTACGCAGTCATCATGGAAAATCCGCAAAGTCTGGAGGAAATATTGCTTTTTATAGCAAAGAGGGTCTTCTTACAAAGCGCATAACAAATGAAGACTTTCATGAATTTGGTCTCTATTTGCTTGAAAAACCTCAGTGTGTTTCCGTTGACAATAAAAACAATCTGATGGTGGTGATAGACCCAGGAAGCAATAGTGTCATTGCATTTAACACGAAAGGAGAACTAATTTTTGAATATGGAAATAGTGACACAGAAGGGGAGATCTATCAGGGGCCGGATTTAGTCAGCATAGACAAATATGGCAATATAATAGTCACAGATAAGCGTGAAGGTCGTATCGATGTATTAAGTAGCAAAGGTCAACTGAAGAAGTCTTTTTATATGGATGACATTCCGCGATTCGTGGGTACTGTTCCGGACAAACTGTTGGTCATCGTGATGCCAGATGGAATGATGAAATATTATGAGTACCTCTGACATTATCCTAAAGTTGTGTATTTATTTAAGCATATTCGAATGTGCCATTAATTTTAGTCTTTCTCTATGAGATATGTCTTTCTTATTAAGGATATAGTTATGTTATAGGTATAGTTAGTTATCAAGATTTATGTACACTTTTTAACCAATAGTTTTGTTCTAATTAGTTTTAATTGCTGTTGAGATTTTTTTATGCCAGATTCTGATACATAGAGCTTCCAATTCAATACATGGGCCTAGGTTATTTTCAAGTTTTTTTGTCATATTTACACATATATTTAAATTTATTTTGTTGTAAAGGCAGTAAAAGTTGTTTAGCACCAGTCATACTCTCTAATTCATTCCCTGTAGTTTTTCATAAAGGGTCATTTCAATGTTCAATTTTAATTAAATATTCCAGAGGTGAAATGTATGCCACAGACGTGCGAGACACAAAAAGTTATTAACCATTATCATTGACGATCACTAATAAAAACCTTCGTGACAATTACGATAAATGTTCTGGGTTAAGTTGTCAGCAAACATTATAATAAACTTTGATCAGTATTTTATACTTCAATAAGTTTAAAAACACTTATTTATATAAAGGCTAAATTCTTAATCAAGATATAATTATGTACCGAGCAGTATAGGTTTTATATATTTTTTTACAATGTTATAGTGTTCTTTTTTGAAAGAATTTGTTTCATCCAGTGAAATGCATACTTTGTCATGAAATATTTAACTTGTAGATATAAAAAGTCAATTTATTCACGTGTTCCGTGCTTTGAAATGTCTACATTCACAATGTCCATTATGTTTTTTTTACATAGCACTTTAAATCTTTTTAAATTTCAACGTGAAAAGATACTTTTAGTATAACATTAGGTTTTCAAAACAAATCACAAAAATCGTATTTATCCTCCATAATCATTAAAACTATAAATGTCCATTATTAAAGTCTTGGATGTTTCCTTCCTATACCATTAGAGGACCGTTTTATGACAGACATATGCAGAGTGGTTCATTATCTTCCTTCCTTTTTTTTTTTAGGACCATTCTGATCAAAGGCTTAGATTCATTATTGATATTAAGTAAACCTATTGTAGTTTATTTTTAGTTTCATAAATTTGTTAAATGTATAAACCATCAACATACCGGTACTAATTATATATTGTTCAGGTAACAGTCGTTGAAGTAGTTATTCTACCTGTCAAGTTTAAAATAGCCTGGTTAGTAAGTTATCTGCTCTGCTTCTTTAAATCCTGACTTGCAAAGGTGAACAATACAGAGGTCTACTCACGACACGGGTTTCTGATCAAGAACCTCCAGATAAAATTGGATCTATTGTATTTTTTTACATCTACATTGCAGTAACAAAACTTATTGCTATAATAACTCCAAGGAGGGGATTACTAGTGATAAAATCTGATGGCATTTCCTTATATACTGGGAGAAATTTATATCAAAACTAACATTTTTTTTTAGAAATTGGAATATCTTAAATAGTGGAGGGGATATCAGGAGGGAATAAAGCATATTTACTGATTTATGTAAAATAAGTTGATTGATTGATTGATTGATTGATGGTTGTTTTACGTCCTGCAAGCAATATTTCAGCTATATTCACGATGTGGTAAAATAAGGAAGATATAAAATCTTTTATGACTGACTGTTTGCTATTTAATCCCAGCCAGCTACAGTTCAGCCATAATTGGGATGTGTTTAATGTTTACTACAATAAATAACCTTTAATTTGCATCAAAAGTTTATACAAACAATATATCACTCCTTTTACTTTTAAATATAAATGAAACATCAGCAACAGAAATCTCTTGGCAACGAACACTAAAATGTTTTTTTTCTAAAGTGAAAACGATCAATAAAATCAATCTCAATAGAACTTTTTGATGAAAAACAAAAACAAGTATTATTGATAAAAAAATGTTCTGGATTGAGTTACTCCAAGCATCCGCCAATATTTAAACAATATAGCCAACATTTAAATATGTTTTGTCTCTCTATCAAAACTAAAAATTGGTCAGAAAGGATAAATTATTTTTATTAATAATTAATTTAATGACTGGATGTTTAAGGGGGATATAAAAATAGAATGTATACAACAGTTCCAATAAAATCATTTGAGTAGGAATCATTTCCTGTTTGTATGGAAATGGGGAAACAGACCAATATCTTTGGGGCCCGAGATTAAGAAGTGTGTCCAGAACAATTCCACATTAATAATATTTGCCTGTTATTATGTTCATTATTTGTACAATGCAATAATTTACACCCCTGGACAATTGAAGACTGCAAAAATTTATGCCGTGGACAATTTACGATACAATATTAACAACTCTGCATAATGCATGAAAGCAACAATATTTAACCATGAAAAACAGTCAAATATAGTAATTCATAAACACTCACTTGAAACTGTGTTTTAACAATTACAGTGTATCTATTCAGAACAAAAACATAATTGTGAAATCTTCCCTGGTGATAATTGTTTTTACCTGTCAAATCGATAAGTAATTACAGCAAGACAAGTCAGAAATGATAGATTTCTGGTGGAAATCGTCCTATTGTTAACCATAACTTTTATAAGGTTCGGAAATGAAATTTCAAT
Source organism: Limnoperna fortunei (assembly GCA_944474755.1). NCBI lineage: Eukaryota > Metazoa > Mollusca > Bivalvia > Mytilida > Modiolidae > Limnoperna > Limnoperna fortunei. The sequence goes on along the minus strand of OX104114.1, from coordinate 21,571,287 downwards.
AAGAACTGACCTTAAGATCATAATCATGGATTTTCTTTTATTGATATATAAATTTTGTATAAATAATTGTGAAGGTCACATTGACCTTCCTCTGTACATTATTATAGACTGTAACAACTTGTGGAAATTAGTACAACTGATAGCTTACTACAACAGATATAAGTACTAGTTATATATACCTTCCATATTTGACTTAAACACTTAAGAAATAATCATCAAAATTTTATATGAATATCACTGTACAACATTTTGAGTTTTCAGAAATTTGTCATGGGTCACCAATACAGTATAAGCATTACTTGTGACATTTTGTAATTATGGTTACTAATATTTCACATGTTTTTATAATATTTTGAAATCAATACTATGTATTGATAATATCTACGCATTTCTCCTTAGAGATATTATCTCTTTTCTTTGTCAACTAAGTTGCATTAGGTGACAAACTCTGGTAGTCTTTGGAGTAAGTCCTTGGGTGACAAACTCTGGTAGTCTTTGGATAGTAAGTCCTTTATTAAGACCGTTCAATCCAATGGTGATATAGCTGAAAACCACTGTAACTTTGATGTGAGTGTAAGCCAACTGTTGTAATTAGATATAATTGAATTTGATTATTATATTAAAATTTGATTGATTTTTTTTGGTGACATCAAAGAACTTTGTTTATAATGTATGACATTGTATGGTATAGGAAAAAAACAACCTTGACAACCAAGCTTTATTTTATTTGATGTTACTAAGACAATTACTCTGCATATGTTCAAATCAAATACTTATTTTATCACTTATTTATGAATATGAATTTCAGGCTGCGTTTTTTGGAATGATTTTAATTTCTGAACAAGTTATACAATATAACATGTCCAAAATAAAACTAATCAATAATTAATTTTTAGTCCCTTTATGTAAGAAGATTTAAATGTAATTTCAAACATGTATCATTATCTTTATATACATGTACTATTATATAGGCAAATCATACGTTGCCGATGGTTACCAAATACTTTAGTGTGTGGTCCACAGATTTTATCAGTTCTTCAGATCCAACGTTTTTCATTAAACCATTCATCAAATGTTCCCAGCAATAATTTCTTTATCAATTTTTCAATGTTTAGGTCCCATTTATAAAAACAGAATACTAAAAATTTACGTAACAATATTTCATAACTCTCAAGGGTAAAACACATCAACAAAGGAGAGTTAATCATCATTTACAGACAATATTACAAAATTAAGAAGGAATTTCCATTTATTATACCAGTACTACCATGGAAATTATTGAGATGTTAAGAAGTTAGATGTTCCTTTATTTCAATATAACGTACCCATTATCATTCCACTTCAAAGGAAATGCGAATTTTGATGTTCCAAAAAGTGTCTATGAAGTAGTGTGAAGAAAGTGTTTCAAGACCCCCACCTCCCCTGTTTTAATATTGTTTGTTTAATGCCACTATCAGCAATTTTTAAGCTATATCATGGTGTCCAATTTTTATTTGGGAAAAAAGACCCAAGTACCTTCGCTTCAGTAGGAAAATTGGCAACCTTGCTCCCTTTTTTAAAATTATTGTTTTCTATCAACTCCAAATAAAATTTGCTTGCTATATTCATATTGTTACCCATAGAAAAATCTTTTTTTAGGTAATACGTAATGAAATTTATTACTTATAGTCCACAAAACATGGCCTATGTGGTTTCACCCAGAATTCCCCTGTAGTTTTTGTCTTGAACAGCTTTGTAACATTTCATGTTATGTGCCAGAATGCATTTAGATATCTGTGATATGTATATAGTCTATGGTTGATCTTTCTACACTGTAAAATGTTCATGTAATGAATAAAGGAATGATAACAACTTGTAACAAATCAGAATGTACTGAATATGGGAAAGATAACCCACAGTAAAACATCTGAATGTAAATGTTTTGTATAGAGACCATTTCTCTGCTTCGTGAGTTTTAAAGAGCCAATGAGATATTTTATTTCAACAAAATTTTGTTCTTATCCTTTACAAACATGAAAAAAAAAAGAAAAATTCCTACTAAGATCAACGAAGCACGGCTGGTTTGTGAGAAAGATTGACCATGTTTTTGTTTTGTTATATTGATGTTTTAGTTAGGTTTATAAGATGATTCATTACTAATAAAGGTTTATTCATTGTATTTGTCAATTTAATAACTTCAACTATAATCTCATCAGTTAGATTAATTAAACATTCACTCAGCAATACTTCAGATATCAGTCTTCATGAAATATGTCAAGCCAACAAAAAAAAACACAACGATATGATATTGTTTGGACCGGCAAATATTGTTTTCCATCATCTTGGAAGTCTGACATTGTTATTACTGAAGTTAAAGTCGCCTGATGGTTCTTTCACAGAAAATACTTGTTTGTCTGCTCATATTGATTCACTCAGACTTCCACACTTTGAGTAAATATGTAAAACCAATAAAAACTGCAACGATCTTTCATATTTAAATCTTTTAATTTTTATGTTTTGCAAAAGGATTATGCCCCATTTGTTTATTTCTGGGATACATCTAATTATCAACATTGAGAAATGAGAAAAAGTAGACTACAACAGCCTTTAATGAAAAATCATAACTGATTGATAAACAAACACTTTTAAAAATTGGTTTGAAACTCAAGTTCTTTTAAAATATATATCATTTTAATCATTTGCTTTGATACATATACATCAGTAAGGTGAAATTGAAAGAATAAAGAAAACCAGTTATAAATGACCTCATGATAAAATTTCTGCAGATAGGTGTCCCATGAAGCAGTTGCTTTATGCACAACTTTTATCCAATTATTTCTGGGTGTAATAATATTTTATTTATACATATTTAAGACATTTTTGCCCAGATAAACAAAGCATGTTTATAACAAAGTTATGAATATTATGTTTACAATACAGTAGTCCCCCTCTTATAAGACCACCCCATCTGAGTCATGAAAGTGGTCTTATAATGGGGGTGGTCTTTCTTGAGGGGATATACACACACTAACACAGGTTTATAGAGCTTGGTCGGTTGATTAGCAACAAGAACTGTGAAGTGATCAAGAATCAGACATAATAAATATTTGTATTTTATTATTCAGTATAAATAAAAATAAAAAGAATTCATGCAGTTTTTATCTGTTAAAAATGTGTAATGATAATATTAGAATTCCAAGTCTTCTTATCAGTGAAAGTTTCTGTTCCTGTTTCAACTGCATTATCATTATTTTTATCACTTTTATTGTCTGCCCAGGTTCCACTTCGTAGTTTATTAAGGTTCCGTTTAGTTTGAAAAAATCCAGGTTTCTCTCTGTTTCCAGTTTCCCAAGTTTTTGACATCATTTGTTGTAAATTTTGATTTATGATTATGTTGGTACATTGTACTATTATCTCCTTGTTGAAAATTTTAGTCTTCTTGTAAGAAACCCGATTTCCGTAATGCCGAAATCAAACTGATCTACAATATCCTACTTGTTTTCCCCTTTAATCCAGCTTAAACATCTTTCATTTACGCGATTTCGACATTTTGTTTACCGGTCGTTGAACTGTTACCGAACTGGTTTACGATAATAAAACCAAATCACGTTCCATTCGAGAATTCCAAAATAAACATCTGGTCAGTGAAAATGGTCGTTTGTGAGGGGAATGTACGTTGTTGTGTCAAGAAAACGTGGTCCCTGGTCGCGTTTGAGGGGTGGTCGTTCGCGAGAGGTAATTTTACGTTAGAAACACTTAATGCATCAGGGTTTTGGCCGGATGAAGCTGGTGGTCGCTGGCGAGGGGATCGTATAAGAGGGGGACTACGGTATATATATGACGTTTAGGTCTGTATCCACATGTATATTATGTAGTTACATGTAAGCGATGGCAACATAAACAAAATGTGGTCCGGCAAAAGCTGCTTTGGTTCAGTATTGCTGGGGAAATTGGTGGACTGATTCTGTTCTCTGAACAGGTTTTGGGAGGCCTTCGATAAATAAATAACAATCAAATTCATCAGGTGATTGATTGTCTGAATAATTTCCTATATTTCAGCTATATTTAGGACAAAAACAGGTTGACTAACAATAAAATCCAGGAATTGGGATGGACCAATCGAATTTGTCATAGGATTATTAAGTTTAAAATATGTCTATACCATACAGAAAATAAAGGGGAAATAACTCTACCTACCTTTGTGGCCAATCAGAACATCTCTTGGCCATTTCCGACAAGGGTCGGGAAAGTGACCTCAGAGGCAAGTGATCTCCATTTGTAACTACTTTCAGTCATTTCAATGAATCTGGTATTTCACAAGTCATTGACGTTTCAGTTCATTCATTTGACTGGATAGTTATTGATGGTTAGCTCATTGTTACTGATGATGTCAGATTGTAAACAAATACTTACCCATTTAAACGTTGTGCGAAAAGGAATTTTTTGGCAGGATAAAGGATAATATATTTCCTCACACTAAAATTATATTGCTGTGTAAACAGGCTAGTCGTATCACATTTGGATGGATTGTTGGTCCATATCCATACACCTGCCTCGGAGATTACTTTTCAACCAAGGGCAGAAAAAACCAAGAAGATACAATTGCCATTTTGGCATCTGAAAGATTTGTCAAACTAGTCATATGATTATTTGGTATTTATTATGTCTATATATCAAACAGGAATTAAAGGGACATAACTCTAACCTACCTCTGTGGCATCTGTTAGACCTGTCAAATTAGTTGTATGGTCATCTGGTTTGAATACAGCATATCCCTCATGAACAAGGACATCATTGTAACAAATATCATCCTCATGTGACGTGTCAATCAAAACAAGGGACATCACTCTATCCTAAAAACAACAATTTAGGGAATAAATGTAGTCAGTTCTACAGATTTTATACTTTCACAGAAATAATATGGGGGTGCCCTGTGGATGGGCATGGGGGAAGATGTAAAGGACAAGGGATATGAGTATTGCAAATTACTTTAGAAATTAAATGTTGGATTTTTTTTAAAACTAAATGAAGAAAGGGATGAAAAGTGTCTACAGTGCCATTCTTTTACAAAACAACCAAGAGATTGTCAATGCCAAAATAAAAACAATTAACGTTTTAATGAACTGATAATTTTCCCAAATAATACTGTTGCACTTTCTGCCAACTTGGCAACATAAATTGGTAAAGTAAAACATCTTGAAACCTCTTATAATTATTTATCTGGACTAAATTTGACTAACATGATGGTCAATTATTTTTTACCAAGTATGTTAACAACATTTTTGTAATTTCAGTCACATTTTTTTACCCTTTGTGTGGCCTTTAGTCAGCGATTTTATTTAGGTTATATTTTAAACAATTTGTGTTTTTTATATATGTTCAGGTCACTGGATACCACTTAATTGGTCTATTGGTCAGAAATTTTAAATAATTTTTTTTCTTCAATAAACCTTATTAGCATCTTTAGGAAATGAGTCGAGGTACTCATTTACTCCAGCATGTTGGTCGATTGTAATCAAAATTTTGATTGACTCAGTGAAGATAAGTCCCTGGAATGTACAAGTTATCGGTTTTAATCGTATGTACATCATGCATTTATCGTTCATATACTGTATAATGTTAAGTATATCGTGCATCGTATGGTTTATCGTTTATTATATTGTTCATAGCTTGTCGTATTGTTTCCTGTTCATTCATCGTATAGTGCATGGGTTATTTTATTGTACATGCACATCATTTGGTATAACGTTCATAAAACTTCAACATTAAATAATAACTTTCTGCTCTACAGATAATAAATGTGCATAAATAATACTTTTATAACTTAATCAGTGATGTAAAAAATTCCTAACGTTGATACAAAATACATACAATAAGAAATCAGTTATACATGACATGTAATATAAAAAAAAAATCTTTTCATCCAATTAAAGTCTTTCTATTATTTATAATTTTCTTTTATTTTTAGTTGCTGTCAGTCTAAAATTAGTAATTAGTGCAATATTAAATTTCATTTAACAACTGATCTTACTTTTTCTGCTGTTGCCAAGGCAACCAAAGGTGTGTTTATACACATACTCAATAGTTTGTTGCGTGCATTCAATGACCATTTCTGTAAAATAACAAAATAGGAATTCCTTTGTTATGAATAATGAATGTTTTACATGTACCACAAAAAAAACCAAGCTTTAAGTCAATCAGTTATATGCATTTCTTTCAAATTGGAGTCAAATGTTCCCATATCCTAACTTTGTTAATTATGTTGGCGTTAAGGTTTAAATCATTGATTTCGACACATCTTTGAATAAGATGTGAAATACATTTTCCTGAGAATACAATCAATTTAAATAAAGACTATTTGTATTTATAATAATTCTCTTCTCAGACAGGCAGTTGGAGAAGGATTGTCAAATCACTAAAAATGATTAATAATGTAGCACCTTTGATTTTTTTTTATCTCCACGAAGATCAAAAATGGTCAAAGAGACCTTAAACATTGTAGCTAATTAAACTTCTTGACATTATTGCTTTCACCATGAAAAAAAAAAATGACAAAGGAATGACATGATGGATGTGCAGTGTTATTTGTAGAACAGTTTAAATAAAATAAAGTTATTTTTATTTAGAGTCTGCATATAACTGTCTGACTTGGTTGTTGTCTTATTGACATTGTCTACATCGCTTGCATGGGACTTGTACTTTTTCTCTAAAATCTTGGACATGGACCACAATGTATCTATAATTCTTGATATTCTTGTGCAAACATACTGCCACAGAAAGAAACCATGGACAACCATGCCTCCCTTTACATCAGATTTCCTCACTACTAGAACTTTTTGATATTGAAAAAATATGTGCGGTCGGGTCTGTGGAACAAGAAATTTGGTGTGACCTAACAACAGGTAGCCCTTTGATATAATACTCTGTTTTCCTCACTCTTCTTTTGTGAGCAATAGATCTTTGCAAGGTTTGACAGTGTCTGCATACAGTCAATTTTTCTAGATTAAGATTGTGGAACAAATCAATTAAAATACCACCGTTGTTTTTTTCTAAATTCCACAGATATAAATAGCAAACATGATAAATCTGACCTGTGAACCTTGAGGCTGTATGTTGGCCAGTCTACCTCTTATGGCTTGCATCGGCAGCTTCAGAAATTTAGACCTGAAAAAATTATGTTCGACATTAAACTGCCATCCTATGTTCCAAGAATAATTACAATTTCATCACAATGTATAAGACAATGATTTGATCAACAAATTAATCAGAAAACATCATAGATATGAAACTCTTTGCAAAATTCATTTATAGATCTACTTCTGCTGGTAACCTAATTACATTTTTAGTTATATTATTGCTACCAATCTAAGTAAAAAAACTCATTTCAACCAGACAATGTATAACTTGACACACTAAAGACGTACCTAAGTAAACGCATGGTGTTTCTATGGACACTGCAAGTATTGCCATAATCAACGAAGTATACCTGAAAATAGATGTCTAACATCAATAATTAATTACTATACAAAAATCTGTATTTGAGTTGTGGGATATTTTGGACAAGGTTTCAAGATGCTTGAGTTTTTACTTTTTTTCTCTTCAATGGGTTTTCATCAATTTTTCGGCTATACCACATACTTCAGTTTTAGTTGGCGGAGGAAACTGAAGTCATGGTTGCCACACAGATTTTCATTTCAATTTCAAAAACTTGAAGGACTTTCAAAGGTTTTTAAGTCATTCCCATAGTCCTTTGCATAGCAAGACATCATCAGTGTCAATAACCAAAATGAAATCTTATTTCAAAACTCTTTTACTTAAAGTGCAGGAATGATTTTACAATTCTTACTAGATGTATCATGATTTGAAGTTTTTACAATAACAATGAAACAGCAAAACTTTGTTATATAAATGGGTAAGGTAATCTCGCAATCTAGATCCATTGTCAATTAAACAAATTTCCAGGTTTTTCCAGGATTTTCATGAATTTAATGGAATTCCAAAAGCTTGTTTGGGAAGCTTGTGAAGTTCCTTTTGAAAAACAGGGTTCAACATTACCTTTTTTTACTGCTGGACCAGCAGTCTTGGTAACATCAGAATTTACTAGACCTGACCTAATCTAAAATGGACCACATAGGAAAAGGCCAAACATAATCCAGAAAAATTAGGAATTCATATTTGGCTTTAGGAAACTGTTACGACTTTATCAGGAAATCATACGACAAGAGAGGAAAAAATTCCGTTGAGGTTTGAAGATGAAAGTACTATTAGACCGCCAAACTAGAAGTAGTTAACAGACAGATCCCTGTTTAATTATACTAAATTATTATTATTTATTAAAAAAGATTTATAACTTTTGCATTTTTATTTCATCCAGTTTATTTCCAAGTTTGCAATCATATTTTCCACTGTTGGTTTACAATATTACATCATACATCGGGTGATGTCACGATACAACTAAACACCGACAATGAAGATAAATTAACTGACACACATATTACATTTGTTTCTTTTATGAATTATAATTTAAATTTAAAAAATCTACTCCTTTTGATGTTCTATTTTAAGTTATCATCTAATTTTGAAACCTTGCATTTAACTATTTAATGATAAGAAAATGAATATCTATACATTTATGAGATTTTGTCTGTTTCTGGTTTTTAGATATATCAAATTCAAGGAGATAATTACTTTTTGTAACAGAAAACAAACACTCTTCAATTAAAAGAAAAAAATTAACCAACATTTTAACTAGTTAAACGTGAAAATTGAATAATAAATACAACATCATTTTGATCCATAGTAAACACATTGAAAAACTGATTTTTATCTTTTCTCGATGAAAATTCGTCCGTCAAAAATAATGGCTAATTATTATCAGCACGACCAGTCGGACCAGCTACTGGGCATGTATACTAGACCGGATCATACATTTACTGGACAATGTCGTTTGGTCGTGCCTTAATGTTGAACCCTGAAAACCCTTGATCTTTGGCAGGGAAACTCACAATCCTTGTTAGCTATAGTCAGGAGCACTGAAAGTCACCTTTATAATTGTACAATGGAATTGTATGGTTAAATGCCTTTCTAACCCCTCCTCCTACCCTTTCATTTTCTTTAATAGCCCTGACATAAATCTGTTAATGTGAAAACAACAACATTCAAACCATTTTAATTGGTTAACACACAAATTAAGACATATATCACTAGCTTCAGAATTAGATTGACAAATTTTAACTGAAATTTCGCAAGTCAACTTTAAATACTAAATAGAAAATTGCTTCATAATCAGTTTAAATAGTATATACAGCAATTAGGGTCGTATTGTCTGCGGTCTTTTTCTTTTAATCTTAGTTGGAAAAGAATAGTGCGGATTATACGTAAATACAGACTCGATAGAGTTTTTTTCGCCCCGTTGATTGTTGTCAATTGCAGACAAGATGTAAATGCGGACCATACACAGCTTTTTACAGTAATATCCAATGAAATTTCCTATTTGGTACCAACTCAACGATTGGTCTAATAATAGGGCTGTAACGATACACCTTCCCACGATACAATATGTATCATGTATCATGATACAAGGGCGATGATTTGATACATTTCGATAAGATTCATTTTGTCATTAACTTCATGGAAGCAAAACATTTAAACCCTTATTATTTTTGTTTGTCATCTAACCATGAGCTTTTATGTCCACAATTCTATTCAAGGGGCAGGGTTCATGGGAATAAAGTACCAACAATTAAATGACCAGAACAGAATGATTACCTTATCAGTATTCTTATATCAAACATTTCCATATATATTCAACATTACAATGAAAAAAAAATCAACTGCTACACAATTGTTCAACAAAATAACTGTTTGTTTATCATTAGTACACAAGTTGATTGCATTATAAATAAAGTAGAACTAAAATTAAAAAATGAATCCTTGTCAACACTTCAGGGCTTTCAATAAATTTTGAAGTAGAAAGAAAAAAAAATAAAAGTAGGCAACCTGAGTCCAAAGTGTGCCGCCAACCAGCAGCCACAAGCCGCCCCTTTACGGCCGGGAGTCTTGGGGTACTAGACGCAAAATCCTGCATTCTGGCAGTGTCCCAAGACTTATTTTCAGTCTTTTGGATGATCATTTTTTTGTCTTTTTTTCCCATTTTTTGCATGTTTCTTACATTTTTTTTCATGTGAATAGGTTTCTTATGTAATTTTCATTTATGATTTATATCATGATATCATTTATATTCAATAAAGTGATATGCCCAGTTTTCTTTCTCTTTTGATAGCTAGTCTGTATCCAATTCAATCTTTATTCAATTTGTTTCAGTGTTTGCTGATTTGGATATTAAACCATATCTAATCTTTCCTGTTTTTTATATGTTCATGTTAAAATCTATGCCAAAATGTATAAGTATTTATGGCAATATGGTAGAAAATTTTATCACACCAGGCATATGATAGTCATGACATGAATGTTGTTTCATGTTAAAATGTATGCCAAAATGTATAAGTATTTATGGCAATATGGTAGAAAATTTTATCACAGCAGGCATATGATAGTCATGACATGAATGTTGTTTCATGAAAACAAACAAAGATTCAGTTTGAGTGAATCTATTCTATTTAAACACATGTTGACACATAATGTCCACATTTATCAATGTTCAGTTAAGTTCATAGCCACTCGTCCTCAGACTTAAGACATCCCTTAACACGTGGGTCATATCATGCCAAATGTTTCAAGAGGAATTCGGGAGGGTTTGACAAGGTTTATTGCATTAAAAAATATTTTTTAATCGCTGCTACTGTTGCCATTCATCAAACATGAATATACACCTGAGCAAAATTTTCAAAGAAGATAGATAAAATAACATAACATTAAACCCAGAAATAATTCTTCTGTTCAGCACACTTCCACTTGGACAAAGTTGTGCTGATCAAAATTGCTTCATGGGACACCCATCTACAGAACTTATCATGATGTCAATAATTACTATACATCTTTATTCTTTCAAGTGCAGCTCATATATTTATCAAAGAAAACTGTTAAAATACAATAATTGAAACCAATTGAAAATGTTTGTTCATCAAAAAAATTACGATTTTTCATTATGGGCCGTTGTACTTTACTTTGATTTGTTGTTCACTTCCGGTAATAAGTCACATCTGGTAAATAAACAAATGGCGCGTAATCCAGTTGAAAGACGTAAATCCTTTAAAAAAATGTTAAATACGCATATTGATTGCCGTTTTTATTGGTATTTACACATTTACTGATAAATTGGAAGTCTGGGTGAATTATTGGGACCAGATCATATACAAGTATCTTCTGTGAACCATCGGGCGACTTGAGGGAAATAACCGGGTGATCGACTTCGATTTCGCTTTTGAGGCGCCGTAGGGCGACTGCAGGTCCCAATAGGGAGACTTTGTCGCCCACTTCGCCCAGTCTGGTGAGCCCTGGACTTAGGTCTGTTTGCCTTCGTTTCACCTTTCATTTCACATTTTATAAACATTAAAAATAGATCGTCCTTTAGCCAATCACAAATCTCCTTACGGATTGTTTTTGGAATGCTTTCAACTGGTTTCCTCGATCTCCCTTTACTCTTAGTTAAAATTCAGTGGAGACCCAGACTGTTTCCGCCAGAAGTCGTGGATAAAGAGGAAGTTTTAAAATAGAAATAGGAAAACCCCTAAGTGTTGACATCGCAATTTTTAACAAGTACAAAAATTTGCCGATTTTTAAAGGTACACTGAAAAAAAGTAGCCGCAGGTTTCTTTGATATAGGCGTAGAAATCCGCCACCTTCCGGCTTCTATTGAAAGCCCTGCACTTATTATATCATGTATGTAAAATAAATGAAGCATTAAAAATATTTAATCAGATTAAAAAAAATTTTTTCAAAGTGACTGTCAAAATACTAATTTTTATTGTGATTCTGATGCTCATTTCAATACTATCAGCATCGTATTTGCAATCTTCGGCACCAAGTTCATATCCGCCCCAGAAAGAATTAATATTTTCTTTTAATTTTGAGCTGATTCCCATCTGTATTTTCTCGGGACGCTTTATGTACAAAGTATAGTCAGATGGGAACCAGCTAACAATGTTTAATTATTGCCCTTTGTTAAAGAACTGCGGGTAACATGATTAAAATTGAGCTATGACAAAAATAAAGTAGATTTCTGACCAAAATGGGAATAAAATTGAAAGGTGACATAAATAACTGTTCAAAAAGGCAGGGTGACTTAACTTCGCTTTTTGTTATGATGAACACGGACGAAGTGGGACCACGATTAGGCAACTTGTTCGCCTGAGACTGATTTGCCTTCCAAAGCGAGCTCAGGATTCACACTGTGTAGCGAAGGAAAGCTATAATTTTTTAGTTAACAATTCAATTGGACAATTATTTAAAAACACATAATTTGATTGTCAAAATTGTTCAGAACCGAAATCAAGGTCAAATGTATCGAAAAATCAAACACAGCAAACATACAGAGAATCATCGAATTTACGGTGAATTGTTTCACCTCTATCTAATAATATATTTTTTTTAATTTCTGGATATATAGTACCACTGTGTTAATTTTATTATGGAGTAGGAATTTGTTGTCCCAGTGTTTTTAGCTGGTGAATGAAAAATAGAGTTGTAACAAGGAGACAGGACTTGAATAAATCTGCAAAAACCCAAATAAAAAGATTCAACCATTTTAAAAATGGCTACTGCATTTAAATTTGAAAGATAACCTAAAAAATTGAAGATTGTGTCCATGGGACACAGATGCCCTCGCTAAATGAAGTCCCAAACAGGAAGTAGTTGTCAGACAGGTCTGAATGTTTCTTAGGACGTACAACTTGTGATACTGAACTATCCTGCCATATTTCAAATTGTTCTCATGTACGGTTTCTAAGAAAAGCTTGATGGAAATTTGTACATACGGACGGACGTATTTACGTACAAATAAGTTCCAAACAGGAAGTAGTTGTCCGACAGGTCTGAAAGTCGCTTAGGACGTACAACTTGTGATACTGAATCACCCTGCCAAATTTCAAATTGTTCTCATGTACGGTTTCTGAGAAAAGCTTGATGGAAATTCGTTCGGACGTTCGTACATACGGACGGACGGATGGAAATGAGTACAACTTAATGCCCCCCGACATGTCGTTGTGGGGCATAAAAATAACTACTACTAATGGGTTTAGTCATAAATCTGTACAACGAACCACTGAGTCAAAGTAAATTGTGTCCTATCCAGCTCACATACCTCTATCAAATGTCCTGTTTCCAGTTTTGTTATAACACATCTATGCCAGTTACCATCCTCTGGGAACACTGCTGCCACCACCAAACCAACAACTATTAATTCATCTGGTATCCTGTATTGGTTTCCTTCTGCACTCTTGTAACAATGTCTGCACAAATATAAAGTAAATCTGTCAGGCTGGGATATAATAGTTATTTTATGAAGTTTATCTGCTGGCCGGGACAAAATGCTCATTTAAAAAAGTTAGTCTGCCTGGCTGGGATAAAATTAAGAAATAGATTATTGCGAGCGGGCTCTATGCGAATTAGAACATGGTCAGACCTTATATTTGTCAATATTTGAAACCGAGAGATAGCGAGGTATAAAATGAAGACAAATATAAGGTCTGACCATGTTCTAATTCGCATAGAGCCCAATTGCAATAATCTATTTTGATTCTAATATTTCTAACAATTGTTTTAAAATTTTGAAGGGGCTTTAAGAGGACGCTTTCAATGCTGTTTTTTTAAACTAATCAGATATATCCCAAAACAGTATGTTAAAGGAAATAAAATATTCTCGTCATTTTATTGAATATACGTACCTTTTAAACAAAAAATATTGCGAAATCTTAATGAAATTGCAATGTTCCAGTTTGAAATTTTCAGTTGATCGTAATATGACTTCAGTATTCTAATTGTGACATCATATTAATTCGAATGTAAAATTGTTAAAAAAATAATGTATTGAGAGTATGTTAAATCATACAAATCTCAGAATTCAGACTAAAAATAACTGCTTTATTAACAATAACGATAATTATGGATAACACATAACACAGTCTTCACGAAATCTTTCCAAAGAATGGTGGACATTCGGTCCACCAACTTCCCCAGAAATGCTGGACCGAAACAGCTTTTGCCGGACCAAATTTGTCTGATGTTGCCATTGTTTACATTTAACTAGCTACCTTATATGCATGTAGATACAGACATATATATCATACATAAAAGTTAGTGTAAACATCATACTATTCATAACTGTTATAAACAAACTGTGTATATCTGGACAAAAGTGTCTAAAGAATATAAATAAAATAACATTTATTATACACAGAAATAATTCACAAAGCTGAAAGCAACTGCTCCATGGGACACCCATCTACAGAAAGTATCATGTGGTCATTGATAACTAGTTATCTTTATTCCTTCAATTTCAGCTTACTAGTATATATTTTATATATTATGAAAGCCAATGATTAAAATAAAATATGTTTTAAACGAACTTTTGAGTTTCAACCCCATTTTAAAGAGTTTGTTTATCAAACAGTTACGATTTTTCATTAAAGGCCGTTGTAGTATATTTTTTTTCTCATTTCTCGCTGTTGGTAATTTGACGTATCCCGGAAATAAACAAATGGCGCGTAATCCATTTGCCAAACTAAAACGTTTCAAAAATGAGTTAAATACGCATGATCTTTGCAATTTTTATTGGTTTTACATATTTACTCAAAAGTTGGAAGTCTGTGTGAATCAGTACTACCAGATATATAAGTATTTTCTGTGAATGAACCATCAGGGCAACTTGAACTTGGATAATAACAATGTCGGACTTTCAGACCGACTAAACACGATTTTTTACCGGTCCAAGCGTTATTATATCGGTTTTGTTCGTCAGACCAAAGCATTTCGTGAAGACTGTAACAAACTACTTTTAAAAAATGGGTTTTTACATTTACACAAAACACACAGCTTACGCATGTGCGAACTAAACTTATTGGAATTTTGACAGTGCTTTGTTTACAAAGCTAAAGAAGGACGTCATATTAGAATGTTCATTTTATATAGTAAATCTGCCTGGCTGGGATAGAATGCTCATTTTATTGGGGGAGGAAAATGGAGTAATAGGAGAAAACCTCCAACCATAAGTAGAAAACTGGCAATACTTGTCAATTGAGGTGCAACTAAATGTATTTACAGTAGAATAAACATCACTTATTTCCAGTTTTCCACTACACTTTTTATAGTATAAATGGTAATATATATATATTTGTTTGCACTCACTCTATCTGGTTCATAAGTTTTTCTAAAGCTACAGTAGTTTGTTTTGATCTGATCTGGAACCAGAACACACCAGGTGATTCGATGTTTGACACAAAAACCTCAAAATATTCTCCTAGGACAGGAAGATCTATATGTCGATAGCAGGCACCTGGTAGGATGGCATCGTCTGGAATGGTACTCTTAACTTCCTCCTACAATGTACACTTATTAGTGTAGGTTTTACCAACAGGTTTGTTGCAATGCTGTATGATATGGAATTACATGAACATTATCTCTGATAATTATTACAAGTAGTCTACTAATGGTAATCCACCGTTTAAAAGAGTGAAAGTCTTGTTCATAATGATAAAGAAATATATATATATAGACTTTTTAATGATGCAAGATAATATGACAAGCTCTCGATTTGAACTCAAAGGTAGGAAGCACTGACTGCCAGCCAATCATTAGGGTGTCATGTATGTGTTTTGGTCAGTTATTTAACATTTGTGGAATAAACCTAAAGGTTTGTTCAATAAACATGAAGTCAAGCTAAATCCTAGAATCTGTTATGTAGCTAACAAGTTTTAATAGATGCAGTCTAGACTTTTTTTGTTGTTTATTTGTATGGTGTTTAACGCCACTTTCAGCAATTTTACAGCTATATCATGGCATCCAGTTTTTATTGGGGAGGAAGCAGGAGTACCCGGAGAAAACCACCGACCTTGGGTAGGAAAACTGGCATTCCTTGTCAATTAATATTGGAGTCGAGTACACCCTGCTCGCAGTGAGACTCGAACCTCAGTGTTGACAGACCACGTGATCAATGATAGACGAATTACCTTAACCACTTGGCCACCGAGGCCCCCAGTCTAGACGTGATTCATGATGCTACTTCCAAGCACCTTAAGTTTCATGACAGTACCAACTTTCAGAAAAAAAGCAATATCAGCATTAGGCCGATTTTGATCATGTGATACAGAATGATGTAGAGCTCACTGCTCTTCATTGGCAGCAAAGATGTGCTTGCTTTAAAAATGCAAAAAACACACCAAACACCACAGTATCAATACATAAACTCACATAAAATCCCCATCATTAAATTAATTAATATGATGCTTTTATTGAAAGACTGCTTATCAGCAATACCTTTTAGTCTGCATATTATGTCACATATATTTTATATGACATTTTTCTGTACATCAAACATACCTCAGGCTCTGGTATGTACTTTAATCTATCTGTTTTCTGTGGTGCTGTTGGATCTAAGGGCAGCACCATTATTATTCCTAAAAAATTCAATGTCAAATAATTGATTTTTTTGTATGGATTCAGGTATTGCAAATTATTTGAATACTTTCTCATCAGTTTTTTAAAACATGGATTAAAGCCCTTGTCAGGCCAAATATTGTATTATTTGCAGAAATTTTCCAGCCTTTTTGTTCTAAAAGCCATATTTTCTTTAGAAATTTTAACAATTCATTGATAAATTTTCTACCTATTTACTTCTTAAAAAGTTCTTAAAACAAATTGCATGACAAAATATTAATATACATATGAATGCATGTGATTTATCTAAATTTCTCATTCATTAACTGCAGCTCTATTAAATTGGTTGCTGGATTGGATGTTTGCTTTACGTCCAGTGAGCAGTATTTCTGCTATATTCAGGACGGCAGCTCTATTATAATTTCATTAGCATTAATTACCATCTCCTTTGTACTTGAACTGTAATAGTGTATCTGTTAGGGACAAGAGGAATCTGTCTACAGACCTAAACCCAAGCTCTTCTACAGGTAAACATTCTCCTGTTAACTTCTGTAAAATAACATGTTTATGTTCACAGAATTGTGACAGTGAAGACGTCAAGGTCAGGTGACACCTACCAAATTGTCACTCAATCATTTAAAATTTTGGTAGTCTATAGACAAATTTGTAGATCCCAGGAAGGGCTTGTCACCAAGGTTGATCCCTGGACACCTACCAGACATATACTTTATTTATCAGCAACCTGTATACCAAATATTTTAAAAAAATTAATCTATGGACTGTGAAACTGAGGTCAAGGTCAGGTGACATCATGGTTCAACACTTGTTTTTACTAGTCAGTAGTCCAATGACCAGCCCAAAATAAAATCTAGTAGTCCCTTATGAGTTTCAGTAATCCCCATGTGGTTTGCTCTCAAAACAGCAGCCTTGCGCACCTTGTTACAAAGTATATGTACAGAATTGGACCTGGCCGCCAGAAGCGCTGCAGTAATTAGTACAAAATCTTGCATTCTACTCTTTTCTTGACAACAATGTCCTTAGCTTACATTAAATTAAAGCAAAATGTCAAGCTGCTGCTGTTGGAAACCCTTATGTCTAGCCTTCAGAGACCTTTGTCGCAGGTGAGACAAAGACCTCTGTTCATTATTATTTACCCCTAAGGTTTCAAAATTGTTAAGGGATTCCTGAAGAAAAATCCCTTCTGTGATTTTTTCAATCTTAATTTGTGACATACCAATGCAAGATCTTGTCGTAATAAGATTGCATTCTATAAAATATGTTTCTATTGGTAAGTCATGACAGAAATTGTACACAACCATAAATCAACAGGATGTGTCTGACAGTTACATGTAAAACTAGATATCAGTGAGATGGTACCCATCTCTGTGGGCCCCCTGGACCTTAAGGTGAAGGTCAAAGGTCAACCATGGTATGCGACACATCGCCTTGATATTATCTACCCACATTCCAAATATCAAAAGCCTACCTCAAAAGATAAAAAAGTTACAGCCCGGACATGAATTTGTCATTCAGAAAGCAATAATGTGACCTGAGGTCAAAGTTCAAGGTCAAAGGTCAGCAACCACGGTATGCAACACATCGCCTTGATATTATCTACCCACATTTCAAATATCAAAAGCCTACCTCGAAAGATAAAAGTTACAGCCCGGACATGAATTTGTCATGCAGAAAGCGATAATGTGACCTAAGGTCAAAGTTCAGCAACCATGGTGAGCAAAACATCGACTTGATGTTATCTACCAACATTCCAAATATCAAAAGCCTACCTCAAAAGAAAAAAGTTACAGCCCGGACATGAATTTGTCATGCAGAAAGCAATAATGTGACCTAAGGTCAAAGTTCAAGGTCAAAGGTCAGCAACCATTGTATGCGCCACATCGCCTTGATATTATCTACCCACATTCCAAATATCAAAAGCCTACCTTGAAAGATAAAAAAGTTACAGCCTGGACATGAATTTGTCATGCAGAAAGCTATAATGTGACCTTAAGCAGGGGTGGAAAAATGTGTTAGTCCGACGCCCGGGGCAGTGCAGTTGTATCTACGGGCACATTTTTTTCCATAGAAAAAAGTCCGTCGGGCCTTTCCTTTTCAAATAAAAAACATTTCTTTAATTTCATTTTACATTTTGATTGATAGTTTGCCTTTAATTTTGTATTAATTTTAGCATAACAACATCGAGAGATTACTTCCTGGTTTAGTCTATTTACGATATCGGAATTAAATAAATGAATATTCTAAGTAGAATCTGAATCATTTCGGCGTTTGAAAGTAACCGGTTTTGACGTTTCGATTCAAGGGCTTACTTGTTGTTGCTTTATTAAATGTAGTTGATAGGGTCGCGAATGATAAATGTCGCTGTTCAATTTCAAGTTTACTTCAAGTAAACAGAACGTTACCACGGGATCGGAACAGAATAAAAGAAAGGCCACTGATGACGATGATGATTATCGTGAATCTAAAGATTAAAAGTATGATCGTGAAAAACAAGTCTGAACTTTCAAACCATCTTATAGACTAAAATCTACTAACTCTGAACCAATACTTTATTACATGCAATAAATAAAACATTTTGATAAACATAAACTGTTTTTATTACAGACGAAATTGCTAATACAACAATGTCAAATATCAATAATATTTTAAATAAATAGAATTAGTCCATTGGCATTCCACACACCTAAAAATAATATGCATACAATTTATCGTTATATATCAGTTACAAAATATCTTGGTATGAATTGGGCTTTGAATGAAAACAGCTGGGCTTGGGCATTTAAAATCTTTAAAAGCCCTGGGCTTGACCTTAAGGAGAAAATTTTACCACCACTGCCTTAAGGTCAAAGTTCAAGCTCAAAGGTGATCAACCATAGTATGCGACACATCGCGTTGATATTATCTACCAACATTCCAAATATCAAAAGCCTACCTCGAAAGATAAAAAAGTTACAGAACGGACATGAATTTGTCATGCAGAAAGCAATAATGTGACCTTAAGGTCAAAGTTCAAGGTCAAAGGTGATCAACCATGGTATGCGACACATCGCCTTGATATTATCTACCCACATTCCAAATATCAAAAGCCTACCTCGAAAGATAAAAAAGTTACAGCCCGGACACGATTAGTTTCGGACGGACGGACAGACTGACCACTATAGGGCGTCCGCCACAAAGTGGCGGGGCCCTAATGATTCCAATAAAGAATGAATATTTCTTTTAATACTAGACTAATTTTTCTTGATTTTGACAGAAATTTACAAATAATATAAAATGTATTTATGCTTAAACTAACTTAACATCCTTTCTATTGACAAGATCAATATAAATGTAAATAAGAGGCTAAAGCTAGCCTGCTGGCTTGTCTAGTAATCAACATTCAACAAACACTTACCTTCCAAGTAGTGTAATAGGCCAGATTAAAAATTGCCTGCCTATAGAAACTATGACTTTTTATGGTGGTTTGATTAAACAGTTTCATATGAGCCAGTGGATATCACAATACTACACAACACTACTTGCCTGTTAAAATCAAATAAGGAGAAAATAAGAAAATCAACAGAAGTCAAATTAATACCTCATAAAATGCCAGAAATTCTCCTAGAGGTATACCATCTTTTTTGCACATGACAACCTGCCTAATCTTTTCTTTCAGTTCCTGATTGGCACTTTCATGACGTTCCTTTTTCTCTTCTTGTTCAGCTACAATGTACACTCGTGTTATATTAGGAATAAGTTTTAACACTGGACAGGAGATATTTTCTTACAATTTTTTAAACAAGGCTAAAAATTCAAGAAAATCTTTCATCTTAAATGCAATTAGTTAAACATCCAAACTCCTTCTGTTCTTTTTGTATCATATTTGCTTTTGTACATGTACATGTAGAAATGAGCTTTCAATAAAAGTACTAATAGCTTTTTGTGATAACATTACACACTAGGCTACATTTTAATTATATATTTTTAAAAAGTACTTAAATAAAATCTGATAATAAAGTGGTTTGTACAAGTCCATATAGTTGTATAAAAGTCATTTATATTTGTGTCAGCATATGTCGATATCAAAGATTAGCTTTATATCTAACCATTAGTTACTCAGGACCATCACATCAAGAATTGCTTTTTATATTTCATTGTGTTGGCATGTATTACATGTGTATTTCTTTCTTGAATTTGCAGGTGAAAAACTGATTGGTAGAATCATGATGACCTCTGACCTTTATTGTGAGATTTTCCAATGTGTAACAAATAAGGAACATTTGCTATGGCAAGTTCTAATTCTACATTAGAGGAAATTTACCTTTACCTATCTGGGAAAGCATTAGCCCACAGAGGGAAAGAAATGATCCACTTTATTATAAACATGGGTTTTGTTTAATTGTGTTGCCATGTGGACTCCAAGCTTTTAAATAGTAGCAACTGGTGAATGGGGTCCTGCTAAATTCAAACCCTTTATGACCTCATTTCCAACACTATTTAACAAGATCAGCCAACATATATACAATGACCTTCCATGGGCAAACTTACCTTTTTCTGGAGATTTCCGTGGAATTCTAGCATCAAACAGCACCCAGTCCCCTTTAGGTGTTGGTCTTTCTATCCTTATATCAGGGAAGCTGTTACATAATTCTATGACACTCATGTATCCCAGTTCTTGGAAATTCAATGCCTTGTTATATGTTGCCTAGATATATCAGAATATGTCAGTACTAAAACAATAACATGATGGTACTTCACAGTTCTAGAGGGAGAAAGATGGAGTACCTGGTGACCCGACCATGTGCAGGAAAACTGGCAATACTAGTACGTGTATATAATTTTGTCAAGTAGAATTGAAGGTGAGCACCTCTGCCCCAACTTGCAAACCCAGAGCTGACATGTAATAATTGTTTTAAATAATGGATTCTGGTTTTTTTTGTGAATAAGTATTTTGCATTTGCAGTGTTATGCATGGCCTCCTTTGCATCTATCACACAAATGAATAGGCTCTGCAGTTTGAGAGATAATTTGCAGACAACAATATTGTCATCATTGTTTTAATTTGTTGTTTCTGCTCCTTTGTACTGAAAGTCAAGTGTTTTACAAACTGCCTATTGAATCCCAATCAGTTCAATAGGTAAGGTCTGGCAGGAAATGGCCAAATTTGTGATTTTAGTTCAGTCTTATTTTGACAAAGTTTTAAGTTATAAAATTTCAGCATAAAAATTACACTGCATCATACAATATGGCAGCTTCAAACCAATAATTTGACCTTACTAGTTTTTTGGAAAGATTTCTTAATTTTTATTTTGATGGGGAAAATAAGTAATTTGTAAACACTATATTTGGCTTAAACTAGACTAGGCAATGCTCCACACTTATCTGAGATAGCTGTAATATAACTATGTTAAACTCGCATTCCTTAGAAAAAAGGTATTGTATCTGGGAGACACATATGATGCCCCAGCTAAATCCAAGGCCCATAATTTCCGTAAAAATCACTGGAGCGGAACAAAATGTAAACTTTATCTGCAACTCACCACTTTAGATTGCCATACCAAAACATACAAAAACAAAATTCCTTACCAATTATGAGTTAAAAAAATATGAATGGTAACCGACTGGTTATATTCCTTTATGTACACAAACTTTATATATAAATGGTATCTGACTTGTTCTCTGATAGACAAACTTTATATATAAATGGTATCTGACTTTTTCTCTGATAGACAAACTTAATATATAAATGGTATCTGACTTTTTCTCTGATAGACAAACTTTATATATAAATGATATCTGACTTGTTCTCTGATAGACAAACTTTATTTAAGGAATACTTCAAATTTCTGAACAGATTATACGATATAATATGGTTTGGGTCTGTTTACGCCTAATAAACTGCGAAGCGGTTTATGAATGGTGTAAACAGACCCAAACCATATTATATCGTAAAATCTGTTCAGAAATTTGAAATATTCCTTATAATTTAATTTTAACTATAAATCTTATCAATTTTTGCGGTAAAAACGTCGATGACGTCGTGGAACTATTTGAATTTTAACGGCGTTAGAATAGGTCATAGGTCACGCAAGTTATTTCTTATAATATGGGTTGCCCGATTTGAATTGACCAATCAGATTTCAGCTTACAAAGCAAATTAAATTATATATAAATGGTATCCGACTTGTTCTCTGATAGACAAACTTTATATATAAATGGTATCTGACTTGTTCTCTGATAGACAAACTTTATATACTAGTATAAATGGTATCTGACTTGTTCTCTGATAGACAAACTTTATATACTAGTATAAATGGTATCTGACTTGTTCTCTGATAGACAAACTTTATATATAAATGGTAAATGACTGGTTCATATTGGACTGAAAAATGATTCATATTCCACTGATAAATAAACCTTATACATGTATATAATGGTTAATGCCTGGTTCATATTCCACTGATAAATGACCCATATTCCACTGATAAACAAACCTTATATATAAATTGTAAATGTACATATATGACCTTATTTCACTGACAAACAAACCTTATATATAAATGGTAGTTGACTGGCCATTATTCCCTCTGGTTTTCCTGCCAACATCTATTAAAAAACAAAAAAAAAACAGCAATTTTAGTGTAATGGACTACTTACACAATAGTAAATGAAACTGTTGGCAATAGTAAGAAATATGAACTGACCAAGGGTAGTGGTTTGACCATTATTATTTATATATCAGTTTTCCTGGTCCATACCATGACCCATGGATAGTACAAATTTTATGGTGTTGCAAGTTAGTCTTCATATTAGAAAATAACCATGAGTTAGAGGACTGCCATGCCATTATAAGTTTCTGTGATTACTGCTTTTTCATTATGTAATATCTATTTCCATCACTTAATGATGTAATAAAACTATCATATCAATATGTTTATTAAATTAAGACTATGTTGCCATCTATGATTTGACTACTTAATTACCCAAATCGTTCACATCCTGAATATAGCCAAAATACTGCTAGCTGGATGTAAAGCAAACATCCAATCAATCAATCTACTAAGATACTACCTCACTTGTGAAGAACGTTTTGCAATCTTATGAGAAAACAAATAATTAAAAAAAAATAGATCACAATCATTTTAATTCATGGAATAACATTAAATACACCCAGTTATTAGGTAGGCAGTCAATTGTGACTAGTTCTAAGGTGTTAAATACCAACAGGTTGACAAGTATTAAATTGTAAAATGTTCTTAGTTGATCAGGCAGTCAACAGTGACTTGTTCTAAGGTGGTAAATAGTGACAGACAGTGGCAGTTTGTGAGGTGGTCAATAGTGTCTAGTTATCAGTTGTTTAAAAACGACAGTTTGTCAAGAATATTAATTGTGAAATGTTCTCATGTGGTCATGAATAGTGAATGTTTGTCAAGCAGTCAATAGTGACAGGTTCTCGGATAGTAAATAGTGACTGGTAGTAGCAGGTTGTCAGGCAGTCAATAGTGAACGGTTCTTACGGTGACAGGTTGTCAGGCAGTCAATAGTAATAGGTTCTCAGGTTTTTTTTAAAGTGGTAGCTTGTCAAGAATTGTGAAATGTTCTCATGTGGTCAATCATGAGTTGTTCTCAGGTAATTAAAATCAACACAAGTTGTAAAGCATTTATAAGTGAAATGTTTTCTGGTCGTTAATAGTGGCTGTTTTCAGGAATTCAACGGTGACTGCATGGTTGCAAGGCTGTTTTTCAACATTATCCATTATTCCTCTTATACCTTAAGATTTGGCATTCAAAAGAACCCCAAATGGTAACCAAGCAGTAAGATATGACATTCCTAATTATATATATAAATACATAGTTTTGCTTACCTCTCTGAGTTCATTCTGTAATTTGTCTTCGACCTCTGGTTCATGACTGTCTGAACTTGACAAGCTCTCCCTACCAACTGATGTCTGATCTCCGCCACTGGCACTTCTTTTCATTCCTAAACAACTCACACCATTAATTATTTTTATTCTTATTTTCTCCAAATAAGATACTTAGAAATGGCACAGGCATTTAAAGAAAATGACAAATTGAGCTATAGCTGTAATGACAAACTGACCTACATGTACAGTTTTAACACAGATTTTTTTTACTTCTCACATAAAGTGAAAGTTCTTTTCTATGTGGGCATCATACATGTCATATGTCATTGGTTTTTTCAAAACTATCGGACATTTTCGCTGAGTCATAGGTAGTGTTTCCTATTCCTGGATTTGACTTTTCCCTAGACATGTCAATGAGTAACTAGTGTCTAATTAGAGGCAAGCACTGCTTACTTGTCTGGAGCACCTGAGTGCACCAATGGTTTTTATTGGGTTTGGGTTACTCTCTGTTTTTGTGTTGTGCTGCGTATGTTTGTCTATATCCGGATTTGCAACTGTCATTGACTCTTGGCTCTATTTGTTAGTTTCATTTGCTATTTTTCTTACATCTTCGAGGGTTAATAAATTTGTGGACTGACAGTTTCAAATATGCAAAAAACTGAGATATGGATAAAAAATAAATAATGACAACAAATCCTTTCCACTGTTGATAATAAATATTAACTTAGAAAGCAGACACAAAATCCTAGCAAGAACTGCAGCTGGACAACACAAAATTGCCTTAATGGTGTTAAAACCCCGTTGAAACAAACCAAAAACAAATGGGAGTGAGTATGTTACTTAGCCTTGTAGGAGCACATATTGAGTTCACACCCAGTAGAGCAGGAACAGTCTTATAAGGACACTTGTGGAATTCTCACCCAGTTGAATAGGAACCGCCCAGTTTTAGAAGAATACTGACTAGTTTCCCTCAGAGAAGCAGGAACCCACCTAAGAAGAGCTATTCCCCTATTGGCTTAGGAACGGCATAGCCTTGTAAGATCACCTATTGAGTTCCTTCTTAGTGCATTAGAAATATCCATGTAAGGATACCTACTAAGTTAACCCCCATGCAGCAGAACAGCCATCCTTTTAGTTCTCCCCTAGTAAGGCTTGGCCTTATAACAGCACATTTTGAATTCATCTATGGTTAAGCAGGAAGTGCTTAGTTTTAAAAGAGTACCTGATGAGTTCTAGCTAAGTAAAGCCAAAACTGCTTAGTCTTTAAAGAGAACCTGTAGAGTTCCCCCTAGTGGAGCTGGAACAGCTTTATAAGAGCAATAGTCAAGTTAATACCCAGTGGAGCAGGAACAGCCTTATAAGAGCACCTGTTGAGTTAACACCCAGTGGAGCAGGAACAGTCTTAAAGAGCACCTGCTGAGTCAATGACTTCTGGAGCGGGAACAGCCTTATAAGAGCCCCTGTTGAGTTAATTGCCAGTGGAGCAGGAACAGCCTTATCAGAGCAACTGTTCAGTTAAATGTCGAGTTGAGCAGGAACAGCCTTATTAAAGAGCAACAGTTGAGTTAATGTCAAGTGGAGCAGGAACAGCCTTTTTAAAGATCAACAGTTGAGTTAATGCCCAGTACAGCAGGAACAGCCTTATAAGAGCAACAATCGAGTTAACGTCCAGTGCAGCAGGAAACAGTTTAGCATTACAAGAGGACCTGTTGAGTTAACCCCTAGTGGAGCAGGAATTGCGTAGCCTGTTGAGTTGACCCTAAAAATGGCTGAGCCTTATTAGACCACCTGTTTAGCTAACTTCGAACATAGTCTGTTTGTTGAAAAAGTGTTAGTATTTTGTATATATAAATTTTCAATTTTTCTCCCGATTTTCTCTTATTCTAAATGTTGGTTATCGTTTTGTGTATCCTGTCCCAGATAAGTAAACAATCAACTGTACTGTATCCCTGTATTAAGTGCACATTAAAGCACAAAAACATATTGTATATCTGTAATAACAGTTGAACATAAATTTATCAGTGACCTTTTTAAAGAACCCTTCGGATATGTTTATACATACTCTCGTGGCAATAAATCAGAGGGGTAGCCAGATTATAGAATTAATGTATCTATCAAGTGAAAATATAATGCCCTATTAGTACATCAAGTTCTAATGAAGTCACCCTTAAAAGATAAAACATGCCAATGAATAAATGCTCTTGTCTTTTTATTTTGGCAAAAGTGAAAAATTTATATATTTCTATTACAGACAACTATATGTTTTTGTTGAGTTTTGACAAAAAATTTAATGAATAAAATTTAACATTACACCAGATTAACTAGTACCTCTTCCTCGTCCTGGTTTCTGTTGAGCTACTACTCTATATGGCATCACGTTGATAGATTCTTGTGATCTCGTGTCATTTGGAGCTCTGTTTTCATTGTTTATCAACTTTTCTTGTTCTTTTTTGACGCCTGCTGGTAGAACCCTCCACTCTCCACCCTGATATTCTTTGAGTACAATAATGTCAGGAAGTGAGTACAGAAGCTCCATTAAAGAAACAAACCCTAGTCTTTTAAAAGAAAACATTGAGCCAAAGCGTTTGGAATATGCTGTTTCCAAATGTGTTAAAGGCAAACCATTTGAGTAACATCTAAAAAGTTCTGAAATATTTTTTTGAATGTAATGTGGAACTGAAGATGACACTTGTCTCCGCTGGGCTGCTCTGTGGGGAGGGCCTTTTCTTGTAGCTGCATATTTTTGTTTGTTGGGTATTTTTTGTTTCGACACCAATTTAGCTATGTGTCTAGTTGTGTCATCCGCAATTACCTCAAGGACCATCATACCCCTTTTGTATGTAATATGCAAAACATCTCTCATGTCTCTAAGCATATCTTCCAGCATTGAATAGCCGAGTTCTCTGTAAGGAATAGGTCTCTCCATGTATATGTTGAAATCCCTTCGCAGTTCTTCTATTGTCAGAGCCACTGGACTTGACATCAACAACGCCCTGATTTCTTTTTCAATTTCATGCTTTTTATAAGCCACATCCGTCATTTTCAAAAGGCTTAAAAACAAGCTGAAATGTTGTCTTTCTTTCGCGCCACTCTATCAAATCTAGTACTGTTTCCACTGTGATGTTGCATGCATGTGTGCTTCAATAAAACCTAAATTAATATCTACAGATCCCGTTTGTTTGTTTTTTTTTTTTCTTGTTTTTTTTTTTATGAATTTAATCTTACTTATATAAAATGGCAAAAGATCAATTATGTTGGAATTAAGATTTCTGATAAAATAAAATCAGTCTATTGGTTAGATACATTTATATAATTTTATTGTTACGTCAAAGACCTCCAGCTAATGGTTACATGACAACTCGGACCAAAACAAATTCGGACTATTGCCAACTCGGACTATAACCAATTCGGCCCACACAAATTCGGACCATGACAAATTCGGACCATTGCCAATTCGGACTACCAATAATAATGTTAATATTTACAATATATTAAAACACAAACAAAGATTATAATTTTTATTTATATATTTGACATGTCAACAATAATAGCAATATAAATATAACAAAAATATACAGCATACACAAAACAAGTTTAAGCTAAAACACAATATTTTAAAGGTTCAGTCATTAACTGGTCCATATACAGCACCACACTGCTTCAGCAACTGTGACGCTGTCAGTTCACCCTCCTCGTACTGTTCCCATACTTGGTGCAGTCTGCCTTGTAATTCTTTATATTTCGTTCTTTGCTCTCGTAGTAGCTGCTGCTCACACACCAGTCGTTGTGTCAAAGTAACAAGGTCAGCCTCCCGTTGCAGTGCAGGTATCAGGATGTAGAAGGACACTTTGGCTTTACCAATGTCTTTGTTAATTCTCGTGTGCCATCCTTAAAAAGATAAATGAAACAAAATTAAAATTGTTCAGCGACGGTTTATACAAAAACATTTTATTTACCGTAATAATATATTATAAAGAATATCATATTTCCTCACTATATTAAGGTGAAATGATTATTTCAATATTTACTCATTACATTTAAAATTTTAAATTTAAAATGATGAAAAAATACCTTCTACATCATTATTAGTTCTTATACTGGTCTGGTAGATGCTCCAGTTGCGCGGTAACCATGCAGAATTGCTAATCCACTGGTTGTCCACGTAGGCTACAAGCTGCTTTAGTTCTGTCGATGTAGCTCTCTCTGACAGCTGGTCAAATGCAGGCTGGATGTCTATGGCTGGTAAAAAGGGTAGAGCCATGAGTGACCTGATGTACCTATACTCAGGTCCTCGCTTGCCGTAGGTGGTCTTTAATCCCAAGTCCTGTACCTTTCGCCAAACAGCCTGGCTGAAATGGAACGCACAGCCTTTGATGGTGGTGTTCGGGAACTCCTGGCGAATGGCTTTCCAGGCTCCTACAAAAGACAAAATGGTGTTAATACATATAAACTAAGTAAAATTAATGAATATGTAAATAGAGAATAGATATGTACACATTTTCTTCAGAAAATATTTAAAATAAATTATTTATTTATTTATTTGTTTGAGATGCTGGAAAATATGTAAAATCAATAAATATATCTTGATTATTTATTTATTTTCCTTACAGCAACATAGTCACAAGTCTTTCTGCGGGACATCAGCACAAACACCAGTGGTATCTGTTTGGTACACTCCCCACTGCGTATGAAAGCATGGATGGACCATAACTGTTGAAACTGTGCGGGTAAAACCTTGAATGTTCCATCGCAGAACCATCTTTTAGCATGTTGTAGAACCTAAAGCTGATTGGGACTGGCAAATAGGATGTGACGCTCTGTGTCGTTCCGTATATCACCGATCAAGAAGTCTTGACACTGAAGATAGTCTTGGTCAATCTGTAAAACACAAATATAAATATATTAAAATATTTTAATGGCAACTATTGTAATTCATAAAATTAGATAAAATATATTAACTTACAACAAAGCTCAGGTCTTTTGGCTCTTCTGGTCGAAGTTCTTCTCTTACTCGGCTGCAGAGTCTGTTCAGGTTCTTTACATTCGGCAGCTGGTGGTCGTCTGGTTCTATGTGCTCAAGCATAAGGTCTTCCACTATACGACGGGCAGGCTTATGGACATCTTGACGGCTCTGTAACTTTACCTACAAAAAATAATATTTATTGGTTCAAATACAATAATTGATCAAGACCTGTATTAAGACAATAATTATAATACATACGAATTATGTTTACAAAATTACAAGTATACTTTGTATTTTGGAAACTACATGGTAGAACTATTGTGTTTATACATAAATGGCAAATAGTTTATAAATAGAAAAAAAAATATTATTTCTCGTTGGATAAACATACAGAGAATGGAAATATGAAATCATCGCAATTGGCGCTTGATCGAACTGTAAAGCATTAAAGAATAATTATTTTCACACCTCTTTTGCAATGATGACCTTTTTCAGAGCTCCTTTATCTGCTTGATGGATGTGCTGCCGAGTATTCAATTTGAAGGAGTCTCCTGTCTGGGACACTGTTGCTGGACAGTTCACTTTTGCGGATCGCTTAGCACAACGCCAATATGTAAAGTTGCCTTTGGTTGACTGAAAAAAAAATTAATTAACCAAAGATCAATAATAACAATAAAAGAATGAACTATGCATAAAAACTATACATAAAAACACCATGATATATATGAATAAAGCTAAAAAATTGCGTTATTAGATACCATTCACGTAATCAAATTTCTATTCAGAAAGAAATGTTTAATATATATATACATATAATACCTTTTTGGTGTAAGTGTAGCCATCACTGCTAACCAGCTTAAGTGCACCACGTTCTGTTCCTTTTTCTACCAGTGTGTATGTTACATCTTCGTCGGTAATATGGTTTCAGGTAGGTCTGGCTCCTGCATTGATCTGTAAAAGAATTGTTATTTAAAAATGCATTGAAGATTCGTTGTTTCGTTTAATTTGTACAAACAGATTTGCAACACTAACTAGACACCATGATATAGCCGACTTGCAGAACAATTAAAAACTGGACACTATGATATAGCTAAAAAATTGCTGAAAAAATAGCTGAACAATTTCTGAAAGTGCAATGAGCGTTGTTTTAATTAATTTACTCACGTTTCATGAACCTCTGGCTCAATGTTGTTGACTTGTCTTTGGATGTCGAAAGACGCCGTCAAATTAGCTGGCTGATCAGTTGTCTCTGATGGTGAAGTTGGTATATTCTGGACTGGGGTGCTACGTGGAGTTGGTGACTCTGCAGTTGACTGTGATGGTGATGTAGGTTGATTATGTGCTGGGGTGCTAGGTGGAGTTGGTGATTTTGCTGTTGCCGCACTAATGAAAGATAGGGAAAAGTTTCCTATCTCTACTGTGTTGTCGCTGATCTGTGTTGACTCGGTTGGAATACTGCAAACAATGCAGATGAATTCCGTTGCACCATGTTTAACCATTTGGCGGTATTGATTCTGAGTTATACCTGTAATTTAATTGCAGATAATGAATATACGATTTGATTATTATGACACGTGCGAATAATTAAATTATAGATAAGAATTAGATAATGCGCATATCTGTAACAACATTTTCTTGGTATCAAAACTTATATAGAGCCAGCCTTTGAATAATATATTTTTACTGGCAATAGAATATAGTGTTGTATATGGCACGTGCCAAAATATACTGTGTGAGTGAATAAATTTATTTAAATATATTATGCGTATATCTGTAACAAATTTTAACAAGATTTTAATAAGAACCTTAATGAAAAATAATAAAATTTACCGTGTTGCATATTCTATGCTGCCACCTTTCACATCTGTCGCACTGTAAAGCGTGCTGCCTTGACGAAACTTTACGATGGCAATCTACACATCTGTTTGAAGCATCCATTTTAGAAATGACAAAAACCATAGTGGAAATGTTTTTATATATCATAACTTCAAAGTCGGCTTTTTGTTGTTCCAACATTACGATTGAGAAAATATAGTACCAACCAAGCTTACTTTGAATTCAAAACTAAAGGAGGCCATATCATGTTTCTGTTTGTACACCTCTTAATTAAGTTAATTACAAACAACATTGTGTTACAATAACCCTTTATATTCTATTTATTTATTAATTATGTGCAATCATAACGACCAATACAAAATCATAAGCAATTAAAATTTCATCAAAAAACCTTTAATTAACATTTGTATAATGAAAAAGCGATGGTCAATTAATTTTAATCAATTATTACAATTATTACATTTATAGGAAAATAAAACTTAATATTATCAACTAAATATTATATACTTTTATTTTATAGTCCGAATTTGTGCACCGTAAAATCCCTATTTTGAAACAGTAGGCCGAATTTGTTATAGTCCGAATTTGTTATAGTCCGAATATGTAATGGTCCGAATTTGTTTTGGTCCGAGTTGTCCGGTGACCCCAGCTAATGTTGATACATTTGAACGTTCTTTCAATCCATAAAGTTTTAAAAATTAATGTATTATGATTTTTAGGTACTGCATTACTTTCCAGTTATTTATTATTATTTTTTTCAGTAAAATTATTCTTCATATTCTTTTAAAAATTCTTCGTGTCGGTTCTTGACGCCTCTTGTCGATAAATCAGTGTTTCCGGGATTGACATAGCATTATTTAGGTTTTATACATTGGCATCCAACATAAAAGTTATGGGATCTTTGACATTTCGTGTAGCCTTCAGACGCTGTTTCATTGAATATACTAAGAAAACAAAAGTATTTAGTGAGAAAATTAATAGATCTGAGAGACTGAAAGGCGTTTATAGGATCAATAGGTGACAGATCGTTTGCCATTTTCTGGAAAAAAATATATAATTCCACCATGGCATAGGCTACACTATCTGTATCTATATACTGTATAGATATAGCTTGATTCCTTCAGGGACAGTCTTTACTAGGAATCCGGGTCGTTTCGCCCCGAAACCCGTTCGCCCCTGGGTAGTTTCGTCCCGAATCCAGTTCGCATCGAGTCGTTTTGCCCCGATTCCCGTTCTCCCTGGGTCGTTTCGCCCCTTTTTTTATATGATATATATTTTTTCATAACGTGTGCTTGTGTTATGGTTTCTTTAATAATTTACTATTTTTTTGTTGAAGTGCATTAACTTATATGTTGTTACCGTTACCAGTCATTTCGTACCATAACCAAATCGTACCATCCAAATCGTACCATAATTAAAACCATTTCGTACCATAACCATTTCGTACCATATGGGGAAGTGTATTAATGAAAACCTGTATGCATTTCAGCATAATATTGCTCTTTCGATCAAAGTGGTAAATAGAAATAAAAACTATTTTTATTTTTAATTTTTAAATTTATTAACATCATCATTCCGTCATAACATAAAATATCAGATAACAACGTAATGACACAGATAAAAAATATGTTTTAAAGCGTAGCAACTATTTTAACATGAACTACTATTTTCAATATTGTTACAATCAATTGTCTTTCATAACAGCACTGGGAAAGAAACTTTTTACGGAAAGTCCTTGCGAAATGCGTGTCCCTGTCGATCGTAGATCCGTTCGGCGTGCTCCATCAATTGCGGGACTGTGAAATCGTTTGTCAGCGGAACGTTATAGGTGGAGGTGACGCTACTTTCTTGGTGGTTCTCCAGTATGAGGGGAGCGTTGGCCTCGTAGATGCTTTCATATCTTATTAATGAATAATAAAACCATATTTGTTTACACAACAAGTATTTCAAATAACCCTTTTTTAATTAATAATATTGAAAATCTTCTTTAGATTAATTTAAATATTTTTTTACGAATATTTGGAAAAAATACATTAAAGTATTTCAATTTTTCGCATTCTACGAAATTGTTTACATATGGTTCGATATTATTTTCATATGGTACGAAATGGTAATAAGTTATGGTACGATATGACATTTTGATGGTACGATTTGGTAATTTTGGGTACGAAATGGCAATGGTACGATTTGGTAATGGTACGAAATGACTGTAATTCGTTGTTACAAGTGATTGCGTGCTGAGTTAGTCGTATAGTAGGACCTCACGGTATCGATCTATTTATGAATCCACTTATTTTCGTCAACCATAACCATAGACATCGTGAAGGTTGAGTGTGAAATGATTGCCACTGGTGTGGCACATATTTATATATTCTGGAGAGTTTTACAGCTAATTTTGTTTTTGCTAATCAAACATTTCACAAATTATTTTGAACTTAAATTAACTGACACGGTGGCACAAGCTGTAAAGCTCTAGGTCAAAGGTGTTTCTTAATTTGATTGAAATTTAATTTAATAGAATTATTTTGATGAAGTAATTAACAAATGACATTACAATTGTTATAAATTTTTATACACAAATTCGAATATAATTTTGTATTTATTTAGAGGAGCGAAAAGACCTAGGGCGAAACGACTCACTTTATAGGTGCGAAACGACCCATGCGAATCGACCCAGGGCGAACAGGTAATCGGGGCGAAACAACCCGACACCCTTTACTAGTATAGACTGTCCCTGATTCCTTGAGAATTTTTTGTTTTATCTCATCACTAAATTTTTTTGTTTCATTTGTCACACTTTAAGTTGAATCTGTGCTGAAATAATGATGTGTAAACGTTATCGTTAATTAACTGATGTTATTCCCCCATTTACCTGATGCTAATCTGAGGTAGAACCCCAGCTGTTTTACTCACCTGTTGCCTATGGCTATTGTAACATCTACTAATGAGGTTAATTAGATAAAATTCGATTGGCACTGAAAAACATTACAAAATCTTTATTTCAATATCATATAGTCTTTTGTGATAACGGCCAGTTTTTTTAACAGAAAGGAAAAGGAGAAAAATTGGGGGTCCCATATATATATCTTACATTTGTTTACATTTTAGGGAGGAATATTTTGAAGTGTAAGGCTCTGGGGAGATACCTAGCTGGAAGAACCTGGCTGTGGGTGTTGACATACATATAAAATAATAAAAATAACATAATTTACCAGTGAATCTAATTAATAAACATTGTTCCTATGTTTTATAATTTTTACATAAAAATGCATCGATTAAAATGTAATTCATTCATACCTGTCAAAAAATAATTTGTTTTGAGGTGTTCTTTTTGTATTTTGTGGATAAAAGAATGGACTCAGATATACAAGCTATATGTAGTTTAAATGTCAGATTTACTAGAAATTCTACTTTCTGAACAGGGGCCTCGGTGGCCGAGTGGTCAAGGTAGTTCGTCTACTATTGATCACGTGGTCTGTCAACACTGAGATTGCGGGTTCGATTCTCATTGCAGGCAGGGTGTACTCGACTCCAATCTTAATTGACAAGGATTGCCAGTTTTCCTACCGCAGGTCGGGGGTTTTCTCCGGGTACTCCGGCTTCCTCCCCCAATAAAAACTGGACGCCATGATATAGCTGAAAAATTGCTGAAAGTGGCATTAAACACCATCAAACAAACAACAAACAAACAAACTTTCTGAACACATATATTGATTTGATTTAGAAGTTGGCAACAAAAAGAGTATTATGATATGCATCTTGTTTAATTATTCCAGTAGAAAAAGTAATTTTGTGTGTGCTGAATGTGCCATTGATTTAGTACCAGTTTGTCAATTCCCAGATTGCGGATTAGCTGATATCAGACCAATTAAGAACAATCAACAAGGTGTATACATGAATGATTGTAGATTTACATATTCATTCTACGTAATATTGATGGGAAAGATGTGAAATTTAATTATGAGCTTATCATCATGATCATATTAATTTTGAAAAATGGCCCAAGCCCAAACGTAATCATCGTCGGAAACCCACGTCCGGTCGCGCTCTCGCTTTGCTACCACTTACCGGACGTGGGTTTCCGACGATGAAACGTAATTTTCCTATACACACCTAATTCTTTTTGTTAATTGTTCCTAATTTGTTGAATAATACGGAATCAGCAAAGTGGACGTGGCAAACTGGGAATCAGCATGGAATACTACTGTGGCATTACCATGACTTACAACTTGTTTGGTTATTTGGTTATTTTAATAGAAATGATGTTAATCTCTGGTATCTACATTTAGTTAGAAATATCATATGTTAATCCATGGTATCTTCTTTTTATTAAAAGTAGGGCATCTAATAGGACATTACATTGCATTGTTTTGAACATTGCATAAACACTTTGTACTGAATTATAAAATGTTCCTATAGGAACAGCTAAGCATGATATAACAGTCCGTCTCAGCATATAATTTTTACCTTGAACTTGGATCTATAAAAGTACTTAAAATTGTCCCAACTCAAAAACTGCTGGGTAAAGTTTAAACACATTCTGTTGACATAAATTTCATTTTATGATCGGGGGCCTCGGTGGCCGAGTGGTCAAGGTAGTTCGTCTACTATTGATCACGTGGTCTGTCAACACTGAGATTGCGGGTTCGATTCTCACTGCAGGCAGGGTGTACTCGACTCCAATCTTAATTGACAAGGATTGCCAGTTTTCCTACCGCAGGTCGGGGGTTCTCTCCGGGTACTCCGGCTTCCTCCCCCAATAAAAACTGGACGCCATGAAATAGCTGAAAAATTGCTGAAAGTGGCGTTAAAACACCATTCAAACAAACAAACATTTTATGATCGGAAAACCACAAACTGATAGCCATAAAAAAATTTGAATTGGCCCAAGTGAAAACTTTACATGTGTGCAAATTTTAAACAATATCTGTTGACACGCTCTCATATGGAAACCACTGAAGCACGGACAGACACTCATATCCATACAAGGAGTATCACATAATCTCCGACACTTTGTGTGGTGGGGTATACAAATTTTGCATATATCCACAAAGACATTATTTAGCATTTAATTTTTGTACCAGATATATTTTATGTAAATAAAAATAAAAATAAATTTCAAAATCAAAACATGAACCCAAATTTTTGAACTATAAGTGGTGTAGTTAAATATGACACGTTTTGCTATATTTTTAAATTTTGTTATTATAATGTAGTGGATGCAGCAAATATAAGTGACTCTAAGATGACCATTGAAGAAGATTTTTGAAATTTTTTGTAATGACAAGTCACAAAAGAGTATTCTGTATCTATTAGAATGACATACATGTCAAAATATCTATTTTTCTAATACTGTAGTTAAAAATTTCTAAGTAATGCATTTAAAATGAACTATTTTTTCCAATAGTTGATATTACTAAATTGTCATATGTATATATTGTTTGTTTGAACTGTGTTTAAGGCCACTTTCAGCAATTTTTCAGCTATATCATGGTGTCCAGTTTTTATTGGGGAGGAAGCCAGAGTACCAGGAGATATATAAGAAACCCATTTTAAATTGGCTAAATCTTTCAACTGTTTAATATTACTGAAATGTTACTAGTATATAAATAATCTTTTAAATATTAGCTACCTCACCATTAAAATAATTTACAGATCAACCTGTGATTTTGGGACAACTTTATATGAAGAACATAAGTTTCAAGCCTTAATAATAATTTCTACCATTCTCAGTTTTCTAAATTGTTGTTTACTTCTTTACCAAGGATGTACAGGTTTGCTGAATATCAAACAAGAATTACTCCCCTTGTTAAAAGATATCCGAGTCACTCAGATACTTGTACAGCAAACATTGTGTAATCTATTATTTTAATGTAACAGTTGATGTCTTCATCACAATTAACAATTTAATGTAATGCATGTTAATTGGAAGTATTCTTTTACATGTTTAGCTCACCTGGACCGAAGGTCCATGTGAGCTTTTGCTATCACTTGTCGTCCGTCGTCTGTCGTAAACTTTTTCAAAAATCTTCTCCTCTGAAACCACTGGGCCAATTTTTTTCAAACTTGGCCACAATCATCCTTAGGGTTCCTAGTTTCAAGTTTGTACCCAGGGTGTTGATCAACAGACAAATATGGCCGCTGTTACTAAAAATAGAACATGGGGGTCAACACAGGTTTTTAATCATTATCTAAAAAACTATAATAGCTATAGAGAAAACCGTTACTTCAAATTGATCAGCACATTAAGGTCTACAATAGTTGCTTTTAGTGTGAAGTTGTGTATTGGCTTCTTGTAGGAGTTATTGCCCTTTATTGACGATTTTTGACAAAATTTTTGGTATTTACAATATAACCTGAAAACTATACGAGGTAGAGTGAAACTGTAAATGGCAAAAATGATCAGCAATAAAAGCCCTACAATTCACTTGACTGGTCTGAAATTGACAGATAACTCCTTATATGAGTTATTGCCCTTAAATGGTAATTTTTTATGAAATTTTCCGTTTTTGTCCTGTTACTTTAAAACTATAACAGCTAGAGTAAAACTGTAAATAGCAAAAATGATCAACAATACAAGCCCTACAATTCACTGTATTAGTCTGAAATTGTCAGATGACTCCTTATAGGAGTTATTGCCCTTAAATGGCAATTTTTTATGAAATTTTCTGTTTTTGTCCTGTAACTTGAAAACTATAGCAGCTAGATTGAAACTGTAAATTGCACAAATGATCAGCAATAAAGACCCTACAATTCACTTGATTGGTCTGAAATTGTCAGACAACTCCTTAAATAAGTTATTGCCCATAAATGACAATTTTTTATGAAATTTTCCGTTTTTGTCCTGTAACTTAAAAACTGTAACAGCTAGAGTGAAACTGTTAATAGCAAACATGATCAGCAATACAAGCCCTACAAATTACTATTTAAGTCTAAAATTGTCAGATGACTCCTTATAGGAGTTATTGCCCTTAAATTGCAATTTTTTATGAAATTTTCCGTTTTTGTCCTGTAACTTAAAAACCATAACAGCTAGAGTGAAATAATAAATTGCAAAAATGATCAGCAAAAAAAGCCATACAATTCATTTTATTGGTCTGAAATTGTCAGATGACTCCTTATAGGGGTTATTGCCCTTAAATGACAATTTTGTTATGAAATTTTCCATTTTTGTCCTGTAACTTGAAAACTATAGTAGCTAGATTAAAACTGTAAATTGCACAAATGATCAGCAATAGAAGCCCTACAAATGATTGCTTAGTCCAAAATTGCAAGATGACTCTTTATAGGAGTTATTGCCCTTTCATTATGAATTTGGACAAATGAACAGTTTTTTAATTATAAATTAGTCTATAACACACCTATTAGTAGAGTAAAACTGTAAATTTCTAAAGTACCCTAAAGGACAATGCCTAAAAACCATTTAATTTTCAGAAATTGTCGATGGCACCTTATAGGAGTTATTGTATTTAACAAATTTTTTGAAGAAATGTTTAGTTTTTGCACAGTAACTTAAAAGCTATAACAACTAGACTGAAACTGTTAATTTCAAAAATTTTAATATAGTTTAAGTCATTTGGATTCCAGGTGAGTGATTACAGGCTCCTGGGAGCCTCTAGTTTAATGTTGTGCCTACTACACTTGTCCCAGTGTATATATATATTAATGCTCTGATTATGTGATACATAACCAGGTACTTTAATTTTTAGCTCATCTGGGTCTATGTGAGCTTTTGTCATCACTTGGTGTTCATTGTCCGTCAGTCGTTAACTCATCTTCACACCTGAAACCACTTTGCCAATTGTTTTAAACTTGACCACAATCTTCCTTAGGGTAACTATAGCTAGTTTCCAATTTGTATCCGGTGTGTTGATCCATGGACAAACTTCACCACTGTTACTAAAAAAAAGAACAGGGAGAGTTAAACACATATTTTTGTGTCAATTTCTCAGAGTTATATTAGCTAAAGAAAACTGTTCATGCAAATTTATCAGCACATTAGGCTAGACAAACTTTCAAATAGTCTGGAGTTGGGTAATGACTTCCTGTTAGAGTTATTGCCCTTTTATTACAATTTTTGATAAAATTTTCAGTTTTTACAAAGTAACTTGATAACTATAAGAGCCAGACTGACATTGTTAATTTGCAAAAATTATCAGCAAGACAATGTCTACAAATCACTTAGTTGGTTCAAAATTGTCTCATCGCTCCCTAATGGTGTACTGTTATTGCCCTTAAATGACAATTTTTAAAATAAAATTGCTAAACAGCTCAATTGAAACTGTAAATTGCAAAGATAGCTTAGTTTAATTGTCTTCCAAGTGAGCACCTACAGGCTCATAAGAGCATCTAGTTTTCTCTTTATTGTATTCTCTTGTTGTCATTTCTTTGTAAACTATTAACATTCAACATGAAATACATGTATTATAATTTATCTTTACAGAGGTACTAGATTGTCAGCTGTTGTTGGCCTTATTGGTATTTCAAGATGTTTTCTGGGTTTTTCCAAAAAGCCTGATGAAGATCCAGTTCTGGATAATGTTAAAAGGGCGAGGTTAGCTTCAGCAAGACTTAATGACAAAGACGCAGAGAAATATTACCATGATGCTTTGTATGCTGTTGAAACCAAATTCAGAGAGAAGGAAGTATCACGGAAAGACTATCTTGATGCAAAGACATATATATATGATGGTTTGGCCGATATAGCTTTACGAGAGAAAAATTTGCAAAAGGCAGAAAAACTATACAAAGAAACAATGAAAGTATTTGCACAAAACGGTAACGATGAGAACAGCAATGCTTTTGTAGAGCTTACAATCAAATTAGGCAGCATTTATGCCATGACAAATAGAGACAAAGAGGCAAAATTGGGGTATCAGTATGCAATTAAAGTACAAGAAGAGAAAATTGAAAAGGACCCTGGAAGTAGCCCAGATACTTACGCATTGCTAGGACTTGCTCTAGAAAGTTATGCTAGATTCTTGTTAATTCACAAGCATGTAGAGGAGGCAGAGCCATTATTTATACGATCGGAAAGTATAGCACTAAAACTTTTAGGGAAAGATCATCCTCAGCGTATACTTATCTTAAATGACATTGCAACAGTACAGATAATGCGGGGGCGTCTCAAGGAGGCAGAGGATACATTGAAAAGTGCAGTATCTGTAGGAACTGCTGCTAATGTGCCAGAGCTCCCAGCTCTGTACTCAAATCTAGGAGCAATCTACCTTAGGACTTCAAGGTTAGATGATGCAGAAAAGAATTGTGGGATTGCTCTTAATAAAGCAAAAGAAAACAAGGATAAATTTGCCCAGAATCAAGCTGAATTTTGTCTGAAGAAAATTCTGGAAGAAAGACAGAAAGGAATGTTATCTACTTAAGATTTCTCTAGTTGTCTGAATTTTAAAGTATTTATTACAATTGAAGATAATTAAACAAAACAAGGTGATACATTCGTTTGATTTTCTTTTCTTCTATTTTATATATCCCAATACTCGTACAACACATATTTTTCTCACTTCTTACTAAACATCTTAAAAAATCTGAAATCCTTTATTGGTGCGTTTTTGTTTATTTGAATGGTGTTTAACATCACTTTCAGCAATTTTTAAGCTATCTTTGCATCCATTTTTTATTGTGGGGAGTACCAGGAGAAAACCCCCAACCTTCGGTAGGAAAACTGGCAATCCTTGTCAATTAAAATTAGGTTGAGCGTACCCTTCCTTCGGTAAGACTCGAACCCACAACCTTAGTGTTGACAGACTACGTGATGAATAGTAGATGAACTACCTTAACCACTTGGCCTCCTTTATTGGTAATCTTTTAAAATTGTATTAGTTTGTTTGAATGGTGTTTAATGCCACTTTCAGCAATATTTCAGCTTTATGATGGTGTCCAGTGTTTTCTGGGTGAGAAAGCCAAAGAAAATGGCAATCCTTGTCAATGAAGATTTGGAGTCGAGCCCACCTTTCCCCAGTGAGACTTGAACCTGCAGCCTCAGTGTTTACGGACCATCTTAACCACTCGGCCACAGACGGCCCTAATCCCTTTAAATAGATACTTGTAAAATGAAATAACAAGTATGCCAGTTTGCATCTATTTAGCCCCATAGGATGACATACGTTAGTAACAATAGTAAACAGAATTTTATTATAGAAAACAACTTATTCTTATGTAAATAACTGGAATGGGGCATGTTTATTCATGTTCATTATAATAAAAAAACGTGTACTATGATGGACATTATTAAATAGGTTCAAAATAATGATTTTCTTGATAATTTTTGTTTGATGTCATAGGTTATCATCTTGTTGCAGAGCCCCATGTCGGTAAGCCCCTTATTGGTAGGCAAAGTCGATGTTGGTAGGATGATACCCTTATCGGTAGTCAGAACCCCACGGTGGAAGACGCATGTTCGTATGGAGAGCCCAAGTTCTTAGAGCCTTTAAGTTGGTATTCAGAGACATGTTGGTAGGCATGAGCCCCTTGTCGGTAGGCATAGCCTAATGTCGGTAATCGGAGACCATTGTTGGTAGGCAGAAACCCATGGCAGTAGACAGAGCCCCATGTCGGTAGGCAGACCTCATGTTGGTATGCAGAACTTCATGGTGTTAGGCAGAGCCCCATGTCGATAGACAACGCCCCGTGTCTGTAGGCAGAGACAGGAGTCTAATGTTGATAGACAGAGCCGGTATTCAGATAGAGCGTTTGGTAGGCAGAGACTGATATTGGTAGACAGCGCTGTCGATAGTCATTGCCCATGTCACTAAGCAGAGCTCCATGTTGGTAAGCACAGACAGATTTTGGTAGACAGAGCCCATTTCGATAGACTGAGCCGCTAGTCAGAGCGCCATATTAGTAGACATCGCTGTCGGTAGTCAATGCCCATTTCAGTAAGCAAAGCTACATGTAGGTAGACAGAGCACCATGCATAGCCCCATGTTGGTAGACAGCGCTATCGGTATACTTTGAT
This sequence comes from Limnoperna fortunei, assembly GCA_944474755.1. NCBI lineage: Eukaryota > Metazoa > Mollusca > Bivalvia > Mytilida > Modiolidae > Limnoperna > Limnoperna fortunei. The sequence continues at coordinate 21,529,124 of OX104114.1, read as the reverse complement.
CTTTCGAACTTGGTATACTGGCGAGTAATCAGTCTAGATAACAAACAAGGAGTATGTTGTCGACACCCATAACAGGACTGTGTTTGAACGAAAACACTAAATCCTTCGCACGTGTAGTCTTCGATTGGGGAGTCAAATTAGAATATGACAACAATACGTAATTGGACAAGTTACATATTTGCAATTAAACCAGCTGAGGTCTGAGAACTATTACATCATAGGGATTGCTGATAAACACGTTCAGCAGAACTAAGACGACCTCAAACTATAAAGGCAGTATTATGTGGACGTAGTATTGTACTGATGATCAGAAGTAATTAAATTGATTACAAGTTGTTACAACGCATCCCCGACCATACACTTTCCAAGCATGTGTTCTTTTTTTATTGTATCCAGAAACTCAAACCAAGGCAACTGAACATGCTGAAAGACAGGAAGAGTTATGAGATGGCTTTTTAAAATTTAACCTGATACTCAATAGTCCTTTATCATGTAAAGACTAACACATGTAATGTTTCACTCTGTCGTCTCTAAATGTCAGTATTGTACATTTCAAAAAAAAAACAACAAAAAAACCCATTTTCAATACCATTCAAATTTTTTTAGATAACTTCAGTAGAAAGATCTCTCAAATTCAATTGTTTTGGTACTCTATTCCTGGCAATTTCTCGCTTATCAAGTCGTTTTCTTGTTCCTCGTCAACCACTTTACCGACTTCTTATAAGAATGTCATTTTAAGTATTCAAGAAAGCCACTGTTTCCAACAGTATCAAGATAGAATGGGTGGTTTAAGCTGTTGTTGACTTGACTTGGGGAGTTTTTTACGTCCTACACCGACAACTTAATGCCCTTGGTCGGACGGTAAGCTGTTGTTACACTTACAAACAACTAGATTTTATTTTGTATACATTAACAAGACAAACGATAGCATTTTTGAACCCCAAAAGTTGGTTCAAATTCAAATTAAAAAGAAACAATTTACGTTTCGTGTATACGTCCTCATAGTTTAAGCCAGAAAGATAGTACATATTTTGTCTAAAATTAATTGCGTTTCAGCCGTATATTTAACACAGGATCGTACATAAATAATCGCACAGAGCTAGTATTAACATTAACAATAGGTATATGCCGGATCCAGGATTTGTCATAAAAATTAATGGATCCATAGATACAATATTTGGATCGCGCGGCCTAGATATGCTGCTTCGCTTCGCAAGGGATGTCCAGACCCAGGGCCCCACCTCTGGACCCGTAACTTTTAATTAGAGATCTAAAACCTAGTATAACGCACAGAAACTCCCTTTTTACCGCAGTTTTGTGACGGATACAAGATTTAGTGGTAAACTTTAATGAACGATCTTAAATTGAAGCTTTAGTATACAGCCCAAAAAGCTATACTTTTTGTTAGGTAAACTGGGGTTTCCGAATGTTTATTACAATGTGGCCATTAGTTCTAAAATGAGTACTTGCATTTTTAGTTGGTTTTATTATTTTGACGTACCATCAATCAGGAGCCCTCGATAGCCTATAGGTTAAGGAAGTTAGTCATCTGCCTATCAATACTGAGGATGTGATTTTAAGTCCCACAACAGACAGGGTGTGCTCGATTCCAATCTTAACGGGCAAGGATAACCAGATTTCCTGTCACCGGCCATTCTCACAAGTCAGGTTTTCTGTGTCCACATGTGTCCATGAACCCTGACTTGTGAGGATGGTCACCGGCTTCCTCGTCCAATAAAAACGGGAAGCAACGATATGTATGGAAAGCCGCAGTGAACCCCTGGAGTTACTAATTATTTTACATTGAATTTGCATTACAACAAAATAATCTCCAATGTACAAATTCCGGAGATTATAAAAATTGATGAAAGTTAAAATTGCGTTAAAATCGGAGCAAATATTGAAAAGATCATAGGCAGAAGACGTGCTTTCTGTGGACTGGAACTCTTATTGGATTGGTGTACTTAAATCCAAGGGAAATATATAAGCAAGTATTTTATCGACAGCAATTTTAAATTGCGATGACTATGGCAAAACAATGCAATTGTCATTTCGCTCAACTGCAAGTTAAACATGCTCTGAAACTAAATGCTCCTCGCTTCCTTAACCTTTTCAATATTTAGATATTTAAGCATGTGAAGCCTTGTTATACGTGTAAGTTTGTTTGTATCACAACTATGTGCTTGGATTTTGATAATCATTTGGGTTCATGCGCCAGTGGTGCGTCTTGATTAGACGAAACGCGAGTCTGACGTAGTAAATTCTATAAATAAAATGTCATCAAAGATACCAAATTTTATCTAATATGCTCATGATGCTGTTACATTTTCTTTTACAATTTGTATTGTATTTAATATGAACGTCAACAAATAAGTTATAAATCGTCAAAGATACCATATTGATAACATTTCGTACGCCAAACGAAGGCTTAAGATCATTCTCCTCTCTCGACTATTGCTGGATACGATCCCCTCTCCTGTCTCAACCTAAATTAGCCAAGAATTAAGACTAATCTCTCCTTTCTCCACCTATGCTAGCCAAAATTAAGCTACACTCTTACCATTTTCTATATGCAAGCCTATGGTTATGTTCCCATCTCCATTCTCCACCAAATACCAGAGTGGGTTGAAGTTCCCTTTTCCATTTTCTCCATTTAGAGAAGGGTTATGAGTCTTGTCCTTTCAGCAATGATCCCCTATTGGGTTTCGACCTATGCTAGCTAAGGGTTAAAATCCACTATTATTTATCCTTCTATAATAGCCAGCGGTTATGATCCCCCCCCCCCCCGTCTCCACCTAAGCAAACTAAGGGTTTGGATTGTCTATCCATTCTTCACCCATGCAAGCCAAAGATCAGCTCTCCAGTCTCCGTCTATGATATCAAAGGTTAAGATCCCCTCGTTTTTTACATATGCTTGCCAAGAGTTAAGTATCCATCTATGCTAGCCAAGGGTTACGATCGTTTATTCTTTCTCCAACTATGCTTGAAATTAGTTTTAATCTCTTCTCCCGTCTCCAACTCTGCTAGCCAAGGACTAAGATCCCCTCTCCTTTCTCCGCGTATGATAGCCAAAAGTTACAATCCCATCTCCTCTCTCCTACTATGCTAGCCAAGGGTTAAAATCCTCATACTGTCTACAACTATGCTAACATTCCCCCAGTAGAGACAAAGACCCAGTTTTAAATAGACCTATAGAGGTTAACAGTCCCCCAGTAGAGACAAAGACACAGTTTTAAATAGATCTAGAGGTTAACAGTCCCCCAGTAGAGACAAAGACCCAGTTTTAAATAGATCTAGAGGTTAACAGTCCCCCAGTAGAGACTAGACCCAGTGGTTAACATTCCCTTAACAGAAATAGATCCAGTGATCAACAGTCCTCCAGCAGAGCCATGGACCTTGTGGTTAACAGTCCACAGCAGAGACATAAACCCAGTTGTTAACATAACTATCCACAGTGATTAACAGGCATTTTTCTACTATGATAGCTAGGCAAAGGTTAAGATCCCCAATACCTTTCGCACCTATGCTAGCCAAAGGTTTTGATAGTACTTTGCAAGCACAGGGTTAAGATCCCTCTCTTCTGTTCTAGCCAAAATCCCCCTTTCCATCTCCACCTTTGCTAGCAAAGACTTAAAGATTCCCCTGTCTACATCTATGCTAGCCAGGGGTTAAGATCCAATCTTATAACAAAGGGGTATCTTTCCCTATCCTTTCTCGACTATGCAAGCCAAGAGTTAAGACCTCCTACCCTGAGAGTCTCCACCTATGCTAGCTGATAGTTAAGATCCCTTGTCCTGTCTCCACCTATGCTAGCCAAGGGTTAAGATCCCCTCTTCTCTCTCCACCTATGCTAGAAAATGGTTAAAATACCCTATCCATCCTCCTACTACGCTATCCAAGTGGTAAGATCCCTTTATACCTTCTCCACCCAAGCTAAACACATGGGTTACAATGCCTTCTCTATTCAACGTGTCCTTGTACTCTTTCCATCTCAGCCACATGTTATTATCTCCTTTTTTCATCCAAACGACGAATTTAAGGGGAGAAGATCAAAAGACATGACTATCAAAGTTAGTGTATGGGACTAGAATCAGGGAAGATATCAATGCAAAAAAGAACTAAATCCAGTCACCAGTTTATTTCTACATACACATGTACATTACACCTCGGTCATCCCACACATATACAAATTTCAGTCATAACACAATAAACTGCTTGTTTTACAATACTAGACAAACATTCAAAGTTAATATTAGGTACATGAATATGTACAGCAACCTTTCAGATCTGAGTACACTTACCATAGTTCTACCATATGAGGAGGGGAGATAACCAAAGTTATTTTCGCCCAATATAGCTATATCTAACATTCCATTACATAACATTAACAGTGTATTTAAATGTTGAGCACAATCTTGTGACTACAGCAACCTTAATCTGTTTAACAGAAATCAGTACCATAAATACAATTTTCTACACTACAAAATAAATGACATAGGTAAAAATTCATTTACAAAGCACGAACAATTCTGAAATCTTACTAGTGACTTTATACAATCATATCTCATCTACTTTCACAATAACACATTGTTTAATGCAACATCAATAAACTTAGTTAAACATTACAGAAAAACAGAAAAGTATGTTCAAAGGTAAACAGAATCTATCATGGTGTTTTTTCACTGCATGTTTCTGGCCCAATTTGAAATAACTCATGTGTGACTCTTTTTTTATTCAAAAAATCCCTATTTACCATTTTGTTATCACTGCAGGGTGTACTAGACTCCGACACAACAAAAACTATTTTGTTAACCTTTTCAGAAGCTGAATGAATGAATATCAAACATTATAAGGTAGTGGAAAAGCAAGTTTATAATGTGTTTTCATTTTAATTTTTAAGCATTATGTCTGATAATTTTTCACAATGTTTTCAAGACTAAAAACATTACTTTTTGGTTTCATAAAAATATAAAGTACTAATAACTACACAACTAAGGTACCGTATAGCGGGTTATTTTAGCGGGTGTAAAATTTGGCGGTTTTTAGGTCAAAATGTATTGCAAAAAATTTGGTGGTTTTAATTTTGGCGAATGGGCAAAACCATAGAAAAAAATTTGGCGGTCTAGCAATCCCGGATATGTGTTTGTGTATTTTCCAATTGGAACGTAAGTAAACAAGGGGACTACATAGGAATGGGAAGGAAACATGCTATATTTCATGTACAAAGACAGAAACTTAATTACGGATGGAAACTTATATACAGGATGGCATTTATCTGTTTTTCATCGATAAATAATGTGAGGAGGAAGAAATTCTCCTAAAATAAAAACGATTTCATCCTTTTCAAGTGTTTAGTTTTCCCATGTTTTTAAACATATTTGTTTACAAATCTACCATTTTCTATAAGTTGTACTTGATAATTTTAATTTTGTATATACAGTCAAAATCACGTTGCATACCTATTTCGTAATTATGACAGATTTATTAATTGTGTGGTTTGATGTAGTGCTTATCCGCATGTTTATTGAACGGTTTAAATGACAGTTAATCGAGGTGTCAATTTGACAACTAGATCACAATCAGGCATTTGATCTTTAAACAAAGGTAAAACAGATGAATAGATTTGTTGATTAGTCAAAATAATTTAAGACAATTTGCGCAGATATTGACCAAATTAGCCATAGGACATTAATGAATAGTTTTATTAAATATATTCTTTAATTAACACAATCTTAGGTAATACCAATATTTGACAAATGACCGTGTTATTGATTAAACTGACAATATCGATCGTCTACAAAACATTTTACCGGAGTTTCTAAAATCATGAATTTTAGCGGTTTTTATTTTGGCGATTTCAGTTTGACCGCTAAAATACGCCAAAATTTGCACCCCGCTAAAATAACCCGCTATACGGTATTATGGAAGACACAAAACTGAGTATCCTTGACACCCAAATTTTTCCTCAAACCATCAAGGAATCTACATTATTTTTTAATTTTCCATTATTTATATTGCACAGAAGTCTAAATACTAATTTTACAGATCTTATAACAGTTGCTGTTTTTCTGTTAGGGTGGTTTATACCACTTTTAGCATTTTCTGCTACTTCATGGTAATCCATTGTTTCTTTAGAGAGAAATACAGAGTTCCCCATAAAAAAATCCCAACATTTTGCATGAAACCTCAAAAGTCTGCTAGAAAGCCAAGTTTAATTATTTTTTTTTTATCAGTGTTCCAGCAAGGTTAAATAGATGGGCCCGCCCTAAAATAACTGTGCCCCGCCCTAAAATAACTGTGCCCCACCCTAAAATAACTGTGCCCCACCCTAAAATAACTGTGCCCCTGTGCCTCTCTTAAGCATCCTTACTTTATAAAGTTAATTAAAATGCAGAGGAAAGCAGTTGCCATTTTTATTATGAAAGTTTTTTAACATGGATAAAAATAAAAAAAGTCACAGAAATTTATTTAAAAGTGCAAAATGCAGCTTCAGAATTTTACCATATGAACGATGTTGCAAACGATTTGTTTATATCATTGTATTTTTATGTTTACTGATGTACAACAGTGACTAGCATTGTAACTTAAAAGACACAGTATAAGTAGCATCCATCTGTTCATTCTTTTTAGCTTTTCTCAGTATAAAACTTGATAACAAAAAGGACAAGATCAAACAAAACTGACAAATAATTTAAGTCACTAACACAAGAATATTTTACTCATAAAGTCCTATAAGATACATCATATACACTCCTATTAACAAAGCACCTATCTCCTTCATAGACTGTCCTAATTTGGTATCCTCTAAAAGCTCTGGAATGACTGATACTGTGGCAATATAAATGAACCCTCCAGCTGTAAATGGCAGGATCCCTGCAACTGCAGCATCAAGTACACCTTCAGCCAGAAGACTACAGACTGTACCCATCATGGCACCAATAGCTGTTGAAAACTGTAACATCATTGCCTGTAAAAAAGAACATGCCGTGTAAAAGGCTGATGTAAATTTCCTCTATATCACATGCAAGTATGTTTTTGCAGTTTTATGTAATTTTCTGTAAATTATAAGAGTAGAAAGCCATAATACACCCCACTGAAACCACAAACCATATAACAAGCTATAACATACATGTATATATTTAACACTAGTGGTGCTGATTTGTGTATCAAAAACCTACGTTAAATAGCTGTATTTCTGTACAATGATGTATAATACGTTATTGGTGTCTGTATCAAATATTTTGTTACTTTACCAAAAAATATTAAATTTGACAATTTTAAAAGAAAAAGAGGATATATCTAGAAATGTGGCTATAAGAAGTAACAAGGCACATACACTCTGGCATAAAACATTTAAATAATGGATCAGTTTTAACAATTATAATTGATACTTGGTAATTCACTGGAGACTTGTATTTTTAACATGATTTTTGCATTTTACACTTTTTGACTTGCTGCACTTGTCAAGATTATATTCAAAAACAACCCCAAAAGTTAAAATAAATATTCAAGGCCAATAACTCTTACATGTGTTCAAATGATGGTATTTATCTCGTCATGCTAATGATTTTTGTATCTGCTACATGTATACTATAATTTTCAAGACAAATGCTAAAAGACTATCAAAAGTCAACATTTCAAGTCTATTTTTCTGAAAATTTGGACGAAGAGAGGCTTTGTTATTCTGATTATTACTACAATATATGTAGTATCTCCTACAGATTAACTATTTACTACAGATTTCAAGATAATTGATCAAATAATTTTAGAAATAAACATTTCAAGGCCAAAGTACACCCACTAAATATCGGAAACCACAAAACAAATGACAAGTTAGAACATATATTAGTACAATAGAATTTCGGCGATAAAAGTGTATCGCTTTAATGGATGTTAATTTTGTTGAAACGCACTGTATTTTATTATTTAGCATTCATTTGGTTAAAGCAATAAATGCACGATATATTAAATGTAATTTAGCCTTGGGTTCATTGTTTACATTGCTGAATGAAGGAAAATCGCCGAAATTCGAGTACGGACGAAATTCAAGTGTGTGGCCATAAGTATAGTTAATACTAGTGGTGCTGATTTGTGTATCAAAAACCTATACATGTATATCATAGCTGTATTTCTGTACAATGATGTATAATATTTGTGTCTGTAACAAACATTTTGTTACTGAACAAAAATATATTAAATTTGACAATTTTAAAAGAAAAAGAAGATATATCTAGAAATGTGGCTATAAGAAGTAACAAGGCACATAAACTCTGGCATAAAACATTTAAATAATGGTCAGTTTTAACAATTATAATTGATACTTGGTAATTCACTGGAGACTTGTATTTTTAACATGATTTTTGCATTTTACACTTTTCGATTTGCTGCACTTGTTGTCAAGATTATATTTAAAAACAACCCCAAAAGTTAAAATAAATATTCAAGGCCAATAACTCTTACATGGGTTCAAATGATGGTATTTAGCTCGTCATGCTAATGATTTTTGTATCTGCTACATGTATACTATAGTTTTCAAGACAAATGCTAAAAACTGTCAAAAATCAACATTTAAAGTATATTTTTCTGAAAACTTGGATGAAGAGAGGCTTTGTTATTCTGATTATTACTGCAATATATGTACTAGTAGATTGTTTAATTACAAGTATCTCCTACAAATTAACTATTTATTACAGATTTAAAAGATAAATGATGAAATAATTTTAGAAATTAACATTTCAAGGGTAAAGACTCAAACATAGGTTGACAGATTTTCCCGACTAATGTGGTGTTAATAATGCCTGATAAGTATACTAAGTTTAAATACCAAAAACAAAAAAAAATTTTAATTGACATGGGCAATAACTTCAATACAGGTTGCCAGATTTTTCTGATAATTTTGGTTCAAATAAAGCTTGTCATGCTGATCAATTTTGCACCACTAGTTTCTCTCTTACTGCAATAGGTTTTAAGAAAATACAGCCAAAAACTGGTTTAAGCACCATGTCATATTTTTGTGCTTGAACCGTGATGTTATATTTTTGCAACAACCACAATGGTTTACTGATCAAATGAAAGAACAAAATTTGAATTACACACCCTGTGGATGATGTTGATGAAATTGTGTTTCCGACCATTGAGCTTTTGCATAGGAGAAGATTTTTCAAAAGTTTACAGGCGATTGATGAACAATTTGTTTTGGTTAATGTATACGACCCATGATTGAAATCACAAGTTAATTTCATTTTCAAGAAATACAGCTTTATTCAATAAATGTATTGCTAATTAATAATACAATATTAAATATATTGTTTTACTTCAAGTCAATGTTAACAGTTTGTAGCAAAAACGTTAGTTACTCAAATAGTATTTCTGATGTTTGCAGAACATTACCAAGGTCTGCTCTATTGAAAAACAATGGACATCCAGGACACCAAATATGATCACCTGGTCAATTGTGTTATGGATACCTTAAATGGTGTTTAACGCCACTTTCAGCAATTTTTCAGCTATATCATGGCCTCCAGTTTTTATTGGTGGAGGAAGCAGGAGAACCCAGAGAAAACCACAGACCTTCTGTAGGAAAACTGGCAATCCTTGTCAATTAAGATTAGAGTCGAGCACACCCTGCCCCCAGTGAGTCTCAAAACCACAGCCTCAGTATTGACAGACCATGTGATCAATAGCAGACGAACTACATGTACCTGAACCACTTTGCCACCGAGGCCCCTTGAACAATTTGAACAGATTTTTGAAAATGGGTTGGACAAGGCTTGATAAGTAAATTTTGGCCCCAATTATCTAAGTTTAGTTTTTAAACTAACTGTCAAGATGGCATGTGGTTTTTTCCAGAAAGCCAACGAATAAACTCTGCAAGATTTTGAGAGGTAAGAAGGTGTCTTAGTTCTAAACAAATACCTATTTCATTTGGGCTTACTCTTATTGTCTTTGTAAATAATTGGTAATACTAATTTTAATATAAACATGATAAATAATACCTTCTTTTTTGTACATCCTGATTGTACAAGAATTGCAAAGTCACCAATCTCATGTGGAATCTCATGTAAGAAGATTGTTACAGTGGTAATAATTCCTAAATTACGTCCTGCTATGAAAGAAGCTCCAATAGCTAAACCATCAGTAAAATTATGAGCAAAATCTGCAGCTAAATTTAAGTAGCCTGCAACTTTAATGTCTTCTACTTCTGAAATAAAAGGTCAGATATCATTAATTATTCATCCATTCATACACATACAAGTATACATGTATATCTGTACATGTAACATGTAGTTTCATTTTAATTAAGAAAACAGTTGGAAGCAAGGTTGGGGCCAAAATCTCAGTGAAAAAACTAGGAATGCTCTAATATACTAGTAAATGTATATGTATACCGAAACGTTCACAAAACATCTACTGTGATTGCGCAATGTTGTTGCCAATACCTTAGTCAGTGACACAATAAATGGACCATAAAGTTATATGGTCGGGATGAACCAGTTAAATGATCCCAAACTCTTTCCATTTATTGCAATTTACTAACAAAATACTATTACATTTACAGGAAACATGTCACTGGACGACCAGAACAAAGTTATAACTTACATGTATCATCAGTTTACTGTTAATATTATAAAATTTAGAAAAAATATTCAGCAGTTCAATACTCTTGCAAAACTGTACAACAAAATGTTTCTTTGTTAAGTACACATATGCATGTTGACTGGGAAAAAGTGGAATTAAAAAATGGCCCGACATTTGTACATTTAATTGCAAATATTTCCACAGATTCAAAATTATCATTTTGGAGGTTACTTTGATTCAAATTTTAAACAGACTACATGGTTGGATACTTTTTTTCATTCAATTTGTATGGAAACCAGGCAACTCCACAAAAAGCAGTTTTATTTTCTTTTCCACCAGTTCAAAAATGGTTCTCTGGTATTTTTATGCTAAGCTCTATAAGCAAAGTTTAGGTCAGCAGAGAAACATGTACACCTTTTCGCCTTTAAAAATCCTTCAAAGACAGAAATGGCCGGATTTCGTTAAATAGGAAGTAGGTGAGCGACAGACCTGAAATCGAATCCCACATTATGGGAGGCCATGCTGATGCTTCATACCAAATTTCAAGAGAATGTGATAAATAGTTGCTGAGAAAACTGTTAGGAAAATGTTTTCCCCGCCCACCAGACATTCACCATATTATAACCCGGATTTTCACTCTGTGAAATCCCACCAAAAATGTTGATTTTTTTGTTCTGAATGTTTTTTATCGCCACTTTCAGCAATTTTTCAGCTATATCATGGCGTCCAGTTTTTATTGGAGGAGCCAGAGTACCTGGAGAAAACCCCGGACCTTCAGTAGGAAAACCTAGTAATCCTTGTCAATTAAGATTGGAGTGAAACACACCCAGCCTGCAGTGAGACTCGAACCCGCAATCTCCATGTTGACAGACTACGTGATCAATAGTAAACGAACTACCTTAACCATTTGGCCACAGATCCCCTAAAAATGTTGAAGATGGTGCTTTCACAGAATGCTATGATTTCAGGGCTTGCACTCGGCTTCGCCAATGTTGCAAATTGCAATTCTTGATTTTTTTCTGGCGACAAAATATTGTCTTGACAATTTGTTTGTCAACAATGTATCTCAAGTTGCAAACTCACCATAATGACCATAAATCAATTAAAGTTCTTCAAGATAACAAAAAATACACAAAACGTTACAGGAAAAATATGGCGGCAGCCTGACACAATGATCAAGCACCACAACAGGTCAGAGTTACCTTCACTGTCATGGTTGATAGCCCATAGTTTCTTTGATCTTTTATTACTGAAGCATTGTACTTGTACATGTAGCTAATATTACTGGGAAAGTACAAATTGCTTTTATTTGTTTTGTTTAAATATTGTTTAATGCCACTTTCAGAAATTTTTCAGCTATATCATGTATATCATGGCGTCCAGATTTTATTGGGGGAGCAAATTGAAGGCAAATCAATACACTACAAGTTACAAATGTCTGAACATTTTTTATATTTGTTCATCTTAACTTTTCTATGTTTAGGTTAAAAATTGATTGTAGGCAAGATTTTGTAAAAGGTTCTTTCTTTAAACATGTTAAAAGTAAAACTGACAAATTTTCAAATGCAAGTGGCAGATTTTTAAACATCAAAAATTAAATTAAATTAGAAATAATTTTTAAAACAAGCAGATTTAAAGAGATTGGATTGCTAACATTTTAACAAAAAAACATTGTGTGACATGTATGTTGACTGAAATATTAAAATACATATATATATGTATTCACACACTCAATTCTATTGAAATGTGATATCAATTGTTTTATAAGGCAATTATCCTCATGCACTAACAGTATATGTAACAGAAAAAGCAACTTTTGTAACATAGAATTACATTTAAAGAGTTGGACTCTACTTAATTTAGCTAATATGTGGATCTGTAATGTTAAAGTGAAAAGTACATCTACACTAATCCCTATTCTCTTTTGTTTTTAACTTCTTCCTACTTCCTAAATCAAGAGTAATAATACTTCTTCTTCTCTTCTTTGGGTACGGAAAACCATCACATTGTGATGATTACTTTCCGGCGCATGCTGAAAGAGTTTAGTTACTTTATTTTTGGTGCCTAAAAGAAGGGACTAATGAGTTTAATTTTTCATTTTTTTTTCTTATTTGTATGGATTTTTATTTTACATTTTTTATATATTTTTTTACTAAGATAAAAACATGGAGTGGTTTATTTGAGGTAGGTGTAAGTATCAAGGAGCACTTGGCGAGACAGTGCATCCTTGAAGCTGTCAGTGGATTCTATGGTTGCAATATGTGGTGGAAGTTTGTTCCAGTCTTCCAGTCTTTTATGGTTTGGCAAGTTACTACTTTAATAAGCATTCATAATTTAGGAACATTTCAAACAAATATTATTAAAGGTTTCAAAAAAGGTATTGTGTTGCAAATGTCCAATCTTGATACATGTACAGTAAAGCCCAATAGAAGAATCAGCCACAAAACTTAATTTAAAACTGATCATAGTATTACCCACATGCAGGCATGTAAACCTCAGCAGATTTTGAAAATTGGCGACAGAAACTTTTTTTGGCACAAACTTTTTAGAACCCATTAGCCCCGTGAGCACTAAACCGATATGGAAACAACATCAAAATGCATTCAACACATCTTGTGCCTATATAATCACGTTGTTTAAAATCGTTAAAAGAAATGAATTGTAATGGTTACAGCTTACCTTCCTTCTCCTTTTTCTTCTCTTCACTTTTCTTTAATTCCTTTTTATCTTTTTCATCACCTGATTTATCTCCTTCTCCTTGTTTCTTCTCTTCTTTGTCATCTTTGACTGGTTTGGCTGGCATATGACTGTGTGAATGTGTATGTCCACCTTTGACATATCTTACAAATTTTTCAACCATCAGAAAAGCGACAATTCCAGCAAGCACCCATAGTCCAACAGACATGTCATGGGCATGACCATGTCCATCACCATGTGAATGACTGTGAGAGTGTGTGTGTGCATGCTCATGAGAATGTCCTTCCTCACTGTGGCTATGTGGTGAAACTGCATGTGGAATGAGATGTAAAAATGCATCGCCAAGTAGTCCCCCAGATGCAAAACTGAGTAGTATTTTCAAGAGCGATTGATGTTGGTGGGCATTTTCTAAAGGTATAAACAACAATATAGCAATGGGCGATACGCTTATTAACAATGTTGCTCCACATGCTTGTATCCATAGCAGCATACCAGTTGATTTCTGTGTGGATTCTTTCTTCACATCTGTTTGTTGCTGGGGTACATCTTTACTATCTTGTTTAACTTCTTGATCATGGTCATGTGAATCTCCATGGTGTTCGTGAGAATGTCCAGGGTTGTGGTCATGGTCGTGTGAATGCCCATGGTGTTCATGTGCATGTCCATGGTGGTCATGGTCGTGTGAATGGCCATGGTGTTCGTGTGAATGTCCATGGTGGTCGTGCGAGTGTCCATGATGGCCATGCGAGTGCCCATGGCTATTGCGTTCTTTTTCTGCATTCGCTTGTTTAGAATATTTGAACGATGGAGGCTCGTCTTTATGCTCGTGAGAATGGCCATGCCCGTCTGCGTTTATAACGCTTATCAATAAAATACTGAACAATAATGTTAGAATGATCAATGACAATGCATTGCGGTTATAATATCTTAATCCTTTCATCTTTGCAATTAACGTTACACTGCTGTCATCTGTTTTCAAGTCGACGTGGCTTTAACCAATTGTAAAGGGACGTAACTGTTGGCCGGCATTTATTTATACGACATAAAATAATTCTTTTTACCCCGAACACATTATGAATGAAGTATATGCGCAAAAATCGACGAATTCTAAAAAATTTACGGACACCCGCATATCAACGATTCTTCGACTTAACCATAAAAACGAATATAGAGAATATCCGCAACAATATTTATTTTTTATTTAAGGATTAACTACAAAAAATATTTTCTCCATCAGGGACAGTCTATACTATAGACTGTCCCTGTCTCCATCGAGGGATAACAAAATTTCCGTTTTGCACATTGTATAATCCGCGTGGAGAAAATATTTTGTGTAGTTAATACTTATAAATAAATTCAAACAATAGAATAAACTCAACAATTTTATTTTTGTAACTGGACATTTTTGAAAAAAGAGATCAACAAAAAAACTGTTAGTTTCCCGTGGAGTAATATATGACGTCAAATGGCGCGTGTCTCCATGACGATCAAATTTGTTTTCCATCCTCTGATAGAAAATATTTTCCAGCCAATCAAAACTGAGTATTCTAGTAAAATTTATATATAAATATAATAATTATAGTTCATATTATAATGTGAATATAGGCGCAGCCTAAATGCGAGCATCGCATATTTTATGGTTCATGACGTTACTTCAGAGCACCCTAACACAGTGCCTCTGCATTCCATTAGTGACTTGACGTCTTTAATGTCTTTAATTAATATGACGTCACAAAAAATGTTTAAAAAATACAGCGTTTTTGAGATTGCAAAAAATTTGTCTGACACTGTTGTTGTGTATTTTAAATTTTATCGATGTCAAAATTTGTTGTGTCTACTTTAAAACTAATTTTAGTGCTCGTCTACAATATTTTCTCCTGATAGCTCAGCTACCATCTGAAATGGGTTTGTTCATATGGATACATGCATGTAACCGTATAGCTGTTCGCTATAATTTTTCCTGGAGTACGGGTTGCTCATTGTAATCTTTTTCCTGTTTTCCTTGTTTTGTATTTGGTTTTATTTTTGTTTGTTTAGTTTTGTTTTGTTTTGTGAGTATGTGTTTTGTTTGTTTTTGTTTATTTGGCCAGGGATAAAAAAAACAAGTACTATCTTTAAAAAAGATATTCGACGCATTGAACTCTTAGAGATGTATGTATGAACGGAAACTGAACAAACAACAATAAGAAAAAAAACTTGTACAAATTTATCAAACGAAAGAAAGAGACATGAAACATTAACGTTTTCTTTCATTAACGTGTTTGTATGTGTGTGTGTGGGGGGGGGGGAGAATAATCAACAAATCAGCAAAATAAAGCTATGATATAAGGTTGCTACACTGATACACTGAATTATCGCTATTTTGCAGTATTTTCCTTTGATCTTTGTGTGCGATATTATTCCATCTCACTCTACTAGCGTGAGATGGGCCCATCTCAGCTCGCTGTCAAGACGTCGTTAAGTAAACACTGTGACGTCACAATGTTACAAAACAGCGACAAACAGATTATTTACGTTTTATGAAACTCGATGCATTTTCTCGTCATCTCATCTCAGGGCTGTCGCCCTTCGATGAGATATGGACGAGAAAACGCATCTCGTTTAAAAAAACGTAAATAACCTATAAGTATTAATCATGGATTTTTTAAACATGCTATTAAACAATAGGGTATTAGAGCTCCAACTCCTGTCTGCACGCGAATGACGACGGACGCAAAGAAAGAAGATGGGCATTAATGGCTTTTAAAAATCATAGAGCTAACAATAAACATATTTAAATATCCCCAATGAAAAGCTATTTCAGAAGCTGAAGACCAGAATGGTAAATAATAAAAAAAATACAAACCTTTCTATGTATATTTCGGAGTCATGAGTTTTTGCGATATATGTAAATTTAAACTCGAAAACAAGTTAGTTAACATTTCAATATTTCAAAACAGCACCTATTTAAAAAAAAATCATAAGTAAATATGTACTTACATGCACCAAGTAATGATTCATTACAGTTTGCTATTATATTAATTTGACTATCTTTTAAAGTGGGAACTACTAAGTAAAATATTTTAATAAATATGAACACACAATGTCAATTCAATGCTTATTAAATGTGAATTGAAATCTGTAATGTGTATGCTATTCCAAAAATATGGGGTGGGGGGAGAGATAGACTGTATGGGTAATTGAGGTCCAAATAAATAATTGTAACTGACCATCAGTGAATTTTACTCTTAATTCTATGGGTTGTGCGATGTGTTATCGAACCACTGTATCTCATACAAGTCATTTGGCGTTCTGACAATTACCAATTGGTAATGACCTAAATATCTATGTGTAGGATCATTTGTATGACAATTAATTTAACGATAGAGAGAGAGCGAGTGTGTCAGGCGGTCAAATCGAGAAAATATGGCGTAAATACATCACCAGCGTGATGATTGTTTATAAATAAGATGGTCAACAAAGCAAATATAATTCTACCCCAGACGAAATGCGCAAAAATTACACGACGTATGGTTTTTTATCATGTAATTATTGTTTATCAGTTCTAAAAGGCATTCTTTGACATAAAAAAAATATTTTCTCAAGTTTAATTACGACTACCAATTGTTTTAAAACACCAGTCTGCTGGAATAATAATTGAGAAATGCAAATAGGGATGCTTTTCAGAGTAAACCATGGTAGATTGTTCGAACGCAGAATGCAAGTATGTTACCATGGGTAAGCGTCTTTTAGTTTAAAGGTCACAATTCGAAAATATCCACTATAACCTGGGTTTGCACTTCGTGCAACCCGGCCAAAAATGTTGAGTTCAATTACTGTCAGATTAATATACGAAAAGTCCATCGTTCACATGTACTATGTCTATATTCTCTACGATTCACCTCCGTTCTGAAGTAATATCCCAGTCAGCATGCTGACGTTGGGCCAACGTGGATAAATAAAGAACTCTAATTGGGTTTTGTCTGGTACATAGTTGATCTATGGTTGGTATCTAGTCTGCTATATTTTCATATAGCTGGACCAATGTTGGTGGTTAGATGCAACGTTGTTGGCCCAACGTTGGCAGATAGATATGACGACATTTGCCCAACATCGGCTCTCGGTTGGCAGACAGATATGACGATGTTGGCCCAACGTTGGCTATCAATCGGCTGACAGTTATTACGACGTTGGCCCAACGTTGGCTCTCAGTTGGCAGTTAAATATGACGACGTTGGCCCAACGTAAAACCAACATGTTGGCCCAACGTTGGCACACTTAGCACTTATAACGTTGGCCCAACATTGTTTTCCGACGGTGGCCCAACGTAATAGGTAGTGGTTGGCCCAACGTTGGCCCAACCAAGGCTTGCTGTCTGGGATAAAGGCATACTTTTACAATGTCCTACTAGTCGCCTCTGATAGAGTTAAGCAATCATTGTGGAATGTTTTGTCATAGTTTTCTTTGAAGTTAAGTGTACATTAATTTAGATGATGCAAGGGGTGGAGCTTGTATGACATCACAACTGTTCAATAACTATTGCTCCACCTTTCGCGTTATTGGCGTATTCTTCATAAATTGGTGCAATCCGCGCATACGACAGTCGGTCGATATTAAGACTTACAATATATGCAATAAAGAGCATACAAATCTTTCTTGTTGCAAGGCTTAAATGCCTTTTCTAGTTTTGTGAAATAAAATAGGGTAATCTGGTAAGAATTTTGTTCCTTGACATTTAAATGGTCACTTTCTTATGATTAAGAGTTGTCGCTTACAGGGTGACACTTTTTGGTAAAGAACTTTTAGTAAATACAAATTTATTTATGTCAACAATTTCATGTTTTTTTTATGCGAACAGTTTGAAATTCGCTTCGTTATGTGACTGTAAGACAAAACCTTTGTAAAATTTTCAAGCAGTGATAAAATCGCTATGTCGTGAAAATTTACCACAGATACGTTACATATCTTCAATGTGGTAACAAAAATTGACAGTGTCGACCTTACTTAGATTTGATGGTTCCAAATGAATTAACTCCAACTATATTTTAAGGTACGTTATACTTTTCTAAAGATGTTCTTCATAAAAAAAAGAGAGAGAATAACATATGCTATTGAAATTTAATTGTTACTTGATTGCTGAATTTTTGCATAAATGTGTAAATGAGATAGCGAAAATGAGTAAAGTTCAATAACCTAGACTCCTAACGGTTTGAAAAATAATTGATGGCTTCTTTAAAATCTGGACAATAATTTCTTGGGACGAAAAAGATAATAATAGTAAAAAGATACGTTACTAACAGATACGTTATTACATACTTTCATTTATTTCATTATGACGTTATTTCTTAAGGATTTTTCAAATTAAAATCTCCGTTCAGAGGTTGTAAACTTCTGGCTGATGCAATCTAGCTAGATGCACTCAAGAATTGTAAGAGGTCAAAACGTTTTTTAATCAAGCAATAAAAATGTTTTTTTACCATAAGTTACCGTTTGCTCCCATCATTATATTGGCAATTTTTCTGATGAAATTATGGTCAAAGCATATATTTTTATGGCAATTTATTAAAAAACGACATTCAATTCAATACAAATTTAGTACACTTCATCTATGTCAACGTTTGTTATAACCATTCAAAGTAACGTATCTGTTCAGAAGAAATGACTTCTCATGTTATAATTTTTCAAGAAATTTTCAGATATTTTGAAAAGTTCTTTGACTATGCATGATTGAGAAATCTGTTTTGCTAAGCAAAAGTCTAAATACGTAACTTATCTACCGCTCTTTATGCAATTTCGTTATATAACGTATCTGTTTAAATGTCGTAACGTATCTTTCGTTTTTTTTTTTAAAGTTTGCACTTGATTTTATAGCTTTCCCCCATTCATCTTACTTCGTTAACTCTACAAATGTGTTTGTCACATATTTTGTCATATTGGAAAATTTAAACACATTTCGACTTAATAAAGTATTAGTTAAAAGCATTAACAGTCAAAACGATAGTTACTCAATGTTTAATGCTGACTTTGTTTGTTTTTTAGAGATTAAAGAAGACAGTTATGTTGCCTTTTTGATTGTTTTGAAAGAATTTTAGGTTTTGTCTTGTACTGTTATATTAGTTGAAATAAAAGCACTTTGCCAAGACATATATTATTAAACCGTTCTGGTTGCTTGTAACCAGATACGTTTCACTCTATGAAAGCTGAAAATTTTATACTCTTTAATATTTTTCATTCAGATTTTGTTTTTAAGATATCAGATAGATCATCAGCACCATGATTTCTAATTATAGTCATTTAATTAAGATAAATGGCTAATCTATTTTTTATGCGACAGATACGTTATTTCTTTAATTAATATTTTAGTAAAACCATCGAGCATTGTAATTTCGACAAATTGAACTAAGAAATATTCTGTCGGTTTCCTTCAAAACATTCAGTTGCATACGTTAACTCAAGAATAATTTGAATTGCGTTTTTGAAAAACTATGATAATTGTATTCGTAAGAATTTTCAGTGTTTTCAACTATAATTATCTAATGGGATGGTTGTAATTTCACTATGGCCCTAATATCAGAGCTAGCATCAAAATAGGACAAACTAACTAATCTCCAATTATATACGGACATATATTATATTGATTTTGTGCATTATTCTGAATTAATGTAAATGTTTTGTAAATTTTTAATTTAAGCCACGGTGTAACGTATCTGTTTTTCATACATTGTGCATTCTTTGCTCCGATGAGAAAAACAAAAATATGATAATTAGTTCAGACCAGCAATTGTAAACACCAACCAATTATATATAATATTTCAAAATAAAGGTACATATAGGTTCCAATAAAGTATTGTATTTTTTATACATCTTGTTTCCAAATGGTACTAATCTCGGAAGAATCTGCCTTTTGTACAATTGACCTTGACCAAATAATGCAAATACTGCTAAAAAAACATGGACATGTGGTTACGCTACACTTAGCACAGCGCTGTTTCAGCTAAAATGAGAGAAAATAATTTTAAAATACAATATGTTTATTATGGAAACAAACAAACTAAATATGGAATACATAATAATAATAATTTATTTATTGCTCGAACTCAATTACATTATTTGGTTTAGGCTCGTACACAATGGATAATAAAATATAGTAAAGCATAATAGACACAATAGTGAAATTTAACATTTTACAGTGTAAATATTGATATTATATCAATTTGTGTTTTCTAATTTCTAAACAGTTTGCTATGAAATTGGAAGACATCTTCAGTACAAATGAAGACTTGTTATTGAATATTAGTTTTACTTTTTCACTGTTGACCATAAATTTGTATTTTTTGAATATAGAAATTATTTTATTGCTGAAATCATCTCTCTGCTTTTTATAAGAATTGCAATCAAAAAGAAAATGAAATTCATCTTCAACAGAGATGTTACACAATGGGCATATTCTTTGTTCTATAGGAATTTGAAGATGTCTCCCTTTTTCAATCATTAACTGATGAGAGCTTGTCCTAAGTCTGCAAATCAATCATGGTCCTATCCATTAAATTGGTCAGTTTATCAACATATGCTGGTCTCTTCCCACATTCGTAGACTCCCATAAAGAATTTTAATTTGGCATTATTCTTTATATTTGAGTTTTGTGTTTGTTGACATGTATCTTTAATTCTTTGTTTGACTTGGTTTAGGTTTGCTTTGAGCATATAAGTTTTATTGACCAAATAACTAAAGCCCAGCGAGTTTAAAATATTGTGGACTTTTTTAATCCATGGGTTTGTATTTTTTGTGAGGTTATATATTTCGTATGCTAGACTGTTTATATTATTAATTAAATGATTATAAAATCCTAATATTGCAGAACTTATTTTACTTGTGATTGGTAATCTAGCCAATTCTGCTTGACACGTATCATTAGAAGTTTTACAATGAACTCAAAGAATTTCTTTCATGAATTTGGCATGAAACTTTTCTATCAAATTTGATGTATCATTTTTTAGAGAAAAATCTATGCCCCAAATTTCACAACAATAAAGTAAAATAGGAGAAACAAGAGAGTCAAATAGTTTTTCTAGGAGTCTACAGGGATTATTGAGACCAACACATTTTTTTATCTTAAAGTATGCTTTTCTGGCTTTGTCTATTAAAATATCGATTGCAGCGTTAAAATTACAATTATATTTCATAGATATTCCCAAATAAATATATTCAGTTACGGTCTCAATCAAAGAGTTATTAAAATGGAAAACGTTTTTGAATGTTTTACCATTTGAATTAAATACTACTACTTTTGAAAGTGAAATACAGAAGAATATTTTACATTGTTTTTGGTACCATGTAATAATGAATTTGACAATTGTTGTAGATTTTGGTTTCTCCGTCAGAAACATTCTGTCTCCTCATTTCTTTCATAATACTGTCTCTATGACATATTCGTTCTATCGGACTCGATACACGCCCTTTCGCTGTAAATCAGATACAGTAAATGACTCGTACAGTAAATATAACTAAATGACTTTCAACGGCGCTTAAACTCGACTTAAATTTAAATTTGATTGCGTATCCTGAATCATAAAGTGTCAGATTTTCAACTATGTTTGTGCCGGAATGGTGCAAAAACGTCTCTCCAGTCTCCACTTACAAAAGTATGTATATCTCGGATGTTTGAGTTGGGAAATCAAGCCTGAGTGTAAGTCTAAGTGATGTTTAAAAATTAGGGTTATAGGTTCCTGCCTTGCATTAGTCAAACGGAACAGATTTCAAAATAAGCTGCACAAGAAGGTAACAACAATGTGACCTTTTTACACAACATAAACTTTTTTTGTGCAGATAAAAGTAATATCATAATTGGTTTTTTGGCTACAAGTCATGATAGATGTATGAATGGGACAGTTGTAAGATTAGAAAACTGTCAAAAAAATATTCTCAGCAAGGTTAAAAGTAGATTTGCCTATAACTCCATGTCCGCTTCATTACGAGTAAATAGAATTGTATTAGCGAGCGACAGCTCGATTAATTGTAGAGGTATCATGTAGACTATAGTTAATAGTTTGATATATTATTTTATCTCGTGGTCTCAAAAAAAGGGGGTGGGGGAGGGGTGCACATAACATAAATGTGGATGAATTATTCAACAATCATGCATCGAAGTAAGGTAAAAACAAATTACATGACTGTATACTATAGAAAACTTCCATAGGATTAATATTGAAAGGGTATCGCTCGTCTGATAGGTCACACCTTTTTACATAATTAATTAATTTAGAGTCCAAATGTAGTAACCGGATGTAGGTAGTCAGGTGGGACAATGCCAATAATAGCAAAGTAGCATGCAAGGGTCTGCGATATGCGTAAAGCTGGCATATGCGATGTTCGCAAAACGAGCATTTCATATTTTATGATTCATGACATTAGTTTCGAGCACCCTAGCAGTTCATCTCCATTCCACATGACGTCTTTGATGTGTGGGTGACGTCACATTAATCGAATGTCTAGTTGTAAACAGTGTTTCATACATTGTATGGATCACGTAATCAGTTTACATGCATGTTACCTTAAAGCTGGCATTTGCGATACGCGAGCATCGCAAATGTTACGATTCACGACGTTACTTTGCACCTAACAGTGCCTCTGCATTTCCAGTGGTCACATGATGTCTTTTCTGACGCGTATGTGACGTCACATCAATCGATTTGTAAACATTGTTTCGTGGGTTGCAAAAAAATCGTCGGACATTTTTGTTGTTATTTAAAAAATAAACACTTTAATTTTATTGATGTAAAATTGATTTCTGTCTACTTTTAAATTATTTATTTTGTGCTCGACCGCAATATTTTCTTCTGACAGCTCAGCTACCATCCGAAATGGCAATCTCCACGCAAAGGATTCTGGGTATCCTACGTCAACCACAATCACCTCTGCCATACCATTGGTTGACATTGTGAGAGATATCCCTCATGGCGGATAAGCTTCGCGTACAAACGCAGATATTTCAATGTAAAACTATATCAAAATTGTATAAACAGACTATATAAAAATAAATAAGATCTCGTATATTATTTTACAAACATTGTTCTTTGTTTACAAACGTCACGGGCAGACGACAAATGTAGTCCCGCAGTAAATGGAGGATGACGTGTGGCAGAGGTTATATCTGGGAACCAGTTATGTTCTCTGTGCCGGAGAGTGCCGAAATGGGTTTGTTCGTATGGATCACGTGACCTTATTTACACACACGAATGTAACCGTATAGCTAGCATCTGCGATGCTCGCTATAACACAACTGGGCTTTACATCGTGGCGTAATATTTATTTTACATCTTCATATATATTTAAATTGTATAGGTTAGAATTTTGTACTTTTTTTACGGATAATCGAGTTGGAAACTAAAAAAATCAATGAATAAGATGTACCTGCAAAATTATAAATTTGTATGTTAACCATGACATATGGAGAAATTGTGGTATTTTACCTCGTTTACATAATCGCCATATTGGTTTTGACGTTGCTTATTACGTACATAAAGAAACATAAGCAAAAATTTAACTTTTCAAAAATGTAAACAATCGTTCGCAAAAAAGTTCATTAAATACACATCTATAAATGTTTGGCTGTTCAAAACAATTATTTTCAGCTCTGTAACATTAGCAAAGTTCCAACGCCATTTGAAAATATGAAGCGTGACGTACTGTTAATATGTAGAAAAATTGATGAAAAACTACGTCCAATATTATCATATTTTCACTTGGTCAATATTTCGTTTAGTATGTTTATGGTCGAGTTTTTCTTTTGTTGGTCTATGAATTCTTTAACTTTACTTTTGTTGACAATCGAATTCACTTCCATTTGTTCAATTTCAAGCCGTTCTGCTAATTCTCCCCTCGAGAGCAGATCATGTATGTCATTTTCGGCCAAACGACAGTAAAATATAAAAGCCGATGTTCGGAACACATCTGTACTTTTCCTGGAAATTACATAAAAGGCAGAGACGCAGTGTAAAATATGAAAATATATTGCACTTTATTCCTATATGAAATTAAATGGGGGAAAATTATTACTATATAATAATATTGCTTATTTGTTACAAATTTCAAATCAACAGATACAACAACGAAGAAAATATAGCAAAATGTTTGTGTATGTTCTTGACTCTATTTGATAGAAATTGGTAACTGGAAATAAGGTACATTTTGTTACGAGATAAAGCAAACCCCATGGAAACCCCAACGTTACACTACAGAACACCAAAATTAGCGAAATATTAACGTAAAACAAAGGAAAAATACGAATAATTAAACTACTGGCTTGGAAAAGTCACAAACAAATTAAATGGCAGTTTGAAGTGGTTTACAGTATACTCTAAGATCACAGATATGCATATATAAACGTACAACAAAACAAACAAAATACACTCTAACAATATGTCCGATCTTTATTTAAGAAATTATTCATGGCTGCCCCAATTTTATGGATTATTTAAATATGGGTAGGCATATAATATATTCATGAATATTTTGCCACGAGCGTTAGCTAAATAAAATTGGGGCAGCCATGAAAATATATAGCAATTTTACATTTCGCGACTATATACAGAGGTGCGATGGGAATTTCTCTGCACATGACCATAATAATATTTAAATAAGTTAAGGATGCGACGGCGGTTTCCATTGGTCGTCTATATGTATCCCATCGTGCTCGTTATATATATCACAACATCCGTATCAGCTTACATCAGCATCCATCTTGCAAAGGAGAAAGCGATATAAAATAATTAACGCTATTAATCTTATTTAGAAATAGCAGTTTACATATAATTACTTGTTTTATATAGAACTTGCATCCACATTGTGTATATATTTTGTGTGTATTGGAAATTATCGTTCTGAAGCAAATTTACTTTAATCATATTGGTTTGTGTACATTACAGTGTATATAGTATTGTGTATAGTGGTTTGTATTTGTTTGTTTTTCTTTTATTAATTACCGTTAGGGTAGAGGGATACATTTGATTGTAAATATTAGGTTTTTTGTTATAATTTTTCATAGCTTCCTTTCGTATATTATATTGAATTTTGTTACCTAACAAAACGTATTAATTTAATAATACTATTGCACTAAAAAGTAAAAAAGTCGAGAAGCATTTAATTGCAGGATACTCCTACAAAAGACTATCTAAGCTCAGACTGAAGACCACTTTGACCATGATTCTGGATCTTGTTGAACCACCAGTGCAAGAGATGTCATATGCAGATGTTGTGAAGTTCTGTCCTGTGATACAAACATTGAAAATGTCATGTAAAAAGGGAATGCTAGTCGATCCGTCCCCAAACCAATCCGTCCCCTAGTCGATCCGTCCCCAAGTCGATACGTCCCCGGTCGATTCGTCCCCTGGTCGTTCCGTCCCCAGGTCGATCCGACCCCAGTAAAACCAAAGTTAGGTAAAATAAATAAAGAAGGTAGGTACAATTTAAAAAAACAACATTCATGAGTAGTATTTCGAAGTATGGTAAATATGGTATTACACGGGAATTCACTATTTTTAATGCCGAGTATGCATGCGAATTTTGTGACCATGATACAGATAATGGTTGCTTTAATTTAAAGCCTTCTGAGGAATATTATAAAGACTTTTTTCATTATGTGGACATGTAATTGTAGAACCAAAGGTAGGTATAATAAATAAAGCAGGTAGGTATAAATATATAGAAAAGTCGTATTTTTAATTATGCCGATTATGCATGTGAATATGTTAACATGATTTAGGATGATTTTTTCTTTATTTTTAATTATAATTATAATATAATTAAATATAGTAATATACTTATAAATTTTTTATTGGGGACGGATCGACCAACAAATAGGGGACGGATCGACTAGGGGACGGATCGTCTGGGGCCGGATCGACCTGGGGACGGAAAGACCTGCACCCGTAAAAAGGTACCTTTTTTCTTCTGTGAGTTGTTGGTACAAAACAACCTTTTTCAACTTAATGCCCAAAACAATAAATGAAAATTTTATGATTTAACTAACATCTTCTTTCGGTGTAGAACAGGAGTCCGTATCGACTGTTGTCAGTTCTGCGGGTTATTTTAAATTAGTTGAATGATAAATGTTTCCAGTTTTTTCATATGATTTGTTTAAATTTGTGGTACCTTTCAGACATGATTAAATTTTGTGTTCTGCAGTGTTTTTATCTTTTCCGGTTTTTAGCTACTCAGGTGCTAAAAATACTGTACAGACTATACATTGTTTTCAAGACATAATTGCTCTCGTTAAAGGAGGTGGAACTAGTAATGCTGATCAGGTGACATTATAAAAAATTTAGGGCACTTTTAGTTTAAAATGGCAACATTTGTTATGAATGAGGCAGCGTAAGAAAGACGATGCAAAACGAAACATGTGTTTTGTTGTGCCAGGGGTGCAAAGCCAACACTAAAATTAAATTTATGGAAAGGTAGTCAAGTTTTATTCCGTTTTATGCTGTTCGCACGATGTAGAGTAGTGCCCTAAATAAAATCAAGTGATACAATAAATCACATGATAAAATAAATCTAACTACCTATCTTGAAAACAGCATATTAAGAAACACAGCACACGAAAAAAAGCAGGACAAGGGAGATAACTGTGAAATAACATCAAAATTGAGCCAGATTACATAATGTACTTTTTTCAGACATCTAGGTACAAGAATCAAATGAAGTCACTGCCAACTCCACCAGTCAGAAGAAAAGCTATTCGGAAGGCCAATATACCTACAAAAAAGGTACGATTATAACAAAACATAACTTAGCCAGTCGAGCAAAAGTTAACAATTTTTTATTTTAATTGTTAAAAAATGTTATTGCTTGGTAATAACCATGGCCTCCATCAGGATTCAGTAAACATTCATGACGTCTATTTTAATGATTGAGTATAGATCTTATCATACAGATATAAATTTTAATTGTTTGTATTTTCCTTTAGTCTTGCAGCAGAAATACAGTACAGGTTTATAGGTTTGTTGCAATGATGGAACGAAATGTTTAACTAACATTAAATGCATGGTTTTTTTAGTTATTTTGAAGTCACATAAGTATTGGAATGCATTAATTAGTCCAATTAGTGTGTGTTGATTATTTTGCATGAATGACTTGACATATGAAATGTTCATTCCAGATTTGGCCCTTTAACTTTGATTACTAGATTTCACAAAATGTGTTTCCACTTGTCCAATTAATGATTGGTGGTCGCAACACATACAAATATCCATGATGCTGTTGTTAATTGGATTAATCTCAAACAAATAAAATGAAAGACATTTTAATTCTGACAAACAAGCTAATATCCCGCCCCAACCCCCCAAAACCACCACCACCACACACACATACAGACACACCACCCCCCTGTTCACATTGAAACATAGGAATCAACTCTGCATGTGTTTTTAGAAGTTTTTTCAATGCATTGTATAAAGTGAAAACAAGTGATAAATTTATTTACTTGCTTATAAATACAAAATGCAATAATCTTGCTGTATTTAGCCAAACCAAGTAAACATGGTTATTTTGTACAGGATTTAATCTCGGATATTGTTATTATATAAGCAACAAAGTAATAAACATCTTGTTGAATGAAATAAGCATACTTGTGAAACTTTTAGACATAACAAACTTTTATTTTAATCTATGTATATTTAAAGGAATTAAACAAATTAAAAAACTTGGTCATGTTTACAATTAATTCATTCATAGAACAATTACTACATTCATAGATTTTCACAGATTTAATTTTGAACTAAAAGACATATATGCTTTATGTTGGTTGCATTTGAAACAAATCTGTTGGGTGCTTTTTTGATTTTGAAATATACATAATATTATTGGTTTATTTCATTTCAGACAAAGGACTAGTGAAGTTATTGTAGATGTGGGTGATAATATAGCTATTATATTGCCAACATCAGCCATACATGGGATATACAAGGTAAATTTTAATTATAGTTATAAGTAAAAATAAATTATGCTAAAAATAGAGCTGCTGGTTCTATAAAATAATCTTGCAGCTGACATGGCAGAATTGTCCTATGATTTTTTTAGTGAAATTAATACAATAAAAATAGGATTAATTCAAATTTCATTGGTGAGACAATTACATGTGACTGTATAACAAGTACACTTTATATTGCTTCCAGGGAGAAAAATCAGTGCTTTGCACAAAAAGTAAAAGTAAACAGAAAGCAAAGAAAAAAAATCAACAGCAACTTTTGTGGTATGTATTTAATCACATGGATAGAATTCATTACATTGTATTTGTTTCCTGTATAACTATGGTCTAAATCATAGAGTTTTGGCTTGAGTATAATGTTACACAATTATAATAATGTAATTAATGTTTTAAAATTGTATATCTAAGGAAATCATATTTGTTCTAAGAAACAACAACAGTTGTGTTATATATCATTTCAGCACAAGTGCTTCAAATGTCCATTGTGTCCAGTTACCTGTTCAAGGGAGGAATATCTTTTAGACCACTTTATTTGTCAGCATGTTGCAGTGCAAGGAAGTGTAGTTGTAAATAACAGTATGTTCTTTAATGTAGAAAATAATATATAAAAATAGAACAGTAATTAAGGATTTATTCTTTAAACGACTTAAATATAATCAGATATGATCTGGACAATCCTTTGTCAAAAAATTAATGGTGGATCCATATTAGGCTAACTCCAGAATTGAAATAAATAACTACACACTGCTGTATTTTTTAATTTTGAACATCCTCTTTCTTTATTATCAATATCTTTTTTAAGTGTGTCTTTTATAATATTTAAATGAAACATAGAAAGAGATTTGATTTCGTGAAAATTTATTTATTGGAAAAAGATTATGTTGTTTTTTAAATAGGAACTGCAAAGACGTACCAAAAAAAAAAACAAAGGTATGCAAATAAAACGGTTGTATTTCTAGTAATTTACAGTTCTGAATCTCAGCTCAAATTTAAATGGGTATGAAATGGCAAGAAAATCAAAATCAGAACAACTTATTTAAAAAAAGAGTTTAAAAGTTATATGCTAAAAAGCAGTAATATAATTTTAGCTTCAACTAAGAATGTAAATAATATACTAGTACATGATATAATTTTTTTTTCAATTTAATTTCAAATAAAGATTTAGAACAAAAGGTTGACATGTATCAAATCTCAAGTAATGCATAACAGTTGAATATTTCTATTGCATATTTTATAGGAACCAGTGGTGTTTCCATTGCTGCATGTTACTGGAATTATACCAGACATAGTTGAATGTATTTCTACCACTGCAGTCAACACATTAACTGGTTATTGTTATTTAATAAAGCAAGTAGATCATTAAATTTTGCTTAAAGAATGGAGATCTGCTACTGTTTTTTAACAAAGTATATGGGAGTTGGCGCTATGTTAAATATACATGTACAAGTATGCAAATTATACACTGACATACTGCAATGTGTTGTTGTTTCCTACCTTACAGACAATTATTTGTTTATAATTATGAAAACAGTGGTTATGTGAAAAAATATACAAAATGTGCCTTACTACCTTTTCAACTTAATTTATGTATGCTGCTTGTTACAAAAGTTTGAATGTTAAGTTTCATTTCAGGGAGGTTTCAGGGTGAACATAATAACCAACATGCAGCTGTAACTAAGTCCTTTAATATTACTTTCCTTGTAAAGAAACTGATTGGTGCTGTTTTAGAAGATTGAGACTAATGCTTTCTGGTGATGTAGAAGAAAACCAAGGGTCTGTTATGGTATTTTTTAATAATGTATTTGTATCATACTGATAAGATAAGCTTAATTGAAACAATCTGATTGCCTAAACTTGTAGTTCCAACTGTGGTCAAATATATTTAAGTTAAGACCACTCTGATAACTGTGAGTATGGAGAATTTAAAAAGAAAAATAGTTTCTAATAGTAAACATATTTGTGTATATTTATTAATGACTTGTCGAAAATATAACGACCTGCAATACATTTTTAATTAAATATTGTATTTCTAATATTACTTTACTCTTCCCATGTAATATTTTTTAACAACTTATATTTGCATTTTTAAAAATTTTTTGTTTTAATGTCCTAAAAAGTATTCTCTTATTGTGTTTCAGATAAATTGTCAATGGGAATTTTGCAGAAAAGAAAGCTTTGAAACCATTCAACAGTTAGGACAGCATTTAATAAGCCATGTTCATCCTGGAATACTATGCAAGTGGAATGATTGTGTCTTCTCATGTCAGGATGACAAACAGCTGGAATCTCATGTCTTACAACATGTTTACCTGGTACACATTTTTTCCTAAGTATTAGTTCATTTCTTTACATATTATGAAGAAACATAATTTCTTGCAGCGATTACTTTGCAACATATGTTTGTTGTGTATTTGTTTTTCCTGTTCAAGAGGGTTTTTTTTTAGTTCTGTATAATTGTTACTGAATTTCAAACCCTTTGAAGATAAGTATGTTTTTATAAAAAGATGTGTTAAATTATATTATAAAAGAGAAATAGAGAATATGACGCATCAAATAATAACTATTCTTGTTTCTATTTACTTACATAGTTTGTTCTTATAATTTACAGGAACAGTTTTCATTTACATCTTTGGATGAATGGGAAAAGGCATTACCTCTTGGTAATCTTTCTGAATTGTCTACAGATCTACGTTTGTGATTACCATCACTGGTTAGTATTAACATTTTTTGAATTTCTACAGCAAATGATGCTTTAATTTTTTTTTATATTTTCTTATTTTTATACAAGAATATTACTAGAGGACAAAATACAGACATTCACAAAATTGAATTACGATCACACTAATTTTGAAATAATTGATGTGATCTCTTAAGATCTGCGTAGGTTATATTCTCCTGCTTCCTTATTGATATACAGGCAACGATGTGGATCTGAATAGGTTATATTCTCCTGCTTCCTTATTGATATACAGGCCATGATGTTAGTTAACTTGTTATTTTATCTGTACAACTTTTTTTTTACAGAGATTCAAGTTAAATTTGCCCTTGATGGATGAAGATTTTAAAATTCCACCCCAGTATCCCTACACTGTTGAAAGTCATCAGCATTATTTAAATGTGAAGCAAACGAGTAATTCAGAAGAATTCGATAAAGAAGTTATCGATTTTATTAAAAAAAGGAGTGTTTTGGATGAACACTGGACCTGTAAAGAAGATGCATGTACATGTATGACAAGTGACACAAATCAAACAAAGTGTAATTTGGATAATTTCAATCTTCCAAGAAGTGTTTATTGCTGTGATAATGTTCCACCCACAAATGCTGCACAGATCATTACAAACAGGCCTGAATTAATAAGTAATTGATGAAACTTTGACTGTTAGCAAAAATTATTCTGATAAATATAATAGAAAAAGAAAGCATAATGATATAGAATTTGCAAAGCAATCATCAGACTATAGCAATTTCTTGATGACAAATCTAGACATTTGTAAGAATGCCATCAGTGTTGAACACTTCATTATCAGTAAGATGAACACATCCAAGTTTGCTTGTAGGTTTAACCATTTTACATTATGTTCTTTTTTCAGGTTTCTCCCCCCCCCCCCCCCCATGTTATGGTATAGTTGTAGGTTTCTATTTTAGTTTGAATTACTATTTTCATGTTAAGCTTATTCCCTTTAAGTATAGTGGTAATTGGTATTAATGTTCTTGTCACTTACTATTTTCAAGTCATTTATTCCATTACTTTCAATTGGTTGTATGTGTTACCTTTTTTGTGTTTTTGTATTTTAAGACCCTTTTTTTCTTTTAAGTACAATTTTGTTAGTTTTATTTTTTTTTGTGAGCCCTTTTCTCTTGGTCAAATATAAAATAGTTGTAAGTTTGTTTTTTTAACCTTTTTACTTGTTCAAGTACAACACAGGTTGTAGGTTTAAATGTTTTTTTAGTCCATTTTTATCCCTTTTCCCCTTCAGTTTGAATGGTTATAGATAAATGTGTATCTTTTCATTTTATATTTGCTGACTGCTGTTAAAGTGCAATTAATGTGTTGAAAAACTAAAACCCCCAAAATTATGTATTTGACTGTCTGTTTAATACAAGTCAGCAGCCATTACATGTTTTATGGGTTTATGTCATTACATCTTAAATCTGATTTAATTGCATCTGTGAAAGGCATTCCCGGCATGGTTTACTTCCTTTTTTTAGTTTCCAAGTACATATAAAGGCTAGTGTTGGAGTTTTTTATTTAAATGTAAATCATAAAAAGATTGTTCATTATGTATTTGTTTTTTTTCTTCAGTTGTTTTTTAATAAATGGCATTTCATTTACCATATGATATTTGTTGAATCAAATGTATGTACAATTGATTAGATTTTTATTAAAAAATAACAAATATTACGTTTCACTATATATTATCAGCCAACTTGAAACAATCCCTTTGCAAAATAAAATGTCATATTTTCCATAATTGAACTGTTTCTTTGAATCAACAATTCCCCTTTTGGTCAAAACAAGGTAAAAAACAATGCCTGTGAAATTATTAGAAAATGTGGTCACTATTTTGGAAAACAGGACTGACAATTTGACATCAAATCCATCTAAGCAGGCACAAAAATAAAACAGAGAATCACTTTAATACATGCACTATTAACAATTAGCCAGAGGATGTATCTCAATTCAGCATGAAAATACACAGTCACCATTTGCTTTATGGATCCTTTAACATAATAAAATACAAGTATATACTATTGTCATGTCTCCATGTAATTTCGAAGCAGTTAGAAATGTTCTTCCCTCTTAAAGTCAGTAACCGTATTATGCCTTTCAAAAATCCGAACAGAACAAACTACAAACACCCAAAATCAAAATATACACACACAAATCGGCGATTATAAGCCAAAAGGAGTCGCGTCAGGTGCTCCGGAAAAACACATACTCTGTATTATTACTGACACTTTTATCGGCGATTATAAGCCAAAAGCAGTCGCATCAGGTGCTCCGAAAAATACATACTCGGCTTTATTACTGACACTTTTATCGGCGATTATAAGCCAAAAGGAGTCGCGTCAGGTGCTCCGGAAAAACACATACTCTGCATTATTACTGACACTTTTATCGGCGATTATAAGCCAAAAGCAGTCGCATCAGGTGCTCCGAAAAATACATACTCAGCTTTATTACTGACACTTTTAGTGATACTGATCTAGGTATTTTCAGCGTTGATACCTGGAACTTGCACTACTGTATAATATTATGGCGAGATAGCTACACAATGAGCAATATCACTTTGAATCTATTATATATCATGAATAGCTATACACCATTAACTACCTCCATACAGTATATCAAGTTTGATCTATGCAACATGGGGTGTCTCAATGGCTGAGTGGTTATGGTAGTTCGGATACACTGAGATTGCGGGTTCGAGTCTCATTGCAGACAGGGTGCGCTCGACTGCAATCTTAATTGACAAGGATTGCAAGTTTTCCTAACAAAGGTCTGGGGTTTTCTCCGGCTTCCTCTCACAATAAAAACTGGACGCATTGATATTGCTGAAAAATTGTTAAAGTGGCATTACACAATATTCAAACAACAAATTCTACGCATCATGTGCAATGAGACCAGACACTTATTCTTCATATAACCATGGATAACATGGAATGATCAATGATTGGTGAGACAGGAACCTGTCTAATTCTACCATACTAACAAAGAGGACATGTACCCTGTATACCCTTCGGTAGTAATTCCTGGCTTACCGGGCCACTACAGAAAAATAGGCCTAATACAGAAAAACAGGCTCAATACTGAAAAAAGGGCCAATAAGGAACAAAGCAGACCTCAATACAGAAAAACAAGGCCAATACATGAATTCATTACCGGTATGTATAAATATTTAAAAACTAGTCACATTTCGTTTGCATTACGTAGATTACAGCAGATTTTTCATATTTACCGTTGTTTATATTAATTTCGGCTTTGCCTAGGGCTAATACAGCTGTCCTCGACCCAATACAGATGCCCTTGGACATAATACAGGTCAAATATGAAAACACTCATTTAATAACACTATAATATATTCGAGTTCAGATATATAATTCTCACTGCAATAATTGCAGGCATGTTTGCCTCTTGTCCCGGAATAGTACTTTCTGTTTTGCCAAGTCGAGCAAAGTGACTGCACATTTTTGTTTGTTCGACCTGGCTACTCTCAGATATTGTCTATTCGTCCAATAACTTTTCAATAAAATCATTCTATATGTATCGGTACCACACAAAGCAGAGAGAAGGGGTCCTAACAGCACTCAAGTAAAATCTAAGTTTTTAACCATTAAATTTTGAAAAATATGTTGTTAGTGTTGTTGTTTGTGTTGCTTATGGATAGGTAAGTAAAATACGCACGAGATTAGTGGTGTTGTTCCAAAATACAAAAGTTTTAGGTTTTAGGGACTGAATTTTTTCATAAGAATCAGCGTCTGCATGATAATGAACGAAGTTATTTAATGGAATGCATCTCTAAATTCACCTTCTTTAAACGATTTTCTAAGTATACAAATAATGTAACAATTCTATTATGTGGTGTGTACTGTCATCTATTTACTTTTCCCTTACTTGTTCTAGTTACATATTCTAAATGTCGTTTGCTCCTATTGTGGCTTGCTGATCGAATATTAAAGTGTATGGTGACCATGGTGATAAAAAGATCTAGTTATGGAATGGTCAGTCTGGTAGTTTGAATAATTGTTACCGGTCTTAGTATTGCTCGTTGAGCCCCTATCCTGAAGGTTAATTTAATTCAATACATTTGTTTACTGTAATATGGCTTTCAGTAGTGAATCTTCTAATCGATAAAAACATTCCTTTGGGCCGAGTTGCAGTTATGTCATTGCTAGGTTTAATAGGACTATGAGATCAATTATAACGTTTAACGAGTCCAGAACGAACACACCCTATGGTTGGGAAGACAGACATGTGATCGGACAATTGACATGGTCGGCTTAACGTTTTCGGAATAAAGAGTTTATAAAGTGTTAATTAGATAAATATTGTTATTGTTAAACTTGATTAAGTATATTTATTAAAACAAGCAAGCCAATACAAAAATTTATTATCCTTATAACCATTATTATTCAATAAGATGACTTTATGGTTGCTTAACATCCAGCCATTATTATTTTAGCTATAATAATGGCCGATAGCAAGTTAACACAGTAAGTTGTTGATATGTTTGTTTGTTTCTTTGAATGGTGTTTTAAACGCCACTTTCAGCAATTTTTCAGCTATTTCATGGCGTCCATTTTGTATTGGGGGAGGAAGCCGGAGTACCCGGAGAGAACCCCCGACCTGCGGTAGGAAAACTGGCAATCCTTAAGATTGGAGGCGAGTACACCCTGCCTGCAGTGAGAATCGAACCCGCAATCTCAGTGTTGACAGACCACGTGATCAATAGTAGACGAACTACCTTGACCACTCGGCCACCGAGGCCCCCCAGTTGTTGATATTTGAGGGACCAATGTTTAATGTCACTAGAGAACGAAAATTTGCCGTGTATGTACAATGTGCAGAAGTACTCCAAAGAAAACAAATATTTGTTGTGAAGTAGGCGTTGCCTCATACCAAAGCACGCTCCCATCAAAGTTTAAAAAAGCGTTGGACAATGTTATACAGTATAATTATACAATAGTTGCTTGAATAGAGGGCATTGTCATGATATCTTGACTGCACAAAGGAGAGTGGTATTGCCGAATAATGAACTAAGCAGGACTTTTGCGTTTGAATAAACAACAATTAAACAATGTAAGAGGATCTAAGTGTGACTCGATCAACCTCAGTTGAAAACTGGAGGTCATTATACAGTCGAGGTAACTGAAAGGCCATACCCGAGAAATGAACAATTCATTAAAAATGCCTATTTCTTCAATTCAATATGTTATATGGATTGAATGTAAATGATACTCCAGGAATACACCATTCATAATAAAAAAAACCCATTATACTGCATTCTACTATTCTCAAGGCTTTGGTTATTTATATATACAACTATTGTACTAATTGCAATTCACAGGTACCAATATAGGATACATTTAGTTCATTTTAAAACAAGGAATAAAAAGTAATGGAGATTTGCCAAAAGAAAGGACAAAGCAGTGACTTTATGCTTCCTATTCGGGGAGCAAACTTAATCTTACCTTGTATACCCAAGTGTGTGTATAACTAACAAATCTAGAACCTTAGTAAACAAGTTTTACCTTGAAATAATATGTTTTGTTTGCTTGAAAAGTTTAATGCCACTTTCATCAATTATTCAGCTACATCATGGTGTTCAATTTTTAATGGGTTTAGGAAGCTGGAGTACATTAGAGAAAACCCCATACCTTCAGTAAGAAAACTGGCAATCATTGTCAATTAAGAGTCCAGTTCAGACTCGAACCTGCAACTCAATATTGACAGACCACATGCAGTGATTACAAACAACCTTTGATTATTGATAAATCTTTATTGATAAATGGTCTAAGCCATTTGAATTTTAAACTCATAAAAACTAACATCTACATCATATATTCAAATAAAAACTATGTATTTATATTCAAATAAATTGTTTTAACAGTGAATTGTGACAGAACATACATAATCTCCCAAAATACATACCCATTTAAACAACATTTCTTTATTAAATATTAAATGTACTTGTATGTTTTAGAAGAAACATGGCATGTTCACAGCTGTGGTTTTTTCCTCCATATATTTGCAATTTTCTATATTACAAAGTCCAACACCTGTTGAAAGTTGGTTCTTACTGAGAATAACTCTTTTATAAATGTATGAGATTTATTGGGTTTTTCTTTCTCAGTTCATATCATATTTTAGGATCGGTTCACTTACTAGATATTAAAAGTATTGGAAAAGGAAATATGAACATGGTGTTTAATTTGTCATTTTATGTCTCAAATAAATTTATCCGATACATACACATTAGATACATTATGTGAAGGTACAACTACCTGTATCACATCGAGACAGTTGTTTACATACTATCACTATGAGACACTAGCGTCAAGTTGTGATGCGGTATGTATGCAACTGTCAAGGTGTAATACAGGTAGTTGTACCTACACTTAAATTTATGTTATAAGTTTATCTAAAAAAAGGTATAACAAACATGAATATTGTTTGTTTGTTTGTTTGATGCCGATGGTGTTTGAGCGCCACTTTCAGCTATATCCAATCCAGCATCTAAATCATGTTAACAATTTTCTTTATAACATTAATCATCAACTCAACATTAAAAACCCTTGTCTAAATTCTAAAACCAAATATGTTAGGAATAAATGTGAACACAACACGATTCATACAGTTACATAAGAAAACCCTAACAGAGTTTCAAAGAATATTTTTTTCTTGCTTATAATACATTACATTACATTATTTATTGCGAATTAAACAAAACAAAAGAAAGAAAGAATAATTCACTTCATGACAACTTCTGGACGAAGGGTACTGTTTGTTATCAAGTTTTGGCCATAATACTCAACAATTCATAATAATGTTCTCTCTTTTTCACACCGCAATACATCTTGATTCATATATATGTATGTTTAGAGCTGTATTCCATTTTTTTGGTTATATTTCTGTTGCAAACTGTACAAATACCTGAAAATACATTACATTTCATATTACATGTGTATAAATGCATAATTTTTTTTTATCTATTTAGTCCCATTACTCGTAATGTAGCAGAACAAAAGTGAATCAGTCCAAAAGAAGTTGCATATCAGCCATGGTTAATCTTGATATTTTTCAACAGTGTCACCATTTTTTTTTATCAGTTTTGTGTTTAACAACATTATAGCTATGTGATGATAGTTACTGCGGTTGTAAATAGCCTGCTGAGCGCTGTGTATTAATTGACATTCATGTCTCCATTTACATTTACTAAATGAATAAATTGAGAAACCCGAAAATGAATGGTGTGTTGCATTTAAGGAAGGTACATGTAAATTACGGCATTCTTACAACTAAATGGTTGTTAGTAACAGTATGCAAATTAGCAGGACTATATACTTAAATTAGGTCACATCAAAGACATTAAAAAGTATGTAGCAATTTAGGGAAACAGTTTAATAGCTTAGTACATGCAAAAAAAATTGAATAGTGAGTTGCTCAACAATGCGAGCCTTTAATAATATAGACATCAGCTGCTCTTGGGGTTTCTGTTAGGATTTATTTTCATCAATTGGAAAATATTAAGATGAAATTTAGAAAATTTGCTCCAATGAAAACAGTGAGAGTTCAGAGGCAAATTCAAGCAAACAAAATCAATGAAACTAACAAATATTAATTTATGATAAGTTGACCAAAAGTTTGTGAAATATTAAGTAAAGAAATAGACCCAAATCTGCATTAATTATAATGATTAATAATAATAATGAAAAAGTTAACAGGTATATGAATGCTACTAGTCCTTCAAAACAATACCAATCTTTGTTTGAAGACAAAAGAAAATTTCAATCTTTTTGATGTACACATATTGCAGCTGGCATGGAGTATGTATGTACATATTAACCCTTAAGAAGATCACACAGGTTTGATAAAGTGCTAAATATTTTTTTCATATGTATGTGGTCTTTGCACATTTAAAAGTATTTCTGTTGCAGCCATAGGTCACATTTTAAACAGCTTGGAGTCAAATTAACATCCTGCAAATGTTTATGATATGTTTACCTTCGAGATTTTTTATTTTCTACATTTAGTGCTCTTTAGTCCAGTTATCAAGGAGCAAGATCTGAAACAGCAAAAACATAAAAAGATTAAATCATGTTTCATTAAATATCTGATGTAAAAATTTATTATTAAATGACAAATTAATAAAATGAATAAAACTGTTAAGTGTTCAAAAATCATGGCAATTTGTTTCTTATCCTATATTCTCTTATCCTATTAGTTATTTTATATGTTAAGTAGGTAAGCAATGGAAATGTTGCCTGTCCCAATTGTAGAACTTTGTTGTCACCATTTATCTACCTTTATTGCAGATAAATATTCTCTTTTCTTGTGTGGTAAGCCCTTTAAATGGCAAATATATATATTTATTCGGGTATGGCATTGTGGAGTTTGTGAAGCACTTAATATTCTTCCAAGTTCTAATTATACTAAGGCGAGATAAGTTAACTGCTGATATTGCAAGGAAACAAAAATTGCTATCAACACGTTTTTGGCACATTAAATCCAACACAAGGAACAATAAGGCAGGTATTACTATATATGCAAATTATTTGTTTAAGTTTATGAAATATTTTTTAGTAAAATAACATAATTTCATAAAAAAAGAGAAAGATGTACACTATATATATCCATGTGCTGGTGTGACAACTCTGCATGTTGTTACAACCCATTGGCATTTAATAACTAATAGTTAGCACATTGGAATTCACTCTCCGGCACAGAGAACATTACTGCAGATATAACCTTTTTCACACGTCATCCTCCATTTACTGCGGGACTACATTTGTCATCGAACTGTGACGTTGTAAACAAAGAACGATGTTTATAAAATAATACATGAGATCTTATTTATTTTTATATAGTCATTTTAAACACTATTGATGCAGTTTTACATTGAAATTACTGTGTTTGTAGGCTAAGCGTATCCACCATGAGAGATATCTCTCATGGTGCCAACCAATGTGAGGCAGAGGTGATTATGGTTGACGTATGATACCCAGAATCCTTTGCATGGAGATTGATTGGAATTTGGTCTTCTCTGCAGATGGTCAAATTGTCTAAAATGGTTTAGACAAAGATTGAACTCTTTGATAATAATAAAATTTCTTATTGATTTTAAAAAAATTCTTAGAATTGGTATCAAATGAATACAAATTATTTGCCATTTACTGCACATACCGAATCCCAAAGTCTAATACGATAACTTTAAATTAAGGAAGCTCTAAGTTCAGACAGCTTAAATCAGACAGTTTTAATAAACACAAACCAATTCTTTCAGAAAGAGCCAAAGTGTCAACATCTTCAACTCATCTTTAAACTGCTACATTTCTCCTTAATGAACACCATTCCTGTGGATTACCATTTTCTATTGTTTCCATAAATATCTGTTGATACAATAAATATAAAAGTTGTGTAGAGTAGCAATAAACAATAGTAACTGGTTTAAAAATATTTAAGACACTTTATTGAGTTAATCACTGATAATTAAAAGTTCACCAAATGTAATGAAGATTTATCATGATTTAATATGTGTCTTCCATCATTACATTTAAATACAATATTATCTGAATACTAGAAATTTAAATACATTGCTTTACCCATCTCTGTGGGCACTGACCTTGAGGTCACAATAGTGGCGTTAAAACACCATTCAAACAAACAAAAAAAATCAATGAATTACGAAACAATAACGTTCAAAAACCAAATGTGCCTTGTTTTTTTTATTGTACCTGCAAATTTTGGTCTTCTGTAATCAACTTTTGATTTGTCAGTCACATGATGCCATCTACTAAATATTCTGGAAAAAAAAGATTAAAGTAATAATGAATCCATGTTTGATGGTGTGACAATTTATCAATGAACAGTTGGTTCTAATTATGATTTAATCTCTTTTTACAGCATGTTTATAATAGTTTTCACAAAAAGATAGGTAGTTTATCGTCTATACTTAAGTATGTTAATGTTTTAAGTATCCATGCATGCATTGAGTATTTTTTGGAGTAAACATGTCTGATTTTGTTTTAATGTAGTTTAACACCACTTTCAACTATATCATGGTGTTTAGTTTTTATTGGGGGAGAAAGTCAGTGTGCCTGGAGAAAATCCCTGACCTGGGGCAGGAAAACTAGCAATCCTTGTCAATTAAGATTGGAGTCTAAAACACCCTGCCTGCAGTGAGAATCGAACCAGCAATCTCAGTGTTTACAGACCGCATGATCAGTAGTAGACGAACTACCTTAACCACTCGGCCACCGAGGCCCCTGCAGTCTTCATATCGCCAATAGGGAAAGTGTTATGCGCCACTATTGAACTCAAATCTTTTTGACTATTTGTCTGACCATTCTAGTGATTTTTTTATCTGTTTACTAATAATAGTTTTTAAGTGTTTTGCATGTATGTATCCAAAAATATATAATAGATGCGAAGCGAATAAATACAAAAACATTTTTGTCATAGGATTATACATTGAATTGGAAGCGCATGTAAATTTTCATTTAAGATGTCAGAGGCACATGTTTGCACCTGTCTGTGAATAGATGTAAACCAGCACAGAACAGGGCAATCCAGGTTATATTTATTCCAAGCAATTCTGCTATTTGCAAGGTGTCCTAAATAACAGTCTGGTAATATTTGTGTCCATTACAACCATCCAATACTATATTTATCCTACACCGTAAGAAAGTGAACAACAAAAATATGAAGGCCATTGACCAAATGTACGTAATGTGGACTAAACTGGTAAACAAGTATCATGTAATCCATCATTTAAAAAAAAACATCCGAAAATTATTTTGTTAAAACACATTGTGCCAATATTTCAGTTTAGTAGTTAGATATGAAAAACATAATTTTGAGAATTTAGAGAAAAACCTGGTGACGTACTTCATAGCTAAGGTCTTATAATATATTTGTTAAAACTAGCAGAACGTTATTACTAAGGTCTTAATGATGCAGAAAACATTTTTTTGCTAGGGGTCAGGGGCTGCTTTAGCCCCGCCAGTGATTGAGGTGATGACTCCTGTCTGATGCTGCAGAGAGGTTGCATTTTCAACATGTGAAAGTACATGTAGTTTAAACATTCCTCAATCTCTCTCCTGTTCTTTTTTTGTGATGTGAAATCTTTGGCTTCCTAACATACGCTGAGCTACTAGTATGCCAATGAAAACAGTATAACCAGTGCAATATTTAATACTGGTTTCAATTTTTTGTTGTTTTCAAGCAATCAACCTAAAGAATTACTAAAGGCTATTGCATAAAAGCTATTTATTTAGGAAAGCCCTGTAAGGATGAATGATTGAATATTTGCTTTACATTCGGAGAGCAATATTTCTGCTATATTCAGGACTAAAACAGACAAATTAATCAATTCTGGAAAGATGAACCGAAAGGACAAATCTTGCGACTAGATTCAGCCGCTCTCTCTCTCTGTTGAATTATACCAGTAGTGGTCCTATCGACGTACCTTGATACAGATACAGATAAAAATTTGGAAAAACCACTGGAATAGGATGAGGCAGTGGAAGGGGTGTAAAGTTTAGCCTTGCGTAGTAGTTACAAGCCTACTCTTATCCACATCTACAAAAGAAGCTGAAAAGGGTTCAAACACCTATCGTTTTGTGTTTTTTTTTAGGGACAGAGCTACAAAGAATCCCCATTACTTGTAATGGAGCAGACGGATGAATTTCACACCCAGGGGTTTTATGCATATAATCAGCTATTAGACCGTTTCCCTGGTTTGCTACATACCTTTTTACGTCTTTTCAGATTGATGATATTTCTACACCTTATTCTATAGTTTTACACTTTATTCGTCATCATGGCATTGTTGACACAATTTGAACTGTGGTCACTCACAGTATGGTACCAATGTAAGGCTGTCGGATCGAGTCACCAAATACATGTATCACTGGCAAACAAACTAACAATTTCC
This sequence comes from Limnoperna fortunei, assembly GCA_944474755.1. Taxonomy (NCBI): domain Eukaryota; kingdom Metazoa; phylum Mollusca; class Bivalvia; order Mytilida; family Modiolidae; genus Limnoperna; species Limnoperna fortunei. The sequence continues at coordinate 21,486,232 of OX104114.1, read as the reverse complement.
TAAACAAAAACCTTTTCTATCAACAAATAATACCTTTATAATAATAAAGAGGTGTTTCAATTAATTTATCGGCTGTAAGACGATATATATGTTCATTTTTCATGCCGAAATACGAGTGTACCTCAATATTGAGCCATGCAAAAGCTTTGTATTGTAACAGAAAACCTGAGATTATGTACGAATAAAAAATGCATGTGTAAAACTAAACCCACCACATGTCTTTTATTCATATATTAACATAATAAGTGCTTAGGCTTAGCATTTGCTCACACTGTCCAGGCTGTCGAGTCTGTGTCCGTCCGCCATCTTAATTTCATTCACAACTAACACAATATATATCAAAAGCGCTGATTGGCTAACAGAAAAGTGACGTATCTATATACCATATTTGGGACATGCAGAATATTTCCCACCTCTCTAGTGATAGGTAAAGGTTTATTTTGGCTGTTCCTATTTCCGAGATCCTCCCTTGTTACCAAATTATTATATTTCTCGTGTAAAGCTTGGTAGAAAAAACGAAAAAATATATATTAAAAACAAACTAACATATTTATTAACATTGACAATATAATTTAACAATCCATAGGCGTAGCAGCCGGTACAGCAGGTGCGGCTTCCGTCGTACCAATAACTTTTGCAGGTACGGCATGCCGTACCAATAATTTTCAGAAATAAAAAAAAATATTGTTCACGAAACCCATCTTTTAAGACCTGAGATTAAGTGCTAGGAAATCGCCAGAATGCAGGATTTTGCACCATTTACCCCCAGAGCTTCAAGGGGCCTTAAGCGGCTCCCGAACCCCCTGCCGTAAAGCCACCTCTGCGATGTCGACAGGATCGCCCTGATTAGCATTCCGCCGTACCAATATCAAATGCGATGCTACGCCTCTTCAATCAGAACAAAGAACGACAAAATTGAATGCTTCATTACATCAGTCACCGTGTGGCGTGTCTGTGACTGTGTTGCTGTGTTTGCGTGACAAATTGAAAACTGCTTACCGCATTTGGTCGATCTTATGCTCCTGTTGTAGATCCAAATGGTGCAAATTTAAATCAACAGTTATTTTCCATAATTAATCAACATTTTGAAATTCGGTCGCGTTTTCATTTTGATACGGTAAATTCGTTTGCGGTGGAGGCGGGAAAAGTCTCGCGGTTTGCAATGAACGTCATTGTAAACAACGCAACGTCGATCCTTGAAAACACAACGTAGCAAAAGTCAAGGAAGACTTGTGAAGCTTGCATCAATGAAAAATATGGCACCAGCTGCAGGGTGCCGTTTCATAAAGCGATCGCTAATTAATGTGCACGTTATCCCATGCAATTTAAATGGGATAACGTGCACGTTAAGCTAACGATCGCTTTATGAAACGGCACCCAGGTTACACAGCAGACCAAATACATTCATGTAAGCAAATAACTCATGACGAAGAAAACAACAACAAAAAAGGAAAATAATACACAAGATAGAAATAGAGACTATGAAGACCACTAGGTGTAAAGATCATAGCAAAACAACAGCTTTAGATCGACGAGCTTATAATTCCGATAAAATATTCTTACAACCTATGTGTCGGTTTACCCTCTCCATCTTTAAGGAAATCTTGTATAAGTTTACTTTTTTGTGCACTTTTTCTTTATTTGTCATTCATTCAGTATTTCTATTTTGTCTTGTATTAAACCTTCTTGTATCATTGATTGACATGGTTCAAATAAATATTGTGTTCATACCATGGTAACGGTTGTTATTTTATCGTTAAGATGTGATGTATGTCGATATTTAAATAGGAAACACACTTTTAATTATAGCGGAATTGGTCAAAATCTAGACTTGGTTTCTGTATATCAGGTAGGCAGATTTTGTTTAATCAAGGTAAATCGAATGTAGCTATTGTTTTACCACATGACGGCATATGACTATCCTAGCAAATATTGATTTTTAACATTATAGTAAACATTATAAATTTGATTGATGATGTTATCCATTCAGTCGTATGTCTGTGTGCTATTTTTTTTTTGCAATACTTGTCAATTGCGGCCCCAGTTGAGGGCAAACCAGTGTGTTAATTAGATAACGTTGACCTCTCAGTCACAGAGGCTCCCATAATATACATGTATATGAATAGAACATTCAAAGATGCAGAGCCAGTTCGTATACCGTAGTTTATGGCTAGCAGTCAGGAGCAAAGTCAGTTTACCGTGGTTTATGGCCAGCCTTCAGGAGCAGAGTCAGTTTGTTTACCGTGGTTTATGGCTAACATTCAGGCGCAGAGTCAGTTTGCACACCGTGGTTTACGGCTAACAGTCAGGCGCAGAGCCAGTTTGTATACCGTGGTTTATGGCTAACAGTCAGGCGCAGAGCCAGTTTGTATACCGTGGTTTATGCTGTGGGTTTATGGCTAACATTTAGACGCAGAGTCAGGATTTTTCTAGGGGTTCCATGAAAAATTTTGACTTTTTTTTTACATTTTTTCCAAAGAATAGATTTATCCTTTAGAACCGGAGTTATGGTGTTCCCGTTTTTATTATCCACCCTCCCAGTGTTACATTTATGATTTATGAAAGTGTTTTAATGCTAGAAATGTTTTAACATGTGCAGAAAACAAGTTATTAACCAAACGTAAAGATCAGATGTTAAGATAAAACTGCATATTTAAGTTTTCAAAAATCGATTAATCCTTTTAGCCTTTATGTACACATAAAAATTTTAAATAGATTATTGATCGGCGTCCAGAGACTTGGTATGTCAGTTTTAAGTAGAAGTGTTCATTGTTGAATAAATGAATGATTTTAGTTTGAGTATTTAACTGTGGTTAAAAAATTCCAGTCAACCGTTTTTAAAGTGTATTCATCAATAATTAGGTATATTTTGTTCGGTTTATATAGATAAAATACATTGAGAAATTCATGTTTGGAAAAGCCAAAATACTTTTATAAACAAGATATTATGTTTGACAATTATTATCTTATATAGATAGGTAAAATATGTTGGAATTGAAAAAAGATACACTCAAAAAAAGAAAACATACACATATATTTTTCTTAAGGAAACACAATTAGCCAACATTCAGGATCAGATCCTGTTTGTATACCATATACAGTGGTTTATGGCAGAGTCAGTTTGTATATCGCAGTTTATGGCTAACATTCAGTCGCAGTCAGTTGGTATACCCAGGGTTTTTGCTAACACTGAGATGCAGGAGCAGTTTGTATAGCGTTGTTTATGGCTAACATTCAGTCGCAGAGTAAGTTTTGTATACCCTGGGTTTTTGCTAACACTGAGATGAAGAGGCAGTTTGTATAGCGTAGTTTATGGCTAACATTCAGTCGCAGAGTCGTTTGTATACTTAGGGTTTTGGCTAAAACTGAGGGGCAGAGTCAGTTTGTATTGCATTGTTTATGGATAACATTCAGTCGCAGAGGCAGATTGTATACCTTGGGTTTTTGGCTAACATAGGGGAGCAGAGTCAGTTTGTATTGCAGTTTATGGCCAACATTTAGTCGCGGAGTTGGTTTGTATATCGTACTTTTTATTATATAGATAGAGATGAAATATCGAATTTTCCGAGTGACAGAAATCACGGTAAATCACATGTGAAAATTATCGTTTATTTTCACTCTCGGATTTTTTCCCGCCAAAGTTGCAGTTGGTTTTGTACTATACAGATATTCATCCGCCGTTCATAAAATTTAGGATTAAGCATTAAAATTTTACGAAAACAATTTTAATCTATATAATAAATAGAATAATCAATTGGGCATCGTGAATATCCAAAATATGATCACGAGTGCCGCATAACGCATCTGATTAAACGAGTGCGCGGAACAAGTTCCGCGCACTCGTTTAATCAGATGCGTTATGCGGCACTCGTGATCATATTTTGGATATTCACTCTGCCCAATTAATTATCCTATAAATATCTAACATGGGCAGAGCCAATGAAATACACACATAATGTAATTATAAACACATACAAATACATACACTGTACATATAAAGCCCTAGTAGTGGAAAAAACCAGAGTTCTGAACCACTTTTCTCTATGTTATCTCTATGGGAAAAATTAACCTCCCAGCAGTTAACCTCCCAGAGTGAGGTTAACATTATGACGTCATACAAGTGTTGCATAAAGTATTTGTGATGTAACGGATATAGCAAGGAAAATGGTTATCGATTCGTTTTTAATTGTAATTAATAGGTGTATTGTAATTAATTAAATATAAGCATGCATATTCCATTGTAGCCTTTCATTGTGAGTGTAGTAATTAAAATGCGTCATCCCCCACCCCCCTTTTTTTCATAACAGATCTCCATATTTACAAGTCATAACAATTGTTATTTTTTCAATGTAAAAAATCGTTTGCTATTAATAAACATTTAAATCTGTAGTTCACTGACCTTAACGTGATGTGACTTGAGAAAATGGTATCGATTCGTTTTTAATTGTAATTAATAGGTGTATTATAATTAATTAAATATATTGCAGATTCCATTGTAGACTTTCATTGTGAGTGTAGTAATTAAAATGCGTCATCCCCCCCCCCCCCGCCCTTTTTTTCATAACAGATCTCCATATTTCACAAATCATAACAATTGTAACTGCTATTTTGTCAATGTAAAAAAAAAATCGTTTGCTATTAATAAACATTTAAATCTGTAGTTCACTGACCTTAACGTGTTGTGACTTGTGTGTATGACTCATTTAAAAAAAAGATTATCGGCGTCATGTTTGAAAATTAGGATTTAAATAAATAATGTAAAAGATAAACGAAAATTAATAATAAAATTGTAGACATTTTTTCAAGAATTAGCTTTTAAGATAAAATAATGTAAGTATTGACAGAATGACGGCTGTCCTATATCTCCCTGTATGTAAAAACAATCATGTATCGTCTGCTATGTATAAACATTAAATCTCTAGTTCACTGACCTTAACGTGTTATGACAAGTGTGTATAACCGGTTCATCCAGATCATCAAAAATGTTTGAAAATTATAAATATCGAAGGCGTTATTAAGAATTAATGTAATTGGCAACTTTGATAAAAAAATAAATCATTAATAATAAAGCAAAATTTTAAATCGTAGACATTGTCTCAAAAAGTGACTTTAAAATAAAATAATGCAATAATATAGTACGACGATTCGTTGTACCAATCCCCCTTTTTCCTACCGTTGTTTATGTAATAAATCCAATAGATTCACAATACAGTCGTAACTTAAAATGATATATCTACAAGAAAATATAAAAAATCAACACAATAAGTAGATAATATTTGTGTTTTACCCGATGCATTGTCAAATATATAGACTTTAATCGGAGCGATAAAAACAAATCTGTTCAAAATGGCGACATTTCACAACTGACGCTTTAAATAGACGAGTCTAAGCGAAAGGGGTGAGAAGCATAAAACGACTTACAGATTATTTGTAAAAATCATATATCATAAATTTTTTCATCCGATATGTCTAGTTTAATACAAAATTAATTAACAAATAGATCTTTGGAGTATTGTTATTCCAAATTTCTATATATTTTAATCATGGCATTGTCCTGACATCTCCTGTTGTATGGTATAGCTCGCGGCACCTATATAAGCGAGAAAATCAAGAGGAATTTTAAACCATCCGACCAAGGGCATTAAGTTGTCGGTGTACGACGTAAAAAACTCTCCAAGTCAAGGAATTTTAATTATGAATCGACAATCAAACTGAGAGGACGTATTAGACATTTAGCTGGAATAAAGCAAGCCAGTTGGAATTATAGTGAAGTATTCCTAAAAATTATGTTAACATCATATTTGTAATGAATGTGAAATATTTTAGACTAAATTAACAAAATATACATTAGCATCGGCTACTGGGACCGACTGCGTGACTCTCTCGACTAGATGAGATTAAGGGGGAATAATGTCTCATATGGACGTCACCTGGTAGCTTCCCCGAAGCGTTTAAGTTTCTGTCTTGAAGAGTGGCTCCGTTGTAGAAGACGAGGGCGTTTGTCAGCTCGATGTCCTCTATGTCTCCACAATAGATTTAAGCTTACTGACCGAGCTTAAATAAGGGCGCTTCATTGACACTTATTCAAACGTTATTGCTAATTACATAGTTGATAATATGTATTTTATTTTTATAAGATGTGGGTAGTTACAACATGGTATTGAAAGGGGGTGTATTTATGTGTATGAGTGTACCTTTAAATGTCATTGCAGTATAAATGTATATTTTCACGAAGTTCTAGAAAGTTTGAAGTAGACACCTGCACTGGCAAGGTGTACTGACTTAGGGCAATACCACGTAGCTTACAATGGAGAGGAAGTGTCATGTGGTACGCCCCGCTATAGTCAGGAAGACCTCTCCGACCAAAGCCTTTGCAGCCTCGATTTCGAGGGCAGCTCCGTTTCCAGTGATGGAAATGTCGATGGGCGGTGGCTACTTTGGCTAAGGCCTTAATCAAACGTTCTTGAATATTAATCAATATGTTATTCATATTTGTATCAATGCTGGGAACCCGTACGGTCGGTAGATTCGACAGCTATTTTTCCGACCCGTGGGCGAGTACCGGCGGCGATAAGCTCTCCAGGTATGAATGATGATTGGTTGTTTTTATGTCACGTGATACCATGCCATATATACTGCGTTGCTCATAGTACAACTCATTTTCTTCACAGATATTGAAGTGAAACCATGGAATCTTCGTGTAAGAAAGCCAAACTATCAACATCATCTCACGTGTGTAATACATGTGGCAAATCGTTTGCACAAAGAGCAGGCTTAAGTCGTCACATGAAAACTGCACATACTGATGCAAAGTGGAACTGTACTATCTGCGAAACAACATTCGGAAGGAGAGATAATTATCAACGTCATTTGAAAGCACACAACCAGATAGGTGGTGGGAGTAATAAAGCAAGGAACAAAGTTCGTCAACAATCCTATATTGTTAAACACCAAGGTTCTGTTCGACAGTCTGAGGTAACACAAGATAATGACACCACTGAACAACAACCCATTGAAACGTGTAACGATCGAGCTCTTGGAGGAACAGTAACCACGCATACTATTACGGCTGAAGGTATTGCAAAATTCGACCCAATGACGTTTTTGAGAAGCAAATATGACAACGTTAAAGATGTCATTAAACAGGCCATTAAAGAACGAGGCGGAATCAAGTGGTATCTGTCTATGAAAGTGAAAATGACTAAAAGAAACGGAGATAAAATAGAATCAGCAGAGCCACATTTTCGCGGTAAATGCCAGACAAGTTTAAAAGCTAAAGATATCGACGAAGGCATGAAAGAATCCATTAAAAAGACGTACAACTCCCTTATCGAGTATCAACGGCAAGGTAGCAATTGGACAGTGGACAAAGTTATTGATTTAACCATACACATGGCACGTTATAGACCACTGCGTGGATCTAGCTATATCCCTCTGCCAATCAAATTAAGGTCAAAACATGCCATAATCAACGTGAAAAACAAGGATAATAAATGCTTCATGTGGTCTGTTCTTGCTGCTTTGCGTCCTAGTAAACATATTTCAGATAGAGTAAGCGAGTATCAAAACTTTCAAACTGATATAAAATTCACAAACATCTCGTTTCCTGTGAAAATGGATGACATACCGAAATTTGAAAAGCAAAACGATATTTCCGTCAACGTATTCGGATATGAAAAGAACGAAGTCTTCCCAGTACACATAACAAAGAATCGCTGCAAAAAGCATGTTAATCTCCTGTTGATATCGGAAAAAAATAAATCACACTATTGTTGGATCAAAGACTTGAACAGATTGCTTAGTGATCAACATAAAGACCACAACAGATATTATTACTGCTCTTATTGTCTTCATGGATTTACCAAGGAACGACTTCTCGATGAACATAAACCATATTGTCAAACACATGGAACACAAAAAATTGAAATGCCAAAGGAAGAGGATAAATGGTTATTCTACAAAGACGTGAGAAAACAGTTGAAAGTACCCTATGTCATCTATGCTGACTTTGAAAGTCTTCAGGTGCCCATTCAAGGTTGTGATAATGATCCAGATAAGTCCTCAACGACAAAAACTACAAAGCACATACCATGTGGATTTGCCTACAAAGTCGTAGGTTTAACTTCAGAAACCTCAAAGGAGCCCGTTGTCTATCGAGGTTCGGATGCTGCTGAGAAATTTGTGGAATGTATGGTCTGCGAACAGGAGGATATAGAGAAAAGGTTTAAACATTGCGAGCCTATGGTTATGACAGGTAGTGATTGGCAATCATTCATAAAAGCTGCTCATTGTCATATCTGCAGAAAACCATTAGATGATGATCGAGTGAGAGACCATTGTCACGTGACAGGGAAGTTTCGAGGTGCAGCACACAGAGACTGCAATATCAATTTCAAGTTTACGGGACGCATTCCTGTCATATTTCACAATCTCCGCGGGTACGATAGTCATTTAATTATGCAGGCAATAGGGAAAATCAACAGATAAAATGCATACCAAATAACATGGAGAAGTACATAAGTTTCTCACTGGGCTGTATGGACTTCATCGACTCTTTTCAGTTTATGCCATCATCATTAGAGAAATTAGTCGATAACTTAGCCAAAGAAGGATCTTCAAATTTCAAGCATATGATGGAAAATTTGGGAAGCGAAAAAATAGAATTACTATTAAGAAAGCAGGTCTATCCATACGAGTATTTCGACACTGAATCAAAATTTTCAGAAAATAAGCTACCACCCATCGAAGCGTTTCACAGTTCATTGTCGGGAGAAGACATTACAGAAGAGGATTATACACATGCACAGGAAGTATGGAAAGAATTTAATCTAAATAACCTCGGACAGTACCACGACCTCTACGTCCTTACAGACGTTCTCTCCCTAGCTGACGTATATGAGAACTTCAGAGATATATGTCTAAACTACTATGGATTAGATGCAGCTCACTTTTACACCTCTCCCGGGTTGGCATGGCAGGCTGCGTTGAAAATGACAGGTGTACGACTGGAATTGCTGACCGACATAGACATGCATCTTTTTATTGAAAAAGGATTAAGAGGTGGAATATCTATGATATCACATCGCCATGCTAAAGCTAACAACAAACACGTCCCAGATTTTGATCCAAGTCAACCAAGTAGCCATGTAATGTATTTAGACGCTAACAATTTATATGGATGGGCGATGTCACAAAGCCTTCCTGTAGATGGGTTTAGATGGCTTGAAAAAGAAGAAATAGATAACTTCGATGTAAACTCGATGTTAGATGACAACCGCGATGGATACATAATAGAAGTAGACCTGGAATACCCGCATGAACTTCATGATCTTCACAACGAATATCCTCTAGCACCAGAAAGAATGAAAGTCACGGAAAACATGTTGTCACCCTATGCCAAAAAGCTTTTAGAAGATCTTAGTCTGAACGGAACTTCAACAGAAAAACTTATCCCTAATCTAAGACCCAAAGAAAAATATGTGGTTCATTACAGAAACTTGAAACTATATTTGAGTCTTGGAATGAAGCTGACCAAAATTTATCGAGTAATGACTTTCAGACAGGAACCATGGTTGAAAAGGTATATTGACTTTAACACAGAGAAGAGAAAGCTTGCCAAAAACGAATTCGAAAAAGACTTTTTAAACTAATGAATAACGCCGTGTTTGGCAAGACAATGGAAAATCTTAGAAAACGAATCGACGTTCAACTAGTCAACAACCAAACAATAGCAAGGAAACTCACAAGTAAACCTACATTCCATGCCTTTAAGATTTTCAACGAAGATTTGGTGGCCGTGCATTTACTGAAGCAAAAATTGTATTTAAATCGACCCATTTATGTAGGATTCACCATCCTCGATTTGTCGAAGACGCTTATGTATGATTTTCATTATAACTACATGAAGAAGAGGTATGGCTCAAACGCACAGCTTTTATTTACGGACACGGACAGCCTATGCTATAGCGTCTATACAGATGATATATACAGTGACATGCTCCAAGACAAAGAACTATTCAATACATCAGAGTACGACCAAAGTCACCCCCTTTACAGTACAGTCAACAGAAAAGTTCTAGGCAAAATGAAGGATGAAACCCATGATATACCCGTTCAAGAATTTATAGGTCTAAATCTAAGATGTATTCTCTTGTCTATCAAGAAGATGAAAAGTTGATCGAAAAGAAGACAGCGAAAGGAATCAAGAAGAGTGTCATTAAACAGCATACCAGACACCAACATTACAAAGATTGCTTATTTGACAGAACCATTCACATGTCTGCAATGACCCAGATCAGATCATATGACCACCAGCTATTCAACATAACTATCAACAAACTGGGTCTCACTCCATTCGATGATAAAAGGTATATTCTCGAAGACGGTATCACAAGCCTGGCATACGGTCACTGGAGAATATAAACCACATTATCTGAACGGGTCATTTTCATTTTTAGCCAAGCAGTAGAAGGAGGAAGACGTGTTTATAAAAGCTCGCAACGATGTCTACGACTTGTGGTGATTGTGGCTTGACATTTTCTAGAAAAGACAATTTAATGCGACACTTGAAAAATAAACATGAATATACTGAACACGAAGCACAAGGAGGAGGAGGAGGAAGCGGAGGAGGAGGAGTGATTCTAAAACATCCTTTCACCATGATGTTAGCAGGACCGACTGGATCAGGGAAGACGTTTTAGATGAAACGACTCCTAGAAAATGCGAAGTCTATGATAAAACCGAATCCAGAACGTATCGTTTGGTGCTACAAAAGATGGCAACCCTTGTTCAACGAAATGAAGCAGACAGTAAAACACATAGTATTTGTTCAGGGTATCCCGGATGACTTAAATGAAGATTCATTCATAAACACAAAATTCCCTGCTTTAATAATCTTAGACGATCTAATGAAGGATGTTACTAATAGTAGGGATGTTTGTGAACTCTTTGTGGAGGGAAGTCATCATAGGAATCTTAGCGTGGCATGCCTTGTTCAGAACGCATTTTACAAATCAAAAGAAAGCAGGACTATGAGCATCAATAGCCAGTACATGTATATGGTATTATTTAAAAACCCACGCAATCAGGTTGGACCCACAATTTTTGCCAGACAGATGTATCCAAATAATCCCAAGAAGTTTATGACGAAATACAATGAAGGAACAAAGCAACCTCATGGTTATCTTTTTATAGATTTGAAGCAAACAACACCAGAAGATGAAAGATTGAAAACAGACATCTTTGAACATTCGAAACTTACTCAAATCGGCAGCGGACAGTATATAAAAGAGGAAAGGTCAGATATGCCTCATTCGCCAGACAGACATCGAAGTGAACAGACAGATAATTCAGAAAACCAGAAGAATAAAGAAGTGAACCAACCAGATATTTCTTTAAAAGATAAACACGAAAACATGCCTTCCTGTGACGATTGTGGGTTAGTGTTTGAAAGCGTGTCTGACTTAGCTCGACATATGAATAGATGGTGCCCAGAAAATGATTTGAAAAGAAAATTAAACGAGGATGATAATGATGACAATAATAGGAAAAAACTGAAACTTGATATCGAAGACGACGAAGATGCCGCTTTTGAACAAATAGCAACCTTAGCTAGAAAGTCCAACGAAGACAAGTGGGAAACTAAAGTCGATCAATATATGTCTGACGGCTTAGATGAAGAAGAGGCTAGGAGCAAGGCTGATCGCAAACTTAGAGACGAGGATATGGAAGAGTTTATTTCCAACTATTCTAGTCTTATTCAATATCTGCTACAGTTACAGAACGGCAAATTACACAACAAGGTCATGAAAACGATCGATGGATTAGTAACCGATGGCGTGGACTATGAAAAAGCCATAAAAATATCTGTTAGGAAATATAGGTCGTTGTTGGAAAGCTACCTCGACGAAGTCGTTGACAACGAGGAATACGAAGACGAAGAAGAACAGGACGGAGAAAATAACAGCGAGGGAGACGAGGAGGAGGAGGACGAGGAAGACAAGGATATATAAAACTCAGAATCATACTAATTTTTAACATTCACTGAAAGTGTGTAGATATGGCCAGGTGGGAGCAATATTTGAGTTCAATATATCACGATCCGTCAAGCCCAGCTAGTTTCGCAGGACCTGACAAGTTGTACAGATTTGTACGACAAGAAGGAAAATTCGTACTCAGTAAATATAAGATACGAAAGTGGTTGCAGCGACAAGAACCATATAGCCTACAGAGACCTGTACGACGATCCTTCAAACGAAATAGAGTCATCACAATAGGCATCGATGATCAGTGGGATGTGGATCTTATGGATATGACGAAATTTGCCAAATTTAATCGTGGAACAAACTTTGTTCTTGTGGTTATAGACATCTTTTCAAAATATGTATGGATGAGACCATTAAAAGATAAAAAGGGAGAGTCTGTAGCCAACGCATTGAAAGACATCCTTCTAGAAGGGAGAACACCGAATCGAATACGCACAGATAAAGGACAAGAATTTAGATCCAAACAAGTAGCGGCATTACTTGAACAACGAGGGATACAACATCTAATTGCCCAAAATACGGAAATAAAGGCCAACTATGTAGAAAGAGTCATTAAAACTATTAGATCAAAGATAACCAGATACATGACCTTTAAGCAGTCGTACAATTACATCGATTCCTTACAGCATTTCGCAGACAGTTATAACAAGACATATCATAGAACTATTGGGATATCACCTGAAAACGTTACAAAGAGTAAAGAAACCAACTTGTGGTGGAAAATGTATTGGCCTAAGAAAACAGCGCCAATAGTCAAATCAAAGACAACAAGAAAAACATTTCTTTTTAAACTTGGAGATAAAGTACGCATCACTTTTATCAGAAATCCTTTTACAAGGGAATACGATGAAAAATGGTCTGGTGAAATATTTAAAATCTACGTGGTGGACTACCAGTATACAGAGTAGTGGATTTTAATGATGAAGAAATAAAGGGAACATTTTACCAATCGAAGTTACAATAAGTCGATGTGCGAGATGACGATCTGTGGAAAATTGAAAAAGTTATAAATACAAGAGGCAAGGGACGTAACAAACAATATTTCGTGAAATGGTTAAATTGGCCAAAGAAATTCAACTCATGGATATCCGCTGGAGATGTGAATAACCTGTAAATCATGAACAATAAATCTTTGTTTATATTGTTGTATAAAATGCTATATTTTATTATGTATATTGTAAAGACAGTTTGGGATGGCTCTCCGACCCTGCTGTTTTCATGACGGAGAAAATAAATACTGTATATAAAATATGTCTTTTATTGTTTTTAGCTGAACAACACGTTATTAACACCCTTACATAGATAATGAATTAATCCCTCCCTCCCCCCCCCCAAAAAAAGCATAACGCATTTTAATTACTACACTCACAATGAAAGGCTACAATGGAATATGCATGAATACACCTATTAATTACAATTAAAAACGAATCGATAACCATTTTCCTTGCTGTATGCGTTACATCACAAATACTTTATGCAACACTTGTATGACGTCATAATGTTAACCTCACTCTGGGAGGTTAATTTTTCCCATAGGGATAATATGGACAAAAGTGGTCCAGAACTCTGGTTTTTTCCACTACTAGCCCTTGTGCCTGATATGGGAGTCTCGGGGCTGATACCAGAGCTAATATGGAAATAACCATATAATAATCTATTTATAACATTTTTGAATATATGTCTCTAGGGCTAATATCGATATTTGCCCTGTTCTCCAGGGCTGATACTGATTTTCGCTCTGTTCTCTAGGTTAATATCTATATTCGCCTTGAGTGTTAATAACTGACACTGACTTTCTGCGTTATTACATGGACAGATTACCCTATATTTACGCTAAATATGTGATAATTACAAGTAAAACAAAAAGCAGGGAAATAATACACCAAAGTCAGAAACAGAGAGTAGGAAAGTATAAATATCACTAAAACTGTCTTTTAAACCGCGATGTTTTTACTGTCTGTGTCTTTTATGGCAAACTTGATTAATAATTTTACTTTTTTGTGCACTTTTTCTTTATTTTACAATCTAGCTTATCTATTGCAATTTTTTTCTTCTTTTATTAGTTATTACTATTTTGTCCTATATTAAACAATTGTAATGTGTTGCCCGAATGGCCCGCCATATTTACATTTACGTGACATGGTCCCAGTAAATATTGTGTTCATACCATAGTAATGGTTGTTATTCTAAGTCGTGATATATATATCAATATTTAAATAGTCAACACACTTGACTTAACAGCGGAATCGGTCAAAATCTGGACTGTTGTAGTCTGTATATCAGGTAGGAATATTGTATTTATTCAAAGTAAAACGAATTTATATATCGTTGTAAAAATGTTTTGATGATGAGCTGATAACATTTCTGGCACTATTATAACCATATAAGGGCATATGACTCTCTTCTAGAAAATAGTCGCATGTTTCCTACAATTATGATTATTTAGTTGATTTGTAAAACAACATTATAGTAAGCATAATAAATTAGTTGCTTGATCGATTTTTTTGTGCAATCCTTGGCATATGCGGTCGCAGTCGAAGAACTCTGACATATGTTGGCATCGGAACACGTAACCACAGTGTTGGCAAACCGATGCAGAGCTTGTTTGCTTAACGTGGTTTATGGCTAGCATTATTCAGACGTAAAGCCAGTTTGTGTATTGTGGTTTATGGCAAACATTCAGGCGCAGAGCCAGTTTGTACAGCATATATACCGTGGTTTATAGCTAACATTCAGTCGCAGCGTCATTTTGTATACAGTGGTTTTGGTCTAACGGTTCAGAGACATAACCGGTGCAGAGCTAGTTTGCTTACCGTGGTTTATGGCTAATATTCAGGCGCAAAGTCGGTTAGTATACCGTGGTTTATGGCTAACATACATGCGCAAAGTCAGTTAGTATACCTTGGTTTATGGCTATTATTTAGGCGCAAAGTCAGTTAGTATACCGTGGTTTATGGCTATCATTTAGGCGCAAAGTCAGTTAGTATACCGTGGTTTATGGCTATCATTCAGGCGCAAAGTCAGTTAGTTTACCGTGCATGGTTTATGCCTATCATTTAGGCGCAAAGTCAGTTAGTATAGCGTGGTTTATGCCTATCATTCAGGCGCAAAGTCGGTTAGTATACCGTGATTTATGGCTAACATACATGCGCAAAGTCAGTTAGTATACCTTGGTTTATGGCTATTATTTAGGCGCAAAGTCAGTTAGTATACCGTGGTTTATGGCTATCATTTAGGCGCAAAGTCAGTTAGTATACCGTGGTTTATGGCTATCATTCAGGCGCAAAGTCAGTTAGTTTACCGTGCATGGTTTATGCCTATCATTTAGGCGCAAAGTCAGTTAGTATAGCGTGGTTTATGCCTATCATTCAGGCGCAAAGTCAGTTAGTATACCGTGATTTATGGCTATCATTTAGGTGCAAAGTCAGTTAGTATACCGTGGTTTATGGCTATCATTCAGGCGCAAAGTCAGTTACTATACCGTGGTTTATGGCTCATATTCAATCGCAAAGTCAGTTTGTATACCGTCGTATATTACTACATGGCTAATATTCAGACGCGGAGCCAGTTTGGTATACCGTGGTGTTTGGCTCACATTCAGTTTAAGATCCAGTTTGGTATACCATATTCAGTTTGTATACCGTGTTTTATGGCTAACAGTCAGGAGCAGATCCAAGTTTGTATACCGTAGATAACCTTCGGGCGCAGAATCAGTTTGCATATACAGTGTTTAAGGAATAACATTTTGTCGGAGCCAGTTTTGTATATCGTGGTTTATGACTAACATTGAGTCGCAGAGCCAGTTTGGTGTACCGTGGTTTATCGCTAAAATTGAGTCGCAGAGCCAGTTTGTATACCGTGGTTTATGGCTAACATTGAGTCGCAGAGCCAGTTTGTATACCGTGGTTTATGGCTAACATTGAGTCGCAGAGTTAGTTTGGTATACCGTGGTTTATGGTAACAGTCAGTCGCAGATCCAGTTTGTATACCGTGGTTGATGGCTAACAGGCGTATAGCTAGCATTTCTTATAGGGGTTGGCTTATTTTTCGTTTTTATAGAATATTTTTTACTTTTAAAACCAAAGGTATGGAGGTGTATTCGCCACTGACCCAGTAAAACATTTTAAAATTATCCACTGGCACAGTGTCCTACATGTATTTATTATTGTTTATTAAAGATTTTTTTCCTTAAAAATTATTTTTACCGGTGTGAAAAAAGCAAGCTATTCCCAAACTTAAAGATCCGCTTTTAAGACATCTGCGTATTATTTGAACTTTTATACACATAAAAGCCTTTTAAATAGTATATCGATCTGTCTGCTAGGTTTAATTAACCTCCACTCGGTATGTCTGTTCTAACTGAACTATGGTGTGTTGGATTTCATTCATAGTATTTACTCTGATTAAGAAAATCTTGTCCCATTTAAACCAAAAGAAAAATGTTATTTTACAGAAACAATGTAATTTAACATCATTTAATGAATATATGCTCCTTTTTGACACAGGTAATAAACAATAGTTATATTTTTGATCATGTTTAAAAATGATTGAAAGAATAAACTATTTAAGTAAAGTTTTATTCTTTTTAGTAATGCTTGATTTTTGGTAAATTATTAAACTTCGTACGAAAATACTGTCGAAAAACAGCACAATAAATAAAACCTTCTGACATATTTATCCAACTTACATGTTTACTTGTTGAGATGTTTGCTCAACAATAATCAGTTGTTATTTATTCAAACTGCTTGTTCCTGTGAAATGACATTCAAATTGTTTACTATGGAATACCAAAGAAAAACCACAACCATTTCTAATTGCATTTAAGGTTCAAAGGTTTAATATTTTTATTAAATCTCACTACTTGCATTTTATATTGAAAAGCTAACACAAAGGATAAAAACACGAAAAAAATACAAATACAAGTGCAATTCTAACAAGAATTATGAGGGATTATTATTATAATTAACATATCAAGTTCAAAATATGTTTATACATCCATAAAAAAATCTTTTCTCCTACATAAAATACTACATCAAGTTTTGGCAAGCAAACTAAAACATTTATTGCTGAACAAAAATATAAATTTCATTATTATACTTCATGCAAAAATGCTGTCTTTTTATTGGACAGTAACCATGTGTTAATTTCTACTGATTCCGACGTTAGCCCCGCCCATTATAGCAACAGGTGTTAATTCCTCGTGCTTTCCACTCAACGGGTGATATAAAAAAATTAACACCCGCTCCGACCGGAGATTGCCGAACCGAGTAATTATCACCCGCTCCAGCCGAAGTTTACGAGTGATATAAAAAAATTATCACCCGCTAAAAACGAAAATTGTCAACCTGGAAAATGATCAGCCACATGAAAAACTAGCTGGAAAAACAAATAGCAGACAAACAAGCATTTTCCATTAAAAATATAATTCAGTACAATATCTATTTGGTAGTTCACGTTTCTTATTAGATAACAGGCATTCAGTATAATAAAAATCATACTGCCTTTGAACTCAGGTGTTAGGTTAGATTATCACATGAAGAAAAATATTATCACCCTGGACTTCGTCTCGGGTGATAATTTTTTCTTCAAGTGATAATCTACCCTAACACCCTCGTTCAAAGGCAGTATGATTATACTACAACATTTTAAACTTATAATTTACAATAAAAATAATTATTAAATAATAAAAAGTAAGTTGTTTTAGTTTACGATGGTTTCATGTTGATATTATGGTTACAGATGTTTATATGAATGAGTATATACCGCAGTGCTGATGCTTTGTTATAATATTTATGGATTGTTTTTTTAATATTGTTTAACGCCACTTTCAGCAATTTTGTTCAGTTATATCATGGCGTCCAGTTTTTATTGAGGGAGGACGCCGAAGTACATGAAGAAAATACCCGACCTTCGGTAGGAAAAGTGGCAATCATTGTCAATTGAGATTGGAGTTAAGCGCATCCTGCCCGCAGTCGGATTGTTTGTTTGTTTGAATGATGTTTAACGCCATTTTCAGCAAGTTTTCAGCTATATCATGGCGTCCAGTTTTTATTGGGGGAGGAAGCCGGAGTACCCGGAGAAAACCCCGACCTGCGGTAGGAAAACGGGCAATCCTTGTCAATTAAGATTGGAGTCGAGTACACCCTGCCCGCAGTGCTGTTGTCTTGTTTTTTTTACATCTCGTTGTTGTCCTGTGACTTTTATTTCCAACTTCTACTTTTCTTAAGTTTTTGTCTCGCCTGCGACGAAAGTCGCTGGAGGCGAGACATATGTATGGGAATCCGGCGGCGGCGGCGTAAACACTTGGACATCTTGCTTCATATCTTTGTAAGCCTAAGCCCTAGGTCCATCAAATTTGGTACAGTGGTAGCTTATCAGTCACCTGTCACCTGACCTTGACCTCAATTTCACGGTCCAGCGTCGACGTTAAAGTTTTTGGATTACGGCAGTTCCTCTGTAACCATGCATGGTAGGATGATAATATTTGGTATATAGGTTGCTGATGAGTATTACTTGGCTGTCTGGTAGGTGTCACCTGACCTTGACCTCAATTTCACGGTCCAGCGACTACGTTAAAGTTTTTGGATTACGGCAGTTCCTCTGTAACCATGCATGGTAGGATGATAATATTTGGTATATAGGTTGCTGATGAGTAGTACATGGCTGTCTGGTAGGTGTCACCTGACCTTGACCTCAATTTTACGGTCCAGCAACTACGTTAAAGTTTTTGGGTTACGGCTCTTCCTCTGTAACCATGCATGGTAGGATGACAATATTTGGTATATAGGTTGCTGATGAGTAGTACATGACTGTCCGGTATGTATCACCTGACCTTGACATCAATTTCACGGTCCAGCGACTACGTTAAAGTTTTTGTATTAGGTCAGTTCCTCTGTAACCATGCATGATAGGATAATATTGTTTGGTATATAGGTTGCTGATAAAGAGTACATGACTGACCTTGACCTCAATTTCACGGTCCAGCGAATATGTTAAAGTTTTTGTATTAGGACAGTGGTAGAGTGACAATATTTGGTATACAGGCTGCTGCTGATAACAATTTAAAGCTATTTACGTAATGCTCATGACGAAATTTATTTTCGTTACTGATGCGGAATGCAGGCGAGACATTTTTTTGTGTCCACACTTGTTTATTTATTTTTTTAAAGGTTGTTTTTATAATCTTTAGCATTTCATTCAAATACTAAAACTATAAAGTGCTCAGTACTACGTGTGTCTGACATCAGACCAATCTAGCGTTTTTATACTACACTGCTACGACGTTTATATTTCGTTATATATTTATGTTTTTCAGCTGACTGCAGAATGGTTCAACTGTCAAGGCGAGCAAAAGAGTTCATTCGTATAATACGTTCAAATCGTAAGTCCATAAGAAGGAAATTAAATTAATATATATGACCTTGAATTTCTTAATGAACAGCATTTTTAAGCAAATAAAATTTTAATTAGGTAACAAACAAAAAAATGTATCATCTACCGTAAAACTTTTGCGTCATTTAAATCAATCTGTGCAAGATGGTTCCTGTAATGTCTGCGCTACATATGTTCCACATTTCGTCTTGATTTAACTCGAAAAAATGACCAACACGCAACAATTGTTTCTGATTGACCGAATTGAAAGTACATTTCCAGGATAAAAGTATGATTTGCCTTTTACAAATATACTGGAATTAATTGGGACAGTCGATTGGTCAATATTAAATTTGTTCAAGTACATATTACAGGCATTACCCTGTGCTAGAATGTTTCAGTCTATACTGCACCATAATAATGTTTATGTAATGATAATTATTATTAGCAATCAGTAAACACTTCAATGTTTCTTTCAGGAAAATGGCCGTTTGTCAAGTTGTGCGGGAAATTTATCTTGCGTGGCAGCGGAGTTATGGTACTAATATATATTTTATCTTATCTATTTGTCTGTACACCTTTATTACTGAACGATTTTCAAAAAATACAGAGAAATAGAATGTTGTGCATGGCATTCCACGGCGGTATCGGTAACCAGTTTTTTCATTATGCCTTCGCATACAGTAAAGCGCGGGAAAAAAACTTGGAGTTGATAATACAAGAAGATAATATGTTGACGAGCTTTTTTAATGTTAAACCAAACACTTGGGAGATATATGGTTACAACAGATATAGTTGTTGGTGCTTCTGGAGGTATTTTGATGGTTATGATTGTGGTTACGATCCAAAGTTTGAAGATTTACCTGACGACAAGGATCTGTCCTTCTATGGATATTTTCAATCTTGGAGATATTGGCAGAAGTATGAAAAAGAATTATGGGAAATGTTTCAGTTTAAATCCTACATTTTAAATGAAGGTAAACGACAGCTACAACATATACTTGCATCTAAAGGATTTGCTTCCAGTGTAAATGTAACGTTAATAGGGTTACACATACGAAAATTTACAGGATACGAAACGGATGTTTTTGGTAAACAATTTGCTCCAAAAGAATATTTAATACGAGGAATGAATTATTACAGGGAACGTTTCCACAACTGTCTGTTCATTGTTTGTGCGAATGATATATTGTGGGCGAAGGAAATTATGCCTAAAACAAATGATATCTATATAGTTGAAGGGAATTCTGGGATCGTTGATATGGCGCTATTGACGTTGACCAATCATACATTAATGACTGTCGGAACTTACGGCTGGATGATTGCATGGTTAACAAAGGGGACAACTTTATACTACAAATACCCTGACAAACCTGGGTCGCCATTTTCAAAGCTTTATTCAAATTATTCAGATCATTTTTATCCGGGTTGGATACCAATGGAATAAAGTATTTTATATGGAAAAAATTCCAACGGAATAAAGTATGTTATCTAGGATGGGTTTCAATGATATAAAGTATTTCAAGCGGGGTGGATACCAATGGAATAAAGTATTTTATCCTCGATGGATACTAATGGAATACAGTATTTTATCCGGGATGGATTCCAACGGAATAGGAATAAAGTTTTTTATCAGTGTGGAATAAAGTATTTTATGCGCGATTGATTCCACCGAAATATAATATTTTATCGGGGATGGATACTAATGGAATAACGTTTTTATCATGGAATTAAGTATTATTTCAGGATGTATTTCGATGGGAATAAGTATTTCTCCGGAAAGAAAACCATTGGAATACAACAATACAGACGAAAACCACCTGTTCAACAAGAGGATTTACAATAGATTATTAATAGCGTTTTGGATCAAATGATTATCAGTCTCATTCAAAACTATTTGAATATTAAAGATTTACGAAAACCGGTGTTACTTTTACATTTCGCCAATTGAACCAATAATTTAAATACTTCCAAAGAAAAGAATATGTTGAACAAATTTATACACTTATTTACTTACCTATTTACATGTGCATAAAATGTCATCAAAGATACCAAGGTTAATAGAATTTAATACGCCAGACGCGCATTTCGTCTAATCAAGACTCATGTACAGTAACCATAGGTACTTGAGGAATAATAAACAAGTTTTGCTTTTCTAAAAAGCTAACTGTCTCTTAGCTGCATTTCCCATTTTATGGGTATTATTAAAGTATCTGTTGATTGTAATTTATATGTAGTATAGGTAAGCAATGTACCTTTTAAGGACATGTTTACGCTAAACTATTAACCAATTGTGCTTGAGAGATTTAAATAACTGTATAGTCACTTCACACGTGTTTTTTTTTTAAAATAATTAAACAAAAATTGACTCCCTGAACAAATGTTCAAAATGAGCGGTAAAAATAGGTGCTGTTCTATTTGCATCGGAAATAAAGATACATAAAATATCAGTTTTTTTCCCCAACAGCTTTAAAAGCTGATGCAATGTTTACCTTTAAAATTGTTCACTGACCAATGTTTGTTTTTGTTTGTTTGAATATTGTTTAACGCCACTTTCAGCAAGTTTTCAGCTATATCATGGCGTCCAGTTTTTATTGGGGGGAGGAAGCCGGAGTACCCGGAGACAACCCCCGATCTGCGGTAGGAAAACTGGCCACTGACCAATGCGCTGAATGAAATAGATAGAAGTCAATATGTGGAACGTAACATTACTACAAAAAATTCTGATTACAATCCCGATTCAACACAAGAATATATCGAAATTTTAGTACACATACTATTGCGATCCTGACGTAAACCAATGACATGACAAAGATATATATATATTTTGTGAACCACCCAATCAAGTAACAGAGCTATGGGTGACGGTAATAAATCGAAATTATAGGCCACATATAGGGGTTAATATGTAGAGAAGAAACACGTCATATTGGAGATGGGCGATTGTTTTAATAAATTTTGTCGTAAATGGCTAGTGATAACAATTTAAATTTTGTAAAATTAAAGAATCTTAGTGAGAACACTCGCATACCCCACGCTCTCACATACCTATCTAATTCCATAAAATTGTGATCGGTAGTTTCTGAGTATAAGCACATACGAGTTGATGCATACATATATTTTGAGTAATTTAAAGGATGAATAACTACTACAAAATATCGCATCATAATTTCCTGTCGATGTGCACAACTACATAATATTATGGTGTCTTTCATTCCTACCAAGTTTCATAATATTCTGATCAGTAGTTACAGAGGAGTTGCGCTTACAAGACTATTTTGACAAATTCCTTAGTCAAAAGGGGATTTAACTCCTACAAAAAGTATCGATCATAATTTCCTGTCGATATGCACAACTACATATGGTGTCCTTCATTCCTACCAAGTTTTATAAAATTCTGATAAGTAGTTACAGAGGAGTGCTTACAAGAATATTTTGAGAAATTTCAAAAGGGGAATAACTCCTACAAAAAATGCCGTATCATAATTTCCTGTCGATATGCACAACTACATATTGTGTCCATCATTCTTACCAAGTTTAATAAAATTCTGATCAGTAGTTACAGAGGAGTTGCGCTTACAAGAATGTGACTGTCTGACCGGTCAAAACATTATAGCCTCCGCAACTTCGTTACGTGGGGTATAATAAGTCTTCAATTTCCTAAGATACACATATACGGTTCTTTCAATAAAGCAGTCAGAAGATAAATCTAAGAGCTGCAACTTCATTGGTCCGAAGAGTCATTAGTCCGAACGACCTATCGCTCAGTATAAAATATTGACAAATGTAAGGTCTGACCATGTTCTAATTCGCATAGAGCCAGATCGCAATAATCTATTTCTTAAATAAAACTGAACACTGTTTTCTCCGAAATGGAGGTGGGCGACAATACATAGAGAAGAAAACTTCTATATAAAAAATATTTATTCGAAACTCAGATGTTTTCTATCTTAACTATAGTATATAGCTTTATTTTAAGTGGTCCCACTTGGTTATATGACACATAACTATAAAACAAATGTGGTGATGACATGACACAATGCATTCCAGTATTCCTGCAGGTTTTTTTATCATCTTTAAGCCTTTGTGGATGATAAGATATGGATGTATCTTTTCTACCGCCCTTATCGAAATATTTAAATACAAAAGACAGTATAGACTTTAAAGAGCACAATAATAACACCAAACAAGCCTAAAAGTGTACCAAAGCTAGGACAATTCAATGCCTGGTTGTAGAATAACAATAGGGTTTTCAATAATATAGACATTTGATCAGAAAATTTAAAATAACTCTGATGTACTCTGTAACTAAAATATATTATGTATACCTTGTAAAGACATATTTTCGGAAACCTTAGTCAATTGGTATATTGGGTGAAAAAGGGGATGAGCGTTTAAACTCTATAGTGTTGGATATTTCCGTAAATAACTTATTTAAACCATAGGCGGGAATAAACGAGGTGATCCGATTGGGCTTGATTATGAAATTTCTCACCTCTTGGGAAAAAAATTATTACTTAAAAATATTTAAAAAAAGTAAAATTAATAAAGTAAAAATAAATAAGTAATTTCATTGGATGATATAATCAACTCTTAGGCGTTGAAAAATACGTGTAAATCGACTTTGAATAACCATAAGCACCTACTATAAATGTCGTTATGCTAGATTCGTATTTCGAGAAGATGGAAAATAATGAATATGTTTGCATACATAAAATTTAATAATAACCGTTTCACTTTAATACAAAATTAATAGATATTTGCACTGTATACAGTTTGCACTCTTGTGATTAATTTTCGCCCGCCTCCTGGTACTTACCTGGATACAGCCAATTAATCGTGTGACAAATAGTCCATGCAATACCGACGATCCAGCAATGTGCTATGTACCCCAACCCCCACGCCATGTTTTCACCAAATGTCGTTCGTACAATAGTCCTCACATATGAGAGATATATACATATTCAAACAAGACACAACTTTATTCCCGGGTTCACCATTGCAGATTAATGTACCACATGTTATATATATATATATATAAACCAGAGAAAAGTATTGAATTGTTCAAGTTTTCAAACCATCGACCCTTTGAACTAGTGCTCCTTCAAATTATAGACCTTTCGGACCATCGAACGGACACCTTCCTAGAAAACCAACATTACGAGTCGACAGGTTAATACTTAGTTATAAAAAAACTTAAAAACTTTTAAAATTGTCTGACCCAAAACTAAATTGTCTAAATTATGTTCCCTGTGTCCCATCCCACCCCCTTTTCCCGTTGATTAATTATTTGCTAACTTGTTCTCGTCCTGAATATAGCTGAAATACTGCTCGCTGGACGTTAAGCAAACATCAAATCAAACTATTACAATTTTCTGTATTATTTGATAAATATTAACATTCTAAGAGAGGTAACTTCTATAAATATTATGGCTAAAACTTGTCGTGAAATGTTTAAAACTACTCGTAATTTATATAAAAAAATTAATTTATAAACATCATTTCAATATCTTAAAGACAATTAAGATAAAAAATTAGGACAAGAATGTGTTTTTGTTACCATGAGGAAAGTCAACTAATGAAAAATGTACATTATCATGCATTATAACTTTGCGATAACTACTTTTTGAATTGCCTCTCTTATTTGCAAAAGATAAGCATTATAAGAGAGATTACTCTTGAATGGAATATTTGACCTTGTCGAGAATAATTTGGAGGTGCCTGATTGTCTTGATCTTTTAAACTGTTTTTTTTTAAATATAAGTAGACGTAGAATTTCGAATTTCCCAGAGTTTTATCGTAGAAGGTAGAAAGTAGTCCGAATAAAAGTTACTTCTTATTTCAGAGATATATTACGTGATTGTCGATTAAAATGACCATGTACAGACGCCACAGAATTCGGAACAAATTTTTATAAAACCATTAAACCATGTTTCTCCCTCCTGTCTGAAAGTTTCACATCTCCTGTTTCTGGATTGATGGAAATTTCGCATTTCCCCGTAAAAATTCGCATCGCCTCAATTTGGACATTTTCTAAGTTATTTACAAGATACTGGGTACAACTGTTCTATATGACATCACCGTATTCTAATAATAGTCGAACAATATACAATATTAAGAACAGGTGTAGTAGCCTAACGAGACCCCCCTTTTTGCATGGTGATTTCTAATTCGATGGTAAGATTTTTGAATATTTTAAATTTTATACACTCATTGTTTAATGTAAAAGAAAACACGAGTGTGGCGAAGACAAAGGCATAATAAATGATTGAAGTCCCTCCTTTTGAAAACAATTTGTCAGAATTAATGTCTGTGTCTGTCAGGCCTATGCCTCGGTTCTTTTCTGAAGATTATTGTTTAAAATGACAAAAACTGGCCAATAACAAAAAGTTATCTGTTTGTATAGCACCGGTACTTTGGTGGACAGACAGGGGCGTTGCTATAGTTAAAATGAAATTGACGCACAAAGTAACTTGAATCATCTTGGGATGCATAAGGCCCCCTACCAGGGGGCCAGGGAGTGCAGTTTTGCAATTATAACATATTGAAAGGTCCAATGCAAGGTCCCACGAGGGACAATGACTAACATCGATATGTTTATCCGTTATACCAAAAATATACCAAAAAACCATCCGGTTTATCCACCCTTCCACAGATTAGAGACACCCGATAAAGCGTCGCCACGACCTCTAGCGTCTGTTAGTTCTCGTATTTTTTCCGTCTGTTTCTAAACACTCTGTTTTTTACGACGGCTTATTCGTGCCAAACAACAAAAAGAAAAAAATATATTTATTTCGTTTGTACGATTTATTTATTCGTTTGTACGGTTTATTAATTCGTTTGTACGGTTTATTAATCCGTATGTACGGTTTATTAAATCGTTTGTACGGTTTATTAAATCGTTTGAACGATTTATTAAATCGTTTGAACGATTTATTAAATCGTTTGTACGATTTATTAATCCGTTTGTACGGTTTATTAAATCGTTTGTACGGTTTATTAAATGTTCGTTTTTGTTCAAATGGTTGTCTGTTCTTAAAGGTTAAGTCTGTTTTTATCTTTTAACGTCTGTTAGTAGAATTTCATGCCTGTTTTTAATTTTGTCTGTTTTTTTCTTTTAACTACTGTTATTAAAAATTTTATGTCTGTTTGTGTTTTTTGTGTCTGTTTTTTATGGAAGCCGTAAGGGGACATGAAAAATAAGAAGAAATTTCTTTTTAATTCCTTATCTCGATAAAACAAATTGTTATATCGAGGTCTAGCAAGGTCAGTAAGACAGGTGGTTTAAGAATCTTACCTCATTTAAACCATTGTCTAAATGGAGTATCCCAAAGGTTGGAAGCTTCATCGGCTTTCTGTCCAATATAAAATCTGGATGCCATAATATATCTGCAAAGCGTTAAACTCATTCAACAAACAAAGAATATTAGTGGTCTAAACTGCACTTCCATAGTATAAGTGCTAGCACAGAAGGTAAGAACGAGTATTATCCTAAAATACCCGACAATAAATGAAGTATTTCTACAAAAATAATACAAGATTATTATTATTAAAGAGTCAGAAACAGAAAATAACAGAAAAATAAAAAAGACAAATTCAAGTAAAACTCGTGTTTTTTTTTAAACGGACATTACCTCCAAATTCCCAACAACATAATTTTTATTATGTTTCGGAGAACTATATAACAGTTCTAATTATTTCCTAAACATCAATAAGTCTTCCGTTATATGTTGAAGGACCATGCTCTTTTTGTACACAACTGGATTTGTGACTGGTTCCAAATGTATTCAGATTGATACCATTGGCTCCAACAGGAGTTATGTGTATGGCATTTGGAGATGACATACTTGGACATTCCTCAAAGTAATTGAATGGCAGAAGATAAAACCGTACTTGAGACCCGGTTGTACTTGTTGACGGAATATCTTCTTTATGAGGAATATGCAAAACTCCCATCGAAACCCAGGCAACGAGATCCTCGTTTAAAATGGTGTCATTGTCTGAAATAAAATCATCAAAGTCTACAATAGGATTACGGGGTCCATTTTGAGCATACATAGATGTGCTTGAAAATTCTTCGTCTTTATATTTGCTAACTGCAATGTCATACTTTGCCCATTTGGCACCATTTGCTTCGGATGATTCTGATAACAGGAAAGGACTTTTCCCAAGGTTAAGTATTCGATATGCCTGTTTATTTTTGAAATTGTCCTCCAATTTGTCGTTATAGAAAATGTCATATCTCGGGTCGTGTTTTGGTTGAAAATTTGCCTCGTCTTCTGTTGATTTCTTGTTAAGTTCAAATTTCAATTGAGTTTTGTTAAAATTTGTATACCACGGAAGTTGGATGGTTTCAGTAGAAATATCTAGAGTCGAGTAAACATTTGACCTTCCATTTATATCAAGGTCAACCTTATAATTGAAGAGATGATGATGAATATTTGCCATCATAAAGGATGTTATTTTACTTCCGTATTGTAACTCCTCTTTCAAGGGGAAAGCCGACCCAACGTACCCAGTAGCATATACTTTCACCTCTACGGCGCCACTTAAATGAAATACGTAATCAAATATATAGTCATAGTTCCAAACATTCGCAATTGATCTAATAATCATTCGATAGTCTCCCAAACCTCCATAGAAATAGTAACTTCCGTGGAAATCAGACGCGTAATGTCTTCTGAGAGGAACCTGAGCGTGATCTTCGAATATACATATACCTTTTTTTATACGGACTGGTTTTTCAGTGTTTATAAGTGTGTCGACATCTAGAAAAGTCGCAGTTTCAGGACAGTCAACACCGGGAACCAGTTCGTTAATATATGCGCCCATCAACCAAGAAACATCGTAGAAGCTTGTTAAACTCTGAGCCGGTCCGTATCCTGAGTACAATACGCATGCTTCTTGTAAAGAAAGTTCGTAGGCAATACGTTTTCCTTGAAACCGGATGTCAAATAAATGAACCCCAGTGGAAGCTTTAGTGTTTATATTCATGTCCCAGTGCATATATGTAACGTGCATACCATTTACTTGGTATCTATGACCATCGGGTTCTACTAGTTTTGGTCCCTGTAGAGGTTTGTTCATTTCGTTTTTTCCACGTCTTTGATATGAAGAATATAAACTTTCTTCTTTGCTAAGAAGGGGGATTTTAATTTTCGTGATTTTGTTTAACTTGTAATCATCAAATAACTTTTGTGCAGTGGGTCGTGTTTGGCCATTGTAAACAATTTGAAGAACTTTCCAATCAGCAGCATTTCTACTGGAATGATCAATTTGAATTTCCAGGCCTAGTGGATGTAGATAAAATCCCTCAATGTTCCGGAATGCACAGAACCAAGATCGTCTTTCTATGTCGTTCGTGCCACGAGGAGCAATGTCGTAAAACGTCATACAGGTCAAGCCATCTGTACAGTTATGGTACGCCAAGCTGTAGCTCTCCATCAGTAATGGATACAAAAGTTCACACGTTTCATTTATAATATTGAAAAGTATGTCGTACTCATTATTGTCCATGGGTTTAAATGTATACGGTATCTGTTTTTTATTTATCTTTGTGTGATAATTAGGATTAGGTAACGGTCCCACCTCGTATTCCTCCACTGTTCTGGTAGGTAAATCTCCGCGGAAAATTACCACCCAGGCTTTTCTTTCGGGTTGTATTAAACCATCATCGAGATGTTCTAGAACCTTGAACTTTGAAGGCAATAACAAATCAATCATAAAGATATAGGCACTAACTGGTGTTCCTTTAGTTAGTTCAACGAGATTTAAATCGTTAACTTTAAACAAATACTTTTTAACCGCAGCATATTCCTTTGGAGTTAAGCTATCGAACACCGATGGGTGTTCCAAGTTTCTTGGCTGAACCGGATATCCGGAATCGCAAATCTCCAAGGAATCTTTCAATAAAAATATAGTTAGTACTATGATGCATACAACTGCGAACGCAAGTAAAACAGACAGAAAAACCACATGAATTTTTAGTAATCTTTCCTTTGGTCCGAACTTTTTTTTCTCACTTTTCGCATCGGTTTCCATGGTAAATTCCATGGTAAACTATTAACTACAAAATATAAAATTTATAAATAAGAATAACAAGAAACAAACATTCAAGTAATAGTATCTGTTGGTGTCTTAAAGACTTATACAATGTTTTAGGGTAGTTCTAAACATGATCTGAACGCGTCTTGAAAATGTAATGATAACGTAAAAATTATCATTACTAACTATTTTTAAATTACATTTTTGTAAGTTTGAGATAGATAAATATTTATTACACGAATAGAATTTTGCGTGTCTTTATTGGTCTTAAAACTACTTTCGGAACAAGTTTAATTGCAACTGAAGTTGTATCAAAATAATGAGCTGTGTAATTCATAAAGGGACCTTAGTCGAACAATTTTTGTAAATTGAGATTTTTGAAGAATTATGCTTCTGATACATCGAAATAATCAAATCAAAGTTTATTCTCTCAGATTTGAAATCCGTTAAGTATATGAAATCTCTGACGTTAGTCGATTTTCCGGCGGTTAATCATAAGCAACGTGGACGTCGTTTAAAAGGTATGACTGTTATTTACAATTTATTACGGCGTATTGCGGTGTATCAATTCTTGCAGTACTTCGAGAACTTTAATGACTTAAATTTGCACACGTTATCATTTATTGAACATTGTAAGTCAGGCATCAACGTTTAGAACCATGTCTAACTGCGGAACCGATAAATATACATGTAAATGCTTATTAGAAGACCATGAAAATATTTATAGTATAGAACAATAATAATAATAAAAAATAATAATAAAAAGTCCAGGTTTGATGTGTTTCCACATAAATAAACAAGGTATTAATAGTCCACATGCTTCATCCTCGTTAAGGCGAGCGAGGTCTAACGTTTAACTCGGGTAAAACGTGACTAAAGCGAAAAATAATTTAAATTGTGTACCAGTTTTTAGAAAAAAATTGAATTGTCCAAAACTTAGATTTAAAGTTTAAATAAAAGTTATCTGTATTACTCGATTCTGCATTGTTAGTTTGCAACCTACGGAAGTTTCTTTAGGACCTACAATTTTTTTTTATATTTCGTGATCACGAATTTTAATTCGTTATAACGAATTCCTAACTGAGAACATACTGTGCGGGTTCCCAGTGCTCGACCCACAGAGAAGCCCAGCGCGTCCCCGGGTGGCGGATAGGGGAGACCCTCTCGTTGGGCGGTTGTCAGGTCATAATACAGAAAGCCTGGCTGCGGACCGTAGTGGGTGACATGTTAGGAGAGTGCCACGCTCCTTGTACGATAAGGACCCCTTTTGTAGATTTGGAAAAAGAGTAGGCTCAGTGTAGCCGCTACAAAAGGCTAAATTCTCCGCCCGTACCCAATACTCCATACATTTCCAGTGGCAGTCAAAATTGGTGTTCCATGTGTTTTATCCCACCCTTTTTCTGTTGTTTGTAAACTTGCTCTCGTCCTGAATATAGCTGAAATACTGCCCGCTAAACGTAAAGCAAACATCAATTAATTATTTATTCGAATTCCTGAATCCGTGATTACGAATTTAAATTCGTTATAACGAATTCCAAAATTCGTGATAACTAATTAAAATTCGTGATAACGAATTTCAGAATTC
Source organism: Limnoperna fortunei (assembly GCA_944474755.1). Classification (NCBI taxonomy): domain Eukaryota; kingdom Metazoa; phylum Mollusca; class Bivalvia; order Mytilida; family Modiolidae; genus Limnoperna; species Limnoperna fortunei. The sequence goes on along the minus strand of OX104114.1, from coordinate 21,455,188 downwards.
GTGATCACGGCTTTTAAATTCGATACAACGAATTTCGAAGTTTTAATTCGCTATTACGAATTCCTGAATTCGTGATCACGGATTTTTGTTGTTATAACTAACATGACTTTGATGACAAAAGGGACAGTCAAAACAGGTTTACGTTCGGTAGAACTAGATCCACTAACTTTCTAGCTGTGCTAAAACCCGCAAAAGAAATTAATTATCAGAGAATAAATTTGAGTGAAAACTAATTGAAATTCGTTATCACGAATTCTGGAATTAAAAAATCCGTGATCAAGGAATTCCGAAATTCGTTATAACAAATTTAAATCCGTGATCACGAATTCTGGTATTCGTTTTAATGAATTAAATCCGTGATAACGAATTCTTGAATTCGTTATAACGAATTAAAATCTGTGATCTCGAATTAAAAAATTCGTTATAAAGAATTAAAATTCGTGATCATGAATTAAAAAAATATTTTTGGAGGTCCTAAAGAAGCTTCCGTAGCAACCCATTGTTCAATGTTATATCATCATAAAAAATGATGTCGTCTAAAAATTGTCCTATATCGAATTTGCGGAAGTGTGGAAGCTTCTTTGGACTAAAATTTTTTTTTATAATTCGTGATCGCGAATTTTCAATACGTTATATAGAATTTCGAAATTCGTGATCACGGATTCTTAATTCGTTATAACGAATTGCATAATTACTGTTCAGGGATTTCAAATTCATTATAACGTTCAATAGAACTGTCTGAATCCACCAACATTCTTACGGAATTTTCTTTAGGACCTCCAAACAAATTTTTTTGGAATTGATGATCACGAATTTTAATTCATTATAACGAGTTCCTGAATCCGTGATCACGAATTTAAATGCGTTATAACGAATTCAAGATTTCGTGATCACGGATGATAATTCGTAATAACCAAGTTTTAAATTCGAGATCAAGGATTTTAATTCGTTATAACGAATTCCAGAATTCTTGATCACATATTTTTTTAATTAAGAAATACATGGTTGCCCCAATTTTATGGATTATTTAAATATGGGTAGGCATTATATATTCATGATATTTTAATACCCGCTTACTCTCGTGGCAAAATATTTATGAATATAATGCCTACCCATACTGGGGCAGCCATGAATTATTTCGATTCTGAAATGAAAATATAGAAATTTTACATTTCGTGATTACATAGGTAAAGGTTTATTTTGGCTGTTTCAATTGTCGAGATCCTCCCTTGTTACAAAATTATTATTTTTCTCGTGTAAAACTTCGTAGAAAAGATTAAGAAATATATATAAAAACAAACTAACATATTTATTTACATTAACAATATAATTTTACAATCAGAACAAAGAACGACAAAATTGAATGCTTCATTACATCAGTGACCCATCAGTCACCGTGTCTGTGACTGTGTTGCTGTGTTTGCGCACAGGAATTTGACCCCATATCATTTGGGTCGAAATATGGCCAGAAAACGAAAAAACATGTTGTCGCGAACGAAGTGAGCGAAGGAGTCTAACGCAAAAGTAAACAATTCCTACCCCCCTACCTTTGTTGATGAGTTTGCTTTGAGAATTTACACTGACAACATGATTGTATGTGTCCTACGTACTCACGAACATTTATTCTTTAAGATTATGACATCGATTCCTTTAATAGATCTGTCGGAGTGCGCCATCTAAAGGAGGAAGATAAGCAGAACACTTTCGGAACCTCTCTAGTCTCTCGAACCGTCTGCCCCACTTGTAAGCTGCCACGGAACTGTAAAGACGTCTTTTTGGACAGAAGACCTAACAGTTGCAAGTCTACGAAGTAGTCGTTTATTCCCGACGACTTATTTTATAACAGGTAATGAATATTGTTCCCTGTCGTTGATTATAAGTATCACCGGCTCAATTTCTGACAAATGGTGTCAGAAGTAAAAATTTATTTTGCAATGGCGTGATAATTTGAGCGGGAAAATTAGCCCGTGCAAATCAGACTTCTGACAAACGTACATTCATTCATTATTGCATTCATTTCGTTTGAATGTAAGATAAAAGACGAAGTGAAATTATAAATGATTGCTGAATTTGTTGAGCACTCAAAAATATTTACGTAATATTTATTCAGAATAATTTGTGTCAAATTTTGAGTGAACTTTGACACTTGAGTGTAGAAAGCAAATTGTGTATTGATTAAACTGTCAATAATACTTTATTTATATTTTCAACTATATTTATATATTGTTGCATTTTTATTTAACGCGACATTGACTACATAAGTCGTGCACAAATAAAAAGGCCCACTCCAACTGTTTTTTCCTTAGCACTACACATTTATAAACTTGAGTGAAAAACTTTAGAAATTTTGTGTATCATATGTTCAATATTATTTATATTTTGGACATTTTATAGTATTTCACTCAGGGTAGTTTAGGGGTAATAATGTATTGATTAGACAGTGATATAACAGTTACGGTGCAGGTGACCCTTGCCTAGCTGTTGTATAAAATACACATAACACATTTACAAACAAAAAAGGGCATAAATACATTTTCACTTTCATGATCCTACCTTTCAAAACAATGCAATAAAGGAGAACTAAAATTATTACTTGTGTAGTCACGTGATATTTTGCGTGTTTAAAATTTGACAATTTAACAAATATTTAAAACAAAAAATAATTAAAAATTAATAAATAAATTCAAAATAAAAGTAAAGATGGATTGATATTTTAATCGCTATGGACAACCATAACGATTACAGTAGCGAGTATTTATAAAATAAATACTCATTATTGCCAGAGGAAAAAAAAAAAAATTAAAAATTAAATGGAAAAATTATTTATTGAGCAGGTGTCCCCTGCCAAATTTTGAAATTTAAAACAATAAACTTTAAACCCATTTTGTGCAGGTGCCCCCTGCTGAAATCGGACAATTAAATTGATAATATAAATCCCCAGTCAACTTCTACAATGTCAATAGTCAACATAAATACGGCAACCAAAGACGACTTGATGTCAATTCCAGATATAGGTGAGAAAAGATCCCAAGCAATAATAAATGCCAGGCAACAAGGTGGTCCATTAACCATTGAAACCATAAAACAAATTCATGGAATTCCACCAACAATCTGGGAACCTCTGGTAGCCTCTGGAATAATTAGTTTCGGTCCCACTGTACAAACCGAACATGAAATTGAAGATCTAAAGAAATTGATAGAAAAGCTTAAAACAGAAAATGTCATCTTAAAACAAGGGGAGGTGGCTAAAAATCACGAACTTAAGAAAATGCAAAATGATTTTGACACACATATAGAAAAATTAACCACCGAATTAAAAACTGTATCGAAACAAAATGAATTGCTAAGTACAGAAATTCACAATAGAGACAATTTCATTGACAAAATTAACAAACAGCTGGAAGAGAGTGAAGCCATTACCAAACAAACCATCAAAAATGAAATACAAAAACAAGAACACCTATATCAAAAAGAAGTAACAGAACTTAAGAACTTCTGTGGTCAGTTGAAGACTGAGAGACAAAAAATGTTAGGCCAAATAGATGAACAAACAGCATATATTAATAACGCTAAAGAACAAAATCAAGTCAACACACAGCAAATAAAAGAATTAGAATATAAGGTAGAAAAACTGATGGAAAAAGTAGAAGAACAAGCACACGCCATCGATAAAGCCTATGAGAAAGAGAGGTCTCTAATAGATGAGAAAAAAGAACAAGAGAGTCGAGTAAAAAATTTAGAGAGTGAAATTCAACACCTAAGGACATCCAAAGTAATTGAGACTCTAGCTCCTAGGAATGTTTATACCAGCACATTACGTAATGAAGAATATGAGCCCATACGATCGGAAGTCAGTGACTATAGAAGGACAAGATCACTACGCGACGAAGAGCCAAAAAAGAGTTTGTCTTTTTCTCAATTTCCGAAGTTGTCGACATATGATGGCATTGGTGACTGGAAGTCATACCAGTTACAATTTGTACATACAGCGAAACGTTTTGAATGGGATGAACAGCAAAAACTAGACAATCTGTTACTATGCCTAAGGGGTAAGGCTTTGAAATTTTTTAGCACTCGACCAATGTCAGTACAGGCAGATTTTAATACATTGATGGATAAAATGACACAAAGATTTGGTAATAAAGACCTACCACATTCAATACGTAGACAATTACAAGACGTAAAACAATTAATCGAGGAACCTATAGAGGAATTTGCGGAAAGAGTTCAAGAAATGGCAACCGACGGATATGTGGAAGCCTCAGAGGAAATTGTTGAGATGATGGCAACAGAAGCCTTCCTTAGAGGCTGTCAGGACAAGCAGGCCGCTCTGTTAGCTATGGACAAAGATCCAAAAAGAATAGATCAAGCACTACAACATGTAAAGAGTGCCATGCATAACAGAAGGGTTTTGTTGGGACAGAAAAGACCAGAAATAAGGAAAGTACAATTCTCTGACGAACCTGATTCAGACAGCGATTCAGAACCAACTGTGAGAGTATTGAATCAAGGACCCCCGAAAATTGGTACTTGGAGACAAAGTTTGGAGAACCGAATTGAAAAAACAGAAAAAGACATAAGCTCAATGAAAGGTGATATAAGTAAGATTTTAAATTTGGTTGCAGGGAGGCAATTCAATAGAAGTAGATCACGTTCTCCATCACCAAATAGAAGCCCAACAAGAGCTCCGGTAGTCTGTTATTCATGTAATGAACCTGGCCATTATAGCAATAACTGTCCAAAGAAGAGAAGTTTGTCCTCACCTACAAAGCCGTTAAACGATCATGGGTCCGGGATGTAGGCCAATCCCTGACCCATCCAGACCATACAGGCCGACCTCCACCAATACACGAATCTCTTGCTACTAGTGTCGGGGACCCCGACATAGTTGAAAGAGATAACCCTTGTCATAACAATGAAAAACAGACAAGTCCAAATGTTAGTGTCGGTGATTCCGACCTAGCTGAGGTAGAGGAGAACAAAGCATCAGCAATAAAGGAGATTGTTTTCTCAAGGACCGAAACACCATTCAGCTTAGAAGTTCCAATTATCATCAATGGGCAGAAAATCGACGCTATTGTTGACACCGGTGCACAAGTTACCGTTATAAACATAAAATTGGCTAGTCAACTCGAGTTACCTATGTCATCGAGAGACTTTGTATACTTAAAGGGTGCAGGTGACAAGAACAAGATTAAAGCCAGGAAGGGAGGTGTAGTCTCCATACTAATTGGGAAAACTGAAACAAAATGGAGGATAATGGTGGCTGAAATTACAGATCATGTTATTATTGGTTTAGATTTGCTTTATCATCTCCATGCTGTAATAGATCTTGAGCAGTATACCATTCAGATCGGAGGAGATAGAATTATGGCCAATTGTTTCAAATTTGGGGATAAACAGTCAACAATCCGTAAAATAGAACTTCATAAAAGACTGGTAGTACCACCTAACTCCAGTGTACAATTTCCGGTGAAATTAAATAAAGACATCGAGAGTAGCTTATGTATACAACCTACCCATAATGTGAAAGACTTACTTATACCCTATACCGTAGTTAGCGGTGGTCAGAACATCCCAATAGTTATAAGAAATCTAGCTGACAAATTTGTGACGATTAGAAAAGGAACAATTATAGGGATAGGGACGGAGGTGGACGAAATCATAGATGAGGTACATATTAACAAGGAACCTCGGGTCATAAGAAGAGTACAAGGAAGCAATGAAACGTGTAATGAGGTACCATCACACCTACAAGATCTACTAGACAGGTCTAAGAAACATCTTGATGAAACCCAGACAAAACAACTAAAGAAATTATTGATAAAATTTGAGGGCTCTTTTTCTAAAGATGATATGGACATAGGACATTTCACCAGAATAGAACACCGAATAGATACGGCAGACGCAAAACCAACTAAGGAAGCACTGAGAAGGACTCCTTTAGGATTCGAGAAGGAGGAGGAAGAACATCTGCAAGACCTACTGAATAAAGGTGTTATTCAACCATCTACATCTGAGTGGGCAGCTGCTCCTGTAATATGCCGGAAAAAAGATGGCAAAATTCGATACTGCATTGACTATCGGAAACTGAACAGTGTGACGAAAAAAGATGCATTTCCACTCCCAAGAATAGAATCTTGCATAGACCACCTCAGGGGAACTAAATTTATGTCTTGTCTGGACATGGCTGCAGGTTATTATCAATTTCAAATCCACAAAGATGATCGCCACAAAACTGCGTTTAATACAAAATATGGATTGTTTGAACATGTTAGGTTAAGTTTTGGGTTGTGCAACAGTCCGGCATTCTTCCAAAGAGTGATACAACTTATACTGTCAGGATTGACTTGGTCACAATGTCTAGCATACCTGGATGATATCATAGTGCTTGGTAAGGATTTCGATGATCATTTGGACAATTTGGACGCTGTACTTCAGAGATTTCAAGACAATAACCTGAAATTAAAACCAAAGAAATGTACTCTTTTCCAGAAAGAAGTCGTTTATCTTGGAAAATTGATATCGGAAAAGGGGATCTCTATCAACCCTGAAAATATCGATTCAATCAAAAATTGGCCCTCTCCAAATAATAAGAAAGAAGTTCAGGGATTCCTAGGATTTGCAAATTATCATAGAGATCACATCCAAAATTTGGCGCACCTGGCCTTACCGCTTCATGAATTGACCAAGAAAAATTCTAAGTTTGAATGGACGGTCGGACACCAATCTGCATTTGAAGCTATAAAACAATCCATCATTCAGTCAGCTACACTAGAATATCCAGACCCAAATGAAGTATTCATACTAGATACAGACGCATCTGATAAAGCTGTCGCAGCGGAGCTTATACAAGTCCACGGCCAGAAAGAGTGTGTAGTGGCGTATGCAAGTAAAGTTTTAACTCCAATTCAGAGAAGATACTGCACAACCCGTAAAGAACTACTAGCAGTGATCACCTTTACACGCCAATTCCGAAATTACCTGTTGGGACGTCAATTTATCATAAGAACTGATCATCATAGTCTGGTATGGTTGCTTCGCTTTAAGAACATTGAAGGTCAACTAGCTCGGTGGATGGAAGAATTGTCTCAATATGACATGGTAATTCAACATCGTTCCGGGAAGAAACATGGCAACGCAGATAGCTTAAGTCGGATACCAGATACTTTAGAATCCTGTGATTGTTATTATGCTGGGTCCACATTAGACACTTTACCATGCGGCGGCTGTAAATATTGTGCACGAGCACAATCTCAATGGCAACGTTTTGAAGACGATGTGGATGATGTTATCCCTTTAGCTCTGAGGAGTATTAATACAACAGATACTGGGAATAACCAAAGTAACTGGATAAGTGGTTATTCAGCTGAAGAAATTCGTAAGCAACAGGAAGATGACTCAGACTTGAAGACCATTCTTTCCTGGTTAGATAATGAGCCTGCCCCGTTAGAATTACAACTTTCAAGTAAAGCTGTCAAACATTGGTGGAGCTGTAAAGAACAATTGGCTATAGTAAATCAATGCTTAACCTATACATGGCTCGAACCGGACGGCTGTAAGAACCTGTTATTAGTTCCTAAAACCATGCGGAATGAAGTTTTACAGTTGTGCCATGACAGTAAAACAGCTGGTCATTTTGGAAGGGACAAAACTTACCATAATCTGAAACAAAGATGCATTTGGTACCTAATGCGCCAAGATGTTATTTCATATGTAAAGGGATGTAAAGAATGTAATGTCAATAAACACGCCAGCAGGAAAGCAAGAGGAGAATTAGGCCAACATCATGCTGGAAATCCTATGGAAAGGGTACATATGGACATCTTAGGACCTTTGCCCATAAGTAAAGCGGGAAACAAATATATTCTTTCAATAATTGATCAGTACACGAAATGGATTGAACTGTGTCCCATTCCAAATCAGAATGCAGAAACTATCGCCAGAACTGCTGTCAACAATTTTTTCTCTAGGTTTGGATGTCCCACAGTATTACACACAGATCAGGGACGAAATTTTGAGAGTCAGCTTTTCCAAGAGCTATGCCAATTGTTGGAAATTACCAAAACTCGAACAACCCCTTACCGTCCCTGTTCTAATGGACAAGTCGAACGATATAACAGTGTCATAATGAGCTCTATAAGGTGCTATTTGAGGGGACGCCAAAAAGATTGGGACGAATATATACAACTGCTGGCTGGAGCTATTAGGTCCACATATAATAAGACAACAGGTTTTTCAGCCAATATGATGATGATGGGCCGTGAAGTGGTACAGCCTATTGATCTTATACTGGGGACAGTCACTGGAAATAAACAACTAGAACCCAGTGATTATGTACAGAAGCTTGGCAAGGTCATGGAGGAGGTTCATCAAATTGCCAGATACAATATAAAAGGAGCGCAGATGAGACAAAAGAGAGATTATGATACGTCCACAAATCAGCGGAAATATAGTGTTGGAGATGTGGTTTATAGACTGAATCCGGCTACCAAGATAGGGCAGAGTAGGAAATTAAAAGCACAGTGGCAAGGACCTTTCGTAGTTGTGGAGATAAAATCACCAGTCCTCTATAAGATTGTCAATCGCAAAAGAGGGATTGTGATCCATCATGACCAACTTAAACTGTGCGAGGATAGGGATTTGCCATTGTGGGTTAAACATGTGCGCCATAACTTGTTTAATTCTGAAGATGAACAAAATACCAAACAGGAGGATCAAGCCGATGAGCTTAATTTGACAGGTCTATTTGGTGATGCCGGAATTGGGGTTGACGAAATAGAAGTTGACGTTGGGGGAAAATATCAAAGACGAGGAGTCGGTGATCCCGACCCTGTCTTGGATAAGTTTCAGTTGACTGAAGATTATAAAAATAGGCTAGATACAAATGCGGGCGGGTCTGAATATGAAGACAGGGGTGATAGGAATGTCATTGAGAATTTTTCAGATATTGAAAACAAGGTAGATTTAGATACAACTTTTGTCTATGCTATTGACGATAAAACATCGTCAACAACCAGACAAACTGGTAAACGTCCTAGAAAATTGCCTGCATATCTAGAAGACTATGAAGTCAGTTATGATTTGTAAATAGGAAAAAATAATAATATAATAGTATTTTAATTTTAAATATTTAAAAAAAAAAAAAAAAAATATATATATAAATAATAATAATATATGACTGCTTATTAATAATATATATATGCTGTACATAAAATTTATGTTAAAAAAAAAAAAAAAAAAACAGGTAAAAACATGAAAATTTTCAGAGGAAAAAAAAAAAAAAAAAATTTAAATGAAAAATAAACAGAAATATAATTGCTTATAGTTACAGAAAAATGGCTGAAAGGAGTCTTGAGGACGAACTGGACTATGAGGATTGTTGTCCATGGATGAAGGAAGGTGAGCAGTTGGAGGAAAAAGATGATAACAACGAGGAAGCAGGTCAATGGATCGTTGTAGATGAGGTGGGGGAAGAAGAGGTGATAGAAGAGGTGGTGGAAGAAGAGGTGATAGTAGAGGTGGTGGAAGAAGAGGTGATAGTAGAGGTGGAGGAAGAAGAGGTGACAGGAGAATGGCTGGTAATGGATGAGGTGGAGGTGCAAAAGGAAGGGAATGAGAGGAAAGGAGAGTTGAGGGGAACAAAGAAGGGAAGAATCAGAAGACAGAAATGCCCAGTTTGTCAAGAGAGCTTTCGACACCTATACAGACACGCTTCTCAACACCTCCCCTGGTTCTGGTACTCTGAGACAGCGTGCCAGGAATGTAACAGCCAACACATTTTCCCAGATCTGTTAGAACAGCACGTCCGTTCCAATCACCAGTCCGGTTATACGTTTACATCTGGTTTTAACCCAACAACTTTAGGAAAACTCGTTCAAAATTATCTGTTAGCTTTAGCCAAGAAATTTGGAGAAAATTCATTATTTGGACTTTTGGCTTATGTAAACAACGATCCTGTTTTTAAACAAATTAATAAGGAATTCAAGGAATCTGACCTTTGCCTCTGTAGAGCTCTAGACACTATATTGGAAGACGCTCCCGAGGAATTCAACCTTTTGGACCAGAATGGGAACTACACCATCTTCTCATTAATCCACTGGAAAGTTATTTTATCATTACTGTCCCGGTTACCAACCTCAAGTATACTTGAACTTCCAACGTCCGTGCCGTCCGTAACCCCTGCTGTCTGTTCTGAGCCTGTACAAGAACCTGTCAAAGCTGTCGCCGAAGTCAAGGAAGCTATAGACGCTCACCTTCATCTTGATCATCTTCTGGCTCGTGTCGGTGCACCCGACCGTCAGGAGTTTGATCAATTTAGAGGAAGTACCGACACTTATGTTAAGTTCCTGGTCTGTAACTACTGTTTCCCCCGTTCCTGGCCTCGAAAAAACGAATTAAAAGACCTAAATAAAGAAATTCCCGGTTTATTTTTCTCTTTCGGCATACATCCTAAAGTAGTCCAAACCACCAATTCAGAAATTTTGGAAGAATACCTTGACATTTTAGAAGAGTTACTTAAAACTGATAATACTGTGGCCATTGGAGAGTGTGGACTGGACACCTCCAATACCTCCAAAGACCTCCAATTGAGGAAACAAGTGAGAATCCTGGAACGGCAACTTGAGCTGGCAGTGGCTAGACAGCTACCGGTTATCATCCATTGTAGAGGAGATGCTGCCCTTTATTTTCAACTTTTTGATTCTCTCGTAAAAATATGTCCGTCCGACCATCCTATTCATTGGCATTGTTTCTCTGGCATTTCTCAGATTTACAACCAGGCTATCACTACATTTTCTAACATTGTCTTTGGAGTTACACCATTTATATTTTCAAAACCTACGATTGTTAACTTTGTCCGAGAACATTTTATTACTAACTTAGTTTTGGAATCTGATGCACCATTTATACCAAATCGAAATATCAGTGATCCATCAGTTGTCGTACATGTGGCCGGAAAGATATCCGATATCCTTTGTATCCCGTTGGAGCAGGTCCTCAAGACCACTACTGACAATGCCAAAAGAATTTATCATTTTTAATTATTCCTAATGTTATGCCTACCTCGTTAACATGGTTGTGCCTCACATACTACCGTGGAAGCTGTGGAGTGACAGTTATACTTTTATTAATGTTTTATCTGTGTCGTTTTTTTTGTACCTCACATACTACAGGAAGTGTGGAGTGACAATTATATTTATATTAATGTTTTATCTATGCCGTTTTTTACCTATGTCATTTTGTTGACGCAAGCCTTATTAATCATCATCCGCATGTTGTAACAGAAGTGCAAGTTTTCCCATTGGATTTTTTAATCATCGTTCCCATGTTTGTACAGAGGAGAGCCTACGATTCTCTGATCACTACTCAGATTCATCACATGTTCATGTTTGCCAAGGGAACTTCTGTGGACATCATTTCATAATCTACCATTTGTTGTTTTATACCACGTATGCTGGTACCATTTCATAATTTATCATTGAAGTTGTTTTATATTGGACTCGACCAAGAACGAATTTCTTATGTCCACTGAATTCTACCTCATCCGTACCAGCCATCCAACCATCTGCAACATCTATACCTTAATTATACCGAACTTGCCCATCAGTGAGGAATCCAACCTAAAAGAAGATAATGGAGAGGAATGTCGGAGTGCGCCATCTAAAGGAGGAAGATAAGCAGAACACTTTCGGAACCTCTCTAGTCTCTCGAACCGTCTGCCCCACTTGTAAGCTGCCACGGAACTGTAAAGACGTCTTTTTGGACAGAAGACCTAACAGTTGCAAGTCTACGAAGTAGTCGTTTATTCCTGACGACTTATTTTATAACAGGTAATGAATATTGTTCCCTGTCGTTGATTATAAGTATCACCGGCTCAATTTCTGACAGATCCATATTTTTGCAACCGCGAAACTTTTTCTTGGACTGAAACACTTTCTTTACTTCAGGGAAGCAACCATTAACGACTGTGGCGCAGTAAAATCCAAAAGTAAAACGCGAAATCGGAACCAGAGAAAAATTATCCGGAAATTGCAAGAGGAAGAGCACATGGCTTATGTCATTTGGTTACGTCCCTTTATCAAGAGATGTGCTAGAAATGTAAACAATTTGATTAAAACTCAATTTTACAAAAAATAATTAAAATTAGGATTTAAATATTATTTCATTTACATAGTACAAAGCAAAGTTTTAATTTTTACCGTTTTAACCTATTAATTAAAGAAAATTTACTGCCCAGAGTCGTTAATGGCCGAATCCCTGAATAGAGGAAAGTGTTTCAGTCCAAGAAAAAGTTTACTTTTGCGTTAGACTCCTTCGCTCACTTCGTTCGCGACAATCCTTTTTTTTTCGTTTTCTGGCCATATTTCGACCCAAATGATATGGGGTCAAATTCCTGTGGTTTGCGTGACAAATGAAAACTGCTTACCGCATTTGGTCGAGCTTATGCTCCAGTTGTAGATCCAAAATGGTGCAAATTTAAATCAACAGTTATTTTCCACAATTAATCAACATTTTAAAATTCGGTTTGGTTTTCATTTTGATACAGTAAATTCGTTTTTCGGTGGAGGCGGGAAAAGTCTCGCGGTTTGCATTGAAAATCTGGTATCCTGGTACAATATTTTTCTCTGACGCAAGGTAATATCCGAAGGCCGCTTATGCTAACCTGAATAAGTATTCATATAATTCTTCTCTAATAAACATGAGTAACGACACCTCCTGAACCTCGCATTGCATTAACATGAAAAGAAAACAGGAATTTTGACTGTGTTACGTTTGTCGGAAATATTTATAAATACATTCTTATGTCAGACATTTAAGAAACGGTGTGCTTAAAAATGATTAACACATAACAGAGGAAAAATCTGTAAAACAGTTAACATCGTTTTGACTAATTAAGATCTATTAACAGCTTCTTACATATTTGTGACTGGGTTCCGAAAAGCAAGATGGAGGTTGGTTAATTTTTCATCCGTTAGAAATTTAAAATTTACCATCTTTTTTTGAAAAGTGGTTATGAATACTATACGGACCCTCGGCCCTGGGTGGATACCGACTTGATGCCTAATATTTACACAGATTAGACGTTGAAGAGGATATATTGCGAAAATTTTCAAACTTGACCTTTGACCTCAGGAGCTTTGAATAACTACCGACAGTTTTCTTTGTTTATTTGTATGTTTATTTTTGGAAGGAATATTACATGTGTAATCTAAATGTACACTGAACTGTTCTTAGTGGGCACAACAGTATAATATTGAACAATTCGTGAACACTTCTCACTGTTGGTTGATTAGCTTCTTACTGAACAATAATTGAACAATAATTGTATAACAAATACTATTATAGAAATGTCACTCGGAGAAACGTCAAAATTATTATTGGAAAGTCAAAAGATTTTTGATGCTAGCGAAGATGTTACTAGTAGCACACCTATAATTCTGAATATGCTGCTACGTCTTGTGTCATCTATTGATGGTCGACTGAAAACCACGTCCTGAATATAGCTGAAATATTGCTTGCTGGACGTTAAACATCAATCAATCAATCAATCAATCGACTGAAAACCATAGAAACGGCAGTTGACTCGATTAAGGATATTAAGAAAGAATTACTTCTTATGTCAGCAAGGATGAGAGAAATGGAGTCGATAGTCTCAGAAACAGTAAAATCTCAAAAACATGTGGAGACCAGTTGCCAAGCGCTGAGCGATATGTTCGATGAAATCAAATGTAAAGGTGACAAACGAGATGAAGTTATTCACAAACATGCCGAACAATTTACAAAACAGTCACAAGACATAAGTCAACAATCAGACAAAATAGAGTCTATGTCAAGAAACATTACTGAACTGAAGAAACAGTTAATAGACACTAAATCACAGCACTTTGACAAAGAAAAAATAGAAAAATTACAAAACAGCATTCTTGACCTGCAGTGTCGGTCGATGAAAAATAACCTCATATTCACCAACTTAGCAGAGCAGAAAACTGAGGACGTCGAGGAAAAGCTACGTTCTTTTATCTACGAACAACTCGGAATCGAACATTACATTGAGTTTGGGAATGTACACAGATTCGGCAAACGCTCAAACGACAGACCGAGGCCAATCGTTGCGAGGTTTATATACCACAAAGACCTGAGATTGGTCCTCAAACACGCAACTTGGCTGAAAAATACTCCTTTCGGCATACACGAACAATTTCCAAATGCAATTGAAGAGAAACGGAAAAAACTGTACCCGATCCAAAAAGAAGCTAAGAAACACGGTAAACATGTAGTGCTAGTCAGAGACAATCTGTTTATAGACGGAACGTTGTACAGCCCCGACGAAAGTGACAAAGAACAGACTCCACTGCCAACCGATAAAAAGCATGGGTATCGCGAATCCCTGTTAACAACGCCGAAACAGACCAATAGACCATATAAGCGTCCACGACGATCTGATACATCTCCTCTGGTGAATGATTATAATTACTAACATAGCCATGGAGAACAACTAACTATTGAAACTTTATGTTGCTCAAAAGACAATTGTAAATATATAAATAGTTTTAATGAAATTTCTTATAATACTTTGTGTTCTGCTTACAGTATAGATACTAATAACAATTTTAATAATACAGATTGTACTGTCGATCAAAGTAACCCAAAAAGAAATTATTGCAAATCAACTTTGATTGAGATGGACATTAAATATGTTAATATTTCCGATAAAGTTAGTCACGCTGAAAACGGTAATACATGTAAATCTGGTATCTGCTTTGAGTCTACTAGCAATGTAAATAATATTTATCAAAGTGAACCAAACGAGAATGTGTTTAATGTAGATTATACTGATTTTACACACACTGTTGAAATAGAAAATGAATATTTTAATGATATATATAATTTTTATATGAATAATGATACACATGTTGAAATGGAGTATACTTTTAATTTAGGTAACTGCATTAATTATACTGTAAACAAAGCTGCTACTATCACAGGGGAGAAAAGTGACAAATTTACACATGTTAACAGTTTTATGAATACAAGTCAGAGATTAAATATACCTGTAAATCGGTCAATTATCAATCTTAGCAACAATTGTATTAATTTACTATGTCTAAATTGTTGTGGCATTAAGTCTAGGTTACAATACCCAGAATTTCGAAATTTGATTGAACACCACGATATAGTTTGCTTTGTCGAAACAAAAACTGACGACCTGGATGTTATCGACTTCCCAGGGTTTCACTTTGTAATGAAAAATCGAAAAAATATAACCAATAGACGATCGGGTGGAATTATAGTCGGGTATAGGGATACACTACATAATATGATAGAAATGCAAGAATCAAGTTGTAAATATATCGTTTGGTTTAAGTGTGAGGGGAAATTATTTAAACTGGACCAACCAGTAATATTTGGTGTAGTATACATACCTCCTGAATACACAAAGTATTCATCTGATGAAGCACTGAACGAAATTGAACAGGAATATTTATCATTTTTAAATATTTCTGAATACGTCTGCCTTGTAGGTGACTTTAATGCCAGGACAAGTAATGGAGATGATTTTATAGTTCTAGACGGAAACGATCATAATGAAAATAGCATGTCAGATTATATTGATAATTATACTAATATTTTAGAGCAATTATCTCTTCCTATTAAAAGAACTAGTATGGATACGATAAGAAATAGATATGGAAATATGTTATTAGAGTTTTGTAAAAGCAATAGCCTTTTTATAGTTAATGGTAGACTAGGAAGTGATAAATATATTGGAAAATTTACTTGTAGAGACGCAAGTGTAGTAGAGTATTGTATTAGTAGTCCCTATTTTTTAAAATCATTCAAAGACTTTGAAATTCTCGAACCTAGCAAATTGTTCTCAGATGTACACTCTGCTATTAAGATATGTTTTTCATGTGATGAATATATAATCGACAACCAAAACTGTAATGATAATCTTTTGAATCATGTTGGTAAAAATGTTACAAGAACTAAAAGATGGAACCCCAAAAAGCAAGTTGATTTTCAGAATAATATTGATATTGATAAATTGTCAGAACTTGATAACATACTTACTATATATAATAGACACCTTGATGATGTGAATCAGGATATTGTAGACTCATTGTTAAAAGAGTTAGGTGAAATTTTTGTCACATCTGGTAAAATAACCTTAGGTACATATATTGTTAGGGAACAAAATAAAAACAGTAATTGTAAAAGAGAAAATAAACCCTGGTTTGATATGGACTGCAAATTTGCGCGTAAAAATTATAGAAAATTGAAGAAACGTTTTAAGCATAACTCCTCTTTACAAAATCGCTCGGAAATGATTATAGCTGAAAAGAATTATAAGCAAATACTAGATAGAAAATATAAAACATATAGTAGAAAACTTACAGAAGATATTAAAAAACTAAGTAACGATAACCCAAAGGAATTTTGGAAACTTTTAAACAAAGGTAAAAGAAAGAAGCAACCCAATATTGAAATTGACAAACTTTATGATTTTTTCAAACAATTGAATACACAAGACTATGACAACGGACATGATCTACAGAATGTTGATTATCTATATAATGAACAAATCAACGAGCATATTAATGCTTACATTTCAAGGGAGGAAATTCTTAAATGTATTCAGAAACTTAAGAATGATAAAGCTTGTGGGCAGGACGAAATTATTAATGAATATATCAGGTCCACATCAAACCAATTTATTAATATTTATGAAAAGTTATTTAATTTAATTTTTGATAAAGGTTTAATCCCTAACACTTGGTTAATTGGTACAATTAGGCCTATCTATAAAAATAAAGGTGATAGTCACGATCCCAAGAACTACAGGCCGATTACAATTGTCAGTTGTCTAGGGAAATTATTTACGTCAATTTTAAATGCAAGACTTAATGAATTCTCTGAGGAATTTAAGCTTATAAAGGAAAATCAGTTTGGATTCCGTCAAAATTACTCAACTATAGACAATATTTTTACTCTTTTTACATTTTTCCATATATTGAAACTTAAAAAAAGAAAGTTATTTTGCGCCTTTATAGACTTTGAAAAGGCTTTTGATAAGGTTTGGAGAGAAGGACTTTTCTACAAAATGCTGTCAAATAATATCAATGGCAAGATGTATAATGTTATTAGAAGCATGTATGACAATATAAAATCATGTATCTCATATAACAACTGTATATCTGAATATTTTGATTGTAATAACGGCGTGAGACAGGGGGAAAATTTATCGCCTTTTCTGTTTTCGTTATTCTTAAACGACTTAGAAACCTTCTTCGAAAATAAAATCATAACAGGACTAAAAACTATTTCTGATGACATAGAAAACAACTTAGACATTTTCTTAAAACTTTTTATCATGCTATATGCCGATGATACTGTATTATTAGCTGAGACAGCAAATGATCTCCAAGTTCAACTGGATGTTTTTTATGCATATTGTGAAACGTGGAAATTAAATGTAAATGTCAATAAAACTAAAGTCATGGTATTTGGAAATGGGAGATCACCACAAAATTTGAGTTTCAGTTATAATAATATAAATCTTGAAATAGTTCAAAATTTCAATTACCTCGGTGTAATTTTTACTAAAACCGGAAACTTTAACTTAACAAAAAAGTATCTAGCTGATAAGGCATTAAAGGCTATGTATGAGGTTTTGAAAATAGGTAGAAAACATAAACTTTCATTAACATGTCAACTTGATCTATTTGACAAAATGATCAAACCTCTCCTGCTTTATGGGTGTGAAGTGTGGGGTTTTAGTAATAATGACATTTTGGAAAAAATACATTTAAAATTTTGTAAGACTCTTTTAAATTTAAAAACATCCACGCCTAGCTATATGGTGTATGGGGAGCTAGGACGATATCCTATCTATATAGATATAAAAGTAAGAACTGTATGCTATTGGGCAAGGCTTATAACTGGCAAGCAATCAAAATACTCTTACATTATGTACAGATTGTGTCGTCAAATGAATGAAAATAAAAATATGAACATTAATTGGATCACATTTGTAAAAAAGATATTTAATGACTGTGGCTACTCTTATATTTGGGAATCTGAAAACTTTAATAATACTGAATGGCTAAAACACTTAATAAAACAACGCCTAGAGGATCAGTTTATTCAGAATTGGAATTCTCTTGTACAAAATTCAACGAAAGCTATAAATTATAGAACCTTTAAAACAGATTTTAAATTAGAGGAATACTTTAATATTCTAGAATTAAAACAGGCAATTCTTTTCTGCAGATTTAGAACAACAAACAATAAACTTCCAATCGAAACAGGGCGATGGCAAAATATCCCGAGGGAAAAGCGTAAATGTGTATTATGTAATAGTTCACAAATTGGAGATGAATACCACTATCTCTTAGAATGCGATTATTTTAACGAAAAACGTAAACAAGTACTATCCCACTACTTTATACATAGACACAATATTATTAAATTTTCAGAACTCATGTCAAGTAAGAGAAAGACTACTCTTAAGAAACTCTGTAACTTTATAAAAGATATAAATGCTGGTTTTGTTCTTCCAGGCTCTTAGATCTGTGTAACTGTTCTCTGTATATATGTGTGTATATATTGTATATAGCTGTTGTTATTTAATATTTATTGTTATATCTCTGTACCAGTGTTATGCATTGGCTTTATGAGAATAAAGATATAAATGTAAATAGAATACTAAATTCATCATGAGCTGATAAAGTATTTGCATAGTTTATTCTGGTGCCTCCGATATTATTTTTCATTAGTCTCTGAACAAACCAATCATCTGTGTCGTTACAAGGGTTTCAATTTTCAAGGCTGTTATTCTAAATTCGTCTTAAAAACGCCCATATTAATAATTTAAAATGTTGTCACGATAGACTGATTTGACGCAGTAAAAATTCCATGATGTACTGTTTGGTATCATATTGTATAGTTTATCATATGATTCACTGTTTTTATGTATACTTGTATATTCAATATCTTCAATGATTTTTTGTTAGAAAATCAGTCAATAAATTTACATGACAATGGAGTAATTTTTATAAAATTTTATTGGTCAATCTATATAATTAGTACTGCATTATTCCTATATTGTGTAAATGATTTTGAAGTAATTAATTTTAGTAAGCTTTTTTCCGATATACATTCACCAATTGCGCTCTCCTTAGTTGCAAATGAAAACCTTTCCAAGTCGAAAAATAATGAACGTGTACATTTAGCTACAAAAATAAGGAAATGGAAACCAGATAAGAAAAATATATTTGAACAAAATTTAGACCGAGACAGAGTTGTAGTTTTACATTCGAGTCTGCTAAATGCTTCTTATAATAAGGGGGTTGTGACTAAAGATGATATAAATAAATATATACAAGAAATTACTAATATTTTATTGCTATCTGCTGAAAAAACACTTGGCAAATCAAACGAAAAAGGAATGTAGAGAATAATACAATCGATAGTAAAAGAAAACAACTGTGGTTTAATGAAGACTGTAAACAATCTAGAAGAGAGTATAGAAAAGCGAAGCGATTATTCAAAAAGTATGGTTCAAATCTGTTTAAGAGTAGATTAAAACTTACCGAAACTAATTATAAGAAAACTATGGATAAAAATATTATTAAATTTAATAGACAAATGCGAATACAAATGAAGAAAATGAGATTAAGAAACCCAAAAGGATTCTGGAATTTTTTTAATACTGATAGAAAAAGAGTAAATCCAAATATTGCAATTAATGTTTTGTTTGATTTTTTCAAAGATTTGAATAGAAATAAATCTAACAGAGGCAATGATTTTGTTATACAACATGATGTCAATAATGAACAAAATGAAGAGTTAAATGGTAAAATAACAATAGAAGAAATTAGAAGAGCTATACAAACTGCAAAAAACAACAAATCACCTGTGATGACAATATTATTAATGAATACATATCTTCATCGTTTAATGTAATGAGTGAACTATTTGTACTTTTGTTCAATTTAGTATTTGAAACGGTATTTTGACTGAAGCATGGCTTACTGGTATTATAGTACCGATTTATATGAATAAAGGTGATAAATTAGAGCCGAAAAACTATAGGCCGATTACATTGTTGTCTTGTTTAGGTAAAATTTTTACCTCGGTATTGAACAGTAGACTTAATACTTTTATAGAGGAATCTTTGTTATTACATCAAAATCAAGCAGGCTTTAGAAGTGGTTATTCCACGAATGATCATATCTTTTCATTGTATACTTTATTTGAGTTATTACGGGTCAAAAAGAAAAAACGTCACTGTGCTTTTATCGAGTTTGAAAAAGCGTTTGACTCAGTCCATAGAAATTCGCTGTT
Source organism: Limnoperna fortunei (assembly GCA_944474755.1). Classification (NCBI taxonomy): domain Eukaryota; kingdom Metazoa; phylum Mollusca; class Bivalvia; order Mytilida; family Modiolidae; genus Limnoperna; species Limnoperna fortunei. The sequence goes on along the minus strand of OX104114.1, from coordinate 21,434,839 downwards.
TTTTAAACTTTTTGAAAATAATATAAATGGTCGATTTTTACGAATTTTGCAATATATGTATGAAGAAGTTAAATCATACATTAAACATAATAATGATTGATTGATTGATTAATGGTGTTTAACGCCCGAGCAGCAATATTTCAGCTATATTCAGGCGATGAACATGAAATGGATGATAAAATGAACATGAAATGATGATGAATGAAAATGGGATGGGACACAAGGAAAAATAGGGGTAACGGATTTTAGATTGCCACTGGCAAATGGGAGGAAGGATAGGGTCGGGCAATTTAGCCTCCTGTAGCGGGATCGAAATCCCTACTCATAGCGAATACTACAGCAGCGTTCTTTAACGTGCGAGGAACGTGGCATTTTTCCCAATACGGTGCACTAATATGGTTTGCGGTCAGGTTTTCCGTATTATGGCCTGACAACCCCAGCTTGCCAGGGGTACCCCATTCAACCACCTGGGGCACACATCCCAGTCGGTCTTTAGGCAAACCGACCTGACACGCCGGTCAGGGTACTGGGCGCTATTTAGTCGCCTTTTACGACAAGCTAGCGCGACTGCGGTCTATTCTTTTAGCCACCCGGATCCCGCACGGGGCAACATAATAATGAATGTTCTGGATATTTTAAATGTGAAATCGGAGTTAGATATGGAGAAAACCTCTCCCCCGTATTATTTTCTTTGTATTTAAATGACTTACAATCGTATCTGGAACACAATTATGTAAAGGGTGTAGAATCTATTAGTTATGATGCAGAAAATGAATTAATGATCTTTGTTAAAATTTTGTTGTTTCTATATGCAGACGATACAATATTATTGTCAGAATCAAGCGAAGATTTGCAGCGTATGTTAAATACATTTGGACAATATTGTGAAGATTGGAAACTTAAAGTTAATATTGAAAAAAACAAAAATCCTAATATTTTCTAGAGGTAAAATATCAAGAGATGAAAACTATTATTTGAATAATGCAGAAATTGAAATTGTCAAAGATTACAAATATCTAGGAGTATTTTTTGCAAAAAGTGGGTCCTTTTTAACCACTATAAAATTTTTAAAAGAACAGGGTACAAAAGCAATGTATAGTTTATTGCAGAAATGTAGAAGGCACAATTTATCAATCAAATGTCAGTTAGATTTGTTTGATAATGTTATCATGCCAATATTACTCTATGGCTCAGAAATCTGGGGTTTTGAAAATCTTGATATATTAGAAAGAGTACATTTAAGGTTCTGTAAAATTATTTTAAACTTGAGACAGACAACACCAAATAGTATTATTTATGGCGAACTAGTTACCCTTTATCTGACGATTAGTCTTAAAGAGAGTTTTTTGTATCTATAATGATCTATAATGTTTTTTTTTCACTGAAAAATAATAACACAAATACCATATACGCAACACTGAAAATATACACAAACTATTTTCCGGTGAAGATAGAAAACCCGAAAAAAACGTTTACAACTTTCCGGCGGAATGTGGATTCCTACGTAATAAAATCATTTTTACAATAATGTGGTATTTTTCGAACTTCAAACTATATATAAGTAAACAGAGCAGCCTTTCACTTTTAATGGCGATGCTGAGTAACATGATAACTATACGTAAAAGGAGTTTGCGGTTAAGCTATACAATATTTTTAAGCTTCTTGTTCTTCTGAGATATCGCTGAAACTATACCACTAAATATGTTTTAGCTTTACATGTTGTAAGCTGGATATCTTCATATAAATAATGAATAAAAAGTTTGTTTATAACATAATATCCTATTCTCTTCTGAAGGACACAATACAGAAAGTGGAACGGCTTTCTGCAGAAAATTCTCCGTAACAGATTAGATTAAATGTTTAATGCACAAAGTTTGTTTGATTGAGGTGTTTCGTTTCGTTTGTTTGTTGAACGTTTTAAAACTATTTTTGCTAGAGTATCATTACAAATAGTTATTACTAACATTAAAACTTAAAACGTTCTTAATATAAACAGATTCCTCCGTAACAGCGAATGTTTAAAAAATATAGAAAAAACATTTACAAATATGTACATAAAATTGCTGTTTTAATTTTATCATGTTAAATTTTTGATAATGCTTATTAAAACCAATAAGTTTTTCTTATTATTTCACAGCCTACAAAATTTAGATTTTTTTGGATTCCTCCGTAACGATGGGATACATATCTTTTCTCCTATTTCGTCAGTAAATTTTGTGTTTATTATGCATATGATATAATTGTAACAAATCTAGGTTAATAACAGCGTTGACAAATAATGTTACTTTTGTGGCTGTATTCTTTTATCAGTCTTGTATAGACACTGGTTTATAATGTTTATTTTTCGTCTTTAAAAATTCATTGCTAACCAAACACGTATGCATTATACTCGTTGATCATGCTTTTTTACACATCGATGCTAAAGTTTTCATAATTTAAAGTGTCGATTACATATTGAAGATGAAATTTGTGATATTTTGGTCTAATTCTATACATTCTAAATGAAAACATTATCAACCTTTAGCATCATCTTATCGTTATGGAGGAATTATTTTTCAAAATTTTTCTATCAAAATACCCTTCTTATATAACATGATGTACAGAATTGGCAATACACAACCTACAGTTGTGCTTTTGTCATCCTGTTAATTTTTTTTTAACCATTTTTCGAATCTTTCATGGGTATTTATGAAGGTACCTATATAACGACTTGTCCATTTTCATGAAGTATTTGACAAAATGTAATCAAAATATTTAATAATAAAATTACATTTGAAAAACACTCTAAATAGCTCTACAAAGCGGTGAAATGAAAATACATTATTACATAATTTAAACGCGGAAATTTTTTTATATTAAAGTTAATCAAACGAGAATAATTTTGATTCAATAAATATGATGAACTGATATGTTACTATAGAGTAAATAACAACACATAAAACTAGCTATCAGTGAGATGGTATTCAAATCTGTGGGCCCCGCTGACATTGCGGTCAAAGTTCAAGGTCAAAAGACATCAACCACGGTATTCAACACAGAGCCTTGATCTACACACACCAAATATCAAAGCCTATCTCAAACGACAAAAAAGTTATGGATCGGACACGATTTTGGACGGACGGACGGACGGACGGACGGACGGACAGACTGATCACTAAAGGGCGTCCGCCTCTGAGTGGCGGGGCCCTAATAAAATTCGCGTTTGGATACACTATCAACTATTATTGATTTATCATTGTTCTACATTTTGTTATTAGTCCATATATCATACACTGCGTGTATATATAGTACGTTTAAACTATACTAAGCATTGTCAGTTGATGTTTTATATTTTTTTTAATTGTTAGAATGTAATAAACTGGTGGAAAACCGAAATTGTAATTCGTACTGTATAGTTCCAGAATTTTCCACCTTAAAAATTCTTGAATATTTACATAAATTTGACAACTACTTGTATTACCAAATCATCCTTTCTTTTATATTAGGACTAAATATCCTCATTTCATAAGGTATTAAAACTAACTGTAGAATGCAATTTCATGCGACAACAAATTTTCGATGTGATTATGTAAGAGTTAAAAAATGGGAGTAAATGTGCGGCTTTATGGAAATTTTACGTCTTTTTGCGCGAAACACATATTTTATCTTTTTTATTTTTCGGAGAAATATATACTACTCAACTGTAGTCTTTTTCAACTGCTTTTTTCTTGAAACAAAATCCGGGAGCCAATTTTTCAGCTATATTCAGGACGAGAACGTTAACAAACATTCAGTTAATGGGAAAAATGGATAGACCAACGGTAACAAAATAGTCACCGCCACTGTAAAAGTATGGATCATTTAATAGGGACGAAGATTTGTGCTTTTTATAGCGGCTACAATAAGCTTACACTTTTTCGAAATATTCGACTGGTGGGATTTATCGTGTAAGTAGCGTGGTACTCTCCAAACACGTTGCATATTAGGTCAGGATTTCCGTATGACAACCTGACATAAAAAGACCGAACAAACAAACAAACAAAAGAAGCTCTGCCCACCTGTGCACGAACTGGGCAGCTCTGTGGGTCGATCAACCTCCAAGTATAGTCCATACAAAGTTAATAAACGTTTTTATTTTACGTAGAACATATCTCAAAGAGCCTTTGCATAGCAATTACATATAAAAGCGAGCACAGCTCGCAGCGGTGAGCTCTACGGCAATTATATGTCACGTTATCAAAATCTGCTGAATGCTGATATTGATATTTTTTTCAACCGGAAGTTGATATCGGCAAAAAAGCTGTCACAAAGTGAATGAAGAAGAGCACTAAAATCAATTTTAAAAGTAGACTTAAAAATAAATTTGACATCGATAATAAATAAATGTTCTTTTTAAAATAACAGCAAAAATTTCATACAATTTTTGCAATTTCTATTTAGAAACTGACAATCATATGACATTCAAGTGAATTCACCATTACATAGAAAGACGTCAAGTGATTAGTGGAATTTAGAGGCACTGTTATAGGGTGTTCGGAAGTAACGCCAAGTATTAAATGTGGTGTGAGCATTATAAATAAATAATTTAAAGTCCTATTACAATGACAATAATATTGTGTTCACAAAAATTTACTTGCTAGCTGTTTCTTTCTGATTTATTTTAAAAATTAAAGAAGCGTGATACTACGGTTCCGCAGCTACACAGTAACATAACCTGGTCTCCTGGTGCAATATTTTTCTCTTTACGCAAGCTTCACTTTCAAATATAACACCAGGTCAGGACCTCCGATATATGCATTTTGATTGGTTGATAATACGACGCCATTTAATATCACATGTATATGTCAATCTTTTTTCTTTCTTTATAAAATTTAAATATAAATTACATTTTAACTAAACGTGTAATTTATGAAATCATGTTAACTCAGCTGAGAAATGTAAACATTGAACGTCATAAAAGGAGTGACTTCATAATACTTTAGGTCTTCTTGAACTTATCTACATTACACAATGGTTAGTCTAGAGAATATCCGAACATCAAATTTCAACGAATTTACATCCGTCATCAAGAATTCAGAAATTCGTTATAAAAAATTAAATCAGTGATCTCGATTTCAAAAATTCGTTATAACGAATTTAAATTCGTGATCACTAATTAAGTAATTCGTTGTAACGAATTAAAATTCGTGATCATGATTTAAAAAATATTTTTGTAGGTCCTAAAGAAGCTTCCGTAGAAAACCATTGTACAATGTTAAATCATCGTAAAAAATGCTGTTGTTTAATAATTGTCCTGTATTGAATTTGCGGAAGTGCGGAAGCTTCTTTACGACTTGCAATTTTTTTTATATAATTCGTGATCGCGAATTTTAAATTCGTTATAACGAATTTAGAAGTTCGTAATCATAGATTCTTAATTCGGTATAACGTGCTTACGTTAGAAAGAACTGTCTGGATCCACTAACATTCTAGATGTGTTAAAACCAGTCAAAAGAAAGCAATAATCATGAAATAAATTTGAGTGACAACAAGTTACAATCCGTTATTACAAATTCTGAAATTCGTTATTGCGAATTTAAATCCGTGATCACGAAATCTGAATTCGTTATAACGACTATTTTAATTCAATTCATGAGCACGGATTCGGGAATTCATTATAACGAATTAAAATTCGTGATCACGAATTACGAAAATATTTTTATACCCACAATTTGTTTGATAATTTGTGATCACGAATTTTAATTCGTTACAACGAATTGCAGAATTTTTGCAGAATTGCAGGGATTTCAAATTCATTATAACGTTCGATAGAACTGTCTGAATCCAATAACATTCTTACGGAAGTTTCTTTAGGACTTCCAAATTTTTTTTTGAATTCGTGATCATGAATTTTAATTCGTTATAACGAGTTCCTGATCCGTGATCACGAATTTAAATTCGTTATAACGAATTCAAGATTTCGTGATCACGGATTATAATTCGTAATAACGAAGTTTTAAATTGAGATCACGGTTTTTAATTCGTTATAACGAATTCCAGAATTCGTGATCACATTTTTTTTAAATTGAGAAATAATTCATGGTCGCCCCAAATTTATGGATTATTTAAATATGGATAGGCATTATATTCATGAATATTATTTTGCCACAAGCGTAAGCAGGTATTAAAATATCATGAATATAATGCCAACCCATATTTAAATAATTCATAAAATTGGGGCAGCCATGAATTATTTCGATTCTGATATGAATTACATTTCGTGACTACATAGGTAAAGGTTTATTTTGACTATTCCAATTTTCGAGATCCTCCCTTATTACAAAATTATTATTTTTCTAGTGTAAAATTTGGTAAAAAGTGGAAGAAATATATATTAAAAACAAACTAACATATTTATTTACATTAACAATATAATTTAACAATCAGAACAAAGAACGACAAAATTTAATGCTTCATTACATCAGTCACCGTGTCTGTGACTGTGTTGCCGTGTTTGCGTGACAAATGAAAACTGCATACCGCATTTGGTCGAGCTTATGCTCCAGTTGTAGATCCAAAATGGTGCAAATTTAAATCAACAGTTATTTTCCACAATTAATCAACATTTTAAAATTCGGTTGCGTTTTCATTTGTATACAGTAAATTCGTTTGCGGTGGAGGCAGGAAAAGTCTCGCGGTTTGCATTGAACGTCATTGTAAACAACACAACGTCCCCTTAACCTGGTCTCTTGGTGCAATATTTTTCTTCGACGCAAGCTTCACTTCAAATATAACTTTATATCCGAAGGTCGCTTATGCTAAAGAGGATATCATCGTCAGGGTACCAGAATAAACATCCCATGAAAACACAACGTAGCAAAAGTCAAGGAAGATTTGTGACATGTAAAACTTAAAGGCATAGAATAGAATATAGACGTGTTATCGTGAAAAGAATTTTTTTGTTGGATTTTCGTAATACAAAGTACAATATGGAATCATATGGAGAAATATCGATCATTTTATTCATGAGATAAATCCACGTGACCAGGTCATGAATATTAATGACGTCCTGACGTCGTTTGAATATGCCGTTTTGACGTTGGCGTTTTCGTTGGCATAAAACAGTCAAATATCGTATTTTGACTCCTTCAGGAACTTTTTTGATAATTTTCTGTATAAAATTGATTATCATATACTTATTGTAAATAACTTATATTTTTTACTGTATGATAAAAGGAATAAATGGGCAAAAATTTGATATTTTGCCAGATAAGCAAAGCGGTCTGATATCAAAATGTTATTAACTGCTTCCGAACGTTATTACACGCTTTTCCGTAAGTGTTATCACATGCCTTTCCGTAAATGATCGGAAATTACCGGAATTGTTTGCAAGTATGACGTCTAACGATAAAGCAGACGACATGCATGATAAGAATGCATCCGAGATGGACAATACTTTGGATTATATGAATCAATGAAAACTTAAATACAAAAAGAAAAAAACCGTGAGTGATCTGAAAATATTACCTAAATGACATGAAACTAATTCGGAGCACAGGAATTGCGAAGATATTCCTGTACCAGAACTCGATAAGATTTTGATATATCCAAGTATATTTCATTTTCCCCTGCTGAAGCAAATGATAAAGAGACCATTACATGACATTTTTGATATCATATGCATTATTAGCCCTCGGCTGATATTGGCCCTCGAGCCTGCGGCTCTTGGGCCAATATCAAACCTTGGGCTAATAATACATATGATATCAAAAATGTCATGTAATAATCTGATATTATCTCATACAAAAATATAAAGGAGGTTGTACCGTATCCATACCATGTATTTCTACGTTCACTTTTAAAATGTCTATTTTTAGATAATGAAAACAGCGAAAAAGATGTTTTTCATAAATTTTTCTACATATTAACAGTACGTCACGCTTCATATTTTCAAATGGCGTGAGAACTTTGTTTGCTAATGTTACAGAGCTGAAAATAATTGTTTTGAACAGCCAAAACATTTATAGATGTGTATTTAACCATGTATCAATGAACTTGGCGACCGATTGTTTACATTTTTGAAAAGTTTAATTTTTGCGTAATAAGCAACGTCAAAACCAATATGGCGATTATGTAAATGAGGTAAAATACCATAATTTCTCCATATGTAATAAATAAGGCAAACAAAAATATCAGCACACGAGGGTGTGATTTTTGAAATGTCTGGAACAGCCATATTTTATTGAATATTTAAATAGAGGTTTGTTTCCAAAGCGTTTGAAGGACGTCATATTAGAATTCTTAATAACGAATTCCAGAATTCGTCATAACGAATTTCAATTTGTTTTCTGTCAAATTTTTGCCATGAAAATTTCCATTTTTTTTAGCACGGCTACAATGTTAGTGGATCTAGACAGTTCTATCAAACATAAACATGTTTTAACTGTCCCTTTTGTCATCAAAGTCATGTTAATCAAATTAAAATCCATAATCACGAATTCATGAATTATGGAAACCGTTATTATGAATGTAAATTCGTTATCACGAAATTCGTGATCACGAATTTAAAAAAAATGTGTAAGTCCTAGAGAAGTTTCCGCAGTATAAAGCTAAAACCAGCAAAAGGAAGTTGCGGAAGCTGCTTTAGGACCTAAAATAGTTTTTTTATATTCGTGGTCACGAATTTCAATTCAATATAACGAATTCCAGAATTCGTGAACACGAATTCGTGTTCACGGATTTTAAGTTCTTTATAACGAATTTCGGAAAATCCAGGTTCGAGTGCGTATTTTTGTATGATTTTTGAGTTTTCTTAGAACATAATATTATTGGATGTTTATCTAAAGAATGTCAACGCAAAGATTAACTTTTAAGCATGGACTGTTGATTTTAATTATAATGCGTTTGTCTTCAACGCACTCGTGTTCTCTTTTACATAATACACTGCGTGTATAAATAGTTTTTTTTCGAAAAATGTTTCACCAAATAAGACTTCATCATGCAGTGGCGGTTGTCTGTTAACTTCGTTTCTTTCCAAAAATGCCGTGTGTTTTTAATTCACAATATTCCTTATTTATGTACATTTCCATTCTTACACAAAATGTGTTTTCTTACATACAAATATGTGTTGTTGTCGTTATCGCGTAATTCGACATGTTAAAATATGTATCGTTTTTACTATCCGGACTAATTAATTAACTGTAATTATTAAATGAGGAAAACAAAAGGATCTGGAATGAGTGACGGTTGCAATCTGTACCATGTTATTAGACTTCAGTTCATAATTGTTTATATGAAATCTTTGACGTTTATGTGTTAAGTAGATCACAAACATGTTATCAAAATTATGAAATGGTTGTCTTCTTTTTTCTATTTTAGGATTTTTAATAGGTTACATGGATCGTATTCATCAGTATCATTTACTGCTAAAATATGCCGCAATTTATTCAGTTTAATTTGCATATGCATTGATTAAGACGAAGGCTTACAGGATCGAATATCATAGTGATACAGTCTTTGTCTACATGTACTGCCCTGAAATTTAAAAAAGGTTTTTATTTGCAAGGTGTAGATGACCTTAAGCTGGATTTTGTATAATGTTCTGGAATTTTGATGATAACAGATTACGACATCTTTGTTATTTGGATTTTTAAATATTTTTGGGGGTTTTAGCGCCACTGATGAGTCTTGCGTAGTGAATTGTAGAACATTGTTATCATTGACTGCTTGAAACTATAATCTCTAAAATTTGAAGGAATTATAACAAAAGTTACAAGAATATATCAAAAACAACAAAAAAATTTAGAAAACTAGCATGTTTCACGTTATAAAAAAAATCAATTGGTGTTTTTATTATAATTATTGAGGTTAAATAATTTTAAAGATTATCTATATGGGGCTCTAGCTGGGGCTGAAAAAAAACAATGTTATTTTTCCAAATCACCTGCTTGCCTTAAAATAGTTAAGTACATCCTCAAACTCTATAAAAACCAAAATGTAGTGCATTATATTACTGTCATTGTTCAGTATTTTTGTATTTTAAAAATTATTAATTATGGGACACCAAAGGAAATTAAAACAAGAAAACTTCAATATACATGTATTTTGTTACAGGTATCACCACATCCTTTTAATCATAGACACATATAAAAATCCTCACAGTATTTAATTTTAACAAATAAAATAAGCATATTATTTTGATGTAGCAAAAGACACTATTCTGTACAGATAAAAAATGAGTTAGTTATTTTTCATGTACTTAGTTCTTTTTTGTTTAAAAAAATCTGTAAATATATGTTACAGTGATTGAACAGAACATTGCCAGAAGAAGATGCCAGTGAGGATCTATTTCAGTCAGCAATGTCTTCACCATCTACTCCTCAGTCTCCATCTCTGTTCAGTCAGGATGAAACCACCACCAATACTGCAGTGGTCTTAGAACCAGAAGTTATTATTATAATATACTAGTATATCAACCAATATTTTTATTTGAAACCAAATTTTTTAAACAGGACAAAAAAGCAATCGCCCTTTTAATACAAAATTTTGTCAATCATACTGAAAAGAATGTTTTTTTTTCTCTACAAAACTTAAAATAACAAAAATTTTCCTCTTATGGAAAAGTTGTTAAATTTCTTGGTGCATTTTCATTGTACATGAGTTATTGTGTGCATTTTTTCATTTTAATGGGGAGCCAGGTGGGGTAGTGAGCTGAAATAAGTTTAAAGCCTACTTAGATCTGTGCATTATGGGTTGTATTTCATGTTCATGAATGGGTTGAAGGTGTTTACAATTTAAAAAAATACTTATCTTTATTCAACAGGGATAGAGCTTAACTTTTTTCCTGCAGTAGCCAACTGGGCCCCTAGCCTGAAAAAATCCAGGAGCCCAACAATATAGTTAGGGGCCCAACTTTTTTCAGCGCAAGTGTGTTTTAACTATAAATTATATGATCATGTGTACAAATTTGCTTATGTACAGACTGTTATTCTAAGGCCGACTGCGTCTGTCTCATGCTGAGTTCTGTGTGTAGATGCAGTTGCGTATTTGAATAATTTGAATATTTTATGCAAATTAGCACTCTCCTAACAACAAGAACGAAGAGAAGAAATTATGTACTCTCGAAGAAAAAAGTTATTTCAACTGAGATGTACTAAACTTTGTTAAAACATTTATGTAATAATGTCTACTTCTCACAAAATCGCAAAGAAATTTATGAGGAAAGTTGACCTGAAGGATAATCTCAGAAAATGAAAGCTAATTTTTTTTATATCTGCATAGATTTGATTCCAATTTTGTGCAGTTTCCGACATTAACAAATATTATGTAAATACGAAAAAACTAAATTAAAAAAAAAACTGTAAGGTAAAAGTTGGCATAGAGGATGATCTCTGACAACGAAGAAACGTGACCTGAAAGAACTTCAAATTTGGTTAAGTCTGAGATAGAATCATATTTAATAATTTAATTTAATTAAAATTTATGAATATTTATTTTAAATAGTTGAAAAGTTGACCTGAATGATCACCCGTAGACGACACACGTTGTTCTGAAACTATATATTATCCTTATAAACTGTCTTACCTCAAAAAAATATCTAACACCAAAATCCAAGGTTGAAATCAATGTATGTGAAATTTTTATGATGGAATGACTCAGTAAATGAATGTAAAATTAAGATAAAAATAAGTACTGTTCAATCATCGTTAATCATTCAGCAGTGCGTAAATGTAATTACATAAATTTACTTGTTTGGTTATTTATTATTATGATTGTCATCATTTATATTTTACGCGCGACTTAGATAATGTCGTATACTATGTGCAACAATTTTATACGAACAAGATAATGAAAAATGTATTGTGATGTCAGTCCCTGACGAAAAAATACATTGTCATGTCACTTCTAGGGAGTGAAAGAACCTTCCTGATTATATCATCGTACGGAAAAAATTAATGTTATAAATGAACAACGTAGTTCATGTTATTTTGAATTTGACAACCGTGTTTCCATTCTATATATGTTATCTTTTAAAATGCTACGTTTCGTTATACTGTTTCGTTATACGTTATACGTTTATACGTTTCGTTATGGAAGTGAATTGCATCTTGCATGCATATTACACCGTGTTTCAACGATTTGAATGATTGATTTGAATGTTATTTTAACGCCACTTTCGCAATTTCTCAGCTATATCATGGCGTCCAGTTTTTATTGGGGGAGGAAGCCGGAGACCCGGAGAAAACCCCCGACCTGCGGTAGAACAATCCTTGTCAATTACGATTGGAGTCGAGTACACCCTGCCTGCAGTGAGAGTCGAACCAGCAATCTCAGTGTTGACAGACCACGTGATCAATAGTAGACGAACTACCTTAACCACTCGGCCACCGAGGCCCCTCCAATCTCCAGACTGTGGAATCGGTGTTTCAACGATGTTCCCGCGCTACAAAATTGGCACCCAAATAACTAAATAACAAGAGAAATAGGTTTTACACATCGTGAAAAGAATTGTATATCGCTTGATATCATCTATTTGAGGGGCGTCATTCATTAAGGGGCCTTAGTCGATAAACTTTCAAAATTAAGATTTTTGCAGAATTATGATCTTGATACATCGAAATAATCAAATCGTGTTTTTTTCTCTCTCAAAGTTGAAATGCGTAAAGTATATGAAATCGCAACTCACTACTGCCAGACGTTGATTAATTTTCCGGCGTTTTATCATAAACGACGTAGACGTCGTTTAAAGGTATGACTGTTATTTGCAATTTATTACCGTGTATTTCAGTTAATCAGTTCTTGCAGTAATCATAGGACTCTAATGACTCAAATTTGCACTTGTTATCATTTATTTTACCAAAACTTGTAATTAAAGTTTTACTCAAGATTATCTGTATCACTCAATTCGGCAATGTTCGTTTGCAACTCATTGTACAATGTTAAACCTTATATCGATCATCAACAAATTCCTTCTAATTGTCCTATCTCGCATTTACCTATGTTCGAAAAGTGTAGTGTTCGAATACTTTGCAAATAATTTGAAAAACAAATTGTGTCTATTATTATGAGGAATAATTTTACCTTAATTGTATAAACATTAACTGAAATATACAACTCTAAAACATACTATTTTATGTTTCTGTTTACTATTTTTTTCAAAAGCTTTACGATACAGTTTGTTGTCATGCAGGTTGTTTGAAAAAGGTTTAATGCCAGTTTTAGTAATTTTTCAGCTTTATTATGGCGTCTAGTTTTGTATTTACCAAAAAATATATTAATGTCTACATATGACTTTGTCCTTAAGATTTACAAAAACGTATCATATTCGAGATTTCTCGAAATTTGAATAAAAAAATTTCAACGAAATTCAAATGTGTATAACTTTATTTTAAAATATAAAATTTGTACTGTGACATAACCAACTAGTGGTGGAAAAACCCCATCCTTGTAGTTCCTTGTTAATGCAAACTAGATTCTATCAATAAATATCATTATCTGTAAAATATTCAGGTATATATATTTCACAGTTCATATTTATTTATTTGTGATACGTTTGCAAAAGTAAATTTCATAAGACGAAATCTTTTCACGTTTGAGTGACTATTTTAAGTAGATAATACACATTTTATAAAAAAATTTAAATGATTGTCTCCTTTTACCTGTGTAATGATTTTTAGAAGCTAATCTAGATCGTATTCGTAAATATTATTAGCTGTGAAAATATGCAGCAATATATTAACAGTTATAGTTTATGTAAACGTTTGCAATGAAATGCAAAAGATGAAAGCTTACTACTTGTGAGGTTCCTTTTAAAATTAGATCATAAATATACATGTATTGAATCGGTCACAAAGAATAAAATAATGTATCAATATTGTTTGAAAGCTCATACAGACGGAAACATAGTTTAGTATTGGCAAGCCTGATTAATAAAATATAGATGATTATTTTTCGAAAATAAACTTTAATCGCTGTCGTATTATTTTTAACTACCATGAAAATCTAGCTAACCTTATATCATTCGAATTAATAATTTGATTGATTGATTGATTGATTGCTTTACGTCCAGCAGTATTTCAGCTATATTCAGTAAAAGAACAAGTTAACAAACAATAAATCAATGGGAAAAAGGGATGGGACAAAGGGAACACAATTTTGACTGCCCCTGGAAAAGTATAGAGTATGGGTAGGGGCGGAAAACTCAGCCCCTTACAGCGGCTCCAACGAGACACTCCTTGAGATCTACAAAAGTTATCACTATCGTGCAAGGATCGTGGCACTCTTCGAGCACGTCACCCACTACGGTCCGCGGCCAGACACTCCGCACCATGAACTGACAACCCCCAACGAGAGGGTCTTTCCCATCCGCCACCAGAGGAGCGCCGGGACGCTCCGCAAGTCGAGCACTGGGACCCTCCCCCCGCCAGTATGGTCCCAGTATTGTTTAAAATACGTGTGTTTGAATATCTGCTACCACTTACAGGGTGGCAGCACAACATTTGAATAACATTAAATTAAATATTAATGAAATTTATATTAAATTTTCTATAGGAATAAAGTAATCACTTTTGACCGCGGTTTTGCATTTTTGTATAATTTGCGTTTAAAGTTGAAATTCCACTATTTGTCAAATTGCAACGAACCACCTTTCCGGTCAACTTTGACAACGATCACCTTTTTAAATAGAGTTAAGTAAATCGATGAAGTTGCTATTAAATTTTCTAGTGGAATATATTACCCGCTTTTCATCGGGTTCTACAAGTTGAACATAATTTAGAATCAAAATAAAAAAATGTGCCGAATTTAGTCGAGAAAAAACTGTTATCAGAAAATCTAGCTGGTCATTTAAAACATTGAGAACGAAAAGGATGACAATTTTTTCCCCCATCGTTTGTCCAATTCGCAGTAAAATACGATTGGGAGGTACTGAAGGTAAAAATAGAACCTGTTAAAAGACTTTAAATATTACTTAACTTATTGTAAATGCATAGAATAATTTACCCAACCGCTCGGAGCTATTTTAAATCTATATTTTAAAGCAGCACTGCTCAGAGCTGGTTTAAATCTATCTATATTGTAATAATTTTTATTACAGCTTTTCTCGGTCAATTTAGATATGCCGTGATAGTTTGTTGCGGTTATATATGCAAAAATACTGCGTGATTAATAACTATCTATTTTTAAATATAAATAAGATTTTTCATTTTATGCACACAATTTATTTCTATATAATGTTACACCTATAAGTCAATTATTTCAAAGCATACAGTGCCAAATAAGTCATATTCTTTATCCATTTTTTTCACAGTAAATTTGATTTATATTATAGAACTTCATATTTCTCTAAGGGTTTGTCCATACTAAAAATAAGAAAATCAAGACAGACCAGTTTTCAGCCTACATGTATTTGCAAATTTAACTTTATTTTAACAATATTTAATTATAATTGAAATACACTAGTCAATAGGCTAGGCATGTGAGCCCTGCCAACATACCAATGTACAGTTACATGTTAGCCCATGAGCATGTTTGCCCACCCCACATAACAAGGCACAATTAAATGTAAGCTCAGGCGCATGTGAGCCCTCCCTACATACCAATGTACAGTTACATGTAAGCCCAGGCGCATCTATGCCCTTCCCATATAACAAGATACAAGGAAATTTAAGCCCATGGGGTATGTGAGCCTTCTCAACATTACAAGGTAGAATTAAATGTAAGCCCAAATCAACTGTGAGACCTCATCAAGGTATACAATTTTAACATAATTAAGTGTAAGTTCAAATCGTCTATTGCCCATCCCCACATGAAAAGGCACAATAACATGCGAGTCCAGGCGTCTGTAAGCTCTCCCCAAAAACAAGGTACAATTACCTGTAAAGCTAGGCATATTTAAGCCCTGTCGAAATAACAAGCTACTTAACACTTAAGCCCTCTCCACATAACAAGGCAAAATATATATACATGTAAACCCAGCGTATGCGAGCGCTTTCCGCACAACAGTGAGACGCCCCCACATAACAAGGCACACATGTTAGCCCATGAGTGTGTAAGTCGTTCCCACATTACAAAGCACAATAACAGGTACGCCCAGGCGTATTTGAGACCTCTGCATCTAACAAGGTTCACATGTATGCCCAGGCGTATATAAGCCATCTCCAAACAACACGGGAAACTTACCCCTAAGCCCAGGCGTATGTGAGCCCTCTCCAAAAACAAGAGACATTAACATCGAAGTCCAGGCGTATTTTAGCCCTTCCACATAATACAATTAACAACAATAATTATGTACGTTTTCCACGACCGGTTTCATCTCTTCCGAGATCTTCAAAGTGGATGTTTTGTATACAATTGACGTCGTTATCGGTATCGTGACGTTACAATGGTCCATAGATACTGACGACGTCAGGTGAGGTTACAATCCGGAACGGCACTGTTGAGACGTGGCCGATATTTACGGATGAATTGTTGTTCTTTATTTATACGTTGTTCTTTGGTCGTAGAGTCTGGCAAATTTTGGTAAATGTGTGTAAACATTTGAGTATTCTTCGGGTTAAATGTTGACACGAATGAGATGACCTTTTCTTCAGTTTTACTTCTTGCAAGTTTTAGTTCTTGAGTACTAATTTGCTTCGCTTTTTCAATTCCCGTGTCTATCAGTGTGGTAGGAAATTTTCGTTTTAAGAGAATAATTGTTAATTCTTTTAATCTTTCGTCTCTGGTGTTGGTTTTTGAGACAATTGTGCAAATTCTTCTCGCTAAATTGTATGGAATGTTGTTTTTCGTATGCTTAGGATGACAGGATGAATAAAGTAGGTATTGCTTTGAGTCAGTCGGTTTAAAATAAATATCAGTCTCAATTGTCGTTTTATTCTTTAATATTAAGATGTCCAAAAAGGGTATTTCTGTATTACTGGTTTCCATGGTAAATTGAATGTGTTCTTCAATGTTATTCAATAAAACTTTAAATTGTTGCAATTTGTGTTCGTCTTCATTCCAAATGATGAAACAATCATCCAAGTATCTTTTCCAATTCTGGATTAAATATCTTTCAAAGATGTCCCCCAAAAGGCGACAAGATTGCTCATATAATTTTATTTCATGAAATCCCATGACGAGATTAGCGTAAGTAGGGGCGACTTTGGTTCCCATTGCAGTACCTGATTTTTGTCGGTATGATTTTTCGTTAAAGTTGAAATAATTGTTTTCTAAAATAAAACGAAGTCCCTTTAAAATAAATTCCTTTTCAAATCTCTGTGGTAGATCTTCCGGGTGTGCATTTAACCAATATTGTATTGCATTAATTCCGTAATTGTGAGGTATGTTGGTGTAGAGGTTAACAACATCAAATGAAACTAGTTTACAGTTCGGTTCTACTCGTTCTGGTAAATGGTTAAGCATGTCTAAATCGTCTCTAATAAAGCTACGTACATGAGTTATGAGTGGTTTGAGTAGGATATCAAGCATATTACTTAATCGATGTGTTTCACAGGCAGGTCCTGCTACAATCGGTCTTAGTTTAAGATCTTCTGGATGAGATAAAGTAAGGTATGTCTTCTTTGAGATTTGACATGTATCATTAATTATTTTACTTTTATGAATCTTAGGGAGTCCATAGAAATTGCTATTTTTACATTTGAAATTTGTGAGGTAGTCAAATTCTTTCTCTGTAAGGTATTTTCGGTGTAAATTTATCAAAGCTGTCAATTGTTTCATTACTTTTTGTTGTTGGTAGTTAGGCGTTTCTTCATAAAAATTGATCGTTCAACATTTTATTAACTAAATCTATATAGTACGAAGTGTCCATTATTACTACGGCGCTCCCTTTGTCTGCTTGTTTTATTGTTATACTATTGTCGTTTCTAATGTTGTTCATTTCTATCCATTGTTTTTTTGAGAAATTAGATTTTACAGCTCTTGTATTATAAATCGTATTTGGAAATTTAGATATATGGTCACAGAAGTCGTCTAGAGCTTTATTTCTTCCTTTCTTAGGCCGGAAGTTGCTTTTATTTTTTACTATTGATTCATCATCGTTATCTTGCTCAAAGAAATGTTCAGCAAATCTTAATCTGCGACAAAAATCGGAAATGTCATTAATAATTTCTGGTTGGTTTGGAATTCGTGGTGTAGGTGTAAATTTAAGTCTATATTTTACAAATAGTTCATGACACTGAGGGTCATATGGCAGTATATGGACCGGTTGGTGGCACCAAAAATTTATATGGACCGAAGCGCAGCTGAGGTCCATATATTTTTTGTGGCCACCAACCGGTCCATATACTGCCATATGACCCGAAGTGTCATGAACTATTTGTTATATTATACTTGTACTTTTTGTAAGCTTCTATGCTCACTTATTTGCTCCATATGCACAACACGTACTGTCATGACTGATCATTTTAGGTTATTTTTGTTCTGAAAAATCATTTTGCATATCAGTTACTTGTCATAAATAATCTTCACTGAGATTACTAATCACATATTTGGTTATTTTTGTTTTTCGAACAAATTTGTAAATCCAATGCACATTTTATCCATAGCCGGTCCATATACTCCGGCCGGTCTATATACGATTATATGGACCGTTTATGCTTACAAAGAAATCATTGAAAAATAAATCTTCAAAGTATATTAGTAAGTGTGCTGGTTGGTAGATTCCTTTAGACTTTTTATATATGAGCGCCGTGATTCATAAAGGGACCTTAGCGGTATATAAAACGTTACGTTAAACCCGACGTCAAAGAGTTATCGAACGCAAAATAAACAATATATTATATATGTTGTATAATTTATTAGCAAAGTTAAGTACATTTCATTTGAAATGTATTTTCATCGAAATTACATAATTTCGTAGTCCTTTTAATTGTGCTAATTGGAATAAAATATTTCAATTATTCAAATACACATAGGCATCACACACAGAACTCAACATAACAAGCGTTAAGTTTTACTCAAAAAAGGAGATGAATTAGAAGAACACGTAACATGTCACATTGAAGGAGTCGATGTCTAATATTAACCTTGTCAAATTATATACTCTCTCAGAAAAGAAACGCAACATAAGAAAAATATGTTTTACTTCATAAATTGTAATTATAAATTACAACAGAAATAAAACACACAGAACACTAACATGTGGAAGAAATGTTAATTTTCCATCGGGATGCAATATGGAACAATATCTATTATTTCCTCCGTTTTCCAGCATAACAGCTTTTATACGCCTGTGCATAGACTGAATTAATCGCTGTACTCGAGCCCAAGGAATTCTTTGCCATTCAACATGAAGTGCATGCTGTAATTCCTGCAGTGTTTGAGGCGACGGTCGAGTTCATCCCACAGATGCTCAATCGGGTATAGATCTGGTGACCGTGAAGACCAACGCATAAAATGTACGTTCTGCTGCTCAAGTCAATAACGATCCTTGTAGTATGCGTTTTGGCATTATCGTGTTAAAAAACCTCCCTATGGACATCGAATGCGGGCAATAAGTGAGGCTGTAGAATCTCGAAGTAAGAGATGCCAGCCAACATCATCATGCTGCCTCCTTTGAAATTGTTGACTTCAACGACACAATTGTGTGCAAATCATTCGTTTCGTCATCTGTAGACCCGAATTCGGCCATCTCTCTTTTCTAGCAAAAAGCGAGATTCGTCGCTGAACCACACCCTTCTCCAGTTCCGCAGATCCCATCTTCGAACAATATTACACCATCGTACCTTTGCTTGGTAATGTTGGCGTCTCAAGGTGGTTCCAATTATGGTCGTCTGGCGCGCAATCCGTTGTTTCGTAATCGATTACGGATGGTCTGGGCAGAAATTGTCCGTATGCCAGGGATGTTATTAGCAGAAATTGATGCAGAAACGGTCCTGTGGCGTAAATGGAACAGCCTGATGTACCGATCCTGGGCATTAGTAGTGATGCGTGGACGCCCTGTGCGAATTCTGTCTTCTGTAGTGTCAAGCTGCTGGCACCGCTCCCACAGGCGACAAATTGTGCTGCGGTGAACATTGAAGTGTCTTGCAACCTCAGTCTGTGATTCGCTTGCCTGGAGTCGACCGATAGTGATGTTCCGGCTAGCAGCGTCAAACCTCGGCATAGCTTTTCCTCGTCAGATGTCAATTAGACTACTGCGTTAGAAAAGAAGTAACCGAGTTTGTATACCAGCAGTACCCGCTAACAAATTACACATGAATTGCACGTGCAAAACAAACTGATTTTTGTCAAGCCTCTAGAATGTTTCTACATGAGTACCAGATTTTCACAAGCTTGATTGAATTAAATGCAGTCATCGGTAAAATTTCATAAATGGTTTAAATGTAACCACCAATATTATTTTCTCAGTTAGCCAATTTATACTTAAAAAAAATCATTTTTAGAATAAAAAATTTGTTTGCGTTTCTTTTTTGAGAGAGTATATATAGATTCTAGCACTCCACGCCGAATTGATTACGATTTATATCTACTCCAGACAGTAACATGTTCAAATTTTATAATTGCAGAACATTTTACGGTTTAGATAAATACAATAATAAATCGTGGTAAAGTGGTAGAATGTTGTGTGACGGAAAATGACTGTCGCAAGTTTTCCTAATGGATAAAACTGGATATTTTAATCAATGAGTTTTTCGGACTTTTCAGAACAAGTTAAATGAGTTTCAGAGAGACGGGAGACCCTTATCTACGGAAATGAGAAAAACAGGAATAGTTTCTTGCTATATTTTTGCAGTTTTTGTCTATAAGTTTTGAACGAATCAACATATCAATGTAATTCAAACGGAAGGGTTTTTCTCGACTAAATTCGTTTTTTAACTTTGATTCTAAATTGTGTTCAACTTGTAGAACCCGATGAACGGCGGCTAATATATTCCAATTGAAAATTTTATAACAAATTCATCAATTTATAACTTAATTCTATTTAAAAAGCTATCAGTCATTACATAACGGAGTACTGTACAGTTGTCAGTTGTATAAACCATCTAATCTTGAACTTCTAGATATTCATGAATTTAGCTCTTTAATCTGCTCTGTGCACCCCCAATAGAATAAATAAAAAACAATAAATATCATTCTAAATATAAATAAATAATAATTTCATGGATATCTAGAAGTTCAACTTTTAGAACTTTTATCATTTGTTTATAGATTGATATTGACACTGGAGAAGGCCATCAGTTGGTAGAAAATTTTGTCGTATTTATTTATATATTTATTTTATAGTAGACACACCTCTATATTAGTATGGTTGCATAATCCTTTAGGCTTATATATTATTTTTTTAGTTATGCTTTTTTTCACAGGTACAGCTTGCAAATAAAATGTCATCAAAGATATCATGGTAGTAAAATTTACTACGTCAGACGCGCGCGTTCGTCAATCATAATTCATCGGTGGCTATCAAACACAAAAGATATTCAAGTTCAAAAGCTAAATGATTCAGATGTTGTAGAGTTGTCATAATCAAAATTCCAAATTGTTATACCAAATCCAGGTAAGGCCATCTACCCCTTGAAAATAGAAACCTTATTTTGTAACACAGTACGGCATTTTTCCTTTGATCTTTTTATGGATTAATCACACTTAATCTAAATCATTCAAGGCGTTTCTTGTTAAACCATGGTTTCACGTCACCTCATAAAAATCCCCATTAAAATACATTGAAGCAGGTGGGCTTTGCTTTGGTATAATCAACCAACTTTTAATTAAGTTTTTTTATTTTGTAAGCCCCGCCTCTTACTGTCATTCAAAATACTAAATGATCTGCATAGATTGTCTAGACTATCCGTCTAGCACGCGATCGTATGACAGCAATATTGTCACGTCCATTTCAAATTCTATTGGTTGAATTATGTTACTAATCATATATACCACGCCTTACTAGTTAACATATTTAAACAACTTGTGCGAAACGCACTTGTTTTTTTAGTATGTTAACTCGGAAAAGGCGTGGTATATATACACCTCTCCATAAGTTAAGCAACACCCTATTATGTTCCAGGGATTCATTTACGATTTTATATATTTTAATATTTTTTAAAAGAAATGACAATTTATTGAACATTAATGACAAATGAAACATACAAACAACATGTTTACAGTCGCTTTGCTTATTGTTTGATGAAAAATGTTCAAAGCAAAGATATCCAAAAACAGTGCAAATATAACTTTCATTAGTCAAAAAAATAAGCTTGATTGCATACTTCAATTTCATGAACTTAAAGTAAACACATCATCACGGGTCAACGTTCAGGGAAGAAAAGTAACTTTGAAATGTGTTAAACGCAAAAATACTAAGAAGTCGTGTAACCACCACGCTTCCGGTACAGTTCATTAACTCTCCTCCTCATGCTGTTGACTAAACGACGAAGTGTAGCATGTGGTAAATTCTGCCATTCATTTTGAATTGCAACAGTAGTTCTTGGACATTTTGACAAGCAGGTGCTCTGTTATTGATTTTACGCCAATGATATCCCACAAATGTTCAATTGGATTGATATCGGGTGACATGGATGGCTTCCCTTTCGATAACATCACGTACAATTGCAGCTCTGTGAGGTCTTGCGTTGTCATCCATAAAGATGAGTCTGTTACCAAGTGCATGATTGTCAAAATGTGGCACAATAATATCGTTAATGACGTCATTTCGATATTTCTGCCCTGTCATTGTCCCATCAACCACATACAGATTCAGTTTACAGTGGTATGAAAAGCCTCCACACACCGTAACACCACCCCCAAACGTTGTAGTGCCTAGGATGATGTTCTGGTTGTAAGCAGTGCCTCGTCTCCAAACGCACATGCGCCCATCAATATGACTAAGAAGGAATCTGCTTTCGTCGGTCCAGTGTACTCGTCGCCAGCTTCGAATATTCCAATTGCGGTGCCCACTCTAAACGTGCTTGGCGATGTCTCTGTGTCAACAGTATACGTTTCAAGGGACGACGAGCTCTCAACCTTGCATTGTTTAGGCGCCTGTTAACTGTTCGAACGGCGACTCTGGTTGCATTATTCAAATCGTCACGAAGATATCTTACAGTGGCAAACGGTTGGCGTTTGGCTACACGAACGAGTGCTCTATCATCCCTATCAGATGTTTTTGGTTATCGACCTGACCTAGGACGTTCCTGGATCATCTCGATGACGTTTCAGTAGCCGGGATACAATACTAAAGTGAATGCCAAAGTGTTGTGCTATCTGACGCAAGCTCTGTCCACTATTACTCATTCCAACGATCTGCCACTTCTCAGCTTCACTTAATTTCTGTCTAGGTATTGTAAAAATGTAAAGATGAAGTCGAAAAAGACCAGGAGATGAACACTAAATCGTTAAGGAAAACATGGCTTTTAAGCGTGCTCGACTACCGTATGACAAACTGGTTTTGTTATTTAAAGATTTACCCAGTGGCGGATCCAGAGGGGGGGTCCAGGGGGTCCGGACCCCCCCCTTTCGTTTTGACAAGCATGGGGTCTGGACCCCTACTTTTGTGTTGGCAGTTTTATAAATGTTTTAGCATAACAAAATGACATTTTAACGGACATGTTTTAGGTGTCAGGAAATCGTCAGAATGCAGGATTTTACACCATTTCGTTCAGAGCTTCTGGGGGCCTTAAGCGGCCCCCAGCCCCCCTGCCGTAATACGACTTCTGCGAGGTCGGCATGGTGGCCTTTGGCCACCATGACAAATTTGGACCCCCCCTTTCATTTGAGGCTGCATCCGCCCCTGTTTACCTGAGGAGTTAATTAAATAACTTTCCCGTGCTCGAATGATGGCTTTAGTACATAAATAACACAAAGTGAATATTCATTCAGATTTTTGAAATTATAAAAAAAATTTTAGGTGTTGCTTAACTTATGGCGAGGTGTATATAATACTTAACATCAGAATAATGTTTGCAATAAAAATGAAAATGAAATATTATTCGTAGTTCATTTTCTGTCTACGTCATCAATAAAAGCTGCTCGCGTGGTTGACTTGTATTGATCCGTTCGAGACACTAAAAAGAATAACAGTCATTCTTACTATTTCTTTAATACCCGATACATTAATCAAAGTGAGATCTTTGACTCAGTCGGAAGCAAAGAAATTTTAAACAATCATCTCAGGCACCGATTTTGTGGCCAAAGCTGTATGTGGCGTTATTATGCAGCTATTATGTTATGTTTCACGAACCAAAACAGGAAGCTTAACAGTATGAAACTGCCTGTCCTATTGTAGAGATCTGTTATCATTTCATAACAACATATTACCTTTGTTAAAGTGTACGAAACAGATAAAAATTTGTGCTTAGAGTCTAAACATGCCCTCAACATGGTGGACTCTAAACATATTTAGGAAAATATTAAAAGGTTAGCATATGTTAATTATGTTAACAAAATAAATATGTAATCTCTGAAATGCGTACAGTCTCAAAATGTAATGACACTGCTGGTTGTAGATATTGAGATAAGAGTGACCACATGTACCCGCATGACGCTAAGATGAACTTATCAAAGCACGCGGATTACACATCTCTAGAATTTTCCTATTATCGCCAATCTAAAACAGAAAGCAAGAATGGGAATGAACATCACGGTAAGATATTTTATTAGATATATATTACATCATATTTTCATCATATGATTATTACTTCAAAACACATAGATTCTGTCACGTACGTACATATATGTCATTAAAGAAGGAATGCACGCTCAGTCGGCTGAATTATCTTATACAATATATATTTTCTTTGGTGTTTGTGTGTGTGTGTTATTTATTCTTTTTCTATTTAATTGAATGCCAAAGTCATTTTTCTAATTCGTATTTTGTAAATCAATAAAAAGTATTTACGTTACTGTCTTGCAAGGTCTATAACAAGGCATGCCCGCAAATTACAAATTCTAAAATGAAGACCCCCACTCTTGAATAAAAACTTAAGTAGACAAAGCCAAATTTTCAAGCTTTACACAGATGTAGACAAAGCTACATTTTCAAGCTTTACACAGATGTAGACAAAGCTACATTTTCAAGCTTTACACAGATGTAGACAAAGCTACATTTTCAAGCTTTACACAGATGTAGACAAAGCTACATTTTCAAGCTTTACACAGATGTAACATATGTTCATTAACATCATTGGATGTTCTTGACATTGGTTTCCAATATTCCATTATCTTAGATAGATGCATACATTGCCAGTTTAAAAGTATATTCGCGTTTCTTTTACGAATATACGTCTCACATGGTTCGGAATTGGGAAACTACTAAATAACGTACTATAATTATACGTATACTAAAATTGTTTTCTGCAGATTTATTTTACTAGTCTTTTCTAAATATGCCATGTAATGTATTTTTAACACATTCTTTTTAATTTCAGTCAAACAGGCTGAACATTTCCACTCAGAAAACATAGACGCCTGTGGAAAATGGTTATGAAACTATTACACATGATTTGTAGTCGGCGTAATAATTCAAAATGCGGGGACTACCCTTACAAATGCAGTCTACGTCTGGTATTCTGTTATTATGTTTGGCATATAATGTTTCTTAACTCGCAATGCTTTTGATGGATTTGATAAGGGTTCAAATAAACTATGTTTGAATTAACATTTGTTTTATTTGATAAATTCAATTTGATGCAATTTTGATATGTCATTTGATTACTTAGTTCTGTTATTTAGCTAAATGTTCATTTGAAAGGATTATGAAGCAATATTTTTCTCAGTTGTATGTGTTCAGCTGCAATATTCTATATCATTTACCTCATTTCAATATAAATGACATTGTTCAGTAAACAAAGTCGTTATGAGATAGAATGTGGAAGAAAATACCCGGAAAAACGTAAAGAACAGGTAGGATGTAAAGTACCAAAAAAAACGTGAAAACAGGTAGGACGTAAAGAACCAGACAAAGGTAAAGAATAGGTAGGACTTAAAGCACCAAACAACGTAAAGAATAGGTAGGGTGTAAAGTACCAAACAACGTAAAGAACAGGTAGGACGTAAAGTACCAAACAACGTAAAGAACAGGTAAGACGTAAAGTACCAGAAAAATGTGAAAACAGGTAGAACGTAAAGTACCAAAAAAACGTCAAGAGCAGGTACGACGTAAAGTACTAGAAAAACGTAAAGAACATGTATGACGTAAAGTACTAGAATAACGTAAAGAACAGGTAGGAAGTAAAGTACTAAAAAACGTAGAGAACATGTAGGACGTAAAGTACCAGACAAAGGTAAAGACAATGTAAAACGTAAAATACCAGGCAAACATAAAGAACAGGTTAGACGTTAAGTACCAGAAAAACGTAAAGAACATGTAGGACGTAAGGTACCAGAAAAACGTAAAAACAGGTAGGACGTAAAGTACCCGACAAACGTAAAAAAACAAGTAGGACGTAAAGTTCCAGACAAACGTAAAGAACAGGCAGAACTTAAAGTACCAGAAAAATGTGAAAACAGATAGAACGTAAAGTACCAAAAAAAAACCGTCAAGAACAGGTTCGACGTAAAGTACCAGACAAACGTAAAGAACATGTATGACGTAAAGTACTACAATAACGTAAAGAACATGTAGGGCGTAAGGTACCAGACAAAGGTAAAGACAATGTAAAACGTAAAATACCAGGCAAACATAAAGAACATGTAGGACGTAAGGTACCAGAAAAACGTAAAAACAGGTAGGACGTAAAGTACCAGACAAACGTAAAAAACAAGTAGGACGTAAATTTCCAGACAAACGTAAAAACAGGTAAGACGTTAAGTACTAGAAAAACGTAAAGAACATGTAGGAAGTAAAGTACCAAAAAACGTAGAGAACGTGTAGGACGTAAAGTACCAGACAAAGGTAAAGAACATGTAAAACGTAAAATACCAGACAAACATAAAGAACAGGTAAGACGTTAAGTACCAGAAAAACGTAAAGAACATGTAGGACGTAAGATACCAGAAAAACGTAAAAACAGGTAGGACGTAAAGTACCAGACAAACGTAAAAAACAAGTAGGACGTAAATTTCAAGACAAACGTAAAAACAGGTAAGACGTTAAGTATTAGAAAAACGTAAAGAACATGTAGGACGTAAAGTACCAGAAAAACGTAAAAAACAGGTAGGACGTAAAGTACCAGACAAACGTAATAAAACAACTAGGACGTAAATTTCCAGACAAACGTAAAGAACAGGTATGATCTTAAGTAGCAGACAAACGTAAAAAAACTATATATATTTTATTTCATTGAACGTCTTCTGTTAATGAAACATGATTTTTGCTATTTTGTCTAAGACTATGTGAACACAGGAATACACAGAAATCTTTTCAAAAATCTGCAAAAACAAACAAACAAACAAACAAACAAACAAAAAATTAAAAAAAAAAACACGAAAACAAAAGAAAAAAAGATTCTTATTTACATGTAAAGGTAAATACAGAAGTGAAGTAAGAAAACTCGTGATGTAAGGAACTCCTGCATGTATTATAGTAAGATTGAAGGCGTCGCTGACCTGGCGTAAGGATGATAACCTCTGTATGTAATGAAGTAAGATGTACAATTAACCGTCACCAGGAGTCTGTGCTGTCCCAGTCCAAGGAACATAATATAACTCCTGCATGTAAGGTCTCATACAGCTCCGAGTCAACTGGCTATCCAGCTAAATAGTTTCTAAAAAAATGTATAATTAATAAAACTTTATTTGCATTGTTTGACTTTTTATGATGTAGGTTAGAACTATATGTAGAGTCCTAAATATAAACCGAAGAGGCATATTATAAAGCAAAAATGTCTTTTGTAATATGTGTATAAATATGGCCATGTTTGACTGAGTGATTTGGCTATGGGGATTTGCTTTCTGCACATGTTTCTCAAAGATTCAAAACATGCATTTTAAGTAATTTTTATTCGGTCTTAATTTGTGAAAAATTCAACGACCATGGTAACATTTTTGCAAGTTTTAAATGCAGAGTGTTCATGCTTTATATGCCTCGTTTAAATGTTAATACCTTTATGCTCAGGCTGAAACGTCTAAAATGAGTTTATTTACTTTGCAGAAACGTCGCAACCATATAACGAGACCTCATTTAAGTTAGGTGTAAAATAAACTTTCGCCAGAAGCCTGTCATTGCAGTCCTAGTCTGAGAGAGAGATATTGCATCAATCAAAGGAAATAAGATCGATGCACTATAGAACATGGTCTGCAAAAGCCTGTCATCGATCACCGAGTCCAAGGAATATAACTCCTGCATATAATGCAGTTAAATATTGTACAAAAAAACTTCGCCAGATGTCTGTCATTGTTCACCTGGTCAAAGGAGAAAACCTCTGCATGTAATAATGCCTGTCATCGTTCACCTGATCAAAGGTAGATAACTCCTACATATCAGGAAGTAAGATGCACTAGTAGGAAAAATACCAAAGACAACCGACCCAAAAACAAGAGTTGTAGTAGGCTAGTCTCAGACACAGACGAAGAAATCTTTCGCGTACAATATAATTCATACTCTCCATTTGATAAACAACAGTTGCAATCTTGGGTGGAAGACGGAGCTTTAGGATTCAATTTTTATATCGGAACGGAGCTTCCTATAATGAATGCTGCTTAAAACTCGCAATGTGGTTTCCGTGTAGAAGACATCTTTTCAATGATTTTTTTGTTTAAAAAAAAAAAATAATTGAAAATTTGAGTTTGAGTTGAAATCTTACGACAAATGAGGCAGAATCGACCGATTCGAGAACTTTCTATTTTGTTAATAATTACTTTCCTAGTTTGATGGATGAGCTATCGAATATCATTATTATCTAAAACGTTTTGTAATGACTACTTATAGCATTTGCTTGATCATTTTTGCTGCATGGGGGAGCTATCGGACAATTACAAATGACCGTCTATACAAAGTTTGGGTCCAATTGGTTTCTGTTGTTTTTGAATAGAAGATTTTAATTTTTATTTCATGATTTCGTTTGCTTTGTCAGTAACTTTTAAGTTATATATTTGGCAAAATCTGCTAAAGTATGCATGCTTTTCGTTTAAAAAAAAATCTGGAACATGTTTGGTCGGTGTTTAAGACCACTTTTAGACTAGAGCTAAATTTGAAATATTTTTGCTAAACAATGGAGCGAATTTCGGCCATGCTGGTTGACCGCAGTGATATCATGGATAACATTACGACAGAGGTCCTTCTCCAATCAAACATAACAGTTTGATTCCTTTTACAGTTTTCGTTTCGGAGAAAATTTGGTTCGATTTTTTAAATAAAACAGCCTCGTATGCGTTTTCAGAATAATCGCCACGCATTTGTTAAAAAAATTGAAAATTTAATTAAGGTACTCTTCTTTGTCTAACTACAGTTCAAATTAAAACTGGTATTACTTACAAATAAAGCGGAACTGGTTAATAAAAAATAATTTTAATTTGTATAGTACCGGTGACTAGTTTAGTGGACAGACTATGCTATCAGATTCAATCTTATTAGGAAACAATTAAAAAAACCTTCGTTAAAATTGGCCTAGTAGATTCATAGGTAACGAATGCACTTTTTACGGACAAAGGAAGGAGGACAAAATGTGATCACAAAACCCCACCCTGTTTTTTTAGACATATATATAGGTAAGAAACCCATCAATACAATTTTTGTGGTTTTTGACAGCCATGTCACGTGGTTTAAAAATCGAATATCTGTCGAATGTCCAGAGTTTTCACCCGGTATTCTGACTCTCACACAATAAAAAGTTGGCACCATGATACACCTGAAGAATTACTGAAAATGACTTCAAACCTCATCAATTCTGGTTGTGAAACTGCAATGCATTTCTATTAGTGCTACAACAGCTAATAGGAAAACGGTCCTAAAATATGCAACAATAAATAAATGGTCCAACAAAAATTATACAAGATTACTCTTATTAAACATTTTAAGGAAACAAATAGAATAAGACGATAAATATTGACGTACAAAAGGAATAACAGAGAAAATACAGAAGTCAAGTAAAATTCGTCTTTGTTTTTGTAGATATTGTTTTATCGGACATGACGTACCCAACAACAAAAGACATGATATTATGTTTCTGAGAACAATACAACAGTTCTAATTATTTTCCTAAACATCAACAAGTCTTCCATTATATGTTGAAGGTCCATGTTCTTTTTGTACACAAGTGGATTTGCGACTTGTTCCAAATGTATTCAGATTGATAGCATTGGCTCCAACAGGAGTTATATATACGGCATTTGGAGATGACATACTTGGACATTCCTCAAAGTAACTGAATGGCATAAGATAAAACCGTACTTGAGACCCGGCTGTACTTGTTGCCGGGATATCTTCTTTGTGAGGAATATGCAAAACTCCCATCGTAACCCAAGCAACAAGATCCTCGTTTAAAATTGTGTCATTGTCTGAAATAAAATCATCAAAGTCTACAATAGGATTACGGGGTCCATTTTGAGCATACATAGATGTGCTTGAAAATTCTTCGTCTTTATATTTGCTAACTGCAATGTCATACCTTGCCCATTTGGCGCCATTGGCTTCGGATGATTCTGATAACAGAAAAGGACTTTTCCCAAGGTTAAGTATTCGATATGCTTGTTTATTTTTGAAATTGTCCTCCAATTTGTCGTTATAGAAAATGTCATATCTCGGTTCTTGTTTTGGTTGAAAGTTTGCCTCGTCTTCGGTTGATTTCTTGTTATGTTCGAATTTGAACTGAGTCTTGTTAAAATTTGTATACCACGGAAGTTGGATGGTTTCAGTAGATATATCTAAAGTCGAGTAAACATTTGACCTTCCATTTATATCAAGGTCAACCTTGTAATTGATGATATGATGATGAATATTTGCCATCATAAAGGATTTCATTTTACTTCCGTATTGTAACTCCTCCTCCAAGGGGAAAGCCGACTGCACGTATCCGGTAGCATATACTTTCACCTCTACGGCGCCACTCAAATGAAAAACGTAATCAAATATATAGTCGTAGTTCCAAACATTCGCAATTGATCTAATAATCATCCGATAGTCTCCCAAACCTCCATAGAAATAGTAGCTCCCATTGAAATCAGACGCGTAATGTCTTCTTAGAGGAATCTCAGCGTGATCTTCGAATATACATATACCCTTTTTTATACGGACAGGATTTTCCGAATTTATAAGAGTGTCGACATCTAGTAAAGTCGCAGTTTCAGGACAGTCAACACCGGGAACCAGTTCGTTAATATATGCGCCCATCAACCATGAAACATCGTAGTAGTTCGATGTACTCTGCGCCGGTCCGTATCCTGAGTAAAATACGCATGTTTCTTGTAAAGAAAGTTCGTAGACAATACGTTTTCCTTGAAACCGGATGTCAAATAATTGAACTCCAGTGGAAGCTTTGGTGTTTATATTCATGTCCCAGTGCATATATGTAACGTGCATACCATTTACTTGGTACCTATGACCATCGGGTTCTACAAGTTTTGGTCCCTGCAATGGTTTGTTCATTGCGCTTTTTCCGCGTCGTTGATATGAAGAATATAAACTTTCTTCTTTGCTAAGAAGGGGAATTTTAATTTTCGTGATTTTATTTAATTTGTAATCATCAAATAACTTTTGTGCAGTTGGTCGTGTTTGGCCATTGTAAACAATCTGAATAACTTTCCAATCAGCCGCATTTCTTCCAGAATGATCAATTTGAATTTCCAGGCCTAGTGGATGTAGATAAAATCCCTCAATGTCCCGGAATGCCCAGAACCAAGATCGTCTTTCTCGGTCGTTCGTGCCACGTGGAGCAACGTCATCAAACCTCATACAGTTCAAGCCATCTGTACAGTTATGGTACGCCAAGTTATAGCTCTCAATCAGTAATGGATACAAAAGTTCACACGTTTCATTTAAAATATTGAAAAGTATGTCGTACTCATTATTGTCCATAGGTTTAAATGTATATGGTATCTGTTTTTTATTTATCTTTGTGTGATAATTAGGATTAGGTAACGGTCCCACCTCGTATTCCTCCACTGTCCTGTTAGGTAAATCTCCGCGGAAAATTACCACCCAGGCTTTTCTTTCGGGTTGTGTTAAACCATCATCGAGATGTTCTAGAACCTTAAGCTTTGGAGGCAATAACAAATCAATCATAAAGATATAGGCGTTTTCCGGTGTTCCTTTTGTGAGTTCAACAAGATTCAAATCGTTAACTTTAAACAAATAATTTTTAACCGCAGCATATTCCTTCGGAGTTAAGTTATCGAACACTGATGGTTGCTCCCAGTTCCTTGGCTGAACCGGATATCCGGAATCGCAAATCTCCAAGGAATCTTTTATTAAAAATATAGTTAGTACAATGATGCATACAACTGAGAGCGCAAGTAAAACAGAAATGAAAACCACAAGAATCTGTAGTAATCTTTCATTTGTTCCAGACTTTATTTTCTCACTTTTCGCATTGGTTACCATGGTAAACTATTAACTACAAAATATAAAATTTATAAATAAAAATAACAAGAACCAAACATTCAAGTATTAGTATCTGATGGTGTCTTAAAGACTAATACAATGTTTTGGGGTAGTTCTAATGTCCTAAACATGATCTGAACGCTTAAAATGTAATGCAAGCGTAAAAATGACATTTATTTTTAAATTTCTAAATGGATTGACCTCACATTTTTTAGATAGATAAATATTTATTACATGAATAGAAATTTGCGTGTTTTGATTGGTCTAAAACTTTCGCATAATGTTTTATCGCAACAGTACTGAAACTGCATCAAAATAATGAGCGGTGTCACACATAAAGGTACCTTAGTCGAACAATTTCTAAAATTGAAATTTTTGAGGAATTATGCTTATGATACATCGAAATGATCAGATAAAATGTTATTCTCTCAAATTGGAAATCCGTTAAGTAGTGAAAACACTGACGTTAGTAGATTTTCCGGTGTTTTATCATAAGTTTTTTTCGGCGTATTCTGGTTTATCAGTTCTAGTATTCCTTCGGGGACTTTAATGACTTACATTTGCACACGTTATCATATATTTGACATTAAAAGTCAAGAATCATTTTTTACAACTTTGTCTAACTGCGGAACCAGTTAATATGTGTGGAAACATGTCAAACCTGCAATTTTTTAGTTTTATTATTTTTATTCTATGCTATTTGAATTCTCGTTGTCTTGCAATAAACATGCATATGATCTCTGATAACGAAGAAACGTGATATGAAAGAACTTCAAATTTGGTGAAGTCTGAGATAGAATCATATTTTATGATTTAATTTAATTAGAATTTAAGAATATTTGGCAGTATACATTCAACCATGTCTTGTCACGTTTGTTATGAACAAATTTTTACAATCGTTTACCGATTTATTACAACTTTTGACGTTTTTGCCGCACTTTTAATTCACACTTAGAAAAATCTAATAACATTGTATATCTGCGTTTTTCCTGAGTAATTTGTCGAGTGCAACATACATTTTTGACATGTTTACGCGGACTTTTCCATGTCTAGTCGTTTTCGTTACCGCCACATTTTTTTAACATTTTCATTTGACGCCAAGTGATATAAAAAATACAGGTAGTTAAATAAAAATATTATAAATACATTCGAAAAATAGTAATGCGCAAACGTTCTATGTGAGCGAATTAATACTAAATGAGCATAAAATGGTTATTTATTGTGCACATAGACAAACAAATCCGGAGACAAGGACCCGCTTTTAATGTGCGCTTGCTCATAAAACGTAAATAATGTCAAAAAGTAAAAATGACGCTACGTTAAGAGGACCAAATAACGTGCGCTACGTCATAGAAAATAAATGTATAATTAAGTTAAATATGACTACTGTTTAAGCATAGTTACTCATTAAGCAGTGCACTTAATGTAATTAAAATAAATTACTTGTTTGGTTATTTATTATCTATATTTCTCTTGTGATTGTCCTTATTTATCTTTTTTCGCCTGACTTGGTAAATGTCCTATACGATGGGCAACGATGTGATACGAACAATATATGAAAAATACACTGTGACAGTAGTCAAAGAAGAAATACATTGTGACGTCACTTCCAGGAAGTGAAAAAATGTTCCTGATGAATATCCGCGAATGAAAAAAATTCTTATGTTATATATAAATAATGTAGTTTATTATGTTATTTTGAATTATAAAATTGTTTCTATATGTGTTATTTTTGTAACTTAGGCTTCGGTATACTGTTATATCGTGGAATTACATCTTGCATATTTCTCTGTGGCACAACGTTATCCAGTTACACGCGCAGCAAAATAGGCCCGCATATCACATGTCTCGTTCAATCATAAGAGAAATAGGTTTAACACGTCGTGAGAAGAATTGTATAACGCTTGATATCACCTATCGTTATTTAATTTTAAACATATATATATATTAAACCTAACACTGTTAGAATTCCATTTTATATTGTCAGACTTGTACTTACCCTCGGAGGAATTATACAACCCTCGCTTTTTGGCAAACAACTCATTAAAATAAAATCTGATTATTACGGCAGTAAAATTCGGCCTTAGGGGTTCGAACTCACGCCGTTGAGACACTTTGGAACACATTCGCATGCACTTTGTCCAGGGCTCGCTACCACTCGACCTAATTCCCCTAAAAATATGGATAACAGGCTTATACTCAGGTAGCTCTAATGTCCTAAATGTATTAGTTTAAAGGTACTCTCTCTATATTTTTCTAAATTGGATTTATCTTTTACATTTTTAACTTATTAATTGTATAACGACTCTTTGGATAAATAAATGTATTTTGGTTATGTGTTTAACGAGAACAGAACGTAAACAAAAGTTATTTACCAAAAAGTATAAATGGACATTAAGTAAAAGTTCGCCAATTGGAAAGAAATACCAATATCTTTTAGAATGCGAATATTTAAATCCGAAACGTGAGTAGGACCCATCTCACTATATATATAAATATGTCAAAACTAATTAAATAGGCATTGTAGAAATGTTAGCTGAACGGCGAAGAAAGAACAAATATTAAAAATGCAAGGAACGTATAGGACTATCTAAACACGCCTTTCACTACAGTCCGTGGTCTAGTTTTGTGTATTATAACCTTATCCTATACCTATAGAGTAGGCTCCCCTTTTTCATTTTCCGCCATCCTAAGGAAGTCTGTGGAATAAACCTTGAAAACCGTCTGAACTAGTATAAAAACTGTAGGAAAAACTGGAATGTATTTTGATCATGTTTTTGATAAAGCAAAAACGACACAAGCAATAGGCAAGAATTAATATAAACAAAAGATTAACTATAAAGACGTATTAATCACCGCAGCAATGTACTACTTACAGATAATTATAGGTACTACCAAATCACACGGTCGTTGACGATACGAGGATTGCTGTTCATTTGAACAAATATTGTTGGGATTGAAGGTTAAATATACCTGTTTAAAAACTTTAAATATTAATTAACTTATTGTAAATGCAGAGAATAATTTACAGAACTACCCGGGGCTGGTTTAAATCCATATTTTTATGCAGAGAATAATTTACCAATCAGCTCAGAGCTAATTTAAATCTATATTTTAGTCATTTTTATGATGACAGTTCATCTTGTAACCCATCAGTAGCTGGCAGCGGCTTAATCGACGAACAGACCAATGCAGAATAGGTCGATCCACGACTTCAATATGAATGTGTTGTATTGTGGGAAGGAAGCAGGGATATTCCGCTTGTCTCACATAAAAAACAAATGTAAAATGTAATGTAGCAAAAAGTGTTTTCCATTGTTTTATTAATATTTGGTTCCAATTTACCGGATACTTCAAATAAAGTTCTAAAATAATAATTTTAAGATACGGAATCAGTCATCTTTTTCCATCTTTTCTATACTTTCTCCCAATTTAAAAAAATAGCCTTATGTGTGTTGTGCCCCATCTATGATGTTTCGAGTGAAATATAACTTAGATGTCTCGCGCGCTCGGTTAAAATTGCACAGGTCAATCCAATAGGATTATGACCTCAAAAGCGCCCTCCTTGTTGTATATTTATTTAAAATAAAGATGTCGGATCATAGTAGCCATTACAAATTGAGAATTACCCAACTTTCTTGATACTGGTGCAGTTTCAGTCAAGATTGTCTACCTCGTCCCTGCGATGTGTTGGGTCTTTCTACTTAAGACTTGAATATATTAGAAATTGTGCTCGCTGTGGGTAGATTAATCAATCCATCAGGCAATCAATATTGAAAATTATTTTGATGAAGAACGTCATTTTAATGTAATTTATAAAGGAATATATTTACCAACAGCAATATGCATATATTTATTTAAAAATCTCCATTTATAATTAATTACATTTATTCACACCACTGCGAAAACAATTATGATTAATTTATTAATGTGAACAGAAACTGATTAAATCTAGATTTCATGTTAAATTTCTATTGTGATTAATTAACAATTTGTTTAAAACTGTACTAATACTCGCTACTGCACAACCGTATTATCTCTCAGACTATTTGATTTTATACTCTGTAAAAAAGAAACATATAATTGATTTTAAGATTTGCGTAGATGTAGTTTGAATAAAGATAAAATGGATTAATTTGGAACCAGAGAATGGTGAAGAAAAAGTCAGTTATCTTTTTTAAATATATCTTGATTCTCATAAAGCCAATGTATAACATTGGTACAGAGATATAATAATAAATTTAAAATAACAACAGCTGTATATAATATATACACACATATATACAGACAAAAGTTACCCAGATCTAAGAGCCTGGAAGAACAACACCAGCATTTATATCTTTTATTTAATTACACAAATTTGTGAATAAAAGTCAGTTTATCACAGTTAAGAATACTTCCGCTTTAGTGAGTACCGTGTATAAAGGGTGCAGGGCAATTGCCCCTGGATACTTGCCACCTAGGACAATTACCCTGTCCCTCAGATGAAAAGAATTTTTTCTGGGATACTTTTTAATCAACTTAATTATGTAGAATCCTGTCATTATTTTATTTACTTCTTCTCTTGATTTTACTTATATTTTCTTCATTAAATATGTATTTAAAAATCAAATATACCCATATTGAATACTTAGACAATGAGGGTTTAAAGAGGGTATTGCCATGATATGTTGACTGCACAAAGGAAGGTGGTATTGTCTGAAACCTTGATAATGCCCGAGCCAAAGGCTTATGTTGAAAGCAATGCCACTGTCCCGAGTGCTATCAAATTAACTCACTTCAAAATATTCATGAGATGCAGTCACTAGGAAAGACCGCCATTTTCATATTGACTCGATTTGAAACACGTAGACAGCTAGTACAGTTCCACTCAAGAATAACACTATGATATACTAAGACACAAATGTTTCCTCCGTCGAGCAATTACAGCAGAAATTTACAGTCCATCTAAAAAGTTGCTATAGACATTTTTCCATTGTGAATGAACACCTTTAGAAAATGTTGGCAGACCATTGAAATTTTTAAAACACTCTTTTTCTTCTTCTTTCCGTTTCAGCACTCCATCAATTCTGCTGATTACGTGCCGGGCAATAATATTAAATTGCCAAGCAAAGATGTTACTTGCAAACGAAATCCGCGGGTACTATTTACAAATAAAGTGAAATCAGGTAATTAATGAACTTCAAATTGAATAAACAAATGAGCCATTTTTTATTAATTTTTTTCTATTTTATTATTTTTTTGTTTTCTTTTATACTATACATATAGGAATAAAACTATTTACAGATTGTTGAAGAACATGTATGGTAAAATGTTCTTTGAAGCTGTCCAAAGTTGTGCACTGAGGCAGGCAGGATATTCCACTGTATAATTGTTCTGAGATAAAAGGAGTATTTATAAGAATCTTTGTTGGTATGTATGAAAAATAGCAAAGAAAATCAACCGAACAACAAGAGCCAAAAGTCAAGGGACATTTAAAATTCCGGATATAGACAAACATACATAACGCAACACAAAAGCCAAAAACACAAAAACAGAAAAAGAGTAACCGAACCTAATACAAACCATGGGCGCACTCATGTGTCTGAATGAGAAATTATGTGTAAACTGTCTGGTACGTGGGTCCGAATGTATGAGTAATTTCGTAGGATGAATTGCAATGAGGTGGTAAATTATTTGTAAAAGTAGATGATAAGTGTTCCTGTACGTCTTTGCTGAAGTGTGGGCTATTTTAAATCTAATATCATGTCGGTTACAGAACGTGTGTTATGGAAACAATTGGAGACGTACCTTGCGGCTGTGCACATGACCATTTCAAGTTGGTATTTTTGGGGCTTTGTTGGATGGTCCCAGATGCAGCAGCTGTCACAAATCGGATCTTCTATGGGAGAAATGTGATAACATATAGATTTTATTTAAGTTTGTTTGAAGTAATTTAAAAATGAGCCAAAATAACACCACTTAAATGTGTTTTAAATGTCTTAAATGTGATTAAGGGAGACAAGTCTTAAAGTAATGTAACGGTAAAGTGATTCGCGTTCGATAATTAATTGTGGTATGGTGTGTTCAAACTATTTTCTTAAATACGCACCTCAGATTTTAAAGATGCACAAATAGATAAACGAAATTGTTAAACACGCTCATAGGTTAAAAAATAGCCAGCAGTTTTATATTTTCTTTGCTTCAAAATATTTACAATTAGCGTATACTGGAGAGGCGTCAGTTGCTATTTAAGTACTGGTAAATGTATTATATTATGATTTCTATGTCCATTGTAATTATGCATTTTATTATTAAATCATAATGGAAAAGTTCCTTCATGTTTTATTGTAATTTAGTGAACTATTGTCAAAAAAACTCCTGTTACTGATGACTTTAAAAGAAAAAATTGCATTTCCAAAATATATTAAATAAATATATATATATATTTAGAATTTTGCATCAATTGACTATTGTGTCAAAAATCTTCTATTCATAAAACCAGTTGACAATGCTAAGCAAAGTTGGTCTGATTTATCCTTATGATGTTTAGTATAAAGGTAGTTGATTTTTGTAGCCACCAACCAACCGATTATTACTAAAAGTAGAGCATATGGGTAGATAATACAATATAACATGCAGGTAATTGTTACGTTTTTGACAACCTTGATAGATAAAATCTGAAAGGTGCACAAAATAATCGGATCAACCTTCATTTATGTAGACCATAATTGTTAGATGTCTTCTAATAGGTGTTGCTGGCATTTATTACTGGTTTTGTGTGTGTGTGTGTGTGTGTGTGTGTGTGTGTGTGTGTGTGTGTGTGTGTGTGTGTATTAGGCTATAATGATAGGGAGAAACCAATCTATAGAGACAACAGTTTTAGAGCACTTAAATAGTGGGAGAGTTTTGATAATACTCCATTGACATATACTTGTGGAGAATTCAAACTGAAGCAGCAGCAGATTTTGCAATGTTATTTTGGACTCATAACCATAGCCATAACCAGATCAGGGATTTTTATAAGTATTACTATATATACCACTTCTCGTTTGAAAATATGGTTACAGATAGTTTTCCCAATTTTTGAATTCAGTGTACAGTGATTGTGCTACGATGATTGCTGGATACACCTATTAGTGTATATATATGATACCTATCCTTTGAATCATCTCACCAACTCAAATACTTCAGTAATGGAAGTTGGAGGTTCGGCATGCCAGAAAACCTGAACCCACCATTTCATTTGAAATGCATGTACCAGGTCAGGACATTGCTGTAGTTACTATAGTTTTTGTTGGTGGTTCTGGATTTGCCGGTTTTCGGACTTTAATTTTTGGATTGTCTGTTCTGACAGTTTCATCTATTTTCGGTATTTTAGTATAACCTTCATTTTCAACAATGTTGACAGTCATGATTTCAAGAAACGACACATTTAAAACATAAAAATGTAATTTGAACAAATATTGTTGGACAAAATACAGATGTGTTTTTTTTTATGTTTGACGTTTATTTTCTGGTTTGTTTTACGAAGGTGGGGTCGGTCATATTATGAAAGAATTTACACCAAGAAGAGCAAATCCAATATGTACATTGAATTTCTAGCTTAAAAGTTAGATAATTTTGAAGGTTTTTGACTTGGGAACTTCCGACTTGTGAAGTCTGTGACAGTGTTTGCACATTAGATGTTGGTCTTCTAGTGTGAATGTGCCCCCACGTGAACGTAAACATTAAGCATTTGTATAAAAATAAGTCATTCTTGGTTCGCTGTTCTGTGCCATTTATGCCAACAATTTTTATCGAACTATTTGAAGATTTGTTTAAAAATAATAAAATACACTTTCCACCGGCATATCAGCTACAGAAGACATTGTTATATAAGTCTTACTTGAACACATTTGGGATACGCTTTACATGAACATGACAAAGCAGAATAAAAATGTTATAAAAACGTTCAGTGAAATGTCGGGTTGTTGTAGAAATTTAGCTGCTAAAATATTTTCATCGTGTAAAAGAACCAATTTAGATCGAAAAAGGAAAAACAATCCATCGCTTGAAGTAAATTGCATATATTTCAATAAAATTTTTTGGTAGAGTGAGAGTACTAGAACGAATAATCGTCTCTCGATTTTTTGACAAGGTTACTCCGATAAATCACAAAACTAACAACAGATTATAACGGTAGTAAAATTCGGCCTTAGTAGAAAGCAAAACAGTTGTATGTAAAGTAAAGTATAAAGTCAAGAGATTTCAGTTCACATTTCATCTACCGAATGTGGCGAATGCAAACAAAATGCTTTTTTTATGCGCTATATATTTAAAAAAAATTTATATTATTTAAATTATTTTCGACTTGATTTATATTAAAATTTACACACTTTAAAATAAAATGTACTCCACTAAAGCGAGCCTTTATACTTAACCCGATGGCAAATCACATGCTCCTTCTAAACAATGTTAATCTGCTACATATACGATCACACTAAAAGTTATCACACATGAATGAACCGCAACAAAAAATGTTTTGAATTTTTTCCTCGAATTCATTCATTCATTCACCTGTCAAAAATTGAAAAAGTGAAAGATTAATATTTCAGAAATCAATGGAATTTTTCCATTGAAACCCATCAGTAGCTGGCGGCGGCTTAATCGACGAATAGTTCAATTATCGGATAGACCGATTCACGATTTAATAGGAATTATAAATA
Organism: Limnoperna fortunei; assembly: GCA_944474755.1. Classification (NCBI taxonomy): domain Eukaryota; kingdom Metazoa; phylum Mollusca; class Bivalvia; order Mytilida; family Modiolidae; genus Limnoperna; species Limnoperna fortunei. Next base: position 21,393,787 of record OX104114.1, on the reverse strand, counting down.
ATACACGTAAATGTAAGTTTTACAGTAGATACCACTTCCATGTCGAAAATATTAATTTAACATTTGTCGTTTGCAAATATGATTATAGATAGTTTTCCCAATTTGTGAAAGCAGTGTACATTGAATGTGCTACGATGATTTAGCCAATGTGTGCTGTGCCCGATCTATGATGTTTCGAGTGAAAGATAATTAAGATGTCTCGCGCGTTCGGTTACGATTGCACAGGTCGATCCAATAGGATTAAGACCTCGGAAGGCGCCATCCTTGTTGTAGATTTAAAAAAAATATGTCGGATCATACAAGCCAGTACAAATTACCCAACTCTCTTGATAGTTGTTCAGTTGCAGTCAAGATTCTCTACCTCATATGTAATTCATAAACGCATATATTCACCAACAGTAATATGTATTTAAGAATCCTCATATATAATTAAATAGCATATATAGTGCAAAATCAATTAAGATTAATTCATTAAAGTGACCCGAAACTGATTCAATCTAGGTTTCATTTTAAATTTCTGTTGCGATTAATTTTATTTTATTTAAAACTGTACTTATTATCGCTATTGCACAACAGTATTATTTCCCAGACAATTTATACTCTGTACTCGTTAGATTGGTGAATGTCGGTTTATCACAGTAGAGAACACTTCCGGTCACTCTTAAGTGAGTACCATGTATGACCGGAACAGAACAATTACCTCCTAGATAATTGCCCTCTAAGACACTTGCCCCTTCCCTTGATCAACAGATTTTTTTCTGGGATACATTTTTATCAACTTAAATATGCAGAATAATTTCATAATTTTAACTACTTCTTCCCTTGATTTTACTTTTATTTTCTTAATTAAATATGTATTTAAAAATCAAATATACCCATATTGAATACTTAGACAATAGTTGCTTTTATTGACTTTTTCTTCTGCCTGCCAATAAACAATTTTAAATTCAAATGCTTTTATTGAAAAATGCATCAATAGACAAAACATTCAAACGGATTACACAGCAGGCATAGCCTATATGTAGATGTTCTCCTATAAAGAATAGTGGACATCACGGTTAAATTTTACAATAAATTCCACAATAGTATAGTACTGAAGCAAAACAATCTACATCAAAAATAATAAAACAATAATTTATAGTTAGACACTAGACATAATAAATATAAATGAGTTAAATACATTTTGAGATCTGAATTTCTTAATTTCACATAATGAATAGCGAAAAATTAATAAAAAATGTTCATTCAGCTACAGTAATACGAGTATGTTTGAAAGGCTATTTTTCGAATCTAATTGTCTCTTGTATGATGTTTAGTACGTACTACATTGATGATTTCAAAGTTATCATCTTTAGATACACTTGGGAAAATCCAAAAGGTAGAACATTGATGCTAAGAATGAATCTTATTCAACAAATAAATATCTGTTGTCTAATAAAAAGATCCAACATAAAAATTATGAAATTTGACCTCAGTATCATCCCCATTCTTCCAGCACATTGGGGTAAACATAGTTTTGTACAATTATGTGCAGCAAATTGGAGGTTTGAAAGGATGACTACTTCTCAGATTCGGGATTTGTTTATTAATAGAAGGATTTCATCCAAAAGATGTTCAGGTGTTTCTCCATTCAGTGATTTGTGAAGTATTCATAATTTGCTTATTCAACGACTCTGATTATGTGCATTCCCAGACCCACCCTGAATATACCAACAATACATCCAATATTTCAGTTTTCAAAGGATTGTTGTCTAATTTTAATTTCATTTGTCTGAATATATTAATTATTTTACAGTGGAATCGACAATAAAAAATCCTGCCACCCTGTCACCCATATGTGTAGAATACCTAAAACGGTACGTATTTAATGTTCCGATATTAACAGTTAGTTATTAACTGAACCATGCCAAGTTTAACTCGTATATGCATTTGTTTAAAGACCAACGTTCTATTTGGCCTTCCGGTATCCCTTTTTGGGCAAATCCTAAGCCATCATATTGCAAACAATGGTCGACACAGGCATGCGCCTCCTAAATTAAATTGCTAAAACATGGGGAAGGGTTTTAATATGCTAAAATTAGCCGTTGTCAAAACTTTTAACTGAAGAAAACATTTGTTCAGTAAAATAAGTTAATTGGCTTAGATTACAAGAGCTTCGAGAGGCTTCGCCACCGTTCCTCCAAACTGGGGCTCTGTCTGAACCCCTCAACAAATCATTGCGACTCTACGATTTCGTTTCGTTTGAAAGAACCGGGAATTTGCTAACCCTTAAATAATATGTAGTACTATAATGTTAACCATTACAATTTCGTACCAATTGTCTGTGAGATTTACCTACATAACAAGGTACAATAACATGTGAAGTCCATGCGTATTTGAGCCCTGTCCACACAACAAAAACAATAACATGTTTTGTACAGGCGTATTTCCGACATTCCCATAGAACAAGGTACAATTAAATGTACGTCCAGGCGTATGTCAGCCCTCTCCTCATAACAAGGCACAATTACGATTACATGTAAGAATATTCGTATATAAGTTCTTTCCACATAATAAGGCACAATTAATCATGCTCCGAGGCGTATGCGAGCTCTCTCCACCTCCACATAACGGGACACATGTAAGACCATGAATATATGAGCCACGTCTACAGTACAATTTCTATTCTGTCACTAGGAAGATAAATACTTAACTTTCATAAATATTTAACTGCAGTGTAATAAACCGGTTTGGTGTATAATTTTATAAACTGTACAAATAGTTCCTTATGATGCTGTGGCTTTTCTGTTCACTACTGCAAATATATAAAGATATACTATTGCACGCAAGAAAATAACCCCGGTTTACTATTCCATATACAAAATTTATTGCAAAAAGGATTGCGGTATTCAAGCCCATAACTTTTCTAACTATAGTACAACCGTTCGTCGTTATGTTCTATGGTGTTTAGTATACACAAATACATAAAGATACATATACACATGTATTTTTGGTTTACACACAGTTCGACATCAAAAGTTAATTGCAATACGAGTTCAAGTATTTAACCTGTTTTATAAAGAAAATATATTTAATCAGACATGGCTGACAAACAAAATTTTATTTCAGAGCATGCAAATAAAATGTCTTCAAAGATACCATGACGCGCGCGTTCGTCTAATCATTAGTGGCGAACAAACACAAATGATATTCAAATGCTAAATGATTAAGATTTTGTAGAGTTTTCATAATCAAACTTCCAAAATGTTATACCAAATACGGTCCATTCCATCTACCCCTTGCGAATAGAAAACCAAACCGTACTTTAAAACATAATTCGACAGTTTTCCCTTTTATGGATTAGTCACAATTAATATGTGTGTTATACGATATCATTATTTGCATTAGACATTTCTTGTAATATAAGAATATATTTTACTAGTCTTACCTAAATATGCTATGAATTTATTTGGTTTTGCTAATACTTTAGCTTTTAACACTTATTTATTTTTTATTTCAGTCTTACAGCCTGAACATTTCCACTAAAAAAGAGAGACGCCCGTGGAAATTGGTTATAAACTAATTAACTCATATTTTGTAGTCGGCAGAGGAATTAAATAGATGCGGGTTTAACCTTAAAGATGCAGTCCTGCGACCGCTATTCTGTTATTATTATGTTGGAATTTATCTTATTTCAATACCAGTTACATTATATTTGTAAAAGATTGAAAAGTCGTTGTTGCCTTTAATGTTTTTTGTTACCAATTTGTATTAAATTTCAATGCTTTTGATCGGTATGAAAATGGTTTTAATAAACTATGTTTATCTCTAAACACATAAAAAATCTAAGTATTCACGTGTAGGCCTAAGACACATTTGTACAAGGAAAGCGTGAAGAACATGGAAGACGTAAAGTCATAAAGTAAGTTAAAAGGGACAAAACAACTTTAATATCATGTAAGGCGTACATAACAGGAAAGGCACAGAGTACAATAATGTACAGGAAAGGCGTACAGAAGAAGAAAAATCTTAAGATCAGCAACGAGTGATTTACAAGTGATTTACAAAGAATGCGTTAAGCACCGGAAGTATGTTAAGTGCAAAGAAACCGTGAAGAACAAGGAAGCCATAAACTACAGGTGAGGCGTAAATTACCAGAAAAACTTTAAAAAACAGATGAGGCGTAAATTACAAGAAAAACTTCAAAAAACCAGGTAAGGCGTAAATTACCAGAATAACGTCAAAAACAGTTAAGACGTATTTACTAAAAAAAAACGTAATGAACAGGTAGGACTTTATTACCAGAAATCGTTAAAACAGGTAAGACTTAAAGTCCAAGGAAATGCATAATTAACATTGAAGGCGTAAAGAAGAGTAATGGCTTAAAGTATAAAAACAGTGTAAAGCACAGATAAGTCATTAAATACAAGAAAATTGTAAAGTGAAAAAAATGCACTAAGTACGAGATTCTTTTCTCTTTCTAAAGTCTTGAATCTCAATTTTTCTGATGTATGTTATTGATATTGAGGAGAATTGTGTTATCATATGGACATTTTGTAAACCACACTTCTTTCAGTTTTCTTGGCATGATACTTAGAAGTCCAAAGTGTTATCGACCATCAGTGGAAACAGCCGAATAATTCGTCTGAAAAATACTTTATGTCATTGTAACAAAACAGAAATAATATTTTTTTCAAAATTGAATTATCTGTTCATTATTTTACGTCAAATGGAATCGATATTCATTTAACCTCTTCAGTAAACATATATGGGTTACATCTAATGCCAATGCCAAACGGAAACGCCACATATGCAAATATATCTGAATGAAAAAGTCTAGAGAAGCTATATTTAATATATACCAGAAATAATTGAATATGCGTGTGAAGTTTGGGACAACATTGTGGGATTACAAAAAAATACAGTTAAAAGGTTCACGTATTGTTACAGGGCTTTAAATTACAAATACATCTTTGGTCATTCCTGAATATGCATTGAATAAAGACTGCAGTGCTCGTCCAAACTTCTGCAAAATATAGTTTGTATTTTATTGAACCTCTTTTTTCAATGAAATACCATTTTCGTTACTAAGACAAAGTGGACATTTTCGATCATCCATTAATGCCATAAATTGTAATTCAATGCGAAGACATTCAAGTGGATACACAGAAATCTTAAAAAAAACACAAACTAAAACAAACAAAGAATCTTATTTACTGTAAAGGTAATTACTACAGAAGCTCATCTACTCCATGGGAAGGGAGATAACTGGTGATGTAAGGAAGAAAGATGCTGTAAAAAAACCAGAATATACAGAAACCTGTCATCGCTCACTGTTGACAAGGCACAACTCCTGCATGTAAGGAAGATTAACTACAGAAGACTGTCATCACCTACCTTCTCCAAGGGAAATAATGTCTGCATGTAATGTGGCGACGTGAACCTTAACAACCAATCTAAAGAAGCCTATCATCGTTCTCCTATTCTAAGGAAGATAACTCCTGCATGCAATGAAGTAAAACCGTTGTAAGCTCACTTAAGCCATGGTCGATAAATAGAAAGTAGGAAGTAAATGCACTACAACAACCAGAGTCTACAGAAGTCTGTTATCTCACCTGGTCAAAGGACTATAATTCTCCCATTTAATTAAGTAAGATAATATACAATAACCAGTCTCCAGAAGCATGTCATCTACTTGTTTCGATGGAAATAACCCCTGTATGTAAGGAAGTAAGATGCACTACAACAATAGAGTCTACAGAAGCCTACCCTCACCAAGGAAGATAACCCCTGTATGTAAGGAAGTAAGATGCACTACAACAATTAGAGTCTACAGAAGCCTGTCAACCCTCACCAAGGAAGATAACCCTTGTATGTAAGGAAGTAAGATGCACTACACCAATTAGAGTCTACAGAAGCCTGTCAACCCTCACCAAGGAAGATTACCCCTGTATGTAAGGAAGTAAGATGCACTACAAATATTAGAGTCTACAGAAGACTGTCAACCCTCACCAAGGAAGATTACCCCTGTATGTAAGGAAGTAAGATGCACTACAACAATTAGAGTCTACAGAAGCCTGTCAACCCTCACCAAGGAAGATAACCCTTGTATGTAAGGAAGTAAGATGCACTACACCAATTAGAGTCTACAGAAGCCTGTCAACCCTCACCAAGGAAGATAACCCCTGTATGTAAGGAAGTAAGATGCACTACAACAATTAGAGTCTACAGAAGCCTGTCAACCCTCACCAAGGAAGATTACCCCTGTATGTAAGGAAGTAAGATGCACTACAACAATTAGAGTCTACAGAAGCCTGTCAACCCTCACCAAGGAAGATAACCCCTGTATGTAAGGAAGTAAGATGCACTACAACAATTAGAGTCTACAGAAGCTTGTCAACCCTCACCAAGGAAGATAACCCCTGTATGTAAGGAAGTAAGATGCACTACAACAATTAGAGTCTACAGAAGCCTGTCAACCCTCACCAAGGAAGATAACCCCTGTATGTAAGGAAGTAAGATGCACTACAACAATTAGAGTCTACAGAAGCCTGTCAACTCTCACCAAGGAAGATAACCCCTGTATGTAAGGAAGTAAGATGCACTACAACAATTAGAGTCTACAGAAGCCTGTCAACCCTCACCAAGGAAGATAACCCCTGTATGTAAGGAAGTAAGATGCACTACAACAATTAGAGTCTACAGAAGCCTGTCAACCCTCACCAAGGAAGATAACCCCTGTATGTAAGGAAGTAAGATGCACTACAACAATTAGAGTCTACAGAAGTCTGTCAACCCTCACCAAGGAAGATAACCCTTGTATGTAAGGAAGTAAGATGCACTACAACAATTAGAGTCTACAGAAGCCTGTCAACTCTCACCAAGGAAGATAACCCCTGTATGTAAGGAAGTAAGATGCACTACAACAATTAGAGTCTACAGAAGCCTGTCAACCCTCACCAAGGAAGATAACCCCTGTATGTAAGGAAGTAAGATGCACTACAACAATTAGAGTCTACAGAAGCCTGTCAATCTCACCAAGGAAGATAACCCTTGTATGTAAGGAAGTAAGATGCACTACAACAATTAGAGTCTACAGAAGCCTGTCAACCCTCACCAAGGAAGATAACCCTTGTATGTAAGGAAGTAAGATGCACTACAACAATTAGAGTCTACAGAAGCCTGTCAACCCTCACCAAGGAAGATAACCCCTGTATGTAAGGAAGTAAGATGCACTACAACAATTAGAGTCTACAGAAGCCTGTCAACCCTCACCAAGGAAGATAACCCCTGTATGTAAGGAAGTAAGATGCACTACAACAATTAGAGTCTACAGAAGCCTGTCAACCCTCACCAAGGAAGATAACCCCTGTATGTAAGGAAGTAAGATGCACTACAACAATTAGAGTCTACAGAAGCCTGTCAACCCTCACCAAGGAAGATAACCCCTGTATGTAAGGAAGTAAGATGCACTACAACAATTAGAGTCTACAGAAGCCTGTCAACCCTCAACAAGGAAGATAACACCTGCAGGTATTATAGTAAGTCGAAATTCGTAGTCGCTCACCTACTGCAAGGAAGATAACCCCTGCATGTAATGAAGAATGATGTACAAAAAACCGTCTCCAGTAGTCACTTGCTATCCTGGTCCAAGGTAAATAATATAACTCCCGCCTGTAAGGTTTCATTGTCCAGTTCCAAGTGAACCATAGCAATATTGGTTTGATGGCTGAGCTATCGGATACAAGTACGATATGTGACTTTTCAATGACCATCTATACAGAGTTCGGGTCAAATTGGTCGATTTGTATTTGATTTGCTTTGTCAAAGTACGTATAATTTGGATATTTTTTAAAATCTGCAAAAGTATGCATTCTTTTCATTTAAGGAAAAATCTGGAAGTTACTTCGTCGGTGTGTAAATCTACTTACTGACTATACTTAAAATTTGAGATATTGTTGCTAAAAATGGAGCGGATTTCGGTCAAAGTTGACAAGCATAGATAAGGGGCCTTCTCAAAATCATCCATAACAGTTTGATAAAACTTTCAATTTTCGGTTTGAATGAAAACATATTTAATTCGATGTTTTAAATAAAAAATCCTCTTTTGCGTTTCGGCATAATTGACAAGCATTTGTTCTGAAAAAAATGGGGATATAATTGAATTACTCCTCATCGTCAGTTTAAATTGAAACTGGTATTACTGAAAAATAAAGCGGAACTGGTCAATAGCAAAAATAAAATTTCCATTTGTAGATTCATAGGCAAAGATTGAAGTGTTTATATACAGAGGGGAGACGAACGAAATGTGATCTCTAAACCCCACCTTGATTTGTAAATCGAATATTTGCCGAAGATCCGGGGTTTTCAACGGGTACACTGACTCTGAACACATTAAAAAGTTGAGACCATGATATAGCTGAAGAATTACTGAAAGTTACGTCAAACCTCAGCAATCCTGTTGGCGTAACTGCAATGCATTTCTATCAGTGCTAGTACAGTGAGTAGGAAAATGGTCTTTAAAACACACATCAATAAATAAATGATTTCAAGAAATATGTTACAAGTTTACTCTTATTAAACAGTTTTAGGAAACAAGTAGAATAAGACGATAAATATTGACGTACAAAAGAAATAAAAAACAGAAAATAAAAAAGTCAAGTAAAATTCGTCTTTGTTTAGGGAGAAATTGTTTTAACGTACATGACGTACCCAACAACAAAACACATAATATTATATTTCGGAGAACAATACAACAGTTCTAATTGTTTCCTAAACATCAACAAGTCTTCCATTATAAGTTGAAGGTCCATGTTCTTTTTGTACACAAGTTGATTTGCGACTGGTTCCAAATGTATTCAGATTGATATCATTGGCTCCAACAGGAGTTATATGTACGGCATTTGGAGATGACATACTTGGACATTCCTCAAAGTAATTAAATGGTACCAAGTAAAACCGTACTTGAGAACCGGTCGTACTTGTTGATGGAATATCCTCTTTGTGAGGAATATGCAAAACTCCCATCGTAACCCAAGCAACAAGATCCTCGTTTAAAATGGTGTCATTGTCTGAAATAAAATCATCAAAATCTACAACCGGATTGCGGGGTCCGTGTTGGGCATAAATAGATGTGCTCGTAAATTCTTCGTCTTTATATTTGCTAACTGCAATGTCATACTTTGCCCATTTGGCGCCATTTGCTTCGGATGATTCTGATAACAGAAAGGGACTTTTCCCAAGGTTAAGTATTCGATATGCCTGTTTATTTTTGAAATTGTCTTCCAATTTGTCGTTATAGAAAATGTCATATCTCGGTTCGTGTTTTGGGTGAAAATTTGCCTCTTCTTCTGTTGATTTCTTGTAAAGTGCAAATTTGAATTGAGTTTTGTTAAAATTTGTATACCACGGAAGTTGGATGGTTTCAGTAGATATATCTAGAGTCGAGTAAACATTTGACCTTCCATTTATATCAAGGTCAACCTTATAATTGAAAAGATGATGATGAATATTTGCCATCATAAAAGATGTCATTTTACTTCCGTATTGTAACTCCTCCTCCAGAGGGAATGCCGACTGCACGTACCCAGTAGCATATGCTTTCACCTCTACTGCACCACTTAAATGAAAAACGTAATCAAATACATAGTCGTAGTTCCAAACATTCGCAATTGATCTAATAATCATCCGATAGTCTCCCAAACCTCCATAGAAAAAGTAGCTCCCCTGGAAATCAGACGCATAGTGTCTTCTCAGAGGGTGCTCAGCGTGATCTTCAAATATACAGATACCCTTTTTAATACGGACAGGTTTATCCGTGTTTATAAGAGTGTCTACATCTAGAAAAGTCGCAGTTTCAGGACAGTCAACACCGGGAACCAGTTCGTTAATATATGCGCCCATCAACCAAGAAACATCGTAGTAGTTCGTTATACTCTGTGCAGGTCCGTATCCTGAGTAAAATACGCATGCTTCTTGTAAAGAAAGTTCGTAGGCAATACGTTTTCCTTGAAACCGGATGTCAAATAATTGAACTCCAGTGGAAGCTTTGGTGTTTATATTCATGTCCCAGTGCATATATGTAACGTGCATACCATTCACTTGATATCTATGACCATCGGGTTCTACAAGTTTTGGTCCCTGTAGTGGTTTGTTCATTTCGTTTTTTCCACGTCTTTGATATGAAGAATATAAACTTTCTTCGTTGCTGAGAAGTGGAATCTTAATTTTCGTGATTTTGTTTAACTTGTAATCATCAAATAACTTCTGTGCAGTTGGTCGTGTTTGGCCATTGTAAACAATCTGAATAACTTTCCAATCAGCAGTGTTTCTTCCGGCATGATCAATTTGCATTTCCAGGCCAAGTGGATGTAGATAAAATCCCTCAATGTTTCGGAATGCCCAGAACCAAGATCGTCTTTCTCGGTCGTTCGTGCCACGTGGAGCAATGTCATAAAATGTCATGCAGTTCAAGCCATCTGTACAGTTATGGTACGACAAGCTGTAGCTCTCCATCAGTAATGGATATAAAAGTGCACACGTTTCATTTACTATATTGTAAAGAATGTCGTACTCAGTGTTGTCCATAGGTTTAAATGTATACGGTATCTGTTTTTTATTTATTTTCTTGTAATAATTCGGATTAGGTAACGGTCCCACCTCGTATTCCTCCACTGCCCTGTTAGTTAAATCTCCGCGAAAGATTACCACGCGGGCTTTTCTTTCTGGCTGTTCTAAGCCATCATCAAGATGTCCTAGAACCTTAAACTTTGGAGGCAATAACAAATCCATCATAAAGATGCGGGCACTAACTGGTGTTCCTTTCGTTAGTTCAACAAGATTGAAATCGTTAACTTTGAACAAATACTTTTTCACCGCAGCATATTCCTTCGGAGTTAAGCTATCGAACACTGATGGTTGCTCCAAGTTCCTCGGCTGAACCGAATATCCTGCATCGCAAATCTCTAAAGAAGAATTTTTTGTCAAAAATATAGCTAGTACGATAATGCATACAAACGACAACGCAACTAAAACAGAAAGGACAACCACCTGAATTTTAAGTATTCTCTCCTTTGTTCCAGACTTTATTGTCTCATATTTCGCATTGGTTACCATGGTAAACTATTAACTGCAAAATATAAAATACAACTATAAGAATAACAGAAAAAATATTAAAATACTGTCTTAGTGACGGTTTCTTAAATCTAATAAATGTTTTGTTTTCAATTGACAGATATTTGGTATTTGATATTGTTCATATACTAGTAACCTATTTTTGATATGTTTGAGGCATTGCGACCCGTGGTATGCACTGTTCATTTTTACTTTTCTTCTTAGCCAACAGAGATCAAGTTTGGCATGGATGAACCCTTTTATATTACAACCGCATTACCACCTTATAGCCTGGTAAACAGTAAAATTCTCAACATTGTTGAATTTGCGCCGTGATATTGGTTTGAAATGTCAAATTTTAAAATGCCCAGACATTATACTTTCACATAAATAAAGCATTTTCTAAAAATGCAATTTACTGCAGTTTAGCGAACGTGCAAATAAGGTTTATCTCACAAAAACCAATTAGAAATATTCTCCTAAAACAACTTTGACGGTTTGATTTGTTTTTTGGATGGAGATTAACACCACTTGACAAGTATTAGCAGTTTTTCCGGCAAAGGTCCGGGTTTTCATCGGTATTCCGGCTTTCTCCACAAACAAAAACTGGACAATACGATATGGCTAAAATTTTCTGAGTGGCGTTAAACAACATTTAAACAAACATCAAAGTGTAAACAGAGGATTGCCATCCATTTAAAAAAATATTTTTAAAAACTGCTCAGTGGATGACATTCACAGGTAAATAAAGTAGAATCTGTTTATATATAGATATCACTTGATTCTATTATTACTTTATATACAGATATCACGTGATTCTATTATTACAGACTAGTGAGCTGGTTTAAAGGCACACAGAAGTAGATAAATATATATCTATGCTTTATATAATGAAGACAGCTCATACTTTGCAGATGTAAACCCGTTATTTTAGACAAGTACTAGTAGATTATTGTAGATATAAATAAATATACACGAATACTGTGTGATTTGTATGATGAACAATTATTTTTTTGTTTTGATTTTACAAACAGAACTTCTGAAAATTCATTAATCTCTTTTGTAATGTTAAACATTACAGTTAATTATTGTTTTTGGGTAAACATTGTCGTGGAATTGGTTAATATCTTATCCAATTTAAGTTTACAACAGCGCAATTATTCGCCATGTTTCTTTCAATAAGACAGTAGTTTATTGTAAAACGGTGGGTAGAATACCTCACCTAGTTTTTGCAACATTTTTTATAGCCAAAAGTAGGAGTAAACCGGGGTATTTTGACCTGGTATATAGTTATATTTGCAGAGAAGTGCATAGAAAAGCCACAACTGGGGGAGTTGTGGCTTTTCTATGCACTTCTCTGCAAATATAACTATATACCAGGTCAAAATACCCCGGTTTACTCCTACTTTTGGCTATAAAAAATGTTGCAAAAACTAGGTGAGGTATTCTACCCACCGTTTTACAATAAACTATTAAAATGAAGCAGTCATTCGAAATAATCTGTATTTATTAAATTAACCACGAATAACACGATTTCAGCTTATTATCCATCAGACCAAATGTGCATATTTATAAAACAGTAGATATTGTTTCTTCCTAGTTTCGGTTTTTATGTACAAAAAACATACGTACATACATGTACAAGTACAAATATTTACCCTATAGATGACTCATTCTTCAACGTCAGACGCTTATAAATTGATATATTAATTATTATTTTTGAAATGTATAAATAGTGTTGATTCTCATCAAACATCACCACCACATTTCTTTTTAGAAAATTTAATTGCAAAACCGGTTGTTTTTGCAAAATAACTAAGAAGATAAAATATTATATGTAATAAAAAATTAATGATATTTTTTAAATAAGGTGATTTATAACAAAAAATTTTATTGTACCTTATTTGGTTTTGTTTTAGGTATGGCGGGAAAGCACACTGATGACTTAGGTAAACTCTTCGGGTTGTCTGATGTACTCATGAACAGCTTTTACTATCTAAAATTGAAAAGTATTAATTTTAGGCTGGTTCACACGTGCGCTTAATCCCGATTTTGTTTGTACAGTTTTGTATATGCTAGGGTACATCAAAAGCTTTGAATGTATCTCAAAAAATAAATATCGTTCTCTTTGGAAAATTTGAAATATTAACATTTTATGTTCAAAAATGTGAGTGTGCTGTAAAACTGGACGTCATGATATAACTGAACAATTGCTGAAAGTGGCGTTAAACACAACTCAAACAAACAAACAAGGTACTATAGTCTCCATGTTGGAATTCTCAGTAGTATTTAGACACCCAAATTTATCCTTTCATATAATTTAATATATGTCGAAAATACAGTGTTTTTTTTCAATATTTTCAATATTTAAAATACAAAATTTGACAGTGAAATAGGACGATAGGCTTTTTCTTTAAGGGGATGCAGGACACCTTCCGCCATTTTTTGTGAAACTTTCAAAATAGATAAAATTTTATGATAAATATAATACTAATTTCTTTCATTATTAAGTCTTAAATTTCCATAAAATTATAAATAATAAAGAAAGTCTTATAATTATATTAATACTTCAATTTATTAATGGTTGAAATGAAACATTTTCACATAAATGAGTTCGATATTGACAAAAATAATGAAAATGACATTTTTAACAAGGGAGGTAATTTTGATAAAAAAAAATACCATTTTTTAGCACTTTTTGACCAGTTTTTTCCCAATGGACAAAAATTTAATTCAGAAACCCCCATTTTTCTTTCCATCAATAAAATGTATACCGATTGCATCACATTATATCAAAAATTCAGAAAATTTCATTGGACAGAATTTTTATAATTTTTTATTTTAGGGATTTTTTTATTCTCTTCTCTGTATAATCTATTAGAAAATTTAAAATTTCAGTGCTCAACCTCTCGAAAATAAGCTCTGAATTCCTTATTTTTTTATTTTGAATTATGATAACTTGTATAAAAAACTAACTATATGGCGAATTTAAAGAAAATTCATTGGCAAATTATTTTCTGTGAAAGTGTCCTGCATCACCTTAAAAATAAGAGGTACATGAGAAAAATGTCCAACTTTGGGAGACTTCTTTATATAATTTAAAAATATAATATCTAATTTAAAAATTAAGTAGTAATGTAAGTGGTTTCGAAAACTTAGAGCATGGACTTTTTGTGTTGCTTATAACCCCAATTTTAAAACATGTTTTTTAACACTGAACACCGAATACCATTAATTCCCTTGGTCGAACATCCTCACAAGTCAGTGTTTCTGTGTCCACATGTGTCCACGAAACCCTGACAAACTTAGCTAGGAAATTCCGGGGCTAGAAGATTTTCATATGACGTCAAACCTTCAAAATATCAACTAATGAAATTGCTTGAAAGAAGCAAGCGTATGGCAGCTTAGTCATTCTTACTCATTCTTGCGTGGGAAGAAATCGTTACGCAATTAATAAATAAAGCGGTAATAACAAACTATTAACACTACTGAACAAAATACACTGATTTTCATATGATCTTTGCAACACATCCGTTTGGTTTATTTACAATCGACATCGGGATATCCCCTAACCAAGTCGTGAATGAAAGCAAGCTTTTGATTGGCTACATTCAGGTATGATGTAGCCAATCAAAATAGTGACTTCTAGCCCGGGAATTTCCTAGCTAAGTTTGTCAGGGTTTCGTGGACACATGTGGACTCAGAAACCCTGACTTGTGAGGATGTTGGTCGAACGGTAACCTTGAATGTATAAATCATCTTACGCTGACAACCTATCCCTCCAAAAAATAATCGCTCTTAACACAGCGGGAAACTTGACTTCTCCTACGCCGACAACCCATCGCTCTTAACAGGGCGTTAAACCTGAATTATCCTAATCCAACAACCTATCGCTTTACCAAGGCGGTAAATACCCTGAAACCCTAGCGGTCTTAAACAAAGCGGGAAAATTGACTCATCCTACGCCGATTGATTGATTGATTGATTGTTGCCATTAC
This sequence comes from Limnoperna fortunei, assembly GCA_944474755.1. NCBI lineage: Eukaryota > Metazoa > Mollusca > Bivalvia > Mytilida > Modiolidae > Limnoperna > Limnoperna fortunei. The sequence continues at coordinate 21,378,698 of OX104114.1, read as the reverse complement.
GTACAGCGAGCAGTATTTCAGCTATTTTCAGGACGAGAACAGCAAGTCAACAAACAATCAATCAACGGAAAATGGGGTGGCATGGGACACAGGACACACAATTTATAATGCCATTGGAAAAGTAAGGAGTTTTGGGTAGGTGAGAAGAATTTAGCCTTTTGTAGCGGCTACAATGAGCTTTCTCTTTTTTCGAAATCTACAAAAGGGATCTTTATCGCGCAAGGGGCGTGACACTCTCCAAACACGTTACCCACTATGGTCCGCCAGGCTAGGCTTTCCGTATTATTACCTGGCAACCCCTTCCCCCCTTTTCAACGAGGGTCTTCCCTATCCGCCACCCGGGGACGCACTGGGCTGCTCTGTTAACAAGGCGTTAAACTTGAACTGCCATATTCCAGTTATTAACAGGGCGGTAAACTTGACTCGACTATGTCCATGCTGTGTTCAACTGGTCTATTCGTATTTTTTGAAAATTGCTTTAGGATAACTACCGCTGAATACGGTGCGCTATAAAAATGACTTATCAAATTATTCCCCTATTCTTTTGTGCCACCACTGTGAATTCGTCTGGTATGTCTGTAATTCGACATCGTATGGACCACCTTCAAGTGCCGTGAATCGAAGTCGAATGTATAAGAGACAAAAATAGCACTTCATGAAACTGAAGGTGGGACTAACTTAAAGATAACACAAAAATGATTGAATTTAATTGAAAGCTGATTTTACTACGACAAAAAAAACAAATGTTAAATTGAATTTAGAAATAAATCAAAGTCCAAAAGGCACTGATTTGAAGAATGCTTTATTACCGGCAGGAATTTTGTAGAGAATTTTACGGACATTTGTGTAGCAAACTTGTAACATGTTTTTTAATCAGTCAAATGTTTAACAATTCCCGGAAACTGGGTACTAAAGTTGACATTTGTCAGGACGACATGTCAATTGTACAGCATACACTGGACGTAACTGGCAGAATCAAGATCAAAGAAATAATTTTTTATGGTTTGTAAAGCGCTTGTCACACCTCGAATGCCAATTTATCTTCACTCGACTTTTACCCAACATTTCTGATGCAATTATGCCAGTAAAATTTGTAGAATATTTCATTATTAAATATATAAATATAATTTGATATAATGATTATTCATTACAAAGACCAACGGCCTCTTGAAATTAAGAAGTAGATAGGAATATTCGTAACTACGTAATATAGACGAGATAACAAACAATATATAGGAAAACTTAGTTTTATAAAGAGACACTTAGTTTTCTAATGCTTCAGATGTTTTTTGAGTGTCATGCTTGAGTCGACAGCACTTGAAAGACATCCCGAAGTCCACTCGAGATATTTTCACGGTCATCTTAAGCTACGTGCATACTCGTATGTACGTAGTATAAATTGATAACTAATGTTCTTACTAGAATGTTTCAAACAGTCAGTATAGATAGACAAGTCTAACCCACAAACAAAACCCAGAAAAAAGACATAAACAAGACAAACACAACAACCTAAAAATGGGACAGTTAACTATAAAGATTCAAAAGGTTAACTTCCGTGATAGTGTCCGCAAAGTTTGTCCAGATACTATGTAACAACGGAACGGTATCACAAATCAAACTTTTATTAAAAACAACAAAAATGTCCCAGCCTTAAAAATTAAATATCATAGCTCCAGAAATAAACTTTAAAGATATGTTTGTATAGTATTATATGCAATTATAGTGCTTAACGTCCGCCAACGTAATGTCCTTGGTAAGATAATAATATAGTACAATCTAACTACAATATGATAATAGTACATGTACTAATATTATACATAATATTGTTAATGTTTATTTTAATGTCAACAAACAAAATCTTTGATAGCTTCAAAATAATTCTGATAAAAGAACAATCATTTTTAAGTACTATTTGTTTAGAACTTTGAATTATTTAAATGACAAACCAGTCTATTTCTACAGTGTTCCTTACCTTGACTGACTACCACTATACTGTAAAAACGGTTCTAGTGTCTTCTAATGTTTCTGTTAATGTTTATTTAACATGGACAGCTGGTGACTTGCTGTCGGTTCCTTCTGTCACGTGATCTAAACAATGGTGGATTAATGCACTAAGTAGGATTTTTATCTGGTGCTGATTGCATAACCTGGTCTAGATTAAGGATAAGGTATGGATGCCGACAGATTTATTAGTTGTAGTTGAATAAAAATAAAACAAAACAAAACAAACGTATTTTTTAGGAGTTAGTTACCTTGCTCTTCTGGTGAAACTTTTACTATTTTTCTTCTTATATTAGATACCAATTTTTGATTTTGTAGATTTTTTGGGTCTATATGCTGGGGGATTTGTATTTGCTAAGTTTACATGTAAAGCCCCTACCCCTAAATAGAGAGCTTTGCAGTAAGCTATTACTTTTTAAAATATTATTTTACGCACAATCAATGTTAATGCTTCTTAGTGCTCATGGAAGGTTAATTGCGGTTTTGTATGGACACTCAGATATATTAGACGTGTACCTAACAAGGTTCAGTGTATACATTAGATCTGTAAACATCCGTTGTATTGGTGTTATCGGATTGAACTCAACTTTGGTCATTGACCAAAAAGTTTCCATTGACTGTCAAGATAAAGTCAAGGTAACGACATAACATATAAAGTATGTAAACGCAAATAAAACAAAAATTTATAAAAATAAAAAATAACTCAAAATAAAATATATTACAGTGTCACTTCTGTAATTGTCGATTTCGTACTTAACATCACAGAATTTTATCGAACGGTTTTTTGTTATTTAATTGCGCTGTTTTGTATGATATGAGACCTATCCCTGAACATGTAGGGTGTGAAAATGTTCCAAGTGTCTTAAAGGAAGTTAAGGAAGAACTAAAAGATACTACCATCATATGGTTTTCATCACAGATACCGCCCTCCCGCTGCATGCTTTTAATCACAGATACCACCCTTTTCAGATACCACTCCATGCTTTATATCAGATATACCACCCTCCTACAGATACCACTTTCAATGCTTTATACAATAGATAACACCCTCATACTGATACCGTTCTCCATGCTTAATATCACAGATACCACTCTCCATGCTTTATATCATAGATACCACTCTCCATGCTTTATATCATAGATACCACCCTCCTACAGATACCACTCTCCTACAGATACCACTTTCAATGCATTATACAATATATAACACCCTCATACTGATACCATTCTCCATATCACAGATACCACTCTCCATGCTTTATATCATAGATACCACCCTCCTACAGATACAACTTTCAATGCTTTATACCATAGATACCACCCTCCTACAGATAACACTCTCCATGCTTTATATCCTAGATACCACCCTCCTACAGATACCACACTCCATACTTTATACCATAGATACCACCCTCCTACAGATACCACTTTCCATGCTTTATATCACAGATACCAATCTACATGCTTTATATTATAGATACCACTCTCCATGATTAATATCACAGATACTACTCTTCATACCTTATATCATAGATACCACCCCTTACAGATACCACCCTCCTACAGATACCCCTCTTCATGCTTAATATCACAGATACCACTCTCCATGCTTTATATCATAGATACCACCCCTACAGATACCACTGTTCATGCTTAATATCACAGACACCACTCTCCATGCTTTATATCATAGATACCACCCTCCAACAGATACCACTCTCCATGCTTTATATCACAGATACCACCCTCCTAAAGATACCACTCCCCACGCTTTATCTCACAGATACCACCCTCCCAATTATCTCTCGATGGAAAAACATTTCATAACAGATACATGTACCACCTTCCCATATGGTTTTCAACACCGATACCGCTTAGTTGTCATGATCTTTCTTTTCAGTTTAGTAAAAAAAAAGCTTTGTTTTTTTATATACTTAAGGATTTAATAAAAAAATATTTTATCAATCGAAAGATAAAAACATTTCCATTGTGCACAATAGCGGATTATATCTAATGTACACCACAGACATTTTGTTATCTCTCGGTGGAAAAATATTTTTAGTTAGTAAGTTAATAATCATAAGTAAGTTCAAACATTAGAATAAACTCGACAATTTAATTTGTGTAAATTTATATTAAAAAAATTAACTCAACGTGTAAGTGTTCCTCTTAGCCGTACTACATAATGTCAAATGATTTGTTTCTTCCATCTTCTAGACAATCAAAAGTCTGTATTCTAGTACAATTAACTGATTAATTACTTTTCTTATTAATACCATCTTTTGGATTTTCCGTGCAAAATAATAACCTACAGGAACAGCTGCGTCACAGACAAACTTGCGGTTAAAAGTTAAATTTATTGTAATAAACAACGACATCTATATAATCTCTTTTTATAAAATTTACAAAAAATATTTGAAACCTTGTTTTTCTAACAATATATATTTTTGTATCAGTCACATAATAATTATTTCGACGACAAATCCCTAATTAAAAAGATTTATAAATCTTAGAATAATAACGTCATGTCGTTGATAGAAAATATTGGTCTCCACAGAGAGTTGGGAAGCATGTACTTAGACTGCTTAAGGTTCTGTATGAAACTAATTCCATGAAATCGATATATTAACAAACAACTTCTCCGACAAAACATTATTTTTTTTCTAAAATCTTTAATAATATATAGTTTAACTTTTCAGTGTCGGCAATTTGGGAATCGGCAATCTGGGATGCTACCGTTTTAGGGTTGCTTCTTTTTGCAATTGAACACAAACACGTCCAAACACCGCTGAACATTCATAAAAATAAGCGAACACAACAAACAAATCGCTGAATGGAAGTGAAATCTTCTCAAATCAAGCTTTGGAAAAATATAGTAAATAAATCTAATTGGGAATACCTAATAGTCTCAATATTACCCAACATGTATTGTTTACACAATAAATTATAAATCCAGGACAGAACAATTAACTTAATCTACAGACAAAAATAATGAAAGTTGTGTGGTGGCGAAATATAGATATTACAATACAATAATAAAAGTCATGTAAGCCATAGTTAAAAGGTAAAATAAAAAAAAATAAAAAAAAAACACATAAAAAAGAAACGAAAAAAAAAAAAAAATTCAGCAACAATAGAAAGTGGCCCGAGTACTTTCGGTCAAAAGACCTTCTTCAGGGCGAGATTGATTGATTGATTAATGGTGTTTAACGCCCGAGCAGCAATATTTCAGCTATATTCAGGCGATCAGGGCGAGATAGAGGCATGTCTATCTACAGACATGTCACCTGGTCATTAATCCGTCAAAAAGATAAAGAAGATAGATATTATCACATCTATGTCATCTATGTACATAACTTATCTTTTGAAATGATTAACTCTGAAAACAGTTTTATCTTTAAGTGGTAAGTCAATAAATTTTAAAGGAAAATTTTAAAATTAAAAAACATATTACAACATATTTTTTTGTCTTTTGACAAATTGGCTTTTCACAAATTTAACAGATACTAAGTGACGTTAGGTCGGAAAATATTATTGTTTTTTACTCAAAAATACAATACATGTAAGACAAATGATTAATTAGTGACCAGACCTACACATTACATACAGGATAAGTAACCACACACTTTGTTTTAAATATGTGAAATTTACATACGTATGCACTTAATATTATTTATGAGTGATATTTTTGTCATTTCTTTTCTTGGAAATTAACTTACGGAAATAATTTTTTAAAATGTATTTCCCAACCTGCGCCCGTTTGACGTCTTTTGAATGAGCATATAAATTCGACGTTGGAAAAATAAGTGTGATATTTTTCCAGCTTAACCCAGCCGAACAGAGGTATGTTTACAGTTCTATGTAGTGTTAAAACTATTGTAAGGTCTTGAAACCGAACAATGTGGGATGTTAAGACTTTTCGAAAAGTTGAATTTATACATTTTAAACCTTATAAAGTTGGGATAAAAAAGTAGTTATATTTGTCTTAGCTACTTATGCATGTTATGACCATTTATCTTGAGTCCGTTTTAAGTTTATTTTCTTATAAATAGTCCAGATACTATTTTGAGAACTTTTCAACTTTAATTAACTTAGAAATCACAAACTTAATTTAATCATTAAGAAGTCCTACTAAAAATATTATTTGAATTTGTCGTCTGTAACCAGACATCATTCTTTTTGTACACAAATATTGAAAGTTATATTAGCCAATCAGGGATATCAACTCAGCCTTGTAATGTTGGGCGAATAGAGACAAAAACATACAAAATATACAAAAACTGTCGGCCCTGTAAAATATCATCTTCCCAAGTCAGGGGTTATGAGTCAATAAAGCGAAAAGGAAGATTCGGTATGAATGAATCTCCGGGCGGTGGGGGAAGGGGGGAGAATAATTGACTTTGTGTAACAAATATTAACATTACTTCTTTATCACGCAAATCATGCAAATTTTAATTTTTTATTTTGCAGAAAAAAAGTAAACAGACAGCAATAATGCAGTATAAGCAGATAAAACTAGCTTTCTTTATTTTATCGTTTATTGCAATAGTAAGTATATCAGGTTGTTGACCCAGTATAATGACACAGTCATATCGTTACGTTGGTTTATGTTATGTTGGTTTATTAATAGGTATAATCGATGTTATTTTTGGTGTTTATTCTTGCTTGACAGCCTGAAATACCAAAAAAAAAACCAAAACAAAACAAAACAACAAAACAAAAAACCACCCATAAGCAAAACATACAGTTTATGTATCTCGCTTACTTCCGTCCCTTGCGCTTTCTACATGTAAGACAACAATTTGACTGTTTATTTCTATTTGGTATATTCTCGTTTTCCTAATCAAACACTTAAATTTTCCTATCTTTTGCAATACAAAATACTTTAGATATTTTATCTCGTTATCGTTTTATATTAACATAGAATTCATATACAATCTACGCATGTACCTTAGAAACAGGTAGCAATGCGGGGCTCTGTCAAGCATTTCTTAACTATTGATTGATTGATTGGATGTTGCCATTACGTCCAGCGAGCAGTATTTCAGCTATATTCAGGACGAGAACAAGTCAACAAACGATAAATCAACAGTGAAAAGTCTAAGATGGGACATCGGGAGCAAAATTTTGACTGGCACTGAGTTTAGGGGGAGAATTTACTTTTTTGTAGCGTCTTCAATGAGCCTACTCTTTTTCGAAATCTACAAAAGGGATCTTTTTAGTACAAGGAGCGTGGCACTCTCCTAATACTTTACCTACTACGGTCCGCGGCCATGCTTTCCGTATTATGACCTGACAAGCCCTCTCCCCAAACGAGAGGGTCTCCACTATCCGCTATGTGACTTGAATTTTAACGATCTAAGAATATGGCATATAACGAACGCACGTTATATCGTATAATATGGGTTTCTACATTTGAAATAATGGCCTATTAGATGTCAGCTTAGAAAGCAAATTACTTTTTTACAAATAAGCTTTGCTTTATTCGTAGCTTTGCTTTATTCGTAGGGTTGTATTTAATAGTTGAAGCGATAGTTGCAGAATTTAAGTAAATACTCTCCTTTCAAACTCGGTACCAATTCTAAATACATTCTTGAAATAAATTATAAACCACGTAAGACTGTACATGTATTAGCTTAAGCTCGGTGGTCGAGTTGTTTAGATAATTAATTATTCATAACCGCCATGTCAACACTGAGATTGCGAGTTCGAGTTTGACTTTGTGTCGTGTGTGCTTGACTCGAACCTTGTCATTTTTTCCTCTGGAGGTCAGTGGTTTTCACTAGGTACTCCAGCTCTCCTAAAAAACTTAAAAAAAATAATAAAATAAAGATATTTATTGACAACAAAAACAGAAAACACTAAAAACAAATATAGTTGAATATTAATTTATTAATAATGTCTGTTGCAGCAAATATGTTCGAATAGTCCACCAATGGCGGAAGGTAGATTGAATTTAATTACGAAATTGTTACAACCGTCCTGTGCCGGATGCGCCGGGATATGCGAACGCAAGGTTCCAGGAAAATGTGAATGTCGAGTTGACCGGGAGTGCATGAAAAAACATACTGGACGTTAAGATGTCAAGACTTGTAATATTTAAGCTGATACGCAAACAATTATAAAATGATCAATACGAATTTATAATATTGTTATATTAAAACGAAAAAAAAATCTAAAACCTTATTATCAAAAAGTTCCGGATTTGCAGTTTTTTAAAATTCTTATTACAGACTTCAAGCTTGATTTCTTCTGGGACCATTGGAACTATTTCTTTTTCCGTGTTTGTGCCGGGTTTATGTATCAAAAATCTGGTAATCTGGACCAGACACTGCTGCAGTGCTTTTCACAAAATGACGTAAGTGTAAAATATATCGTAAGTTCTGACGTCACAATGCATTTCCCTTTGATCTTCCAACACTGACGATAGTTTTTACACTAACGACTTTTTGTGAAAGCGACCCTTGAACCCTTTTTGGCTTCTTAAACAATGGTTAACTTGTACCTAAGTTAATTTTATTAGTTCAGAAGTTCTGTGATTCGATGGATCGTTATGGTAATGCATGTCTCAATTACACCCCAATGTGTGCAGTTTTTTGGTTGCATTTTATTATTATTCCACATTGTACCTTTTTGTTACAAACATCAACTATAAATTTTTTCCAAGGACAACAAAAAACGGAAATTTTGTCATCGATTTCCTTATGCAGGGTCGATACCACGTAACAGAAATTCCGGTACACGCGGAACCTGTGATAGAGTGCCACTCCCCCCCCCCCCCCCCAATTTACGAATTACCTTTAATTATTAAGGGGAGGAAGGACACTTTCACTGAAAATAATTTGTCAATGAATTTTCTTTGAATTCGCCATATAGTTGGTTTTTTATATAAGTTATCATAATTCAAAATAAAAAAAATAGGGGTTTCAGAGCTTATTTTCGAGTGGTTGGACACTGAAAGTTTTTAATTTTCTAATAGGTTATACAGAGAAGGGAATAAATAAGCACTAAAATAAAAGATTACAAAAATTCTGTCCAATGAAATTTTCTGAATTTTTTATATAATGTCAAGCAATTACTATACATTTTAGTGATGGACAGTAAAAAGGGGGTCTCTGAGTTAAATTTTTGTCCATTGGAAAAAAAGTGTTTAAAAAATGCTAAAAAATGGTATTTTTTTTGGTCAAAATTACCTCCCTTGTTAACAATTTCATGTTCATTATTTTTGCAAATACCGAACTCATTTATGCGAACACTTTTTACTTCAACCATTAATAAATTGAAATAATAATATAGGTATAAGACAATCATCATTATTTTAAATTTTATGGAAATTAAGGGTTAATAATGAAAGAAATTATTATTATATTTACCATAAATGTTCTATTTTGAAATTTTCACAAAAAATTGCGGAGGATGTCCTGCATACCATTAAATGAAGAAAACAAAAATGTCTTGAATTATGAAAGTTTCAATCTGTACCATGGTCTCAGACATTTTATATATAAAGCTCAAACTTTTTATTTGTAGTTGAAACGCCATGCCGGCTACAGATTCGCATCTGGTTGATTTTGGAAGTATTTTGGCTGAAAAAAACGACCTGAAATGGAAAAATTTAAGGACCTTACTATATGTTATAGTTTACGAGGGGAGAGCGTGGCACGCTATCAAAAAGAGTGGCTTGGATTTAGCGTTCCTAAATTGCTTAAATATTAGTTGAGAATTTTTTTAAAGACAAACATAGATCCTGCAGAGATTAGCTGTCAATTGTTTATCTGTTCAGGTACTTAAGTACGACTTGAGGCAATAAATAGTGCTATTAATATCACATGAAGTAAATATATAAAAATAATTTAGAAAGTATTAATATTAACACGCCATTTCCTTAAACACTCAACTTGAATATTGAACGGTTTCATTAAGGACGCGTGTTTACAGATGACCTTCATATCAAAAGTGGTTCAGAGCTATTTATTCAGTAAAAAGCATTACCTGGACATGATAGTAGCAAGGGTATGCCAATATTGTAAACTTTATATTGATTTATACTACAAACTGCTGTAAATATTTATAATTACTCTGGCAGTTTACAATGTATAGAGATATGTGAAAGAGGTTCTACGTGTTTCTTAAATACGTATCAATTTATCTTCAGAACAAAAGTACATATATTTACACATAATTAGTCACTTTGGTAAAAGACAGATGTACATTAAGTTTCGTCAATAACAATGTATAACGTAGGATTCTTATCGGAAATAAAAAATGATTGAATATATATACCATTTACATTCGTGATGACAACAAAAGTAAACTCAAAACAAGATGGAGACGAGATAACTACTAGACTTCGACTTCAGTGACGTTTACTAGTACTAGTATTTGTTTTTGTTTATTCTAGTAACTATATGTTGATTGAAGGGTGTGGTTTAAACTTACAGGAGTGCAATCGCTGTCTCTCACCCAACACCTTATAGACAATTTAAGATCAGCTTTATTGTAAGCAAAGTACATTATGACTTTAATTGAATGCCTTTTGTTTTTTTTATTCCATATTTGGTTTAACGTTTTGGAAGAATGGCAATAAAGATCTTCAGTTCTTATTATTATAAATCGCCCAATATTTTTAGTTTGAGCCCCACTGAGCCACTGATGAGTCTGCGCGTCTGGCGTAAAAATTGTATACCTTGGTATGTTAGATGACATTTTTATTTGCAGCTAGGTCTAACCCCAGTAGCCACGTCCGTGCTGACAGGAATACCACTTATTTATTCAGTATTATCATAATTGTCTAAATTTATTTCCTGAAAAACTCCAATATTTTTTAAAATATCTAATGTGTTTTTTATACTTAAGATGAAGATTGCATCAGCTAGATTCGAGGAACATTTTTAAATTTCGGTTATTAAAGCGATTCAACATCTTAAATATTTTGATAAATATATTTTAAGCGCCTGTCATAATCTTTGTTTTGACAACATGCGCTTCTGTCTTATGTGAAATTTTAATCACAATAGAAAACATAAATACTCCACTTTTAAATGAAGCAACAAAAACTGATGTACGGACAAGGATTGTCTCCCTTTACGACTCTCCTGTTTTTATACTTATTTTCCACATTAGACAAGTCCTTATTAATCATCCATTGTAATTTTTTATCTATCCTAATTATATATATTTAAAGATGTAACCTGTCTTCATTGTCTGTTATGGTAGTCAAACATTTCTGTTGCAATATTTGCATAATAAAAGTATATCGTCAGCATGCTTTCGTTTGTCTATCAGATCACAGGGGCTTGTAAAAATCGATTTACTTGAGCTTTCGAATGATACTGGGTCGATTTTGTTATAGTATGGGAGAAGGGAAGAAACAGAGTCTATACACGCCAACTTTCAAAAATTGTTTTAAAATATTACTTTACCCCTATCTACACGGGTTTGTAATTATTTTTGTTCCGAATTGAATTATCTTTATGAAAAACCCTACCTTTATTTTTCTAATGTCATTTAACTCTCAAATTTTAATAATTTCCACCAGTTTGAAATGAAACGGACAATAACCCTGGCCGGAAGTGGACTTTATCGTTACTGAGAAAGTGAGTACCGAAAGGCCTCAATGACGACAAACGATAAAGTCACCACTTCCGTCCATCGTATCCTTGCTCGGCGGTGCTGGCGTCTCAGTGTTGCTCCGACGTAAGGTCTTCTTGCCCGCAATCCACGAGAGCGTAACCGATTGCGTACTGTCTGTGGTGATATAAGGCGGAATAATCTAATGTAACGATCCTGCGCCCGAGTTGTAACACGCGGACGACCTGAACGTAGTCTGCTGGTAGCGTCTCCAAAGACGTGAAATTGTGCTACGACAAATATTGTACGTTCTGGCAACAGCATTCTGTGATTCCCCGGTCTCGATTCGTCCGATAGCGATATTTCGGGTAGCAGCATCTAACCTTGGCATAGCATCACCTCATCAGATTTTATTTTAGTAATGCAGTCAAGAAAAGAAATAGCGGGGTTTTACACCGATTGTATACCCACTTGAAAGTCGACCCTGTTTTTAGCAATGCGTAATTCATTGTGTGGTCAAGATTTCGACCACAGTTGTTCAAGGATGGATGAACTGGAAACCTTTAATTAAGGTGTAATTATGATGTTGTATATAAATTGAATATTTAAAGGTTATTTGTCCGGAAAAAAAAAATGATTTGAAAAAAATTATCCGATGTTGCGTTTCTTTTTTGAGTGAGTATATATTATTATTTTTCGTAATTTTAGCTTTCATTAAAACAATTTATGTCTCACTGACCCGTATTTTATGAAATTGACTTTTTGATTGCAAGTGATATTGCACGGCTGGCTATTTTGACACAAAAAAGAAATAACAAAAAAATTATCCGTGCAATATCACTAGCTGTAATCAAAGATAAGCCGTGCAATATCACTTGTAATCAAAAGGTCAGTCGTGCAATATCACAATTTATTACATGAATAGAATTTTGCGTGTGTTTGGTCTTAATACATCTTTCGGGTCACGATAAATTGCAACAGTACTAAAATTACATTAAATGTTTGTACGCTGCACGATTCCGCTGCATAGTAGTCAAGCAGAATCCGATATCGACATGGTTTTTATTTTTTAGCCAATCAGAATAGCCGTCTTAATAAATTCATCTGTCCAATCAAATCGATTGTTTTAATTGTATTGAACACAATTCATTGACATCTGCTACACATACATTTTGCGTGTCAACAACAAATGGGAGAAACGTCTTCGATATATTGATTCATTTATAATCTCAATATTTGAAACTGGAATTTCAGGTTTATCAGCAAATTGATAAACCTGATATTAAAATGCAGTATCGAATGAAAAATATTAACAACAATTACAAAATGTAAGCAGGGGCTCCAGTAGAAAATGCATTCTCTGTTTTTTCTGATTAAGGGAGATGGTTTTATTCATGTAATAAAACAATTAATGACTTTGATATACGGTCTCTATCAGGATTTATCAGCCCTCAAAAATGTATATTCACCTCGCCTAGCGGCTCGGTGAATATTACATTTTCTCTGGCTGATAAATCCTGATGGCGACCTATATCAAAGTCATTAATTGTATAATATTAATGTTTAAAAAATTGTTTTCTGCAGCGAAAAAGTGACAAAATCTAGAACTTAAAAAAATCATGTATTGCCCATGATAACAGAGTGCATGGTGAAATGTAATAACGCAGTTATTGCAGCTCTGAGTGCATGCAATATCAGGTTTTATGGAACACTAAAAAGGAATACCGACCTCGGCCGATATATCGTTTAAGTGTTCCATAAACATGATATTACATGCACTGATCTGACATAATTGTAAAACATGATATCTGTCACAGCAGTGTATAATGATATCGGTCACAGTAGAGTATAGCATAAACATGATATCGGTCACAGTAGGGTATCAGAGTATATAAACACGATAGCGGCCACATCAAAGTATACAGTAAAAATAAAAATGATAGCTGTCACGGCAGAGTATATAAACATGATAGCTGTCACAACAGAGTATATAATCAGCCAGAAAAAATGTAGAAAAATGAGCCGCCTATAATTTGTGCGCACGAGTTACAAACTTGAGCTCACGAGTTGCAAACTTGAGCGCACGAGTTTCAAATCTTGTGCGCACGAGTTACTAACTTGTGCGCACGAGTTTCAAATCTTGTGCGCACGAGTAACTAACTTGAGCGCAAGAGTTTCTAATCTTGTGGACACGAGTTACTAACTTTTGCGCACGAGTTGCAAACTTGAGCGCACGAGTTTCAAATCTTGTGCGCACGAGTTACTAACTTGTGCGCACGGGTTTCTTGTGAGCGCACAAGTTTCAAATCTTGAGCTCACGAGTTTCAAACTTGTGCGCACGAGTTATTAACTTGAGCGCACGAGTTTCAAATCTTGTGCGCACAAGTTAGTAACTCGTGTGCACAAGATATGAAAATCGTGCGCTCAAGATTTGAAACTCGTGCGCTTAAGTTAGTAACTCGTGCGCACAAGATTTGAAACTCGTGCGCTCAAGTTAGTAACTCGTGCGCACAAGTTATAAATGATTTTTTCCATGGCAGGTACGGGCTTCCATACCCCTTATATATTTTTAATACTTTTAATACTGCATTTTTGATGTTGATGATAATCCTGAAATTCCACTTACATTTTAAATATTGAGAAGATAATAAATAAATCAATAATTTTATTCTTACATTTTTAACAGAATATTTTATAATTACATATAATCAAATTCAATGTCCACTAAAATTGAAATTTAGTTATATTGGAACAGTCATAGTTACCACAATAGTACTTTTTCGATCAATGTTTAGAGGAAAACCAGGTCGTTATTGGTCGATATTGGATTCCGCTTGACCACTGTGCAGCGGAATCATGCGTCGTCCTGAATACAGCTGAAATACAGCTCGCAGGACGTAAAGCAAACATCCAATCAATCAATTAGTCAACCATATTTTCATATAATTTTAGTACTTTTGCCATTATCGTGACACGAAAGTTGTTTTTAGACCAACCAAAACACACAAAATTTTATTCACGTAATAAAACAGTGCACATATAAAATAAACATGATATTGCTTTTGGAACGCCATAGCTGTCTTCTGTGGTGGAAAATGTGATATTTTGAGTAGTCTTAACTTTATATTCAGTACTTCTTTCTTCATATTGAGTGGATTTTACATTATGTTACGTAGATATTTCATTATGTTCAGTAGTTTTTTCATTATGTTCAGTAGATAAACCATTATGTTCAGTAGATACCACCATTATGTTCAGTAGATATTTCATTATCTTCAGTAGATATTTCATTATGTTCAGTAGACATTTCATTATGTTCAGTAGTATTTTCATTATGTTCAGTAGATATTTCTTTATGTTCAATAGAAATTTCATTATCTTCAGTAGATACAACATTATCTTCAGTAGAAATTTTATTATATTCAGTAGATGAACACCTTTATGTTCAGCAGAAATTTTATTATATTCAGTAGCAATTTTATTATATTCAGTAGATACATCATTCATTTTGTTCAGTAGATTTAACATTATATGCAGTAGTTAAACCATTATGTGCAGTAGATTTTTCTTTATGTGCTTTTTCATTATATGATGGCGGTCTATCTTTCCGAATTGTGCCGAACATAAACGAATCCGGACATATACTCACTCAAAATAGAAACGCAACATCGGATAAATTTTTTCAAATAACTTTTTTGCGGACAAATAACCTTTAAATATTCAAATATATATACACAACATCATAATTACACCTTAATTAAAGGTTTCCAGGTGAAAGCATTTAGATTCATGCACCCTTGAACGACTGTGGTCGAAATCTGGAACACACTATGAATTACGCATTGCTAAAAACAGGGTCGACTTTCACGTGCAAATCATGGGTATTTTTTTAACTCGAACAATCGGTATAAAACCCCGCTATTTCTTTTCTTGACTGCATTAGTAAAATAAAATTCTGATCAGGTGACGCTATGCCAGGGTTAGATGCTGCTACCCGGAATATCGCTATCGGTCGAATCGATGCCGGGGAATAACAGAACGTTGTTGCCAGAACGTACAATGTTCATCGTAGAACAATGTCACGCCTTTGGAGACGCTACCGGCAGATTGGTACTACGACAGACGAACTACGTTTAGGGCGTCCGCGTGTTACAACTTCCATCTACGGAACAGGACTATCGCTGCAACAGAAACAGCTGTAAACGTCCCTGGGTTGCGCTGTATATCACCACAGACAGTACGCAATCGGTTACGCTCTCATGGATTGCGGGCAAAAAGACCTTACGTCGGAGCAACACTGAGACGCCAACACCGCCGTGCAAGGATTAGATGGTGAACTACCGTTCGTGTATGGAATTTACAGAACTGGAGAAGAGTGTGGTTCAGCGATGAGTCACGTTTTCAGCTTGAAAAGCGAGATGGTCTCATACGAGTGTACAGGCGCCGAAATGAACGTTATGCGCAAAACTGTGTTGTAGAAAGAGAATTTTACAATTTTGGCGGAGGCAATGTTATGATGTGGGCCGCTATCTCTTACGCCAGGAACTCACAGCTGATACATATCCAAGGCAATCTTAACGCTGTTAGGTATAGAGACGAAATTATACGGCCGCATTTATTGCCCGTAATTGACATTCAAAGAGAAATTTTTCAACACATACAGCACGTGTAACAGTAGATTTTTTAGAGCAATAGAATGTCAATGTGATCCGTTGGCCATCACGATCTCCGGATCTTAACCCAATTGAATATGTGTGGGATGAACTGGATCGGCGCGTGCGCCAACGACAACCACCGCCGCAAAATCTGCAACAATTAGAGCAGGCATTTCAGTATGAGTGGCAAAGGATCCCGCGTGTTCGTACTCAACGTTTAATTGAATCCATGCCAAGAAGAGTAAGGGCTGTGTTACTAGCAAATGGTGGGCACAACAGATACTGAAATTTTTGCGTGATTTATTGACAATATGCGACAAAATGTTATATTCCATGTTAAGAGAACTCATGAACAAGAAGTGTGCCAATTTTTACATTTCTGTATCAATTATTATGTGATAAATTGTTAAAATAATATATGAAGTCAATTCTCATTTTTTGTATGTTGCGTTGCTTTATTTATTGAGTATATTTTCCATTTTCAATGATTAAAAATGTTGTCTGCTTGTAGTATCAAACATGCTCTCGAACAAATTGATCTATCTAATATTTTTCAAAAGTTCGTGGACGAAAAAATTGAAGATGATGTTCCACCATCTTAATGATTCTGATTTAATAAGGTTGGGCGTTGAGACAATAGGTGACCGCCTGCGGCTGAGAGACGCCATGAGAAGATCAACATCAAAAGCAACGAGGAGTGGCACTCCCGGTAACACTGATCGGCCTGCAGCAGGTCTCTCAACAGAAGGTTCAGATGTTTTACTTGGTAATTTTGCATGATTTGTGTAATAATTAAAAAGCAATAGAAAAACAAACAAAAAACTATATCTATAACGATTTCTAATAATCAGTGATTAACATGACATGTTAACGACAAATATGTCATAATCTTTAAGTCCAGACATGACAAGATTTAGTCTCGTAATAACGAGTTTGTGCCATGTTTGCCAATATTTGTAATCAAAACACCCCCCTCCAAAAAAAAAAAACAAAAACAAAAACAAAAAGAGAAAAGAAAAAAAAAACAACAGGAAATCTGGATTTTTAATATCAACTTCTTATACATTTTTTTTAATGAATTCCAGTGAATTTCATGTCTAATATCCCTTTTTAAGGCCTAGAACAGAGTAAAAAATAATCCAGAGTTTCGGGGGGGGGGGGGTGGGGGGTGGTTACAAATATTGGCAAACGTACACAAACTTATTTCGAGACTGAATCTTGTCATGTCTTTACCTAAAGATTATGACATATTGGTCGTTAACATGTCACATGTTAATCACTGATTATTAGAAATCATTACAGATATAGTTTTTGTTTGTTTTTCTATTGCTTTTTAATTATTACAAAAATCATGCAAAATTACCAAGTAAAACATCTGAACCTTCTGTTAAGGACCGGCTGCAGGCCGATCAGTGTTACCGAGAGTGCCACTCCTCGTTGATGTTGAAATTCTCATGGCGTCTCTCAGCCGCAGGCGGTCACCTATTGTCCCAACTGCCCAACCTTATTAAATCAGAATCATTAAGATGGTGGAACATCTCATCTTCAATTTTTTCGTCCACGAACTTTTGAAAAATGTTAGATAGATCAAGTTGTTCGAGAGCATGTTTGATACTACTAGCAGACGACATTTTAATCGGTAAAAAGGGAAAAAAATCCAATAAATGTATCCGGATTCGTTTGTGTTCGGCACAATTCGGAAAGATCGACCGCCATCATATAATGAAAAAGCACATAAAGAAAAATCTACTGCACATAATGGTTTAACTACTGCATATAATGTTAAATCTACTGAACAAAATGAATGGTGTATCTACTGAATATAATACAATTTCTACTGAATATAATAAAATTGCTACTGAATATAATAAAATTTCTACTCAACATAATGTTGTATCTACTGAAGATAATGAAAATTCTACCGAACATAATGAAATATGCACTGAACAAAATGAATGGTGTATCTACTGAACACTATGAAATTTCTACTGAAGATAATGAAATGTCTACTGAACATAATGAAAATACTACTGAACATAATGAAATATCTACTGAACATAATGAAATATCTACTGAACATAATGGTGTATCTACTGAACATAATGGTTTGTCTACTGAACATAATGAAAAAACTACTGAACATAATGAAATATCTACGTAACATAATGTAAAATCCACTCAATATGAAGAAAGAAGTACTGAATATAAAGTTAAGACTACTCAAAATATCACATTTTCCACCACAGAAGACAGCTATGGCGTTCCATATTGCTTACTATCAGATTATGCCATCACATTTTTGATATCATATGTATTATTATGAGCCCAATACCAACCGAGGGCTAATAATGCATATATCAAAAAAGTCATGTAATGGTCCCTTTAGCATACGCTTCAGCAAAGGAAAATGAAACAGATTTGGATATATTAAAATCTTATCGAGTTCTGGTACCGCCTTTCCTGTCCTCCGAATAAGTTAAATTATTAGTTTCAAGTCATTTAGATAATATTTTCAGATCACTCACGGTTTGCTTCTTTTGTGTGTACGTTTTCATTGACTAAAAATAATTCTAAAGTATTGTCCATCTTCGATGCATTCTTATCATGTCGTCTTCTTTATCGTTAGACTTCACATTTGGAAACAATTCAGGTAATTCTCGATAATTTACGGAAAGGCATCTGGTAACACTTACGAAAAAGAGTGTAATAACTTTCGGAAGCCCGCTTTGCCATCTGGTAAAATATCAAATTTTTGCCCATTTATTCCTTTTATCATACAGTAAAAATATAAGTTATTTACAATAAGTATATGATAATATCAGATTATTACATGACATTCTTAATATCATTGATATCAGATGTATAATTAGCCCTAGTTTTGATATTGGACCAAGAGCCAAAGGCTAAAGGACCAACAGCAACCCATGCAGAGCTAATAATACATATGATATCAAAAATGTCATGCAGTGGTCTTTTTATCATATTCTTCAGCAGGGGAAAATGACAGACTTTGCTATATCAAAACTCTTTTTGAGTTTTGGTACCGGAATATCTTTGCTATTCCTGTGCTCCGAATTAGTTTTGAGTCACTTAGATAATATTTTCAGATGACTCACGGCTTTTCTTTTTGTGTTTAAGAACATAATCCAAAGTATTGTCTTTCTCCGATTCATTCTTATTCTGCATGTCGTCTGATTTATCGTTAGACGCAATATTTGTAAAATAAAAATCCGGTAATTTCCTATCGTGTACGGAAAGGCATGTGATAGCACTTACGGAAAAGCGTGTAATAGCTATCGGAAGCAGTTTAATAACATTTTGACATCAACCAGTTTCGGCAATCTAGAAAAATATCAAATCTTTGCCCCATTATTCCTTTTATCATACAATAAAAACATAAATTATTTACAATAGGAATATGAGAAATTAGATTATAAAGTTAAAATAAACACAAGTACACAGTTACAAAAAACATGATTGAGGTCGCTTAATTGATAGTTTAAAGCAGTTACTGACTCATATAGGTATGGTTGATTCTCAAATTGTCACTGCTCGTCGTATAGGCAACAAAGCAGATAACGAAACCCATCTACGTTTACTTCGTTTAAATTTAGAGATAGGTCAGAAAAAGACCGCATCCTTGAATTAACCACATCTCTTAAAACAAGCTCTAAGTCTGATGTTTTTGATACATCTGAAAAGGTAAATAATATTGACTAGCAATTATCTATTCAGCAAAAGTGGATTGTTTTAAGCTTTAGTATTGTGAGCTTCTACACTCTTGTATTTTAAAGGTTAGTTAAGAAAGGAGTGAAACAAGAACCACCTTAGGTCTGTGCCAAACTTCAAACAAGACATCAAAAACAGAGAGGATGGCAAAAAATTTAACAACGGATATTATATTGTGATTTAATTAAATACAAAAATGACAATCACAACTATAAAAAATTGTTAAATTTATTCAAGTCAGAAAATGAAAATATACTTGTAGATACTCTAAAGGTAAGTCCTAAATGATTCTGTAACTACAATCGAAATTACACTAACAATTCCACGTAAATATATCTGTGGCTAACCACATTGTAAGTTTTATTGATTGTTTTCATCATGCATTTCGATTTGTATCTTTAAATATTATTACCAAAATATCTTTATTTATTATTTCGTGCAGTTTGTTTATATTTGTCCGTTTTCGTTTCTTTCACCAATTGTAAATTTGTTTTTGTTTGATTTTGTAGTTTTTCGCTAGTCGCACAGTACCAAGAAAAGTATCAACGCTGATATTTGTTTGTTGTTGTATAGTGAATCGGTTTAAACTTGCAGGAAAACCTGTAATCCGGGGATAAATCCGTTACCTACGTTATAACCCGTGTGTATGGAAATTGTACCACCTGAATGTACTTCTGGACAGCCTTCGGCCTCGCCTCCAATCTCCACGCAAAGGATTCTGGGTATCCTACGTCAACCACAATCACCTCTGCCATACCATTGGTTGACATTGTGAGAGATAACTCTCATGGCGGATAAGCTTCGCGTTATTTCAATGTAAAACTATATTAAAAGTGTATAAACAGACTTTATAAAAATAAATAAAATCTCGTATATTATTTTACAAAGATTGTTCTTTGTTTACAAACGTCACGGGCAGACGACAAATGTAGTCCCGCAGTAAATGGAGGATGACGTGTGGCAGAGGTTATATCTGGGAACCAGTTATGTTCTCTGTGCCGGAGAGTGCCTCGCCTCAGGCTGAACAGTTCTTTTGGGTGGTACAATTTACATACACCCGGGTTATAACGTAGGTAACTGATATTACCCATGAACACTTTTGTGAAATCCATGCTAAGGGGCTCGTTTGCCGAGTGGTTTAGGTAGTTCGTGTACTATTGATCACGTGGTCTGTCTCCGTGGTCACCACATGAAAACTAGCTAAAGAATACAGTCAAACATATTTTACTTTCATACAAGGAGAATATTCTAACCGTTTACCCGAAGTGGGATGTCTTCCGGAAGGCTCTGTCCTAGTGAAGACAACCTATCAAGGGTAAACAATTTGAATATTCTTCTTCTATGGAGGCAACAATTGTTTTATTATACAGAAACTACGAATACATATTTTAATAAAAGACCGATAGTTTGTACCTGTAAGCCGACCTAATCTGTTTTCTTGATTTGTTTCACAAAATTGATTAGCATGAGACAACTTATCGTAAATATTGCTTTAGTAACCGTGTAGGCGACCCATGGAACACTCTTGCCCAAAGGATAGTGCAGACATCAACATTATCCTTCTTAAAGAGGGCATTGAGAGGGAATCGTCATTAGATCCTTTTGCATTAACTTAAGTATACCAAGTAAGTGAAGATCCATAGAATGCTGCTATTCTTTTCTTCCATTATGTTGAAGGGTGAATGTTTTTCACTCGTGTCTCTATTTATGCTACCGTATATACGTTTTTAAGAAACAGGCTCAATTTTTTCGGCGTTCAATTTCTTACAGTCATAAAATCCAGCAGATATAAATCCAGTTCCAAACCTTAAATTGTTTTGATGTCAAGCAGTCCAACAAGTTGTTTAGCCACCTGTGGAATAAGTTCGTGTTTCTCTTGGTTTTTACAAACTGGTGTTATCTCGCTCTCCTATTCAAGGTGTAAAGTATCTTCTGCTACTGATAACATTCATTGGTCACCCATGTAAACAGAATGCTGACTTCGACAAGCCACCATAGCTGAAACTATCGTCTGTTCAGAATATACTATGTAAAGGTGTGATATATGGTATGCGATATATGGTCACGGTGTGATAAAGGGTATGCGATATAAGGTTAGGGGTGTGATATAGGGTGCGATATGTGGTCAGGGGTGTGATATAAGGCATGCGATATAAGCTCACGGGTGTGATATCGGGTATGCGATATGGGATCAGGGTGTGATATAGGGTATGCAATATGAGCTCAGGGGTGTGATACAGATATGCGATATAAGTTATGTGACATAGGCCAGCGACAAACATTGCTAATGTTCGTACAAAACAGTTGTATTTTAGTGTAAATATATGATATAACGTCAGATCTAGTCCTTTTGCTATCTATTGCCTTGTCGTCTTAAATTTTCCCCTGTTACCCAATTCATTTAACGTTAATAGATATAATGATAGCTAAATAAATGATGAAGTACATGTTTTTTGTCCAATGTCAGTTTTTTGCTCTGTCACCGTAAAATTGAGGTTGGGAGAATTTGTACTTCATTTCGCAAATTTACTACTTTTTAAAATTAGAGAAACAGAATCTTACATTAGTACTCTTGGATTATCGAATTTCTCCAATCTCGATAGTTAAATTATGGAAATTTAAGTCCTCGCCAAGACTCGGACTTAAAATTACATAATTTAACTATCTCGATTGGAGAAATCCGCTAATCCACTCGTACCAATGTAAGATCCTATATTTCTTTTCAGGATCCGTGTTTAAAATATCGTTGTCCTAATGATCGTCGTCCCCATAAAACTAATGTTCGTACAAAACAGTTGTATTTTAGTGTAAATATATGATATAACTTCAGATCGAGTCCTTTTGCTATCTATTGCATTGTCGTCTATAATTTTCTAATGTTGCCCAATCCATTTAATAGATAAAATGATAAGAGGCCATTAAGAGGGAAACGGTCGTCATTATATCCTTTTGAATAAACTAATATACCAAGTCAGTAAAGATCCATAGAATACTACTCTTCTTTTCTTCCTATGTTGAAGGGTGAATGTTATTCACTCGTGTATCTATTTATGCTGCCGTGTAGACTTTTGCATAGCCACCATGGAATTTAAGGACGTCTAAATTAGTTAGTGTTTCTCTTGGCTGCTATCTACAAACTGGTATTATCTCGCTCTCCTATTCAAGGTGTAAAGTATCTTCTGCTACTGATAACATTCATTGGTCACCCATGTAAACAGAATTCAGACGTCGACAAGCGTCATGGCTGAAACTATTGTCGGTTCCGATATACTATGTAGAGGTGCGATATATGGTTACGTGTGTGATATATGGTATGCGATATGGGGTCAGGTTTGTGATATAAGGTATGCGATATGGGGTCAGAGGTGTGATATAAGGTATGCGATATAGGATCACGGGTGTGATATAGGGTATGCGATATGAGGTCAGGTGTGCGATATAAGGCATGCGATATAGGGTTAGAGGTGTGATATAGTGTATGCGACTTGGGGTCATGGATGTGATATAGTGTATGCGACATGGGGTCAGGGGTGTGATATAGTGTATGCGATATGGGGTAAGGGGTGTGATGTAGTGTATGCGATATGGGGTCAGGGGTGTGATATGTACTGTATGCGATATGGGGTCAGGGGTGTGGTATAGTGTATGCGATATAGGGTTAGGGGTGTGATATAGTGTATGCGACATGGGGTCAGGGGTGTGATATAGCGTAAGCGACATGGGGTAAGGGGTGTAATATAGGGTAAGCGATATAGGGTCAGGGTGTGATATAGGGTATGCGATATAAGTTATGTGACCTAGGCCAGCGACAAACATTGATAATGCGCGTACAAAACAGCTGTATTTTAGTGTAAATATATGATATAACGTCAGATCGAGTCCTTTTGCTATCTATTGCCTTGTCGTCTTAATTTTTCCCCTGTTACCCATTTCATTTAACGTTAATAGATATAATGATAGCTAAATAAATGATGCAGTACAGGTTTTTTGTCTAATGTCAGTTTTTTGCTACGTCACCGTGTATATAACGATGTTCTCTTCAGAATCCGTGTTTAAAATATCGTTGTCCTCATGATCTGTCTATCAAAGATCGTCGTCCTCAGTAAAACCATACAAATTTTAGCCTTCAAATGCTATAACTTTATAAAAACCATCCATGAACATTTTCGGAGAAATATCTACCGGTAATCTGTTTGCACTGGCCAAGAAACACGGAAAAACATTTCCGACAAATAATTGTTTACTTGTTGATGAGGCCAAGGACATGACACATTTGTTTCAAGTCCTTGGTCATATCTAAATTAAAAAAAACTTTACTTTGCTAGTTAGGTATAGATTGTCTATTGCTGTTGTATTTTAGAATGGAGTTCATTTACTATGTTACAACGTGTAAAATAGCGCGCTTAAATACTTTTACTAGTATAAGGAATTTAAACTAAACTTTACATTAAGAGACCAAAATAAACATGACCAGTTTTAGATTAACTGACTTACATTAAACATATATTCCATGATTTTGTTTTAACCATACATCAGTTTTGTTTGGTGCTCGTTTTAAGTGGATAAGCAATTTCCCCACTGTATCATG
This sequence comes from Limnoperna fortunei, assembly GCA_944474755.1. Lineage (NCBI taxonomy): Eukaryota > Metazoa > Mollusca > Bivalvia > Mytilida > Modiolidae > Limnoperna > Limnoperna fortunei. The sequence goes on along the minus strand of OX104114.1, from coordinate 21,354,155 downwards.
GCGTCAAGGTTTTATTATTATTAGTGTAGGGAGCAGGAGTACCCGATGAGAACTCCTGAATTTTGACATAAGCTTGTCAGGTAATTTTGAGTCGAGCACGCTTTGTCTGAAGTCAGAACTGGGAATCCTAGATAATGCGACCAAAAACTTTCAATAGTAGGACTAACTACAAGAAAGGTCGGCCGCAGATAGCCCTTATTGCCAACGATTCAGTAACAGACCTTAATTTGCAAATAATTTGGCAATATTTATTTGTTTAACATAGAAAATAACAACAATGATTTGAATATAACACATTTTAAATGTAAATTTCTATTGAAATTTCAAATTTTTAATTGTGAAGATAAGGTCATGGTTCCTGCTCTATAATATATAAATAATTTGGATTTTAAATACTTTATGTTTAATGTGTTTAAATGCCACTGATGAGTCTTGATTAGACGACACGAGCGTCTGGCGTGGTAAATTCTATTAACCTTGGTATCTTTGAGGACATCTTGTTACAAACTCATTTTGCATTTTTGTTTGTTTTGTTTTGTTTTTATTTTTGCTTTGTTTTTTTTTTGGAAAGGGGGGGGGGGTGTTAGTAAAGCCTACTTGATAGTTTACCACTAACTGTAACCATACTGGGAGCTTTTCTAGTGAATTAACCACGGGCTACCAAGAGTGTCCCTAGGTGTGGGATAGGGGATGTCTTCACGTACAGGCTTTCAGGTTAGAAAAGAGAAAGCCTGACCTTCGCCACAGTAGTAGGCTAACGTGTTTGGAGAGTGCCCGCCAAGCTCCTTGCACCATAAATAACCCTTTTGTTGATTTCGAAAAAGAGCATGCTGATATCTGGACGCTAAAAAAGGCTAAATTTTCTACCTTGAGCTATTACTCAATACTTATCACTGTTCTTCCCGATGACTCACTCAATTATTCTTTGTTATTTTGTTCTCGTTCAGAATATATAGCTGAAATATTGTTCCCTATACGTCAATTAATCAATCAATCAATCAATCAATAAAAAAGGAGTGTATCGGTATTCCAATACTAATGCAATAAAAGGACATACCCGTATACTGACGTCATTCATTCCCTTCCCTTTGTTGTTCGTTTAGTGGAAGAATATACCTTACTGTGATGCCAAGACAAGTAATCGTGTTGAATTATATTCCTATCAGATTAACACGTATTGGTTACAATGTTTGATCGTCACACAAAGGTACATATGTGCTATCACTATATATACCTATGTTAACGGAGCTTTATTTGACGTTGTAGTCTAGAGACGTTAGCAGGCGCATGGGTGCCAGTGTGTTAACAATGAGAGTTCGAATCCATTTGATGGGACAAGGCACAATTTGATTGGTACATGTATATGATTTGTACATATACTTTTATTTGTACTCAAAACTTAATGAATATGTAATCGCATATATTATCCGATTAAAAGTAATACATGTATTAATAGAACTATTGTATTGTAGAAAAAAGGCAACCTTGTCATAATGAAGCACGAACAGCTAAAGATTGCTTTCTTTATTTTAACGTTTATTAGGATTGTAAGTACTACTTTTGTCATAAATTATACTCCATATTTGTTTATTAGTTTGCTTGTTGAAATGGGACGCAACCTTCTGAAAATCTTCAGCTTTTAATGACGTGGAGTTTTTATTAGGGTAGGAAGCAGGAGTACTCGTTCAAAGGCCCTGATCTTCGGCAGGAAAAGAGGCAGTTCTTGTCAAGTAAGGGTGGAGTCGATCATAATCTGCCCGCAGTAAGGCAGTATGGACAGGCAAGTGATCAATAATGGATGTCTAACTACCTGAACCATTCGGACACGGAGGACACCTGTTTTGTTTACAAGGGAAATGACATTAAAGGGACCAATGAAATTTTAGATACATATGTTTTTTTTCTAGTCAATCTGTTAAATTTAATTCTTTCACTTACTCCCCGTTTTAATCTTCACGCTGACGTAGGCAAACGTTAACGATTCAACTTGATTATAATTATAAATATTTTGACTTTATATACCACTGACATAACCTCATAGACATTTTTTATTAATTGGAATAATAAGTTACCATGGCGATAATAAGGAAATAACGACAAGCTCAATTTGAAAGCAGATAAGCACTGATCTACAACACTGTAACTTTTTATTTCAGCAATTATGTACCAACAATCCGCCAATGGCCGAAGCTAAAGTATGGAGATGGGTTCCAAGACTATTAAAACCAGTATGGAGATGGGTTCCAAGACTATTAAAACCAACATGTATAGGATGAGCAGAAGTATGTGAACGCAAGGTGCCGGGCAGATGTGCATGTCGTGTTGACATGGAATGCATGAAAATATGGAGGAGTGGTTGAACTATGCTAAGACATAATCAATTGATTTGTTTTTACATATTTAATCACACTGGTTAATATAGGTACCTTTTTAACCTCTTATATGTAATATAATAAATGAGACAAAAGCCGGACATTAGATACCAATCGCTTTGAGTTTAAAAACAATCCAGATTTGAAAGTTTTTCATTACTGATTCTTGTAGAATAATCAATTTATCCCGTGATTACAAACCAATACCCTGGTCTTTGTGTTTGCTTCTAAGTTGTTTAAAATTTACAGTTGTACTCCGTCCGTTTTTTCAGCCACTATGTGATGCTTTTTATTTGTTGGTTGACGTATGCCCAGAATGGGTTTCAATAATTTAGATTCTTCTTAATCTAATTACTGTCTTTCCTATGACCATATCTAGGATCTAACACGTGACCGCCAGCATCACAGATCAAAGTTAACACCTATTTTAACAGATAGCTCTTGATGTTTCGCAGGTCATTGTAGTTGTAAAGTACATCAGTACTTGTTGTTGATAAGGATAGTTTCTGATGCTAAGAAAGACAGTTCTTGTTGTTAAGAGTGACAGTTCTTGTTATTAAGAACGACAGTTCTGAATGTTAAAAAAGAAGGTCCTTGTTGTTAGGAGTGGCAGTTCTTGTTGTTAAAAGTGACAGTTCTTGTTATTAAGAACGACAGTTCAGGGTGTTAAGAACGAAGGTCCTTGCTGTTAAGAGTGACAGTTCCTGTTGTTTGGGGTGGCAGTCCTTGATGTTAAGAGTGTCAGTTCTTGTTGTTACGAGCGACAGTCCTTGATGTTAAGAGTGACAGTTCATCTTTTAAAGATTGCCAGTCCGTGCTATTAAGGGTAACAGTTTCTGATGTTAAGAACCACAGTTCGTGTTGTTGAGTACAAGGTAAAAAGTCCTTGTTGCTAAGAGACGTGATTGGTCTTGTTGTTAAAATTGACAGTTGTTGTTGTTAAGAGCAACGGTCCTTTTTATGAACAACGAGTGGGACCATGCCTACAGCTTCCCCAGCTTGTAGAAAGAGGCTACTAACAGAGGCAACACTTGGCGTTTATTGCAACCCGTGTCGATTACAGGACGGTCCCAATAACCTACTGAACCGATACTTCTTTTAGACTGGAAATCGAGGTAGCCCTGATGTCTAAGAATCGGCATGTCACCTTTTTGAATCTTTCTCATTTAAGCTATTAAGTTATTTTGCTTAAAATCTATACTATGAATTGTGTTTACCATTTGATAGACAGTTTCTTTATAGGATTTGCAAAGAAAGCGGCAAAAGGTTCCTCAGTTTTATAGAGGCGACACGTGTGCCGTGTGTTGCGATATTGTTGGATGTTGTGATCCTGGTTGTGGAGAGATCACTCTCTGCTGCATACTTTATTTTGAATGAGCGGGTTTAGGTATCAACATACCACTTTGGACCCTACTTCAACTAGACGGGAGTCCGGATGGACCCGGTCCAGCCAGCCAATCGGCTGGTCATGCCGAGCACTTAAGCTTGTCGTTGATCATCTACTGTCATTTGATCGTATCTTATGAATCTTAATACACAATCTTCAGTTACAGGCTGTTACTAAGTCGGCGTCTATCTCGGTCAATCAAGTAGGCAGAGGTTCGAACGGTTGTTTCGGCAGATAACCACGGGCACGAGGAAGAAATTCATCTGTCTGAGTTTTCTGATGCTTTTTGTTGGAGGTCCGTTCAGTCCAATCATCGCCACTCCGTGACGGGTGGTGAATCTCCTCCACCTACCTTGGCTTTTTTAAAGCCCTCCATTTACAAAAATAAGTTCCAAAAAGGAAAAAAAAAGGCATTTTGCTTGATGAAATAGTTGATGAAAATTCCTCGTCAAGATTTATTGTACTGTCTAGTACAGATTAAAATAAACCACTTTCTAAAGTCTCCCCTTTCGTCATCGAGAAATCTATAAAGGGATGTGCAGAAGACGTTAACTACGTCACCAAAATGAAATCATGTTGTATTTTAACTGAATACGCTAAAAACAACAGTCCTTAAATATACTAAAACTTACTTTAATTGTTTATTTTGAAACTTCTTTCTCTCCCAATAGAACAATAGAACATTGAACTGATGTCAAGGAATTATCCATTACCGAAATGATGATCTCGCCGAACTGACTAGGGAGGTAATCTGCACAGAATTGCAGCCTCAGGTTTCACATTAAAGTCAGCACATACATTGCCAACCCTGTGCGCTGCTTTAAATGCCTAAAATTTGGACAAGGGAAAGGACAGTGTAGAGGAACACTCGTGTGTTTAAGATGTGCAGAGAGAGTATAAGAGGGCTTTACCTGCTCTAACACTCCAAAACATGCTAATTGTGGTGAGGCCCTCGTGTCCTTGTCGAAAGACTTCAACACCTTAGAAAAGAAAAGGAAATTTAAAAATTGAAAACCGAAAAACAATCATCTACCCTAGGCCCTTGGTCAGTTCAAACACCCAACCCAAAATAACCTTAAAGAATTCAGAATTTTTCGAGCGAAAGCTCGCCAGTAATGAAACAAAAAAGACGCACTTCTCGGCGTAACTTTGTTTCAAAACTTAATAACCATAACTTATGAATAAAGTTTGGAATATGATCTGTAAAATTAAAAGTAAAACAACAACACAAATGTCTATTATTTAAAAGATGGTCAAGATTTAACATTGGAATCAGATATATATCAAACACATCGGCTGAAACTTTTGCAAAACACTCTTCCGCTAAAAATGACCATCCCGATTTTCAGCGAATCAAAATCAGAAAGAAAAATCCAAACATAAATTTCAATCCATCAATTTGGAAGATTACAATAAACTATTTACTTTGGAAGAACTCAAAATTTCTCTATCACATGATACATCATGTGGCCCAGATGATGTCTATTATCAACTTTGCACATCTTCCACGGTCTTCTTTACACAGTCTTTTAAATCTTCTTTAACAATATTTAGGAAACGGGAGACTTACCGTCTATTTGGAAAATGGCTACGGTTGTGCCAATTCCAAAACCACCTAAGGATCACTCATAAGCATGTATAAGACCATGGAAAGGATGATCAACGATCACCTTGTCTTGTATTTAGAATCCAACTGTCTGCTTTCTAATATCCAATGTGGGTTCAGACAAGGTCGAAGTAACCTAGATCATCTTATACATACGTTTCGAAACGTACATTCCAAACGACTTTGCCAAAAATGAACATGTTGTGTCTATCTTTTTTTAGATGTAGAAAAAGCATACAACACAGCATGGAAATATGGTATTTTAAAGATCTTTTTGATATAGGGGTAAAAGGTAGACTCCCGACCTTTATTTCAAACTTTTTATCTGACAGAGAATTTAAGTTCGGGTAAATTATACTTTTTCTGACTCATTTGGACAAGAAATTTGTGCTCCCCATTGGGGCATCATTTTTGTCATTTTATAAAGTATTAAAATTAATAGTCTTAAACGAATATTTATGTTTTCTCTATATGTTGACGACTTCCTAATACGTCAATTATGAAATGCACATTAAATAATCTAAAGTCATATTGCAATGAAAATAATATTTGGTCAACAAAATTTTACTTGAAACTGTTTTCGTTCTTGATTTATTAAAAAAATTAAAGTAGCGTGATACTACTACCGAAAGAATAATGTTAAACGTGAGGAATTTTCCTACATTTTAACGCAGGACGATGTTTTAGTGTAGAAAGTTGTACAAAATATTTTTCCGAACATGTATATAATAATTTATGAAGATGCGCCATTCTTTACATTAATTTCTTCTTATAGATAAACCATTTATGTACATAAAGCTAGCGAAAACTTTTCACATTTTATTTAACTTCAATATTTATGACGCAAGTGCCTGTTTAACACCCGGGACCGGGACACAAAAATTGAAAAAGATTACCAGCAGCGAAATCGTACCTCTTTAGGTCCAACAATTACGATCGTACATATAGTAAAACAGAGACAGTCTTTATTAAGTTATATTATAGAGACCGTCTCTGAGTAAAAGTAACTTGATGTTTTAAATTTCATTTATTTAAGTCTTTAGCTGTTAAAGTCTGCTATGATGACTTAATAACTATGGTTTCTAAATCAGAAAATATTCAGCTTTCTTTTTTTTTCATTTTGATAGGACGATTGGAAAATGTAACTTTGAACGGTGCAGTATATTTTGTGTATTCGAAACCCTTTGTCGTATGTGGTGAACACGAGAAAGTCTCGCGGTTTGTCAGAATGTACGTCACGAAAGCAGACGAATCACGGTTTTTTTAAAAACAATATTAGATCCCTTTAGAAACAAAATTGCTAACAAACTATAGAAAACCGCTGCATTTCAAAACGCTTAATATTTTGAGGAAATAATTGATGATTTCAAAATATAATTGTTTGGTCTACAAAAGAGCATAAGCTCGACAATACGCGGTAAGCAGTTTTTATTTGTCAGGCAAAAAAAAAAAATACTTTCCAAAACACGGTGACTTGTAGTATAGTTACTTCTTGATTATGCTAACTATATGTATATATACATGATAGTGGAATATTGTATTAAGGTACTCGCAAAATTAATGAACAAAGTAAAACAAGGAATTGTGTGAAAAAAAATTAATAAAGGACAATATTTTCTGTGCTCGCATTTGGCAATGCCTACTCCGTATTGTACATTTGGCATTATACCACATGTACGAAATTTCTTTCAAAGTATCCCATTTCGTTCGATCTGCTTGGTTTCGTGTTAACTACCACACGGGATTTTTCTCTTAGTTTTTAATGTGTACAGGAGAATGGTTGGATTATTCCCGCCCGAAACCCTTACCATCTTTGAAATCCGCCAGCAGAAGTTTCTCTCTGTTTTACGTTTAATGCCAACCGCTTGACCGTTGTGGAAAAATTGTTCTCATAACTAGTGAATATATGGTTCTCGTCTGTTGATTGGTTTAAAATAATTTTAACGTCATAAAGAGAAATAATACGTCATATTATAACTTTCATTTACCACGTATTCAAGTCATGTCGGTAGGGAGAATTTGTATTCCATTTTGCAAATTGACTACCTTTTAAAATTAGAGAAACAGAATCTTACATAAGTACTCTTGGGTTATCGGATTTTTCCTATCTGGATAATTAAATTATGGAATTTTATGTCCTCGCTTAAAATAATATAGTTTTACTATCTCGATTGGAGAAATCGGATAATCCACGCGTACCAATGTAATATATCTGCTGGTATATAATCTGTTCCCATGGGTAATTTCTTCTACATATTTTTGAAAATTCGTTCGAACTGAATCAGCATTGACACCCAACTTGAAAATAATGTGTATATTCAATCATCTTTGTTTTAGATGAGAAGTTGTCGTTTTATTCATCATGCTAGTTGTGCACGTTGCTGTTTACAAAGTGATTTATCGTTTATTGAATGGTTGTCATCGTTCAATTATTTCCTATAAATAAAGTTACTAGCTCATATCAACACTTATACTAACGCAGAATCTCGTTCACGTATTTCTATGAATTGTAAACAGAAATTATAGATGTTTACTATCGGTTGTTGTATAAATCAATATAAAGTTTACAATAACTGGCATTCCATTTCTACTGGAAATGCTTCTAGCTGAATAAATAGCCACAGCCAGTTCACGACGCAGTTATGAACTATTTTCAATACCAAGGTCATCTTAGTACGTCCTTGATAAAACCTAAAACTTAGATATCTACTAAATACAGATTTAGCTAGAGTAAATGGACTACTTCCCTGTCCCAGTGTTATGAAATCGGATACAAAACTAAATGATCTATTTTTTTATTTCACTGGATTTGCCTTAAGCACTAAGTCGTCGGATGAAATTCCAGAATACAGATGAAGCATAGACTAATATTGATGTACAAGATAATCAATGTACTGGCTCCTAACTGTCCGTCAAATCTTATGCAAGTATTCATGATTATAATCTCAGGCGACAAATAAATAATGATAACTTGAGATTGCCTGTATGTAACACTATGGAATATTCCAAGAGTTTTGTACCCTCTAATATTAGAATTTGGAACCAGCTTTCATCATCAACAAAGAATAGTCCTTCTGTTGATGCTTTAAAAAAAACCTTAAATTTAGAAAACCCAAGAGCCCCTGAATACTTCAACACTGGTAATAGAAAAGAAAATATATTTCATTGTCAGTTGAGATGTTAAACAAGCAACCTGAACTCTCACAACTTCTCTTCTTGGTTGATAATCCATATTGCCCACACTGTAGAGACACTGTTGAAGATAACTTTCATTATTTTGTATCGTGCCGACCTAAAGTATCTGCATGGAATTACATATTGATTTTAACCGGGTAAACTCACTTCATGGAAATGAGCTTCTTTCTTATAATGACAATGTCAAACTCATGTTGGCAGTGCTATCATATATCTAAAGTACATAGCGTTTTTGAAGTATACACAAATGTAGGAGCATGTTCATACACTAATGATCTGACTATACTAGTTACCGTTGACAGACTGTTGTTTCGTTTATATATGAAAATGTCATATATACTATATACTATATATATATTAATTATTGAATGAACAATTTTTAAAAATTTCTTAATCACACACTTTTGGCAGAAAATGTACTTGAAGTAAAATTTATTGCTTTGTTTTTTCTAAGTAAACCATATTGTGATTAAGTAAAAAAATTTGAGCAAACACTAGTAAGGTTAACATATGTCACTAATTTTTATTTTACCAAAAGAGATATATTGAGAATACTATTTAATACCAAGAAAATATTTTTGCTTCTAAAAACCAGATTACAAATTTAAAATTCAAATATGTTTTCTCTTTTCCTCATTACATGTATACTAACATTAAATTAAATCTATTAATGTTATCATAGCAATGATTTTTGAAACCTTATATTTATAAATTAGAGTTATCCATCTTTGAATGTGTTCTCGGTATGTTTGTATTCTATATCCAACATGTTGTACATCTGTATGTTGCCTTGTATCGAGAGGATTTATATGGGCTGTGCCTGCTATCCAATAGATTTCACTTTCTTGAATAAACTATGTTTAAACTAGAATATAGATCAAAACATCAGATTGTGCAGGATTAACATACGATGAGTCATCATCGTTTGAAAGCTGAATTCGTGATTCTTGTTTAGAAAATAGCAATGCTTTCACGTAACATTAGTTCGTATGTAGCCTTTAGTATACTCACGGTAGGTAGTATGTAAAGTCATGTGAAGGTAGCTGTATGTACAGTCATGTATAGATAGCTGTATGTACAGTCATGTATAGATAGCTGTATGTACAGTCATGTATAGATAGCTATCTGTACAGTCATGTGTAGGTATCTGTCTGTACAGTCATGTATAGATAGCTGTATGTACAGTCATGTATAGATAGCTATCTGTACAGTCATGTGTAGGTAGCTGTTTGTACAGTCATATGAAAGTAGCTGTATGTACAGTCATATGAAGATAGCTGTATGTACAGTCATGCGTAGATAGATATCTGTACAGTCATGTGTAGGTAACGTTATGTACAGTCATGTGAAGGTAGCTGTATGTACAGTCATATGAAGGTAGCTGTCTGTACAGTCAAGTGTAGGTAGCTGTATGTACAGTTATGTGTAGATAGCTGCCTGTACGGTCAAGCGTAGATAGCTGCATGTACAGTAAAGTGTAGGTAGCTGTCGTTACAGTCAAGTGTAGGCAACTGACTGTACAGTCAAGTTTATGCAACTGACTGTACAGTCAAGTGTAGATCTGTACAGTCGAGTGTATGTAATTTTAGAGTCAAGTAGGTAGATATCTGTACAATCTTGTATAGGTAGCTATATTTACAGTCGATATGGATAGCTCCATGTACAGTCATGTATAGATAGCTATCTGTACAGTCATGTGTAGGTAGCTGTATGTAGTCATATGAAGGTAGCTGTATATACAGTCATGTGTAGATATCTACCTGCACAGTCATGTGTAGACAGCTGCCTGTACAGTTAAGTGTAGGTAGCTGTCTGTAGTCATATGAAGGTAGCTGTATATACAGTCATGTGTAGATATCTATCTGCACAGTCATGTGTAGTCGGCTGCATGTACAGTAAAGTGTAGGTAGCTGTCGTTACAGTGAAGTGTAGGTAACTGTCTGTACAGTCAAGTGTAGATCTGTACAGTCGAGTGTGGGTAACTTCAGAGTCAAGTGCAGATAGCTGTCTGTACGGTCAAATTAGTTAGCTGTATGTACGGTCAAGTGTAGGTAGCTGTCTGTACAGTTTTGTGTAGGTAGCTGCCTTTACGGTCATGTGTGGATAGCAGTCTGTACAGTCATGTGTAGGTAGTTGTATATACAGTCAATGTACGTAGCTGTCTGTACAGTCAAATGTAGGCAAATGTCCGTACAATCGTGTAGATCTGTACAGTCTTGTGTAGGTAGCTGTCTTTACAGTCAATGTGGATAGCTGCATGTACAGTCATGTGTAGGTAGCTGTCTGTACAGTTATGTCTAGATAGCTGCCTGTACAGTCATGTGTAGATTGCTGCCTGCACAGTGAAGTGAACGTAGCTGTCTGTACAGTGAAGTGTAGATCTGTACAGTCTTGTGTAGTTATCTGTCTATACGGTCAAGTGTGGATAGCTGCATGTACGGTCAAGTTACTTAGCTGTCTGTACGGTTTAATGTAGGTTGATGTCTGTACGGTGAAGTGTAGGTAGCTGTCTGTACAGTCTAGTGTAGGTAGATGTCTGTAGCTGTTTGTAAAGACAAGTGTAGATAACTGTCTGTATAGTCGTGTAGGTAACTGTCTGTACAGCCGTGAAGGTTGATGTACAGTCTTGTTTAGATGCCCTTTTGTACAGTAAATTGTGGGTATTCGCTTGTATAGTTGTGTAAGTTGCGGCGGCGCAGGCACGTGTTTTGACCCTTTAAACCCTTGTTTTCTTGTGACAATCGACATGTCCGCAATGACCGATCTAATTACTCCCCTTTAAAACATCAAAATTCTTCGTTTATTAACGTGAGTTTACGTCAGTAAAGCTGACTATTGTTCGTTTAACGATAATTTTTTTTTATAATGAGTGGTTATTTAGATTAATGAAGTCACTAATGCATTTTTTGAGCAAACTGTTTTTTCTATTAGGAATAAAATAAAACTGCAAACAATTCAAATATGGCGACTGATATAATCGATAATTGTTACTGTAATATCATAAATACACAAAGTTCAAATATATTTATATAAACATTTCATATAAACAAAAGCACCAAATGATGTATCAACAAACCTTCAATATACATGTAACAAAAGTAAGTAATAAGTATCACAGAATGCATATTGATAACCTGTCTACTACTAACACTGGTGTCTGACACAACCGATGAAGGTGATGTAAAATTACAAGTGCGCATATTATGTAAATATTTTACTAACTTCCTGTCCGAGAATTGGTAGTTAAGTTTTGTTTCGATATATACATGAAAAGAACATGTCACTGTAGATATAATCCATCTGATCTTAATAAGTAATGGTTATATTGTTATAAGAACACATATTAATGAACAGAAACAACAATTTCATAATTTAATTAACGATACATTGTGCAACACGTAATATTCATGAATCGAGAAACTGGCAAACAACAAATAGTACAAGTAGTCATCCTTTCAAGGAAAGGCAGATTTTAATTTTCCGACGTTTTTCCTAACCCATTCATCAAATGTTTGCGTTTTGGGGCAAATCTTTCTGGTTTCCTGGAGATTGTAACGTTGATCTACTCGGAGAAAAAAGTCGAACATATTGGCATAATCCAGAGACCATGGCTCACCAAGCTGGGCATACTGGTTCGCTGTCATCTGGTAAAAAAAATAATATACAAATAGTACTACATACATCATTGGATAAAACAATAAATGGGGACAAGACAAAAAGGGAATATAGATTAATCGAACTTGATTTTTTTCAATTCCATTCTATTATATTATTTAACGAGTGAATGAACGTTCTTTGAATCTAATTGAATAATGTGTTTTCACGCAGATTTTGTCTTTCTGTGTGCAGGCGCGTAGCTGCCTATACGCGAGTATGCGGCTGAGTCTACATGATTTTGAAAACAACCAAAATTACAATTTATCACTGCAATCAATAAAACGTCTAATTTCAGTACTAAATAAAGCACATTAGAATCTCCAAAAATGCACCAAATTGCACCCTTGCTTTCAAAATGTCCCGGACCCCTTTGTTATTTTTTGAATCCAAAATGTAACTAGTCTAGCTACACCCCTGGAGTGGGTTCAGTTGAATCATGAGACAGATTACCCGAATGTGCTATATCGAAAATTGTGTGATAACCGGATTGTGCTGTATGGAAGATTCAGTTGAATGTGTTGTATCGAAGACTGTGTGACTACCCGAATGTGTGAACCGAAGATTGTTTGAATACTCGAATGTGTTGTAGCGAAGACTTTGTGATTACCCGAATGTGAACAATTTAAAAAAAAATTTGTAATGTCAGTTTAGTAGTGTCTGAAGGATCATACAAGTGAAAGTCCAATGCGACTTTATTTTTCGGGTAGTAAACAAAACCACGTTTTGGACAGCAGCGCATTTTCGTTCTAGTTCTTACCTGTCTTTGTTTGAATTGTGTAGGGACCAGGCTTCGGGACAGATAACCCGCCATTTCTCTAATTGTAAGTTTATCTCCACATATACTCAATGTTTTATCAAGAAATGCGTCTTTGTTGGTAAAAATTGTGGAAACAATATCACCGATGTCCTCAGAACTAATCATGTTGAATGGCGTAACACCCATTGGAATAACTAAAAATACAAAATAAAGGAAAGCAAATGACATTTCCGGTACTGCAACTGAATCCACGTTATTTTGCTTAGTTTCTCTAGTTACCAGTAAGTCTCTAGACGGCGCAATTAGTAGCGTACTAGCTTGGAGTGCGTAAATTTAATTGGTAAGACTTCCAATTGAACCCCCCCCCCCCAATAAAAAACGCAATTCATTAGACTATCACAAGATACATGGACTTCACACGGCTCGCACTTGCCCTATTGGCAATGAATGACTGTGTCCACTGTGGGGTTCGAAATAATGCATTTTTAGCGGGGGGTTCAAATGGAAGACTTTCCAAAAGCATAATGTTCAAATGCATAATTTGTTAACATCAATTTGACAGTAATTACGTTTTCTGCCGACATTGATACGTACCTATTTCATACAGTCCAGGACCGGTTTTTATGGGTTTTAGAACACTAAAATAGTCTTCATACAAACAAGGAATAAGTATAAATGTTGTAGGAATTCCAATCTGACGCATATACCCCTCGATTTCAGCTTTTGACACCAGATGTCGTGCCGAAATTCCTGTTATTTTAAAAGGATGCAACTGTGTATTAAATACTACATGTGAAACTTTTGCAGCTGCGCACGCATCTGCAATATTTTGGCCTTGCTCTATTTCATCGTCAACAAATTGTGGATTTGAAAAGTCAGACGTGGTCACAGCAAAACATCCATTTGCACCAATCAATATGTCTTTTATGGAATTTACATCTTTTAAATTGCACTGAACAACGTCAACATTGCACGATTTCATCTCTTGTACTCGGTGGTCGTTAATGTCGACAACAGCGGCCTTGACCTTGTAGGCTGGGTTTCTGGACAAACTACAGGCAACAGCAGCACCAATATCAGAATCTCCACGCACTATTGTGATTGATTTAGCCATCTGCAAAAATGTTAAAAATTTACAATACAATTTTCATTAATATGTCTTTGTGCTAAATGTTGTATGCGTAAATCTGGACTTTACTAATAAAGAGAAATTTATTTTTTCTGTTGAATATATTTTGCAATCAAACATGACCGACTGGTTACCAAACGAGCGAATACACACTGTAAACTCATTTATTAATGCTAATATGTATTCCATAAAAAAATTATCTTGACTCCAGGTGCCTATGTTCCATCTCACAAGAAAAACATAACCTTACTTTAACGATAAATTTCTAATATAACTGTTTCATAGTACTGCATACTACTTAGACACCTTTTCAATGACATACACTCACGGATTAACTGAAGAACATTCAATCAATAATCAATCTAGTTTGTTTTCTTATTTCTTTCAGGGTACTTGAAAGCATTTAAATCAGTATAGTTTGTTTTCTTCTTTCCTTTAGGGTACTTTAAAACATTTAAATCCAAACATTAAATATTTATTTGTGTTGAAATCTAATCAGTTTTAAATACCTGTACAAGAAACATGTGAGTGACTTCTCTGATCAATGCATTTTAATTTCTCTATTTACACGTTTAAATGTGACACATTTTAAAGATTGACACTAGAAATAATATACAATATTTATTTTTAGAGTCATTTGCCTTTACGTTACGTCGATAATGGAAATGCAATCAACGGGTTTGACTAAGTATAAAAAATATATGAGAAAATTAAGAATCATTTCTTGTATTTATATCTATTTTAGTAAAGCCGAGTGTTTTTTTTTTTGCTTGTTTGTTTGAATGGTGTTTAACGCCATTTAAAATTTTTTTCAGCTTTATTGTGATGTCCAGTTTTCATTAGAGTAGGAAGTGGGAGTGCCGACTGGAAACCCCCGACCTTCGGTAGGAAGCCGTTTATTTGAAAAAAACCTATGGTATATGAATTAATACACCATCTTCAAAGAAATACAGTGTTTTCGGCTTCACTACACGATACACCTAAATCAATTATCACTTTCATACTAAAGGACAGACATTCGTGCATGCCCTCCCCCATCCCCCAAACAAATTGCACACATACACACAAATAGTTTTTCCGGACGTCTCCATCAAAAAGCCGTTCTATGAAATAAACAATACTAACCTTTAAAATGTCTCTCCCGGGATGCTAATCAAACAGAGTTTATCGAACTGCAATCTATAAAATTAAAGTTGTGTATGGCAACGCGTATAAGCGCATGCGTCGATTAAATTGAAATCTCTTCATTGAAATTTTTTGAAAGGTTTTGGGTATAAATATCGATCCGATAGTATATTAAATATGCCTGTTAATGGTAATTAAATGTCTATTGCACAGACATGAACGCCCACAATGAATAAATAAATTTAATAAATAAATAAATAAATAAATAAATAAATAAATAAATAAATAAATAAATAAATAAATAAATAAATAAATAAATAAATAAATAAATAAATAAATAAATAAATGTTAAGAAGCTAATTAAATTCAAACAATGATACGTAAACAGTATACAAAGACGGCAGCTTGTGGTTAAATAATGTCAATAAGACCTAGATCCTAAAGCGGTGTCCATATATAAAAAGATTCCAGCTCCTGCAGTGCTGTTCGTATATAACCTGTCCTAGATATTACTTTATGCAGCGGAGTCCTTATATGGACTAGATCTAGCCCCTACAGGAGCATGTGTATAGTACCAGGACCTAATTTCTACAGCGTAGTCCATTTACAAACAGGACCTAACTCCTATATTTAATTCATTTATAGAAAGGACTTAACTCCCAAAGAGAAATCCATTTATAGACAATATTTTGATCATTTGGAACATCGATATAACACTCAGACGTAGCTCATACAGGTGATTCCGTATACATATAGGAAATAGCTCAAAAAGGGAGTGTACAAACAGGAGCAAACAGGACAGAGCTCCTGCAGCTAAGTCAGTATATTAACCGAATCTAACGCCTACATTGTTTGATTTATTTGTTTTTTTTTAATGTTTTCAACACTTCTACCTTATTTTCCGTATAAATACATTCAGGATGATGAACCAGATGTCGATCAGTCTTCATTAAATTCCGACAAAGCAGCAAGGAGAACATCAGTTCCAGCTATTTAAAGATCCACCAGGGATCGAAGACCACATCTTATCTTTCCCACTGGTGACCTCGATATGTCAAATTCAGAAGGATCACGTTTGGATTAGGGAAAGAGAATCAACTGTATCAAGTCCTTAGCAGGGAGTTGCAGCTTATTAAGAATTTAAAGTGGGAGGCAGCATGAACCATTCTAGAAATACGGAAAGCACCTATAAATACTGTGACCCGAGATGAAATGTGGACACGCCATTTTACGGCCAGTGTGTGAAAGAGTGAAAATAAATTTATTTTTATTTGTTAATAATATTACTATTATGAATTAAATTGATTGAATTTGTTGACACAGTAAAATTATTGGATATTTTAGAGAACAGTCGTTGTTAATGTGTGTAGATAATTTTCCGTTGTACCAGTTAGCGGACAATATATGCCCTCTCGTTGAGGAATTGTAAGGTCATAATACGGAAAGCCTGGCTGCAGACCACAATGGGTAACGTGATTGGAGAGTGCCACGCTCCTTGCACGTTAAAGACCCCTTTTGTAGCCACTACAAAATGCTAAGTTTTCCGCCCATACCCATACCACATACTTTTCCAGTGGCATTTGAAATGTTTGCCCTTGGTACATCTATTTCGGATTGATTTATTGTAGCCAGTTTTCCTACCGCAGGTCGGGGGTTCTCTCCGGGTACTCCGGCTTCCTCCCCCAATAAAAACTGGACGCCATGATATAGCTGAAAAATTGCTGAAAGTGGCATTAAAACACCATTCAAATAAACAAACAAAAATTGATTTATTGTAACTTGTTCTTGTCCTGAATATACTGAAATAATGCTCAATGGACGTAAATCAATCAATCAATCATTTGTATTGATTTTGGTCACCTGTTTTTTGGAGGGCAGTTTTCTATTGCTTTGTTGATTATTCTTTTCATGTTTTTTGTAAATTCATAAAAAATGAGCTATAGAGTCGGCTTCCAAGCTTGCAGTGATGTAGTTTTCAATTATTTCAAGACTGAAGTTTAGTTTCTCTTATACTTCTGTGTATTCTAAGGAATTCTCTATTCTAACTCTTAAGGTCAGTTAGTATTTTTTTTATGCCTGACAGAATTTTTAACAATTTATATTTTAACATTTGCACATATACTATGATTGAATGATTTGTTGACTACAAAAAATAAATCTGTCGAGTAAGCCTGGTCTGTATGAGTCATTTAAATAAACTAAAATTTATATCAAAATGTGATAGATTGAAAAACTGTAAAGAGAAAGAATGAACTTTCTTGGTTTTAAATAAATGGTTTAGCGATTCATTTAAATATTTTCATCGTTTTTGCAGTTGACTAAGTACATGTTTTTATGTTTTGTGTACATATTATGTGTATAGGTTATGGGTATATTGAAAACCACAGTAAACATCCGTATTTCCTCTTCAGGTTGAAGCATGTATATGATTAGCTGATAAATGCTTATATATTTTTACTGGCCTCCACAGTATCTTGTGATGTTAGCAGGAAGTAGTATTTTGTTGATTTGCTTGTACAATTGAGTTATTCTGCTTATTTGCTTATTGCTTTATGATAGCAATTGTTATGCTTGCTGCCTCAACCCTTTTTGTAACTTTATGTTTAAGTAGATTTTTGCATGGTATATGGATATAATTAAATGTTTATTGGAAGCATAAACATACTAACGTACATTTGTAAGATACAATATTATGAGTATGTTGTCTAATTACAGAAATTTATATGCTTTAATATTTGTGCACGACACTTGTCACTTAATCGTGTAAGAGTTGTCGTTCTTTGGACTAGTTTTTATCATATTGTGTCTTGCAACATGCGCCCGGTTTCATGATCGCCGCCCAGCAGGGGAGGAGGTCATAGAACCTAACAAGAACATCCGACATTTGTATACAACACTCCCAGGTGGTAGTCGAGACAACTTACCTGACGTCAGACTCGTATGTACATGTGTATGTCGTGATATAAATTTATAAAATAAGGATAATTTGAAATTGACCGTTTATCTAAGGCTTAATGTAGATTTTCAGTACTATCTGACTTAATCCGTGTTTGTCTACATTAATCCCTGACAATATGTAATTATCCCTTAATTATGGCATTATAATCTTTCATTTGGTTTCGATTATTTCCGTGTTCTATGTATAAGTAATTACTCTTTGTAAAAATCAAACACGTAGTCTCGGAGTTACCTTCAATGTCACACTTCCAACCGTAAATAAATATATAAAATCTTAAGCCTATTCTTTCGTATCTCGTTAAAGCCAACAACCTAAGCATGTAATTGGAGAAAAATTTTAATACGTCAGCTAGCTGCCTCACCACTCATCTATTAAGTCCCGGACTAATTTTAAATATAGGTTTTTATGAATGTTCGTGTACAGATTAAGGACATGACATATATTCTAACCATTACCATCTTCGCGTACAATTAACGTATCAACGTAAAGCCAGTCATGCGTATTACGTTAATATTATATCCGACTGTGTCATCCTTCATAACATCCTATACATCCGACCGTCGCATCCTTCGTAACATCCTTGCACCTTATTACAACAATGCAGTTTATAGCAGAGTACATGTGGTAAGGTGTTTATCTTGAATATCTGGTGTATATTTTTGATATATTTTTACGTTATCCTAAAATCATTTGTAAATATATAAAACTGGATGCATATTTGGTTATGATTTTTAAACCGATAAAACTTCCGGTGTTTGTTGTACTACAGAAAATAATGATTTATTAGTATTAATTATAAATTCCAACCTTAGCTATAATAAGTAATTAGCACAGCAAAAAAAAAAAAAAAAGCAAGCAGACCAACAATTTCAATTTTCCGCTCAGTTACAAACTACGATTGATATGGCTGCTTCTATGCGTTTCAGATTTAGCAAAGCTGTTTATTTGATCAATGTAGCATAACACTCTTTAAAAAGCAATAAAGAATGACATGACGATGAACACACATGACCGCATTTAAATGTCATTTAATTTATCCTGCAATGAATACTTTACATGTACACAAACATTTATATGCATACAGTAACTAGGTCTGGTAACCAGTTAGAACCACGACGGATTTAACGCCACTTTCATCAATTTTCAGCTGCATCATGGCGTCCAGGTTGGTATTGGTGGAAGAAGTCCGAGTACCTTCTAAAAACCTGCGACTTCAAGAAAACTGATCGTATCACAAAACATTCAACATAACACGATGAAAAAATTGGAGACAATGACACAAAACAAGAAAAGAAAAAGCAGAAAATAAACCAAATAAAATCGAACCTACTGCAACACATATGTATCCAAAGTTTGGAGCTATACACATATACGTGCCAAATATGATTGTTTATTTGTTTGAATGAGGTTTAATGGCACTTTTAGCATTTTATTATAGCGTCAGTTTTTAGAGACGCCACAAAACCTGGAAAACCTTTGATAGGAAAACTGTCAAACCTTAGTTGTGAAATAAGGTCTGAGACGACCACATCCTGTCCGTGTTAAAGTGTTTGCACACCAATGATCACGAAAAAATGAATTATATACTAACTTACACATTCGGGCACCAAAGCTCCATGTTAAATATTATAAAGTCCTTACAAGGAATACACTAAATGTACAATATGTAATTAAGACTAAATAAATTGAAAAACATGTCAAACTGCACTACAGGCAATATACAAGGAAGGTAATAGACAAATGCTACACCAATTATAGACGCTGATTGTGATATGTTACTTACAAAAATGCATTTCTTATCATTTTCATCCAATGAATATTCATGAACAGAGAATAGGCGATGAAGTTCCCACTGCCTGTTTCTTAGTTATTAAGCATAAATATCAGAAGGAAAACAAGATTTGTGTATTGCGTAATAAGAACATGTTGTTTTCCATTGTCAGACTATAACAAGGCTGAATATAGTTCTACAGTAATTGCTAAGATGGCAGGGAACGAGTTACAAGGAGTTTGTTCAGGTAACCAGTACCTAGCACAAATAATTTATATGAATGAATAAACTTTATTTCTCATTAACTGAAAATTACATAGTTACAGAGAATATATAAAAGCAAAATGACATAAGTTATAAAGCACATGTGAACATCAGACTAACCAGGAGGAGTGACCCTCTCGTTTATTATTTGAATGAATCTGCAGAGCTTTTCTTCAAGTACAATATAATTACTCGAGCACATTAATATTTAATTGCTGAAATTTATATGTATTTGGATTAAAAGTACAAAAGTATGGCAGCAGTTTATACCTTTCTTGTTTCAGAGCATTACATGTAATTACATAATGGTATTCGTCACCAATATTTTTGATTCGCAAAGATGACACAGACTATCGTTCATAGATATGCTGAACCATCTTCCCGTCTCATTTAAATTTGCCTAGTAACAATTGGTTACATATTGACAACTTGTTTGACATCCTTTTTGAAAACTCTGTAACACAAGTATCAAAGTTTAATTTCACTAAAGCGATTCTGCTGAAATAGGTCTTCCATTTTAACTCTATACTTTTAATTACCCATTTATCTAAAAATTTGGTTTAACCAGAGTTTGACATTCCGCAAGTATCAAAAATGTTTTTTTTACGAATGATATCCATTTTCATTCATTACCATATTTGTGAAAGTTAACATACACTAATTTATATAGATGACATAAACTATGCTTTCTTTACCATTCAGTATTCTGTTAAAAAAATAGAGTCTGGCATTTATCACAACAGGATATCTACCCAGTTCGGCATAAAAAATTGTTATCCCTAAATGGAGAAAAAAAAATTTGTAATTAATACTTATAAAATAAAATTCATACATTAAAATAAACTCAACAATTCTATTTCAGAAATCGGATTTAAAAAAAAATATCAGCACAAATACTGTTAGGTTTTCGCTGAGTAATATATGACGTGAAAGGGTGCGTGTCTCCATGACGATGATTTTTTCTTCTATCTGTAACACAACGGCTTTCTGAAATCCACACACAAGGAACCATCATAAACACAACTGTATTTCCTAAAATCCAAAATCACCTGTAACTGGATTAAAAGAAATCTAGTCTTTATATACAATAGTTACAATGCCACACAGTACATTCTAAAAAAGTCAATGTCACTACTGTACGATTTTATCCTACACGACCAATTTTATAATCAAATATGCAACTGTCAATTAAACGTGGTACTCTGTAGTGTTACACATCCTCTGTTAGAAAATATTCTCGTATAATTTATTTAAAAACATTATCAGTCGTATTAATCTTACAGAACTTTATTAAAACCATACCGGAACTCGTTTTTGAAATGTACAGTCTACTCAGTAATATCTTCCTTTGTCATTCTTATATACCATTGTAAACAGCAAGCGTCTTGATAGTACTCTGCATAACAGCAACAACACAGTATCGGCCTACGGAGCAATTTAGTTTTTACAGAGAACTTGAACACAGAACGTCCATAAATTACATTATGTATCACTGTAAATCACGTGTGTGTGTGTGGATCAATGTTTAGAGACTTAGGAGATATATGTTGACATATTTGTGGCGTCTTTTTCAGTAATGTCAAACTTGGATTTGACTAAAAATATTTAAGAAAAGGGCAGAAAACAAAACGATTGGCCTGTGCACTTGGACCGATATAAGATATGAGATGTAAAGAGCACAGCACAAACAAAAATTAAAGTACATTTATCGGGTAGAAGGTGCTGACATATTTTCAAAGCACCTTTAAAACTGACGCCTATCTCCTATTTATAAGTAAATAATATTTGGTCGAATAAAATAAAAACGTTGAGTATAATGTGCTGCACATGTCTTCCCCGCACCACGCAGAATGCCTCTGTAGTTATACTTCCCAGACAACTGATCGTTATCTGACCAGCAGCAAAAAACTATTTGTTGTAAAAAAAATATTGAACGACCATTGTGTAGTACAAAAGCCTAACAGGTTCACAAATAAAAAAATTATCTCGTAATTACAAGATAATAACTCGTAATAACAAAAATAATCTCGTAATAACGAGATAACTATCTCGTTTTAATAAGATATCTTTCTCGTTATAACGAGATAACTATATCGTAATTACGGGATAATTTTTTTGTGTTTTTATAAACAAATTAGATCAATACTTAAGGACAGACCATTCAACTTGAAGGGGGGGGCCTTGGTTTTTTGTTTTGGTCAGAAATTTTCGGCAGAGCGGGGAAAAAATATTTATTTTTTGAAGTCGTCGACAGAATAATTTTTTCATCAGGAAAAAACCAAGCCCCCCCTTTTGCAAGTTAAATGATCGGTCCCTTATCTCGAAATAACGAGTTACTTTCGCGTTATAAGGAGATAACTTCTAGTACTTACTATTCGCGATTTTTTTAATGTACTCCTTTAAAAATATACTTCCTAAAATCTGTTTTTTCTTCGTTTAGTAGGGAAAGGCTTTTATGAACCAGTCTGTATTTATATGTAATGAAGATTTATTTATATCACCATATCTTATGTATTATAGCTGGTCCCTTACAAGATAATCCGTTTTGGCCCGTCCATTATGCCTTTGTTCGGTTTATTATAGATTTTATCAATTAATACTGAATTCCAGAGAATAATGTTGGAACGTTCTCTACTTCAAGCTTTCAACCTTGCAATATTCATATTGCTTGTTCTAAATATACTGTAAGTGATGCTTTTAGAGTTACTGCGTGTTCTTTCGTTAAATTGTATGATACGATTACTGACTTTGATATAGGTTACTATCGGGATTTCTCAACAAGAGAAACTATTATATTTACCGAGCCACACTGATTTTAAGGATTGAGAAATCACGATAGGGACCGTATATAAAAGAAGGTCATAACAAAATACCAATAAAACTTTCAAAAAAGACAAGCCACAAGTCAATGGTCATCACTTGGTACAGGCATTTCAAAAGAAATGGTGGGTTAAACCAGGTTTTATGGCATGTCAAACCTCCCGCTGTAGTACTTGAGTTGGGTAGTTGATTAAAATAGATGGGTATCATATAGTACTAGTCACTAACAGGTGTATCCAACAATCACCGAAGCACATTCCCTGTACACTGAATTCAAAAATTGGCAAAAACTATGTGCAACCATATTTTCAAACTAAATAGAAAATATTTTCTACAAAAGTCAGTAATTGCTTTATTTCACGAATCTCATCATCTGACGTAGCAAAATCTATTAAAAGCAGACGTGTCCGGTTTTTTTTTGTGTCACAGACGCATACATAAATCAGATACATTGATTGGATGATTGAGATTAGGACGGCTATTCTGTCTGCCTACTTTTCTATATATTTTTAGGGTAAAACGAGTAAATATTGAATTCCTCTTGACCACGTAATAAATTTGGAATGAAACTGTGCAGCGGACAAAATAGCCATTTTATGCAATTTATGCAATACTATTGCGATTTAATAATAGTAGCTAATGGTTTTTAAACCAATCCCAAACATGTAAAATTTTATTGATGTAAAAATGCGAAACAATATATTGCCATGGTTACGAATGTTGATAATAATACTACAACTTGTCATAAATATTATTGTTGTACCAATAATTTATAAAGAAAATGAAAGGGTGATGGATTTTTTTCTCAAAAATAAGTTTGCGTAATATTATAAGTCTACTGAAGAGAAAATTTCTGTCTTTAAGGTATTTTTCCAGCATGGGTTTACTATGGTTTATCTCGTCATGACGCAGATATACTCCTAACAAACAAGGCTGACGGAAGCTTTTTGGTGAGAGGAATAAATAATGATATATTTATTCTTACTGTGAAATGTGGAGAAAATGTGAAGAAATATAAGATAAAGAAATCTGTGGAGGGAAAGGTTTGTTTTTAACATAGATATGGGATAAATCGGAATTTTTAGCTAATATCAATATGATATTCTGAAACGTACGCCGTAGGATAAGAAAATAAAAACATTAGAACGAAAGATTTACACATTTAATTTTTTTATTGGTATACAGTCGTGGAAACGAGTGATTTAATGAAAAAATGTAGCCAGTAACGCTCTTTGTATTTAAAATACTGCTTCTGACAATTGTATACTATAAGATAATAATGTCCTTTATGTAGATACGCTGAAATATATAATTTTTCCATTTCAGTTTTACATAGTGCAGAGGCTGATGTTCGATAGTATTGACAAACTTGTGGCATATTATTCCACTCAAGATGGAATGATAGTCAAACCTCTGTTTCCGGTATTAAAGGACTAAAGTACTACTTTAATGGTGTGATTTTATTGCTTTCTGTCGATTTTTGCCAGCAAGCTTATATTTTAATTGAATTTCGTCTATTAAATGTATCCTTTGTTATCAGTTCAAACGCAAATATTTATATTATAGATGTAATGTATTATGTAGCGAATGTGATTCAAGGTTTAAACTAAATGTTACTGCTTTTACATAGTTGACCTTTCCCTTGTGAAGACCTTAGGATAAGGCTTCCCCTGCTTAAATGGTGACCTGCAGTCCACAACGGATTTGTTGTTGTAATTCCCAGCTTTATGCAGGTAGGAGACCCAAATAGACAGTTCCACAAGGGGGGGGGGGGTAACTAAGGACATTTGAAAACCCACCCTATTCATATATTTTCGGACATTGTAAAACAGGATCTAATCATATATTGAATGATTAAATCAGACCTATTCATATATTTTATTACTGCACATCCCCATTGACAAAATAGTACATTCACTACCAAAATGATAAACTGATGTTAATGGAACACTTTGTTTGTAAAATCACTGTGGTTTACATAGGCTTAACATGCTTAAGATGAGAATTGAGGCATGGATATATTTAGATAATTTACAACTACCCAATATATATTTTTACCCCCCCCCCCCCCCCCCGTGGACAGTTCGTTAGTTATAATCTATAGATAGCGAGCCTAGCCATAATTTCTTTCCCTAATTTCACTTTCAATTTATAAATATTTGACTGTCTTGATCATTTAAGTAACTGCGACTTCTAACATTAAAATTTAATTTGTAACGTGATCACTTGGTTGTGTTATATCAACACCGAATGTCTTTTATCATTTTTATTGGCATAAATTAAATGTAGCAAATGTTAAAACTTAACACCATGCAAAACATTTACAGTAACATTTTCACCTGCACTTGTACTCAACCGAATTCATTTACAACATGATAAATAT
Organism: Limnoperna fortunei; assembly: GCA_944474755.1. NCBI lineage: Eukaryota > Metazoa > Mollusca > Bivalvia > Mytilida > Modiolidae > Limnoperna > Limnoperna fortunei. Next base: position 21,328,730 of record OX104114.1, on the reverse strand, counting down.
TATTATATAATATTTTATAGATTTCCAGTAATAATCCTCAAAAGTGAGACTTGTTTTTGTTCGACGTCAGAACTGAAACTCAAAACCACATTTTTGCCACACCTTTGATCAACAGCAGGACTTACTACATACTCTCCCTTTTGTCTTTATTAGCCATTGAGAAAAATTATTTTTAAGTGGTAGGATAAAACTTAAAACTGATTGTACTTAATTATATACTAGTAGATTTGTATATGGATGAACAATTGCATACGCTGTTTATCAGGTGATTTGATTCGTAGTCAAGCAGGCGCAAATGTCTAGTTGCTTCATGGTTTAGGTCTGCTCAAAAGAGCATTGATGTGTAGTCAAGCTTGTTCCAATATTCTGACATCTTGACCTTTGGTAATGAATGTTTCTGCTCAAATATGCAGCTTAATTTGTGAAAAGCAGGTGACGCTGTTTTAGTTTGCTCTAATATGCTACACAAGAGATCTAATAACTGGGCTACCACGGATAACGAATTAAAGTATTCTAGCAAGTTCCATATATTTGATTTTCTTTTATCTACATAATCACAGCTGGTAAAGATGATCGGTGTATTTACTCGTTAATTTTAATTATGACTTTCCATTTAGAAAAACTTCAACAATCTCATGACGTTCATACATATCTTTGAAGCATCCTGCTGTGGTTTCGACAGTTTACGCCCTAATACTGCCGCATGTTTAGAGTACTTAGCCTCCACCAGGTTACGAGATTCTCCGGTGGTTCCGAGTCGGAAACTTGTAATACATTGAACACATTATTGATTGATTAAATTGTTTTTAAACATCTAGCAAGCAGTAATTTAGTTTTATGCAGGAAAAGACAAGTTTTACAAATGATAAAATTAGTTCAAGAAATAGAATTTGACCAAACGACAGAAAATTTTGATTGCTAGTGAAAGAGCGTCGAGTATCGGAAAGAATGGAAATTTACATTTTGTAGCGGATTTATGCTTCTTCTAATTCCAAAAGGTTCCACGATCGTGCAAGTAGGTTGCACTTTTCAAACACGTTAGCCAATTTGGTCCGCGGTTAGGTTTTCTGTATTATAACCTGATACACCCTCCCATCGACAGTTCGTCCTCTATCCGCCACCTGAGGACGGGACGAGCAGTTCTGTGGTCCGAGGTCTTAGAACACATCCCAGTTTTCAGGATGACTAACCATAACTAGCTTTCAAAACAAAATACGGTTATGGCTTATCGTTAAAAATCGTTAGCTAAAAATAACAAGAAGAAACCTAGTTTGTTCCGAAACAAATAACAAGGAAACCAACCGAACAACAAGAATCATCTTCACTGACACGGGCGATCGCTCCATGTCAAGACCGTTTATTGTTCTGAATAGTACACTTGATTTATTTGTAACTAGTCTGATATGCAACCTGTACAGGAGTTTACGTCATTGATGGTAGTTGAATTCTAAAGTCGTAGTAGTATTAACAGAAACGACATCGTTTCTTAGACGACGGTATTCTTGTTCACAGCTAAGCGGTTAATACGGTTTCATTGCTTTGGTAAGTCTTGAAATTTTGAATTGTTTCGGCTTTTTTGGACTACTTAGTATACAAACATATTTTTAGGGGTTGGACCGTATGTGATGGCTACTGCAAGTTGTTAATTTTAAAAGTCCTGGACCAGTTGAAACGTATCCTAAGTCTGTATAGCAAGAAGATCATCAACGTTTGGTCGTCTGTGATTTTCTTAGGGACACGTGTTTCGGATTCGGCGACTACAGCTTCTCCACGTGTTACTTTAATATGTCGGTTTCATTTTGTTTTACGTATGAGCGGCAAACTCTCTTCAAGTTCCGCTTTATGTCTTTATTTAGGACCACCATTGTTTTTGACTTATATATGAAATTTGATGATTTGGACTTTTCTTAGAAAATTCTTTCAAAATTTTACAATATGTTTCATTGGATATAAGAACGATGGCTCAACCGGAAATCTACTTTCACTATCTATTTTAGTTCAAAAATAATGCATGTCCTTAATTGCCTAAACATTTTATGTTTAATTAAAACCAATAAAACTTTATTCTCAAGTTTTCTAGAATATTCAGTTTTCCAAAACTATCAAATTTATTCTGGTATCATGTGCGGTTCAAATCCCATATTAGGCAACAGTTAACTGATCTGTTGAATAGTCCTAATTTTAGGTACAATATTTGGACTGGTCCCGGGTATTTGTCGGTCCTACACCTTAAAATTGTAACATGTTTCTTACAAAATACAAGAATAGCTCTTGCAGCTACAACCTTAGCCTTCTTTCGCCTTCCAATGCTTGATGCAATGGTAACATAAGAATCACCTAATCTTGGGAAGATGTAAAACAAAAACTGAAATCAACAATTTAAGGATATCAAGTCACATGCATAATGAAATATATGATATTAAAATATCTCAGACTCACGGCCATTTTTATGTCAGGCTAAGACAAGTTGGGGAAATAACGATGTTCGGACCGCTCGTTCGTTAGTCCGTCCGCCCAACATGGTGTGAAATAGAATGTTAAGGGACAAAAATAAAATTGACTTATTAACTTTTGATCTTATATAATATATAATTATAATATGTAATAAACAATCACTTCATATACTTGAAAAAAAAACAAACAAACACAAACAACAAACAACAAACAAACTACAAACAAAACAAAAAACTTAACCTCGATTTATCATCCTGTAATCGTGACCACGCTGAATGTCAACAAGCATCATCAGTGAAAATCTTATGTCTATTTCTGTCTGTTATCGTTACTGACATATGGTTTTATTTTTGGTACTTAGGATTGCATACACAATACTGTCAAATTTAGGATGTGCCTATTTGAAGGTCAAGGTCAACTATGACGAACAGTCATAATCCCAAGCCTCTATTACTTCTGCCTCTTGAGTTACAAAGTTATCCTTTCAACTTGGAAGGAAAAGAATTGAAGATACCGAGGAGCATTCCCGAAACTGTAAGTCAGGAACAAACAAAACCACAATTAAATAAAACAGGGGAAAGCAACAAAACAAACAGACACACAACACAAAAACCTAAATTTGAATAACACGAACAAGGCTAAATCCAGGGTAGTTCAGGTATTGATTTCTTTTATGATTCACCAAGATCCTTTGCCCGATATGCAGCAAAGTGTCTTCAAATAAAAAGGGTTCTTTGTGACATGGTGAACTGTGAAAGCCGTATATTCAACCAGTCTACGCTACAAAATGTCTTTACGACATGTTGCAAACAAAATTTAAATTGAGAACCTTACGGGTAAATCTATTTCTGTAAAAGAGCAACTGTGTTACACATCGTATGGCGTCGATCATAAAAGTTATTTGGGGTAAATTAAATTCCATACAAAAATTGATTTGCAATGGTAAAAAAGCAGCTGTACGATATTTAGTGTGCCATAGTTGACGATGCCAAATTACAATGTCAGTACAGCATTGTGAAATTGTACATACCTAAATATTCTTTCTGAATATTTAAGAAAAAAAAACGAAAACATATATTGCCATTCTCTGTGTATAAAATACCTTATACAAAAGAGAAGAAATAATATAAATATATATCATCAATAACATTTTCAATAGTGTAAAAATTGTTTGTTATTTATTAAAGTTCTTCTGAAAGAATTCAATTACACGTTTATGTCTATTTCCCATCGCTAAATCTAAAGGTGTTTTACCATTTTTGTTTTGCGATGTTCGCTCGGCCCTACAATCAATTAGCACTTTAACTATATCGATGCGCCCAACATTACAGGCAACGTGTAAAGGAGTTATGCCGTATATGTCAGCTTGAGATAAAGAGGCTTTATAATTCAACAGGAGACGAACTATATCAGTATGGCCTTCCTCACTAGCAATATGGAGTGGTGTCGTTTCATGTGAATTACGATGGTTGGCATCAGCATTGTTCTTCAATAACAAACTTGCTACCTTGTAATGATCTTCTTTGCAGGCTACATACAAACGTGAATCTCCCCATCGATTGGAATGTAATATACCCGGTATGTAGCTTCTTTCTTTAGGAGTTGTTTTATTATCTCGATAATGCCTAACTTACACGAAACGTGGAGTGGGGAAATACTGTCTTCGTCGCCTTGAATCCTGGTATATTGGTCATTTAGTAGTTTTACAATTTCCAGGCGCTCTTTTGTGTAACTTACATATAAAGGTGATTGATCACGTTTGTTGCAGCAATTAGTGTCTGCTGCGTAACTAAGCAAACGTTGAACGACCTTTGTATGACCCTTTTTGCATGCAATGTATAGAGGAGCCTGATTATGCTCATCACAAAGAGTCAGTTAATCTTTATTTTTGTTGTTTAACACATCCACGACCTCTTCATACTTGCACGCCACATATAAAGGTGACCGTTTATGCCATTTGCATTGTGTTAATACTGCTTTATGGGCTACCAGCAATATAACGATTTCCTTGAAACCCTGCCTGGCAGCGGCAAACAACACAGTTTCATCTTCGCTGTTACACTGGTTTACGTTCGAATATGCATCTAGTAGCAACTTTACTGATAATGTCATCTCTTTAATGCAAGCTATAAAAAGTGGTGAACATTGATTATTGTCGCACTTTGATTTATCTGCACCCTGTTTTATCAAAGTGTCGACAACTTTTGTGTGACCGTTTTGTGAGGCTACGAATAGTGGCGTTCTTCCAAAATTGTCTTCAAGTGAAATTTTTGCTTTGGCAGCTACCAAGACTCTCACTATGGTATCATGTCCTGCAACTAAAGCTGCGTGAAGCGGAGAGCTTCCGTCATCATCGCAAACATTCACGCTGTCACCTTTGACTAGAAGAATATTGACTGTTTCCATGCACCCTCCCTTGCACGCAGCGTAAAAGGCTGAACGGCCTTTGTGATCACGTATGGACATATCTGCATTTCTCTTGATTAGGAGGTCAACTATGGATGTGTGATTCATGACCGCTGCAACAAATAAAGCTGTCCTTCCAAATCTGTAAGTGCCATTTATATCATATTTCATATCCAACAACAATTCAACAATGTCTACATAATTTTCAATAACAGATTCAAGCAGAGGCATTCCTAGGTTCAAAGTAGAGAATCTGCTTTAAGTTTCTGTGAAAAGAACTATCGTTTTGATATTCTGCTATATTCGGAATTCTAATGTCTTTCACTTTGACTATTCGATTTCTGTTCTATTGCATTACACAACTGACAAATTTTTGATGACCGCTCTTTACAGTACTCGATAAAATAAGTTGTATATTGCAGCTGCTGAGTATGAACAGTGCTATAAGTATTTCCTTTTCTAAATCTTGAACTACTCTATCAAAGTACCGTTTTTCATTTTCCATGCTTACTAAAATGAAAAATTCCCTTTTAGTACCTTCAGCCACTGACGCCATTTTATAATGATCCCCAATAAATACACTTCCCGTATGATTCAAAAATGTATCAAAAAAGTATCCGCCACATACAACGGCTGCAGCACTATATATCTGTGCATGTACAAATTTGTAAGTGCGACACGTTTGTACCAGATATTTTTTTTCAGCTTGTTCGAACATATCTTTTAACTTATTTATGGATGATTCTTTGCTAATGTCCAAATTAAAATTGCGGCAAATTTCTTCCATTGGAAGATGTGCATGTAGGGCATATGTTCTTTGATGAATGAAGCCTCATTACAACTGTTTTCAAAAAGTGCACAAAGAGTAACTACACAGAATTCTATATTATGCTGTTCCTTCAAATAATTAAGATCTTGTATGATTTCATTAATCGTTTCTGAAAAAAAAACTTTGAATTTGTTTAACAGATTTACCAGCAGACAGCATACATAGTAACGGAAAGCTAAACTTGCTGTTTGTATGGTCAGAGATGTCATGAAGATGTTCATCTAATAGGTATTTCTTCAAGAGTAAACTTCTTTCAGATTCTGAAAGTGGAGTTTCTGACAATTTGCACACATATTGCTTGTAGAATTGAAGACAATTAAACAACAGATCTCGGAACACTTCTTCATCACATGCTATCAGTATTTTCGCCGATCCGTGTTTACCTTTCCAGAAAGCGTAGCCTTTGTCTATAATTTGAGCGAACAATTTGACATATTCTGGTAATACCCATAAATCAATCGATACTTCATTAACCTAATTTTTTCCACAAAATTCGTCTACAAGAAAATCCTGTTTTCGTTTTCGGATTACAAAATTGCTTGATTATGAACGGAACTTTTACAATTGGTACGATATCATATCATTCTTCCTTCCATAGATATAATGCAATATGTTTAATAATTGATGATTTACCGCTACGGGGACCTCCGACAAGTAAAAGAATGTTTCCTGTTTTCATCTTCTATAACATTTTACTTGCAACATCGGTAACAACAAAAGTTTTATCTTCTTCCAGCCATTTTCTTATGTATCGATTATTTAGTTATACAACAATATGTTCAATTCTTTAAGTTGAAAGGTAATAAGGCTAAATATAAGACTTTAAGTTGAAAGGTTATAAGGCTAAATATAAGACTTTAAGTTGAAAGGTTATAAGGCTTAATATAAGACTTTAAGTTGAAAGGTTATAAGGCTAAATATAAGACTTTAAGTTGAAAGGTTATAAGGCTAAATATAAGACTTTAAGTTGAAAGGTTAAAAGGCTAAATATAAGACTTTAAGTTGAAAGGTTATAAGGCTAAATATAAGACTTTAAGTTGAAAGGTTATAAGGCTAAATATAAGACTTTAAGTTGAAAGGTTATAAGGCTTAATATAAGACTTTAAGTTGAAAGGTTATAAGGCTAAATATAAGACTTTAAGTTGAAAGGTTATAAGGCTAAATATAAGACTTTAAGTTGAAAGGTTATAAGGCTAAATATAAGACTTTAAGTTGAAAGGTTATAAGGCTAAATATAAGACTTTAAGTTGAAAGGTTATAAGGCTTAATATAAGACTTTAAGTTGAAAGGTTATAAGGCTAAATATAAGACTTTAAGTTGAAAAGTTATAAGGCTAAATATAAGACTTTAAGTTGAAAGGTTATAAGGCTAAATATAAGACTTTAAGTTGAAAGGTTATAAGGCTAAATATAAGACTTTAAGTTGAAAGGTTATAAGGCTAAATATAAGACTTTAAGTTAGCTAAAACAGCGACAAATAAAAAAAACACCACACACACAAACAAATACCCCACCCAGACAACGCATTTGTTCTATTCTAGACGACAATTTTTTTCTAAAAAATTAGTTTTTTGCGGTTCTAAGTGTGGAGTCGTATCTATACAATTTCATTTTGCATTCAAACATTTTCTGACGATATCTGTGTTCTGTTCACTATTAGTCCAAACCGTTTTTATCTGTAGATATCAGTTTAATACATTTTAGTATCACAATCATAGATGTAGACCCATCTATTAAGAAACCTTTAAATAAAAGACAAAATTGTACGAACCAAAACCGTAACATTTATTCTAATAATTGTTGACAATGTCAAAAAGTTCTGTATTAAATACCGTTAATGGCACTTGTAAAACTTGTTTTATAAACGCACTTTATACTGTTGATTTTGTTTGCAAGACCTTAAACAATTTTAAATACCTCTATTATACAGAGGGATGTTTTCATTATATCCTTTTTGTGTATCCTGTATTGCAGAAGCGACAATATCTGAAATACGAATAAAGATTATGAGATTATCAATGAAGTTATGCTGTAATTCAAAGTGAAAAAAGAGATTATAAATGTTACCCTATGATACCAGTAGGTATATTTTGTTATTGATTATTTATAACTAAGAATATATCTTTGTGAAATCCATGGAAAAGTTTGAAAAAAAATACAGAATCAATCTGCTATTAAACAGTTTTCAAAGGGACTATTTTGTTGAAGTAATCTGTGAAAAACGGTGTGCTACGTTATTTAGCGTCAACGTCATTCAACCGGAATGTGGCGTAATAAATGGAGGTTTTTGCACGGATTCTCTATAAGGTTAGTCAATTGTTTATGTAATATTTTTGTGAATGAGATTTTTTTATCTAACTCTTAATTAAAATATGAGGTGTCAAATTTTGTGTTTTTTTATATTTTGCTCTTTGACGACCAGTATTATTTCAAATTTATGTCGCCAACGTTTCTGACCAATTTTCCAATTGGGTCAATGCGTGTCAGTTTCACTTTTTATTATTTTCTATATTTTGTATTTTATATCGTTATCCTTTCTGGTGACTGTTTGGTGTTATTTTTAATTTTCAGTACTTTTCAGTTGCCAGGTGAGATACGATTTTCACAGCATTTTTTTTAACAATTCCAATGTAATATTACAATGCACACGGGGGGGGGGGGGGGTAAATTGGTAATTTTTAGGGTGAGGATATGCCATTTTATATTTGAATTCAATACCCATATTTATATAAAATTTAAATTTTCATGACCCATATTTATATAAAATGAACAATTTTCATAACCCATATTTATATTCAGTAAACTTTAAAGTATACATATTACATACACATATATTATTATTTATATACACAAAGTGATAATATAGTGAAGAAGAAAACACAATGTCATTATTAAAATTACACTTTATTATATTATAAACATTACCCATATATATATGAGACAAGATTTTTTAAAATTAAGATTTAAAAGTATACCCATTTTTATATAAGATTGTTTTAAAAACTATACCCATTTTTATATAAATTTTCAAAAAAAAACCTACCCATATTTTTGGCACATATACGTATACCTTTATATAGGAAGTTACCCGCCCCCCCCCCCCACCCCCCGTGACAATGCATATGTATGGAAAGCGGGAGTCGTTTTCATACTTCTGACTTCAGAGTTTAGACTTCAGACTTCATGGATCAGAGTTCAGAGTTCTGACTTCTATTCATTAGAACAGACTAAGGCAGTAATTATTTTTAGTTTTTGGAATCCTCCTGCCAACATATACTACTACTACTACTACTACTAATAATAATAATAATAATAATAATAACAAAATTTGATAATTTTGAATTTATATTTTTTCCAAACAAGCATACTATTACAGACAAATAATTTTAATTCATGACAGCAGAAGACAAACTTGATGATTAGAAATTAATTTATGTGATATCAATTTTTTTTAAGTCCAACCGTTTCAAGAGTGGAAACAGAAACATTTTACAGTTGTGGACTTGCTGTTGATGAAGTGGGTTTTTAATACACTGTAGTTTCTTCCTTTCTACTATTTATAATTGTCAGAAAATTTATGGAATTACATCTATTAGTTAACTGTTTTCCCAAAAAGCATGTTAATCAAAAAGTATCAAGTATAGTGCATTGTGTCTTTTTTCTTTTCATTCCATTAATCCATTAACAGGCAGAAGAGAGTGAATGCTATGGACTTAGATGCTGCTAGATCCGTTATGCTCTTGGCCTGCAGACGTCAACCAAGTTTTGTTTTCAACTTGCTGAAGGAAGATGGTGGAAATACTGGTGGTTATCCCAATCCACAGCCAGATGCACGAATGGTTCCCAACTGGTGTCAGTTTATTCTGTGGATTCATTGCTACCTTGGTGCCGGAAATCGACGAGTCATTCCAAGCTGTTGTATGTGGCGTATCGGGGACAAAAATCCTGATCCACAGCAATTATGTTGGTTTCATAGCAGAGTGACTAGGCTAATTAAAATGTTTTCAAACCTTGTTAATGAATTGCTTATTCCCATTACAACTGGAGTGTCCACCTTTGAGTGTTAATAGTAAATTGAAAAACTGATTCTCTGCAAGACTATTGTACACCGCAAGATTTTTAGAAGCAAAATATATATCAAGATTACAGTTTTATTTTTGAAAATATGCCCCATAGCTCTTATGCATTCTGTTGTAAAATTCTAGAAATGGTACATGTACTATATTGCCCTAGGGAGAACACTGAATATTATCTACTTTTTCTAATTTTTTTAAGATCATACCATGTGTACCAAGCAAAAGATTTTATTTTATAGCATATATAAATATAAATAATATATACAAGTAAACATATATTTTCCATTGTCATTATTTTACCAATCATGCCAACTGTCAGGGTCCTCTCTGTTTTTTTAGACTTCCGTACATCAACAACGTTAGATGTACATGTACTATGAGCTGGTATTGGTGCCAATACATAAGACATTCGTTGTGTGTCAGTTGGTTCTAAAATAAGACCCGAGTTCATACAAACACGGTCTTCTTATCTGGTCTTTACAATCAGATCAATGAAATTAAAAACATGATTGTAGGTCTTGTCCTGCTTAACAGAGTAGGCTGACCATCTTCCTCCTTTCTTGCTATAGTATCTTTATTATCTGGAAAGACATGAAGATAAAATCATATTACTAGTTTAGATTGTTTTAGTCATAATATTGATATGGTAACTTTACTAACAGCTTCATTCTGAATAGTACCAAGACGTCATACATGAGCACCAAAATAAATGTACAACAAAGACTTACTGGGAGTCCATGTATGCAGAGTGCACTTATAGAGCTAACAATTAATTGGGTCATTTAGAGAAATTTATGTCACATAAAAAATTGGAAGTATAAAAAGCTGACAATGATTAAAAAATTTTGACTTAAGTCCATAAATCTGGTAAATGATCCAATAATGCATTATTGACAAGACGTAAAGGTATATACGATGTTAAGACATTAAATACCTTGGGCTTCCATCTTTGTTGGTACGATCATTTCTGTTGCAGTTTACATTGGTGTCCAAGGCTGCACGCAGGTTTCTTGGTCTGTATGTTGGTGGCTTGTATGCACTGCGCTTCGGTATACTTTAGAATAAAGTTTTGAAAATTTTCCTAAATAATCTAAAACATTATTCAGTCCTGTCATCATTGTTATAGTAAATAAATCAAGCTTACAAACACATTAGATGTTTCACATGCTGATTGAAAATTTTTTTGTTAAAATGCAAGCTATATTAAAATAATGAAAATCAGTATAATGTTCAAGTCTGCTTTAGTATATTGAAAGCTTTGTAAAAATATACTGCAGAGAAAATCAAATGCATAATAACAGATTCAAACATGATATAAATTGTAATGGTATATTACAATCTCATATACTTATAACATTATATCGGACAATGCTACTGAGAAGCAGTGAATTCCCTCTCCATTCATGTTTTTAATTTTCGAAAGGGGGGGTTAATGGGGGCAATTGTGTATATGCGTTCATGATTGAGTATCATAATAGAAAATACAAATTACCTAAAATTAGGTTGGCGGGTAACCCATTTTGAATTTCACGAAGGAAGTGAGAAATCACCATTTACATGTTCCTAAAGTTTCATATTGATTGGAATTTGCATCTCGGAGAAACTGTGCGGACAAGATTGAGCAGAAAGGAAAAAAAAGAAAATGAAAACAGAAAATGAAGAAGAATTATAATAAGAAACCGGACAAAAACAATATGTCTCCCAAAACTTCGCTTGGGAGACATAATTACAATACATGTTAACAAACATGTATCTGCAATACCTACATCACCACATAATAATGCCACAGTTTTCAGACATTGTCGGCTCTATAATTGATTTTGTTCAATAAATGAAGTTAATAATGTCAACTTACTAGCTTATTGAAACAGTGAAATAGTGTGAATGTATTTACAATTAAATGTATATGTGTACAACATAGTACATTAGTGCTGCTGTAATCAACAATTCGTCTTTTTCTATATATAATCCCTCTCGTTAAAGGAGGGGCTAATAGTAATGACGATCAAGAGTGTTCATAAAAATTTAGAGCACTTTTAGTGGAAAGCGGCAACATTTGAAACGAAATGGGACGGCTTAAGAAAGACAATACAAAACGAAGCATGTGCTGTGTTATATCAAATTTTACAACCTACTAAACCGGCTAGGATTTAATCACTTGAATTCATATACTTGTATGGTAAAACGTTTGCCTGCTTCATTACGTATAATAGTATTCGTATAAACCGCGAGACTTTTCCCGCGTCAACCGCAAATGCCAAAGCCTGAAAGGTTTTGAACAGACAAATATTCCACTGCACCTAGTTTACACTTACGTTTAAATTAGGTCAAAACCCTCACCAAAACACAGTGACTTGTAGTATTGTTCAACGAGAATATCTACATGTAATACAGGCGTCAAGACAACCAAAAGCAGGTTCAAACGATACAGACTGAATTGTAGATATACGTCTACTTATACGTAGAAAACAACTATAGGTTATTCTCGGTCTCAATTTGTACGGATGTGATTCATTTGTGATACAACATAATTTGCTTTCTAATTCTCCTTAAGTATACCTCGTCTAAACCAATCAAGCAGTTTGTTTACAAGTGGAGTGATCGGATACAATATAAGGTAAGACGTCCTTGTCATTTATATACATATTTGGTTAAAGTTGTTCTAAAATCATATATCAACACATTTATATTTCAGTTCAGTACTTATTTCCTATGAAATTCAAACTTTAGATGTTTTATCACTTAATAAATTGGCGTATGTGGAAAAGGAGGGAGGGTATTGTAGTTGGGATTTCAAGTCAGTAAATAAACTGGGGCCATACTGAAAGGGTTCCCAGTGCTCGACCCACAGAGAAGCCCATCGCGTCGCAGGTGGTGAATAGATGAGACGCTCTTTTTGGGGGTTGTCAGGACAAAATGCGGAAAGCATGACGGCGAGCCGCAGTGGGTTACTTGTTTGGAGTATGCTACACTCCTGCACGATAAAGACCCCTTTTGTAGATTTAGAAAAAAAGAAGGCTTATTGTAGAAGACATTATATTCTCAAAAGCCACATGAGGTTTTCATTTGTTCCATAATATTGTGCCCACGAAATAATGATTGGTCCCACGAAGTAATTAATGATCCCCTTGAAATAATGACTGATCTCCATGAAATAATGACTGATCCAATGAGATTAAGGATTGATCCCATAGAGATAACGATTGATCTCATAGAGATAATGATTGATCCCATGAGATAACTATTGAACTCATGAGATAATGATTGATCCCATGAGATAATAATTGATCCCATGAGATAATGATTGGCCCAATATAGAAATAATGGTTCCAAATGTGACATTGATTGAGCCCATTATATAATGATTCATCCCATGAGAAATTGATTGGTTGTTATAATATCTGTTATTTTTATGGATATATAATTTTTGTCTGTTTTATACAGACGTCTGTCATGTCTATGTATATTTGTATGGTATTTGTTGACCAATATGGGACAATCTAATTTTTTTTAAATTTGCATGCCGATTGTGTACGTACATAATACATGTATTCATAAAATGCAAGTAGGAATTCATAAATCTCTCCTGATTAAAGTAATTAAAATACTCCTACTGGTAAGCCGTGTAGTATGTCACTTTATTCTTCACATTACAGTAAAACCCGTATAAACCGGCTACCTATGGACCAGTTTGTTCGAATTTGAAAAATAACCGGAAGTGAAAATGAAAAAGGGGGGTGTAAAAGACTACGGCACCTGTGATTCACACTCGTTTCATATGCACGGAATATATGAAAGAAATGTAACAAAATGTATTATATTTTAAAAAAAAGTTATAATACACACTGGTATTTTATTGATATATACGAGAGTTATATTTGGTCAATAGTTTACAGGAAAAACATGTCAAGGTTTTCTCCATTTTTCTTCGCACGATAGTGTCATCTCTTAGTGACTGCATAAGCAAAAGAAACTCCCGGTAACGATACTCTTTTTTTTGCAAAGTTTATCATGTGTGCTATGTGTTGTAGCATATCCTTACGAGATCGTTTTGGGGACGGAGTGTAACAACTCAAATCATCGTCAAAATTTCGCTTTTTGGTGTGCTCTCCATTTTTACTTTTGAAATTATTGGTTTTGAAAACGATTCACATGTATCTAATACATTGGTTCATTAATAGGATTCACTTTTGAAATAAATGCAAATTATGAAAATTAAATTAATGGTTTTGAAAACAATTCATTTTTATTCTACGCTTTGGTTCATTAATTAAATACGCCCTCAAGGAGACCTCACAAGTCATTGTTTGGACAGCTATCACTTGATAAAATAAATACATCTGGTCATGTAAATTATTCGGTTTAAACAGGTAAATTTTAATTGTGAAATGTGTATTGAAACTAGACATAAGGGTAGTAATTTGGAATACAAGAGGTCCGGTTTATACAGGTTAAATTAACGAAGGACTTTAAAGGAAAAAAAATGTTACCTAAATTTTTGCCCGGAATCGACATGGACCCGGTTTATTCAGGGGCCGGTTTTCACAGGTTTAACTGTATAGTTATTTTGTTTGAATGGTGTTTTACGCAACTTTCAGCAGTTTTTCAGCTATATCATGGCGTCCAATTTTTATTTGGTGGAGGGGGGGGGGGCGGATCAGGCAGCCGGAGTACCCGGAGAAATCCTGCAACGTTCGGTAATAAAACTGGCAATCCTTTTCAATTAAGACTGGAGTTCAACCTGCCCGCAGTGGGATTTGAATCCGCTATCTCAGTGTTGACAGATAAGTTATCAGTAGTAGACTAACTACTTTAACCGCTCGGCCACCAAGGCCTCTGTTATGTAAGTAATACTGTGTCCTTGCTAAAGACACACATTTCTATGTCGAATAATTTTCCTTATACAGGCAAAATTGTATAACGTAAGCTAAATGTGACTTTAAAGAAATAATCGCTTCATTTATGTAAAATATTTGAAACAAAAATCAGCCAAAACCCACAATTTCCATGGTCATATTTGGACAAGATAAACAACACTTTACACATCCCTGTATTTCACTTTACATAATATTTTATCGCTGACCATGGAACAAAGGAAACTTATTACATTTGTAGCTCATAGTAAACGTGTGTAAAAGATGTCACGTGGAGCCTACAGAATCTACAGCTAACAAGTGCATTATGGCCGAGAGGACTGAATAAAGAACAAATGCTTTCAGGCGACGTTCCACTGTGGCTCCACGAAGGACTATCTCGCCAACAGACGGACCTTCTTCTAATGAATAAAAATGATGGAAGCTTTCTGGTGAGAGAAATCGACAATCAACTGGTTCTGTCTGTAAAAACTGGTCAAAATGTATCAAATTATCGAATTCGTAAATCAGAGAAGGACAAGGTTTGTTTTTAACATTTACGGTACCTTCCTCCTCATCATCATTACATTGATTTAAATATAATTTTAATTTTAGAGGCTAAAAACTAACTATCACATGACATTACCTAAAATAAAATGTTATATCCACAAGGTTTCCGACAGATAATCCCTTTTCGGATTATATTCAGCGAAAATCAATGTGTTTTTTTTTAAATTTTATTATCGTCTGCGATGAGTTTAAAAAAACCCAACACCTTGTAAACACTATGCAAATGTTGAGTTTTAAGAACCCCTTTATTTCTTCATTTCAGGTCTATATTAATCCAGAATCTACGTTTGATAGTATTGAGGAACTAGTGAAATACTATTCTACTCACGACGAACTGAGAGTTAGACTTCAGCTTCCAGTATTAAGAACTAAACAGTCCGGTGACTCTGTTCAGGAAATTGACCAATCTGAAATACCCAGCGAGGAAATAGATATTAAGTATAGATTAGGTATGGTATTATATGTAAAAATACATAAATATAGTCGTTGTATGAAGTCCAATCATAGAATAATGGACCTATACCCGCCGATGATTTTATGCAAGAAAAAAACAAAGAGACCCGACCGAACAACAAGAGCCAATAGTCGAGGTTCAGTTATAAACCCGGATATAGACAAACATACATAACGCAATACAAAAACCAAAAACACAAAAACAGACAGGGAGCAAGTAACCTGTTGCTGTCGATGAACGGTAAGTTGCCAAGTGGAAAGTTGAAGTCATCACGTTGTCGTAGAGTCTAGTTTGTAGTTTTCCTGAGTCTTATTCTAGAAGTAGGTCTAAGTAAGAGGCTGCCCTTAGTGTATTAGTGGTGTCCTTAATTTCAAGATTGCTAAGGTAAATTGACTGCAATTAGTCAACAAATTTTGTAACATCGGATTCTTGCGATAGTCTTCAATGTCAGTTTAACGTTTTATATGATTGGACAAAATGCAACTTATTAAATGTAAACACCGATAAAACGAATCTTATGCACATCCGAAAAGCTTCAGCTTAACGATGTACCAAAGTGATCAAGCTCGGTCAACAGAGTATACATTTCGTCGACAAATATCGCTATCTCGGGCTCAATATCTCTGATCACATCGACTTCAATGTTTCAGTTTCGGAATTAGTGGCAGCGGCTAGCAGATCATTTCGTTCTTTGACTTGTACTCCGATACGTACACTAAAATTTATAATGGTACGGTCATTCCCTAGTAATGGATTACGTTCCTGGTGTGCTGGGAACTAAACACTTTGACTCTTTAGATAGGCTATAGAACAGGGTTCTAAGGACTTTTCTTGGTGTTGGCAAATACGCTCTGATTCTAGCTATCGTTGGTGACTCCGGGTGGCTTCCAGTATATATTCATAAACAGCGTAATGTAATACGTTTATGGTGACGACTGGTGAAAATGCAAAGCAATCGACTCTGCCACAAAGTATTCATATGGCACACCGAAACATCGTTACGATATAGGAACACTTGGCTCAAGAGTGTAAAATCGACTTGAGGAATTGTAACCTAGAACATCTGTGCTTCGTAAATGCTTGAAACGTTTAAACTAGCTTCGTTTTACAAACAGTCAAAGACAAACAGAGAAATAATTTTATACTCCAGTGGACCGATGAAGTAAATACTATGCCGAAGTTAAGGACTTAAAAACAATTTAAGGTCCAATTTGAAACAAAAACAATCACCTGACCAGAGCACAACGTTCAGTCTTAGCACGAATTCGATCTGGAACTTTTCTTTTAGATATAAAGAAAGTACGACATCGAAGTATTCCAGTTGAACGACGAATTTTCAGTGTGTGCCTCGGGCTCCGCGGAGGACGAATCTAACTTTCTCCTGTTCTGTGACAGATACTCGAACTCAAGACACAATCTGTTGAGCATTCTATTTACTAGTGGAACACCAATAAACATAAAGGAACTATCACCAGGCAAAGCAATAAAAATACTAACTTCTAACAGTAAATTAATGTCAAATTTTATTTTTGAATGTGCAAATACTCGGCGTGAAATTCTCTATAGCGTTTCATTTTCATAACCATGAAAAGGCTAAAGACGTTAAATGTAAATAATTTGCTGTACTATAATAATCAAACTTTCTCTCAACTTAAAGTGTATAAAAGTGCTTCATAAGCCTCTTTGGCTGGATGATATACTTACGTATATACTATACGACATTATTGTAAATATTCAGGTTGCACCTAATAAATCATTCATTCATTCATTCATTCATTCATTCATACATATACAGAGCATATGAAGAATAATAGCGGGTAATATTTGATAATAGGGAGAATGTTCAAACAATTAAAACACAACAACAGAAATACATTTAATACATATCACCAACCTTTAGAATTCGCTTTTCGTGCAAATATACATCGAAATTTTTTTTCGAATGTTAAAGAAAGTTGATTGATTTGTAGACACAGGTGGAGGACGCTATGGAGACGTTTATGAAGCTCTTTGGACAAGACACAATAAGCAAGTGGCTGTCAGACGCCTAAACGTACGTATGTTTGTGTGGTTTACCTTTAACTTAGTCATTCGTGTTTAATTGTCTTTTCTATAAAAATTTTTGAATACCTGAATTACTAAGTTTATTACAGAAAATATTAAGAAAAACGATCAGTTCCTTAACTTTCCTCGGCTTCACAAACAGGTTAATACATTTACCATTATTTGGAATATATTTATACTAGTTAGTCAATCACCACATTTTTTCCTAGTTAGTCCCTCTCTGTTGTAAGTATGTACCCTAGTTAGTCCCTCTCTGTGGTAAGTATGTACCCTAGTTAGTCACTCTCTGTGGTAAGTATGTACCCTAGTTAGTCTCTCTCTGTGGTAAGTATGTACCCTAGTTAGTCCCTCTCTGTGGTAAGTATGTACCCTAGTTAGTCCCTCTCTGTGGTAAGTATGTACCCTAGTTAGTCCCTCTCTGTTGTAAGTATGTACCATAGTTAGTCCCTCTATGTGGTAATTATTTACCCTAGTTAGTCCCTCTCTGTGGTAAGTATTTACCCTAGTTAGTCCCTCTCTGTGGTAAGTATGTACCCTAGTTAGTCACTCTCTGTGGTAAGTATGTACCCTAGTTAGTCACTCTCTGTGGTAAGTATGTACCCTAGTTAGTCCCTCTCTGTGGTAAGTGTGTTCACTAGTTAGTCCCACTCTGTGGTAAGTATGTACCCTAGTTAGTCCCTCTCTGTGGTAAGTATGTACCCTAGTTAGTCCCTCTCTGTGGTAAGTGTGTACCCTAGTTAGTCACTCTCTCTGGTAAGTATGTACCCTAGTTAGTCCCTCTCTGTGGTAAGTGTGTACACTAGTTATTCCTTCTCTGTGGTAAGTATGTACCCTAGTATGTCACTCTCTGTGGTAAGTATGTACCCTAGTTAGTCCCTCTCTGTGGTAAGTATGTACCCTAGTTAGTCCCTGTCTGTGGTAAGTATGTACCCTAGTTAGTCCCTCTCTGTGGTAAGTATGTACCCTAGTTAGTCCCTCTCTGTGGTAAGTATGTACCCTAGTTAGTCACTCTCTGTGGTAATCATTTACCCTAGTTAGTCCCTCTCTGTGGTAAGTACCCTAGTTAGTGACTCTTTGTGGTAAACGTTTACCCTAGTTAGTCCCTGTGGTAAGTTTTTACCCTAGTTAGTCCCTCTCTGTGGTAATCATTTACCCTAGTTAGTCCTTCCCAGTGGTATTTACCCTAGATCTTCCCTCCCTGTAGTAGTGTTTACCCTAGTTAGTCCCTATCTGTGGTAATCATTTACCCTAGTTAGTCCTTCCCAGTGGTATTTACCCTAGATCTTCCCTCCCTGTGGTAGTGTTTACCCTAGTTAGTCCCTCCATGTGGTAAGTATTAACCCTAGTAAGTCCCTCTCTGTGGGAATCGTTTACCCTACTTAGTCCCTTCCTGTGGTAGTGTTTACCCTAGTTAGTCCCTCTCTGTAGTAAGTATTTACCCTAGTTAGTCCCTTTCTGTGGTAGTGTTAACCCTAGTTAGCCCCTCTCTGTAGTAAGTATTTACCCTAAGTAGTCCCTCTCTGTAGTAAGTATTTACCCTAAGTAGTCCCTCTCTGTAGTAAGTATTTACCCTAAGTAGTCCCTCTCTGTAGTAAGTATTTACCCTAGGTAGTCCCTCTCTGTAGTAAGTATTTACCCTAGGTAGTCCCTCTCTGTAGTAAGTATTTACCTTAGTTTTCCCTTCCTGTGGTAGTGTTTATCCTAGGTAGTCCCTTCCTGTGGTAGTGTTTACCCTAGTTAGTCAGTCCCTGTGGTAATTATTTAACCTAGTTAGTCCCTTCCTGTGGTAGTATTTTCCCTAGTTAGTCCCTCCATGTTGTAATTATTTACCCTAGTTAGTCGGTCCCTGTGGTAAGTATTTAAACTAGTTAGTCCCTTCCTGTGGTAATTATTCACATTAGTTAGTCCCTCCGTGTATTTACCCTAGGTAGTGAATATCTGTGATAAATATTTACCCTATGTAGTGACTATCTGTGGTAAGTATTTACCATAGTTAGGCACCCCTGTTGTAAGTATTCACCATAGTCAGTCCCTCCCTGTGGTAAGTGTTCATCCTAGTTAGTCCCTTTTTGTAGTAAGTATTTACAATAGTTAGTCCCTCCCTGTGGTAAGAATTCCCCCTAGTAAGTCCCTCCCTGTGGTAAGTGTTTACTAGAGTTAGTCCCTTCCTGTGGTAAGTGTTTACAAGAGTTAGTCTGTGGTTATCACATGTCCATACTTAGTTCCCCTTAGGGGTTTTAAATATTAAATAGCAGCCTACCGCTATAGGGATGAATTCAACTATTCGCAAGCGGTTCATGTATCATTTTGTTTATCTTGGAAATAAAACCAACATTATTCTATATATCATACAATGTAAATATAAGTCTAGTATGTTTGAATTTAATAAAATAATAAAAAGCTATCTATATAAATTATAGTTGGTCGTAACCAATTCCGCGAGGCAAATCTTGGCCAAAATACTCCCAAGTAGAACATATGTTCTTCCTAAGCATTTATGCAATCATGGTGTTTGGAAGGCTTTCTTTAAAATTTGTTGTTGGACGCGAGGAACGCTAAAAATAGTTTCTTTCATATGGCCGTGTTCTCCCCTCTCCCTTTTGTCTACACTATGTATTTTTAAAAAAAAGTATATAATTTATTGCACGAGTATTGCACGGAATAGTTTAAATGTGGCGAAACAGACATACGTTATGAACATTTGTTTATACTTAATTCTCAAACATCCTGCTGAATGTCATACTGAGAAACATTGAATTTAAGACGATTTTTAGACCAGCTTATAGTTTACACAGCATTTTATCCAAGTAGTAACTGACTGTATATTGAGGTATGTAGTCACTGACTGTATATTGGAGTAAGTAGTCACTGACTGTACATTAGGGTGTATAGTCACTGGCTGTATATTAGGGTAAGTAGTCACTGACTGTATATTGAGGTATGTAGTCACTGACTGTATATTGGGGTAAGTAGTCACTGACTGTATATTAGGGTAAGTAGTCACTGACTGTATATTGGGGTAAGTAGTCACTGACTGTATATTGGGGTAAGTAGTCACTGACTGTATATTAGGGTGTATAGTCACTGGCTGTATATTAGGGTAAGTAGTCACTGACTGTATATTGAGGTATGTAGTCACTGACTGTATATTGGGGTAAGTAGTCACTGACTGTATATTAGGGTAAGTAGTCACTGACTGTATATTGGGGTAAGTAGTCACTGACTGTATATTAGGGTAAGTAGTCACTGACTGTATATTGGGGTAAGTAGTCACTGACTGTATATTGGGGTAAGTAGTCACTGACTGTATATTACTTTTTACCGCTAATGCAGTGCAGCTGCTTTAAAAGGTTGACAGGTGGATGCGTTTTACTATTGAAACTACAACACGTTAAAAATATGATGAACACGAATTATTTCATTTTAGAACTTTAACCACACTCTGGAAAGCTTAAAACGGTGGACCGAATTTTTTTTTAATGCACACATTAACGCTGAAAGAATATTTATTTCCCTTGCATTCGGGGGTTAATGGTGGTTGTCGCAATAATTTTATTCTGGAAAAGTAATGTGTTCAACAGCACACTGTAAAAACAAGTGTTAATCATTTAACACATTTTTTAACACCTTACCAATAACACTTAATTAACACGTTAGAGTGTATATAAAATAACATGTTAAAGTGTTTTTCTGTAAACATGTAGTGTTAAGCTCTTAACATTCTGTAACGTTAATATAATAACGCATATGTGAAAGACTAAACACATGTGTTCTTGAAATAACATGTTAATGTGTGTATAGAAAAACATGTTACACGTTAAAATGGCCAATAACACTTAATTAACACATTAACTGTGTTAATAAATGGAATGTGTTAATAACTTAACACTGTGTTATAACCTAGTGTTACACAAATAACATGTTAATCAATGTAGGAAACAAATAATGACAAAGGTGGAAGATTTGTGGGATAGGGTTAGGCCATCAAATAGCAGAACACTAAACTAGAAAAACTAAGGTTTAAACTATCAGAATTCATGAAACATGACTTAAAAGGTCGTTGCTTTCAAATGTGGACAAAAAACCAACAGTATCTTTGATCTTCTGCTCTTGATAGTTATTTTGTGATATTTCTTGTTTAAACAAAGACAAAAATATCTGATACCTTTAATTTTACCTATATTGATAGTCATATATCATAATAACAAACAGATCATATACTTCTATAGCACAAAACACTACATGTACATTGGAAATGTTAGATGTTTTAGTCCAGTTTGCAAGCAGCTTAATGTCCGAGTAAGAAAACACAACACCAATAAATGAATGTACACAGTCGTGATTCTTGTAATTGTTTTTCATTTCTTCTTGACTGTTTATCTGAGAACTTAATCCAGTTGTTGGCTTTATTTTGGTATAAGGATCACTGTCCAGAAAAAATAACACTTTAGGGGCCTCCTCCTCATCAGTCATGAACATTTTTTCCTCTAGTTTATCTACACTGTGAATATCCTGTAATTTACAATATAAAAGCTATAAATAAATATGTCAGACAGCAGTGTTAAAAAATGACTATTAAACAATTTTTATAAGACTGTACAACTATAACATACATTCATCCACCCTTCAGATTAAGCATGATTTTAACATGATTAAACATTCTTTAGTGGTGGTATTTCAGACAGAACTTTTATTTTTTTTTATTCAATTAAATTCATTTAGACTTCAACATACCTGTATATGCATGGTTGCATTTAACTCCTTTTCTTTTTGTGCCTCAGTATCTGCCAATGCATGGAATAATTCTATACTTTTATTGCTGTCTGATCCCTATAAGTAATACATGTATATGATTTCAATTAACAATTTTTTAAAGAAATTATTAGTCCTTATTCTATGACAAAAATATGACTGAACATGCTGAAGGAAGACATCAAAAGTATATTTTGACGGGAATAATAAAATTATTATTTTTAACTTTTTCAATTCATCATACCGAACCCATATTTTCAACTTTTATACTAATAAATTTAAATCATTCTTGTACACACTTACTATGCGATTACAAAAATCTTTTATAAATATACATTGTACAGTTATATTACATATTGAATTATGCAGAATTATTTGTAACAAAGACACTTCAATAACATCAAAGCCGATTTGTGTTCAAAGCACATGTAGTTACATTCCGTCTACATTTTGTCTAGACGAAGAAAGTTTGTATTTGCACATTGTGTACCCCCACCCCCCTAAAAAAAATCTTTATGGAAGTAAAATTTGGTCAAGAATTTATTTGAAATGAGAGGAGGCAAAAGATGTAACTAATCTACTGTGATTACTGTGATGACTGGAAATTTTAAAAAATAGTGTACAAGCACTGTTTGCACACTACATATACATATGCACGGGTCCTACCAAAGTTTTCGTTAAACTAGCCACAAACTGTACGTTAACAGTATACACAAAACTAACTTGACTAGTCACAGGGCATGTATGCACAAATCAATACGGCGTTGATGTTCGACAGGGCTGCTACTTAATTTACATTAAAAACAAAACAGACTGTTGGTAATTTTAAGGACTTAAAATGAAGACAAGTGTAACTCTCTGCCCGTCCATCTTGAAGACGTGCCACAAAATCATATGCATGCAGATGCCAATTAAATTCTGTGTTAATTTATTGAAACAAATTTGTAAATACAATAGTATATTACTTACGGAAAAGAAGTTCTGTGGTCAGAATTGGTAATTAAACAACAACTGTCGTGGAGAAAACTCTGTCTTTCGACTTCAAACAAAGGAATGGTGCTAACAATTAAAATCTGCGCGGTACATTTTAATGACAACATGACATCGACCACGTGATGATCTAGTAGGAACATCAATTAACACATCTTAATATTAACCCAGGCGTAGTGGATTTAACACACATGTTAATATGGTATTATATTGAAGCCAATACTAGTGTTTTAAACGGATAAATGAAACAAGATTTAATTATATATACGTCGAAATATTCAAAAATTATATTTGTACGGATAGACCATTTCTCTCTGGACATACGCAGAAGAAACAGAAAGACTTGAACCCAAATGTGACTGGCTTTTAAAGTATAATTATAAAGATAGAAAATAAGTGTTCTTAAATCCCAAACTACAATGTATTGCAATCAATTATTGGGGAGAAAACATTCTACGTTACAAGCATTGTCATTTTGTAGCCGCCGATCTACTCTTGTGATAGTAGTAATTTTAATTAACACTTTAACATGTCTAATATGTTTAAAAATAACACATGAAGTTTCAATATTAACATCCCAACGTTAATGTATAAACGCATGCATAAAACTTTTAACGCATTAACATGTTAAATTGTAACACTATTTTTTACAGTGCAATGTTTGAGGAAAACATCGACATTGTCATGAGAACATTTCTGAAAGTATCTCACTTTTAAAATATTTATTGGTTGACTATCGGCTCTATCCATGACCAGGAGCTACATTCTTACCATGTTTATTTTTATAAACAATTAATTTTCGTTATAGCCTTTTTATGCAAAACCTGTTAAAGAAGTGATTGAAGAGTCAAAGTTTCTTAAGGACCTTCAACATCCTAATGTTGTCCAGTTTTTTGGTAAGGTTTATTTACAGTTGGAAAAAATGCCACTAATTACTACGCCTAAAACAGTATTTTTAGTTATATCTTTAGTAGCCATATGTCAATTACATGTAAACAATAAACTACTAGTAAAAATATTTCGTGTTCCGTTTTTATCAACTAAAATCTCAATCAGTGAAATTTTGCAAGGTATAATTGTGTCATTTTTCTTATCTACAGGAATGTGTTGCCAGGTAGCTCCAATCCAGGTTGTTACTGAATTCATGGCTGGTGGTAACCTCCTTAATTATATATATCATAAAACCCTAGACATCACACCATCATCTACATTGTATATGGCAATACAGATTGCCTCTGGAATGTCATACTTAGCTAGCAAGTTTATAATTCATCAGTAAGTCAAAACGAAATGTTCATTATTACTTATTGCAAAAATTATTCTTGTTTTTTATTGTTTTATCATAAATTCAGTTTCCTTGTTAATAAACCATTATCATTTCTACAAAATATATATTAATATATGACCTTATTAACCAGAACAAGTGCTGAATGAAAATAGCAAAGAAACCGAATGAACAACAAGAGCCGAAAGACAAGGGACAATTACAAATCCGGATATAGACAAACATATACAACGCAAAACAAAAACCAAAAGTACAAAAACAAACGAAATCAATTAAAGCCACGTGGGTACTCATGTGCTCTGGAAGAGTAAACAGTACCTGAAAACTATAATAAACATCTCATACGATTGCGGAAGTCTATATGTCAACAAGACTGCTTAAATTTTAAATACCATTCACCGAGGAGTTTGCCATTATTTATATGATTATTCGTGGCATGGTCAGTAACAAAGCACTGCAGACTATATTCTTGTTCATTGAAAGAGGAAGATGTTTCTGAGGCCATTGGCCCGCACCATGAAACAATGGCAATCATCATTTTCCTAACTAGGAGCAACTAATAGGGTACCGACCGTTTTCCTTATCGTAGCGGCAGATCAATATCACGTGCCCATAAAAGGAGATTTATTTGGGTGCCGACAGTAATATAAAACATAGATTTTAGTGGACTTAAGTGAGTTGGTATAAAAACAAGAATAGCCTTCCTGTCAGCGCTCTTATTCCTATATTTATTGTCATTTTTTTATGAAAGTAAAAGTTTATCCCAATAATATGCAGAATAAGTTCTTAAAACAAACAATAAAGCAATTTTATGGGAGTAAAGCCTCTTAAAATTAAAATTATTTCGAAAATCGCATTTAATAAGTGGTTTGTAAAATTTTAGGAAATGATAAATGAGTTAATGAACAGCACAAGCAGAGTTACATTAAGTCCCACAGTCTTTCCCAAAATCAGAAAAAAATTAGCCGTTTTTACTTTTCAGCGTTTTCAAAGGGTAAGAAAAATACATTCCGTCGGGTTTTACAAAGACCTTACAAATAAAAGTTTAAATAAAAATGATGCAGCATATCCTAAACTTAATCAATATAGCACTAGACATTAATAAGAAAGCTGCTTTATGGAAAGAAAACTACACGCGGTAGACCTACTTGTAAACAGCTTTCTACAAGTTTGTGATAAACTTGTACGTCTCACATAATCACGTGACATACCAGTCTTGATGACGTAGAACGAAAAATTACAAGTTACACGTACAGGTACCGGTACAAGTTCCGAATCTCAACCTGTCAAATAATTTATAAATAAGATCGAACGAAAAGCTAAAAATTTAAATCCAATCATCCATCCCTCCTTACATAGTATGAACTTTTTTTGTACTAACATACACATAAGCACTTAACGCTGTTCCATCATTGCATATAAATAAAATTTGCGAAAATACCGACTTTTGATTTGCTGGAAAATATTTTCTATCAGATGATGGTCGTCATGGAGGCACGCGCCATTTGACGTCATATATTACTCCACGTGAAACTAACAGTTTTTGTATTGATTTTTATTTTTAAAATGTCCAGTTACAAAAATAAAATTGTTGAGTTTATTCTATTGTTTGAATTTATTTATAAGTATTAACTACAAAAAATATTTTCTCCATCGAGGGATAACAAAATTTCCGTTGTGCACATTTAATATAATCCGCTACGTGGTTAATCCTTAATTATTCTAATAAGTTTAAATTGGAACCTCTAAGTTAGGTATTCAAATGAAAACAAATATTCTCATGTACTTTGTATAGGGTGGGGGTGGGGGTAGGAGTTTTTTTGTCAGAGCGTTTTGGTCATTTTTACACTTCTGTTAACTGTTGTTTATAAATTAAATAAAGCAACTGTTCAAATAACGAAAAAAAACCTCATATGCTTTATATGGGGGAAACCTCTTATATTTGCTTTGCTTCCTGAAAGGTACTCCAGTCTCTTCCGTCATTTAGAGTGAATAGCCTATAACATGGGCATTGAATTCTACCCAAGCTGATAATTAAAAAGCGTTGCTCATCTACTTCATTTAAATTTCAGCGACCTCGAGACCAGAACGTGTTTTATTGGACAAAATGTTACAGTTAAAGTTGGTGGATACGAGCTCCATCGATTGATAGAATTAGATGATTCCAGAACCTCGGATCGCTGGATGGCACCGGAAACAATGAAAAATTTACAATCACTTTCTACAATGTCCAATGTTTGGTGTAAATATTTTGTGCAGTAACAGGGACATATACTGTATAGTATTAAATTTTTTATATCCGTCCGACCAAGGGCATTAAGTTGTCGGTGTAGGACGTAAAAACCCCCCAAGTCAAGTCAAGTTGATTTTTTATATAACAAATGTCAGGCCTCGGTGGCCAAGAGGTTAAGGTAGTTTGTCCGCTATTTATCACATGGTCTGTCTACACTGAGGTTTCGGGATCGAGTCTCAGTGCGGGCAGTGTGCACTCGACTCCAATCTTAATTTACAGTTGCCAGTTTTTCTATCGAAGGTCTGGGTTTCATAAAGTGGCGTTAAACACCATTTAACATACAGACAACAAACATTTTAACAACGGTTGTCATTACTTTGTGGTGTGTACTGACGGATAAAATAGGTATTTAAGTTTCGTATGTGCTATATATATATTATTTATTTAGGAAATTTATTTTTGAAGAGGACAATATAACAATGTACACTATTTGTACACAACTTTTTGCTATCTTATGTCATAATCATGCTTGTTTCAAAATCATGTAATATTATTTTATGTATTCATACACATATAATGTATTTATTTCACACAATTGTTGGTCATTATAGCATTCATCTGGTTTTTTTCTTCAGCCTTTGGTATTCTTTTGTGGGAACTGGCGACGTTGGGGTGCACTCCTTATCCGGATGTCATACCGCATGAGTTATACTTTATGTTAGAAAGGGGATACCGTATGGATAAACCACTATACTGCTCTGACGACTTATACAACGTGATGATAACGTGTACGTAGACCACTAAAACCGTTACAGAGACTATGTAGTATGCTCAAATCATACGAAAAGTTCGACCAGCGCCTTACATTAATTATACCACTCATGTCCTTTAATAACTTAATCCGCTCAGGCCCTTACATTAGTTTACACATGCTCCTTTATCAGTTAGTCCACCTATACACCATCATTAGTTAATCCGCAAAGTTAGTACGCCCAGGCAACTTCCTTGGGTATCAATTACTAACTCCAACCAGGCCTTTTCATTAGTTAGCTCCTTTAGTTCCCAGGCTTTTTTACTACTCAGTCTATTTATTATTTTTCTATTGAACCAGTGTTATACAGAACTAGATACTACATACAATGATACAATAAACAAACAGAAGCGAGTTTTTTTGGGGAATAACTTTTTCGAGAGTCCTTCTTATCTTGATAATTCTATGTCTGTTTGACTTTTACTACAGTTTTATTATCTTTTCATTATACAATAAGAATTGCATGTTCGATTCTCACTCGGGGCAGGTGTACTCGTCTCGAATCTTAATTGACAAGGATTTCCGAATGTCAGGTTTTTTTCTGGGTACTCCGGCTTCCTTCCCAATAAAAACTGAACGTCATGATATAGCTGGCTGAAAAATTGCTGAAAATAGCGTTAAACACCATTCGAACAAACAAAAAAACATTATACAATATCAGTTTTTCAAGAAACCATTATTTCCGAATTCGAATATAATTCAAACATGTTTAACAAGTTATCAAAGCCACCGAGTTGACAAATGCTTGGGAATTTAAGTTTAGTTCCATGTTTTAACACATAATGCTTAGTGGTTGTCGAGTTTTAAATCCAGATACTATATTTTCAATTCCAGATCAAGACTTTGACAATTTCAAGATTTAACTACCTTATTTAATTATAGGTTGGCAATGGATTCCAGAAGAAAGACCAACGTTTTCTAACCTATGCACAAAACTACAGGGTTTGTATACTAGGTTATTGTGTCGTTTGTGTCCGTACATATATTGGATATAATTACTTTCACTAGAGATTTTGTTATTATTTTCTAAAAAGAAATAATTTTTACATAAAAACAAAAACCGTCAGCATAACCAAGAATTACTTCGCCAGTAGCGAGTTTCGTCTAATCAATGCTCAGCAGTGGCGCTCATAACAAAAATATTAGATGGCATAAAAGTAAGATTATGAAAAGCTTTATTTACTTAATTTCAGTAAGTTATATCTGAAATCTTCGAAGGCCAATAACACGTGGGAAAATAAAACAAAATCTCAAACAATGTTACAATTTATCACAATGATGATGTCGACTACGACCTGTTACTACTTGTTGGGGTTTAACAGACCACCAGCAGAGGTATCGATGCAGTAGTTGCGCAAAAAAGTAGTCAACTGTATCATGGTTCTAAAGTTACATCCGATAAATATATTATTGTCCTATTATTCAACATTTCATTAGATACGTACGATATTATTGACCTTTCATTACAACTCCAAAAGATACACACACGATATTATTGGCCCGTTTTCACCACTCCAAAAGATATATATTGGCCAATAATTCACCACTTTAGAGATACATAAGATATAATTCGTCAAATTCCTAACTCTTCATAAGATACTTACGATATTATCCTCAGGGTATTGAAGATATAATCTGCATATTAGCTATTTCAAGTTTAAGAATTCGCCAGATATTGTAATTATGCTCAATGGAATTGATTTGTTATAATCAATAACGCGGATTGATTGTTGTCGTTGAAAAGAAACAAATATAATTTCATAAACCAGCCAAACTATGATGAAAAACCTATGCGAATACAATATGTCATGGACTAACATTAGAGGAAGACTGATTGATTGTGTAACGTCTATGGGGCGTTAGAGAAAGAATAATATTTGATTTGTAATAATAAGAGACAAGTTTTATGTCGTAGAAATCTGACCATGTCACATTGGAGGTAGGATATTCCGTATTGGCAATATTACAGAATAGCTATATTTGCCCATTTCACATGGCATTACATTTCCTTTAATTCTGGATATGGAACACCCATTCTGCTAAATAAAAATGCTAGTTGCACTCTCGTGATATGATTGGGTACCATATTTTCATTTTTACGATACTATAGCCAATCAAATCACAATTTGGTTTTTTATCGAGCAGAATGGTTGTTTTGCTTATCGTGTTCATCAGAAATAACTGTTAAATTCTCAAATTTGGTATCTTGTTATTTTAAAATTATTGATTTGCTTAAATGTTATTACAATATACAATTTAAATGTCTATTCCAATTACAGGACACAATATTTTGTAATAAAACAGCCTACACTTTAACTTGACCAATATGAGGTTTATTGAACTATATTCTACCTTGCTCCATAAACTCTCATATTGATGCCGATCAAGTGCAGTAATTTTATAAAATTTTAACTTTTTACCGCTTTTAAATATTTTATATAACAGTCAATAATAGAATCATATAATTATATTTTAGAACTCTTGCACAAAGATAAGCGAACAAGAACAATAAATGTGACTGGTTTCCCGCCAACAGTGTCTGAGGAAACGGTGAAAGCACACATCCAGACAGTAGCTAAAAATAACGACCTATCAATCAGCATTGAAGATTGTTGCTACCATACAAATATAACTACAGCGGAAGTTGTGTTTAAATATAAAGAAGGTCAGTATTTCCTGTATGGACAGCCATTCGGGCAAATATTAACCAAATTTAAAACTGACATAAAATTGTACTAACATACGTTAAAAGATAAAAGCAGACGTAACCTATAAGAATAGACAACTATTTGGACAAAAACGAACAGACGATAAACTAAAAACAGACACACAAAAAACATGCAGACATACAATTTTAATAACAGACTTTAAAAGATAAAAACAGTAGTTTTTAGAAACCGCCGGACAAAATACGCGAACATAACAGACGCTAGAGGTCTTGGCGACGCTTCATCGGGAGTCCCTAATCTGCTGAAGGGTGGAAAAACCAAAAGGGTTTTTTTTGTATATTTTTGTCTATAAACTTTGAACGGATAGATATATATCGATGTTATTTTCCGATAACTTAACTTATGCACTTATGCTGTCAAACAAAAATATCTCTGTCGTTTAAATTCTTTTTGCATATGAGCCTACGCATCTGTTGTTTTCAGAACAATTTTTAATAAATTATTTGTTAAATAACAAACCACTTATTTGTTAAAAATTAAAGATGTACAATGATTATAACCAATGAATATTAAGATGAAGGCACTTGATCCATAATTTCAGAAATCGTGTTGCTCGTTGTTGTAATTGTTGTTGTATTGTAAAACGTTTGCCATTACTCAGAAAACATTTTTTGGAACAGTAAAATCCCCAATTGACGTTAGCAACAGTTCAGGAATATGCATAAGTAACGAGCAAAATATATAATGACAATGACATATTCCTATGAGTTGTAATATATGTATTAGTTTATTATTTACTGTGGACACAAACAACTTTAAAAAAACGAATGAAAATTAGAAGGCAATTTTGAGGTTAAAACTGTTGTTTATTTGTCTATCAACATAGTACACTTGTTTTTACGGTATCTTAAAAGGATCAGATAAGTTCTTATCACTGAGTGGATCACAGTTTCACGAACATTGGTTGACGTTTAAGAGAAACGATTCCTCTTTGGATACAGTAGATGACGATGGTAAGATATGTATTTGTAATACTTCTCCTACGACTATTTACCGAGTTTATTATAATGGCAACCTTTTTTTCACCTCGTACGACTAACTAAAGAGTTCATTATAATGGCTAATGAGTTTACTGTTAAGTGGCTACCTCTCAGCCACGTACGATTTACTAACTAATGAGTTTACATGTACTATAGTGGCTACCTCTACCTCGTACGACAAAATACAGAGGTTACGTACTGTCTTCTATAACTGCTACGTTAACTATTGCGGCTACCTTTGACTCGTACGAACTCAATACTAACTTTACGTATATGCTACGTATACCATAATGGCTATCTGCCCCATACGACCAACGACTGAGTATACAATAGTGACTACTATACTATTATATTTTCGCATCTACTGAGTTTACTAGATTGGCAACCTCTGCCCTTTACAACCAACTACGAAGAAGACTATAACAGCTATCTTTAAGTCCTATGTCACTACTATGTTTATCAGGATCCCATGGCCACAGGCGA
The DNA here is from genome assembly GCA_944474755.1 of Limnoperna fortunei. Classification (NCBI taxonomy): domain Eukaryota; kingdom Metazoa; phylum Mollusca; class Bivalvia; order Mytilida; family Modiolidae; genus Limnoperna; species Limnoperna fortunei. Next base: position 21,296,762 of record OX104114.1, on the reverse strand, counting down.
CACAGCTGCTTACTCGCTCGTAGCATTCATGTTTAACGAACATGTTTAATGTTGAACTTTAGAACGTGATGATGAAAACATTATGATTTTTGTTGGTGGTTTTTGTAAACATGATCACCTTTTATGCCAAAAAATATTGTTGACATTTTTTTTCAAATAAATAATAAATATCATATGGGTATTTCAACATCGCACATCATATCCATTACAGATCTAGAGCTCTGCCGTAGGCAGAAATAACCAAGGTGATCCAATTAGAGGAAGGTGTGCTATACGGCTTCAGGCTTGATGATACGGATTTAGCCGTGATGCTACGCCTATCGTTACGACATTTTGATACGGACTAAACATTAAGAAATTATAATATATGCAAAATCAAAGTAAAGGGTATTCAATATATGATAAAGGCTAATATTATGTTTGAGGATATATTAAGAACATATTACAGTAATTGTAATAGAGGTCACAAATTTGTAATAAAACCGCATAATTTGTTGAATTTGTTAATTTATAGTTTTGAAAGAAATAAGACATTTGGGGTTTGAGACCCAAACAGATTTTGAAGAAATAATGCAGAAAGGTTCGTACAAATGCTATTGGAACCGTGTGTACTTGGTCGGTAATTACAACGTTGGAAAGACAACTCTTGCTAAGATTTTAGTCGGGGATAAAGTTCCAGAGGTACGAAAATCAACTGATGGTATTTGGTTGTACATAGGTTTAGCTGGAATGGATGTTGAACAGAGAAAATGGATATTTTTACCAAAAGGTCGGTATCAATCTTATATGATATATAAACGTTATTAAATGAGAGTGCAGAATGTTGTACATGTTGTCAAACTCTGACCCTGTTTTATCTCAGATTCTGTCTTTTCACAGCCTCTTACTGATAAGCTTAGGATAGTACCACATGACATTTATAAATGAGATGTCTTGCAAGATAACACGGAACATTTCCTAAAGCCCTTTGGAAAGACAACCAGCCCAAGTTGACAATTCGGCATTCCTACCTCTTAAAAAAAAAAGCCGTAATTGTATAACATTTTATTGTAGTTTTTGTGATTTTATTTACGAGTTTTATTATAAGATTTTTTGGGGGGTTTGTAAGGCGATAATATTTATTATAGTTAAATTATTATTTTTCTTCTCTTTTAAAAGACAAGAATGTTGCACTGTGTTGAACCCTTGTAGATGTTACAATGTTACCTCATGTAAATGATTTTTATTTATGTTTTCAATTTTGTGCAATGTATATTTAGGTAGCGCCATTAAAACAATACTGACGACTATGTTAATGTCCATAAAAATCCAGGAAGGAGAGGGCAACAAAGGAGAAAATACCAACAAAAACGCAGAACAAAATACTGATATGTTGAAAGAAGAGGAAACGAAGCCATCATTATCAACAGACAGACTAAAATTATTGAAGGCAGATTCGCCAATAAATTCACAACCACAATGTCCACGGAGTTCATTTCCGGTAGAATCTTTGCGATTTACTACAGGACCGAAAGATACATTTATTGGAAAAATTCTACAAGCTATGTCAAACGAAAAACTCAGAGACATGGTTATCGAAGCTGCAAAGGAGGGAAAATACAAAATGAAGATAGTTCCGATTGATATATGGGATTTTGGTGGCCAGAAAGATTACTACATGACACACCAGCTATTCATTACCAGCCGAGGAATATTTGTTCTCATGTTTAATGGCAGCATCGATATACACAAGCATATGCCAGACTTGTCATTTCTACCTGGACATTACGGACGGCCCACAGTTGCAGGTATAAGTTTAATATATTTTTAACCGATTTTGCAACAGCTTGAAATGAAAATCTTAAACTTCTCTACTCTGTATACAATCAATTGCAGCTAAATATTTATATGGACTGGGCATACCTTACTAATACTAAGCTATGTAGATCAGCTTTAACACTAAATCTAAAACGAGGTTTGATGATTTTTTTTTTATTATAAAGAGTTTATATATGCAAGAAATACATATCAACCTGACGTCTAATTTTATGTTTTGTTCAAGAATCATTATTTACGCGGTAGAGGAAAAACATGCAGACATTCAGGTAATTTGTGATAGAAACTGTTCTGGGGTAGAGCTCCTATAGATTACAGCTCTTCTTAACTCGAGTTGCTTTGGACGATTATATAGTTCTAGAATCGCTCTGGGCATCGTTTAAGAGCGTTAAGGAGAGCTGGTCTGGTTAGGCATCGTTCTAGATCGATCAGGAGAGCTGTTTTGGTCAGGTATCATTTTAAAGTGCCAGGATAGCTCCTCAGTTCAAATAGTGTTCAGCGCGATCAGGAGAGATGTTCTGGTCGGGAATCATTTTAGAGCGGTCAGGAGAGATGCTCTGGTCAGGTAGTGTTCAAGAGCGATCAAGAGAGCTGCTTAGGTATATTTTTAGAGTGGCCAAGAGTGTTGCTGGGCACGTGGTCAGATATAGTTCTAGAGTGATCAAGACTGCTGCTGTGGTCAGGTATAGTTCTAGAGGGGTCAATAGTGTTGGTGTGGTCAGGTAAAGCTATAGAGTGGTTAAGAGTGCTGCTGTGGTCATGTATAGTTCTAGGGTGGTCAAGAGTGCTGCTGTTCAGGTATTGATGCAGTGAGGTCAGAAGAGCTGCTCAGTTTAGGAATCGTTTAAGATGGCCAAGAAAACTCTTCTAGTCATAGAGTGGCCAGGAGAGCTGTTCATGTTCTGGAGCTTTGAAGCATTAAGAAGAGCTGGGCTTGTTATGTATCGTTCTAGAGCAGTCAGGAAAGCTGCTCTGGTCAGATATCATTCTAGAGCGGTCAGGAAAACTGTTTCGTTTAGGTATTGGTATTTAGTGGTCAGGTATTGTTGTTTAGTGGTCAGGAGAGCTGCCCTGGTCAGGTACCGTTCTAGAGTATACCACAAGTCACCGTGTTTTGCGAGGGTTTTTTGCGTAACGAATAAAAACTGCTTATCGCGTATGGTCCATTTTATGCTCCTATTGTAGATCAAGAAAAGTATTTTTTGAAATAATCAATTATTTCCTGGAGAAATTAAGCGTTTTGAAATGCGGCGGTTTTTTTTTCATTTTAATAGTAAAATTTGACCTAAATAAGAATGGATGTGTAACCTAGGTGCAGTGGATTTTGTTCGGAACCTTTAAGGCCTTGTCATTTGCGGTTGACGCAAGCCTCGCGGTTTGTATGTCACAAAGGCAGACAAACGTTTGTAAAAACCATTAGGTCCCTTTAGAAAAAAACATGGCTGACTTATAATGTAAAATTCCCGTAGCAAACGTCAAGGACAATTTGTGACAAGTAAACGACATAAGCATAGTATTATACATTGACATGCTATCGTGACTACATTTTTTTCTACTGTATTTTCGTTATAAAAAGATAAAATATGGAATAATAAAAATGCAAGCAAAAATGCACTCCATGGGGATGTGACATATTATAGTCATACGAGCTGCATTGATAATGAATCATTTTATAGTTGGTTTTGTCAGGTATGGTTTTAGAGTGGTCAGGATTGCTTTTTTGGTCAGGTATCGTTCAAAGGCGATTAGTTAAGCTGCCCTGGTCAGGTATGGCTCTAGAGTGGTCAGGAGAGCTTTTTGGTCAGGTATCGCCAGGGGGCGTATACAGGATTTTCGAAAGAGGGGGCGTAAAAGGGGGATATCGGAAAGATAGGCGCATTTACGGCAAGGGGTCTCGGGGCCCCCTAAGGCCACCATAAGCTCTCGAAAAAATGGTTCAAAATCCTGCATTCTCGCTATTTCACAGCATCAAAATGAATTTATTTAACACAAGGTTTTTATAGTGTTCAGTAACCTTTATTTGGTACGGTATACAACAGAGATATCATAATAAACGATTTAGTATCGTTAATGCATTAATTTATGGCGAGGACGAGCGGGGATTACATTTTTGCCTTTGGCGCTGGTTGTTACCCTCCCTGTTCTCTTTTTAGCTCACCTGACCCGAAGGGTCATGTGAGCTATTGCCATCACTTGGCGTCCGTCGTCGTCCGTCGTCGTCGTCGTCGTCCGTCGTCGTCGTCGTTAACTTTTCTTCAAAAATCTTCTCCTCCAAAACCACTGAAGGGATTGCTTTGAAACTTTGCATACATCATCAGTAAAATGCCCTCTACCAAGTTTGCCCAAATCATGGCCTCAGACCAACCAACATGGCCGCCATGGCTAAAAATAGAACAGAGGGGTCAAAATACAGTTTTTTGCTTATAGTTCAAAAAGTATAACAGATACAGGAAAACCGAAGAGACCTTCCTTCTTCAGCATCTAAAGCTCTACAAAACACTCCATTGGGTCAAAGTTGTATGATGACTCCTTGTAGGAGTTATTGCCCTTTAATTGTCAAAATTGATGATTTTTGCCATTTTTGCCTCAAAATCTTGAAAATTATTAGAACTAGAGAAAAAGTTAGCATTGCTTAATTGTTCTGCTCTATGAGGGCTACAAAAATGACTTAGGGTCAAGATTGTCTGATTAACCGTTTAAGAGTTATTCCCCTTGAACTGTTTTTTTTAATCGGTTTTAATTGATTTTTTAAAATCTTCTCCTCTGAAACAACTGAAAGTACTGCTTTGAAACTTTGTACACATCATCTGTCAAATGTCCTCAACCAAGTTTGCACCAACCATGGCTGCAGATTAACTAACATGGCCACCATGGCTAAAAATAGGACGGAAAAGGGGGGGTGGGGTAAAATACAGTTTTTGGCTTATATTTAAAAAAGTTTAACAGATACAGGAAAACCGAAGAGACATGCCTTCATCTGCATCAAAAGCTCTACGAAACACTCCATTGGGTTGAAGTTGTATGATGACTCCTTATAGGAGTTATTGCCCTTTAATTGTCGAAATTGATTATTTTTATCATTTTTGCCTCAAAATCTTGAAAATTATTAGAACTAGAGAAAAAGTTAGCATTGCTTAATTGTTCTGCTCTATGAGGGCTACAAAAAAGACTTTAGGGTCAAGATTGTCTGATGAACCGTTTAGGAATTATTCTCCTTGAACATTTTTTTAATCAAATTTACTTGATTTTAAAAAATCTTCTCCTCTTAAACCAATGAAAGGACTGCTTTGAAACATTGCATACATCATCTTTAGAATGTCCTCTACCAAAATTGTCTAAATCATGACACCTGACTACCTACATAGCTACGTTGGATTAAAATAGAAAAAATGAAAAAGGGGGGGGGGGGGGGTGGGGTCGAGAGAGTTTTCGACTGATAGTTAAAAAAGTATAACAGGTACAGAAAATTTGAAGTGAACCTCCCTTCTCCCTCTAACCATCAAAAGATCCTCCTTATAGGAGTTATTTCACTTAAAAGGTCAAAATTAATGATTTTTGCAGAAGTGTTGGGCAATTCCTTATAGCAAAGAAAAGCTGGATAAAAAGGGGTTGTTTGGTTTCAGGTTCAGGTGAGCGATACAGGCTCCTGGGAGCCTCTAGTTTCCTTTCCTTTTTTTTAAAGAGGGGCGTACGCCCCTTACGCCCCACCACCGTGGATCCGCCACTGATCGCTCTAAGGCGATTAGGAAAGCTGCCCTTGTCAGGTATGGCTATAGAGTGGTCAGGAGAGTGGCTCTAGTCGTGTATTATACTAGAGTTGTCAGTAGAGCTTTTTTGGTCAGGTATCGCTCTAAGGCGATTAGGAAAGCTGCCCTGGTCAGGTGTTCAGAGTGTTCAGGAGAGATGTTTTGTCAGGTGTCGCTCTAAGGCGATTAGGAAAGCTGCTCTGGTCATGTATTGCTATACAGTGGTCAGGAGAGCGGCTCTTGTCATGTATTATCCTCGAGTTGTGAGTAGAGCTTTTCTGGAAAGGAGTAGTTCTCCAGCAGTCAGGAGTGCTGGTTTGATAAAGTATCGTTCTAAAGCGTTATTGGACTGCCCCTTTGGTCAGATTTTATTCTAGAGCAGTCTGAATAGATGCTCTTATCAGGTTCTAGAGTGGTCAGGAGAGCTAGTCTGGTCAGGTATTATTTTAGTAAGGCCTGGACAGCTGTCCTGGTCAGGTATTATTTTAATAAGGCCATGAGAGCAGCAGTGGTCAGTTAATTTTCTAGAGTGGCTAGGAGAGTTGCTGTAGATAAGTTTTGCTGTAGAGTGGTCATCAGATATGCTGATGTTGACATGTATTGTACATTTTAGAGCGGTAATTTGAGCTGCACTGGTCAGACATTGTTCTACCAAGAAAGCTGCTCTGGTTCAGAGCTGTTATCCTGACCATTAATGACTTCTGTTGTTAGAGGCCATCTATGTGCCAAACGCTATGACAATAGAGCGTTTAACCTAAAATGGATTTCCAGATCGAGGCTGGAGCTTGTTGCCATAAGTAAAATCGTAATTCTATTCTTTGCCTTTAATAGCTGTATTTTTAAAACATAACAAGCACTAAACACAAATATTGCGTTCAATGAAAAGTCTGTTTATGCATACACAGACATTGCAAATCATGCGTCATTACAAGATGCCGTCATCGCATTTGGAATAATTGTTTAATGTCTATTTGTAGTTTACTTGAGACATTGGGTCAACTCGATTTTAACATACTGCAAACGTACGGACAATTATTTTCCGAGAATTCTATTTGTGGCTACACATAAGGATATTGTCCCACGGGTATGTATACACGTTATTAACCATTGTACCCCTCCTTATTTGCTACTCATTTAGGGAATATCGTCCAACAAGTATGATAAACATTATTATCCTGTGTATATGGTTCCACATAAAGATTTTGTCCCACAGGCATGGATACACACGTTCTTGACCATTGTACGCCTCTTTGTGGTGACAGATAAGGATATTAACCCACAGGTATGGATATACGGTATTTGCCATTGTACGTCTCTTTGTGGTCATAGATAAGAATATTGGCCCACAGTTAAGGATATAGAGAGAGGGCATATCCTATCCGCAACCTGGGGACGCGCTGGACAGCTCTGTGTGTCTGTGAACTCTCGCAGTATGGTCCCAGTGTAAGTTGTTGGAAAAAATGTTTTTTTTTCTGTTGGTTCTGTATTGTGCTTGCGTAGCTGTTGGGATTTTTGCTGTTTCCTGCGTGTATGTGTAGTTACGGTAGTACATTAAGGGGCAGGGCATGTGTAAATTCAACCAGTTCAAACCCGCCACATAATGTGACTGTTCCCTTATTGTAGTTAATGCCCTCATATTTGAACTTTCTGTTACTTAGTTTTGGTTAATTTTGTTGTGATTGTTGTTGTGTGTTGAGCTGATTTCTTAATCGTGATGTTTATGTTTGGTTTATTTCTGCTAGAAGTACTACTACACGTGTAAAGGGAGGTAATTCAAGTAATTTGATATACAAATATCTTTATTTCCTCATCACAGGGCCCACCAGAGCATGTTAATCAAAGTTACATTTTTCATTATAAATCAATGACAGCAGAACAGGAAAAACGTCAATAGAACCAGCTTCTGTAATATTATTGTATAAAGAGAGATAACTCTAAACTACAGTAGTACATTATTTAAGTCATAATTAAATAAGTGATAATAATAATGATAATACTAAATATAAAAAATATTTGTTTATTCTGAATCTGACTTTGCTTATCTACTGCACATTTCAAGAAAATACACATAGAGTTAACAAAATTAATTTCCTCATTAGATATGTACAACTATTTAGTATCATGAAACACAGATTATTATATAGATAGAGATGAAATATCGAATTTTCCGAGTGACAGAAATCACGGTAAATCACATGTGAAAATTATCGTTTATTTTCACTCTCGGGTTTTTCCCCGCCATATACAGATATTCATCCGCTCTCTTTGTGGCTACACTGATATTGCCCCACAGGTGTTGATATATGTATTTGGCTACCGAACGCATCTTTTTAGTTAGAGATAAGGATATTGTCCAATGAGAATTGATACGGTACGCTTTTTGGATATTACGTCTCTTAAATTTTCGTGGGTATAGCTTGTAATAATTACAACAAATTATTTATTAAATATTAAAATGCCAAACCAAACATAACATACAGTACGTGACTTTTATACTTCTGTTAAAGTCATGTATCTGCAATATTAACTCCTCACTTTCCAACTATAATTTACATTGATGTTCAAATAAACGGTAAATATTGTTTTTTGAGTGAAACAAAATATATTTATTATTTTATTAATTTTAGGATGAGGTCGAATCGAGAAGGAACTCTTTAATTTCAGACATAGAAAGTCTATTTAAATCGCACGCTGGATATGGACATTTGGAATTTAAATCCCTCCTGTTCATCGATGCCAGAAATGAATCGGATCCGGATGTAGCTACTCTCAGACATCTTCTGATTGACAGAGCTTTTGAGCACCCACGATGGGGAGAAGATATGCCGACTGCATGGGTTCCTTTAGAAATAGAGTTAGCACAGGAAGTTGAAGCTGGCAACAATATCATCTTAAGGTCTCAATTGCAATTTTTGAATAATAAAAATAAATCATTTACTTTGAACGACAGACAACTTGAGAGTTTTTTGAAAATTCAACATTCACTGGGGAAACTGATCTATTTTGATGAAACGCACCTTAGAAATTTTATCATTATAAATCCAGTATTTATGATAGAGGTTTTGCGGTCGATAGTTTGCGATAAACAATTTTGGCCAAGAGGAGAACAATTCATAGACGCACATCGGCGTTTAAGAGAAACTGGTTGGCTACACAAAAATACCATATTTTCTATATGGGAACAAGAAGAATTTAAACAAATTGGTCCACACAAAGATTTCATTTTGGACACGTTGATTCAACTCGATATTATTGTACCTGCTAGGTCCGTTCTTGAAAGCCTTAAAATACCAGATCATACAGTTTCGTTCTTTCTGGTTCCGTGTATGATAACGAATCCAAACAGCACAGATTACATAGAAATGAACTGTCAATCGTCTACCAGTATTATAATGGCGTACACGTTTATTGATGACGTAATACCACCAGCTTTGTCTTATAGATTTTTAGGATCGTGTTTAGGCATGTGGGACATAAAACTGTACAAAGGTCAGCACATGCTCTTCAGTGACCTTGCTGTTGTTGAAGTAGGAAAGAACCACGATGTCGCTATTCGCGTTAAAGACAAAAGATTAATTGTAACATTAATCAATACCGTCCATAAACACAAAATAGAACCCATTCTTGCCTCGTCAGTCCAGGAATGTCTCACAGCAGCGATTCACAGAATATCGGAGTTTTATTCATCGCTTACTAATGATGGGGGTAGAATGGCCGGACATGACAGTTCTCCATTTCATATTGAATTTGGCGTTTATTGCCAATCATCAGTATGTTTCTTTCATCACACCAAAATGCCATCAACATTAAAGTCAATGTGGAAATGTCCAGAACACCATGACAACCATGACGTAAGGTGTTTACGTCACTGGTACTGTGAAAAAGTAAGTTTTAATTATGAGAGCAACAAGTCGTTTCTTCAAATTATAAATTTTCTTAAAAATTCAAAGGTCGTTTTCTATGTCTATTTAAATGTTCTATTGAACAGAATATGTGATTATAGTTTTTGAAATCTGAAGGAAATTCTTTGAAATAAACGGTCAAAATAATAATTTGACCGTTTGTTTCAAATGGTTTAATAACTAAATTTCAATAATTAAATAGTTCCTGTTTACGTTATCTTTTACAATCCATAAATAAAACTGTCATTATTTTAGAGAGCTGCGGAAAGTTGTCCATCATCGTGTAAAGGTCTGTATTAATATTGCTATATCATGTTCCATGAATTATGGATTACGTAGTCGTGATAATAGAAGGAAAGCATTGAAAGTACACCATTCTTCTTGCTTAAGAATTTTAGAATCTTGGAATAATTGTCAAGTATTTTTGTAACTTACTGTAATTACAATACATTAATGGGTCAGATATCTTAATTTAAAATTAATTAGGTTAACATTGTAGTTTAAGAAGGTGTACCCAAGTGCCCAAATTGTTTTCTTTTAGAATATACATAGTAAAATAATCAGTATTTTTTTGACGAAATTTCTTCCCTTATTGACAGTTTGATTTGATTTATTTCAGCTTATATTTTATTGGTTTATTCTTAATTGTTATAATAATATATAAAATGATGAATATTTTGTATTTCACGAAGTTTCAAATCATATACGTAAAGATAAAATTGTTATTAATTTTTAATGAGATATTTATAATCTGTTTTCAGAAACAAATTACAGATAGTGTTATTGCCCTTTGAAAACCCTAAATGGTTTAATTAATATTTTTATTTACATTACTAATATATATTATTTGGGGAAAGGGTAGGGTAGGAAGAAGGAAGGTTTGGGGCGTAAGTTACAGTGTATATATTTATTTTTCATAACGTCAAAAAGGAATTACTTGCCAAAGGCCACTTTTTAATTTTGATGGTTTTTTAATCTTTGATTAGGTCCAGGCAAACTTGAAATGGAGCAATGTCCTTCCGATCAGCATATCAGAAGACTGGTCTCTGAGCTTACTTTCAGTACTTGTCGTGAGCTTGCAATTCACCTCGGACTAAAGACTCACATATGGGATGACCTAACGATTCAATTCCAGCATGACAATATTGACAACATTAAGTTCATGGCAGTGTGGAAGTGGAAACAGAAAAGCAAAAAGGCGTGTTTTAGTCATCTTAAGGTTGCCATGGAAAGTTGTCACGTTTCCATTCATGACCTTTGTCAGGTAGTTTTGCCTATTTGTGTATTATGGTATTATTAGTAATGTAAGATGTGGTTAAGAGAATATGTCGTGGCTCTCTACTTAACTAAGTTATTTACAAGATACATTGAGCAGGTTACCAAAAATTAGTCTCTTATTCAGATTACAAAGTTTACTATTTACATCCCAAATGTTTATGGTAAAAAATTACTTTAATTGATGTAAATTTCATTTACAAATAAACACACTCAATAAAGTTCTGTAAACGTCTATAATATATCAATTATCACGTATGAGTTGCTTTTGGAAAAACAAAACTTGAAGCACTTGGTTGGAATGAAGTATCCAAGCGGCAAGGATGTCTATTCTATTATTACTAACTGAATCCTTGACCCTTCACAATACATTCCATTCTGTCAACGTTTTGCATGTTTTGCAGGTTTTCAGAGATATACAACTAGATTCAGGTATGTACGTACACGAGCGTTATATAAATATAGAAGTATTATTAGTTAACTGTATTTATGCTTTTGAATTACATACTTTTTTTTAACTCTTTTCACCAGGTAGCAGAATGAAATAATCATTTTAAATTATCTAATTCTACATTTCTTTTAAGCCAGCATCAATGAATTTTAAAAAAAGAGAGAAATTGTATAAGACACCTTGTAACAAACCATATTCATTATTGGGCATTTTTAGAACGACATGGATCCAAAATGACACTGATACTAGGGGGTTCATGTGTATTTGTACACAGAAAAGGGTGATAAGGGAGGTTCGTGGTACACAGAAGCAATGCAGAAATGGGTTTCTGGTGTTTATTTATAATTAGACCTGTTACTGTATACAACAAATATCTCGCTCTGGGGAGTAGCAATATGTCTTCGTTTGACATATGTTTATAGTTCGATGTATGTTCATTAATTATACTTTATCTTGTATAACAATGTACATATTTATTCTGTCAAATTATGTTCGACACCAAGAAAGAAAACCTATTAAATTGTGTTAATAAATTATTTTTTTTCTCTACGCATGGTTTCCTTTGTTTCCTTCTTCAAGTACATAGTGTATATACATGTTGTATTTTATTGTTATTATGTATGTTTACTGTGTACATGTATCGTATTGTATTTCATCTCTATACCATTGTGTTGGTTTATGAGCATAAAAAATGTCTAATGTCACAATCGCTTAATTTTAGCTTTCGCTATATACGGTAGGTGATGTCCCATCATTGGAATAAATTGGTTCAATTTAACAATTAAACGACTGCACCGTATTTAGATCTATACCATGGAAGACCGATTAAATTCTATATGTACCACACGAAAGATGACTTCAATTATTTAATCATAAATATCCAATTTCTATTAAGTTATAATAAATGTTACTGTAAACTGTATAGTCGCAATCACAATTTTGACCATAAATAAATTGACGGGTTACACAAGTGAAGAGGTCTTGCTCACCTACCCATGAACACCTGAGAACATCCCATTTGTTCTTTTGGCTTTACTTTGCTGGTTTTTTTTTGTTGTGTTAAAGTGTTAGTTGCTTGTTGTGGTCGTGAGTTTCTGTTACCATGGCAGTAGCTTTGTAATTTCGTACTGGGTGTTTGTTATTTTGATGGCGTCCTGTTGTCTTCAGATGTGATTATCTATTTATTACAATGTCTTTTCCAGAAATACCCGAAAACGTCTTGGAAACAGTACCTTCGTTTGAAGCTTTGAAGCATGTATCAGATTTTATAGGAAACAGTTCGCTTCAACTTGGCATTGAACTAGGGCTGGATATTCCAGAACTGGAAAACATTCAGAAACAACTCAAAAACAAACCTCTGGAGCAAACACGAGAAATCCTTAAAAGATGGAGGGAATATAGTCATCTGAATAACACCGTTAGAACGTTGGTAAAAGCATTGAATCGAATTGACAAAGCTGCATGTTTGAATGACATTACATTTTAGCTCATGCTGAGCTCTTGCTATAAGTGCGTATGACAACATAAACATTGTTAAAAAAATAAAATGGATTTAGACTTGCCTTTACAACTACGAATGGTTTATAGACATTTATTTTGTGTTGATAACATGGGCTATGTGATATCATTCTAATTAAATTAGATTCCAATTTGAATAAATTGAGGTGTTTAAAGTCTCTGAAGTAAAAAAGTTTTTCCAACAATTTAGTTAAACCTCAAGAGAAACAATTTCTTACTAGCGGATTACAGCATTTATCCAATCTTTGGATTTATTGAGATGAGATAAGTCAGGATCAACATTTTAAAGTCGATATATTTTTATGCCATGTGACGAAAAATCGGGGAATATTAATTTACCCTCTGGATCAAGGCATGATTTGTCCAACCATCTTCTTCTACAGTTTTAGGACTGCAACATTTACATAGTGTAAGATGTTTGTTAACATAATGCAGGCTTCTTTATTTTAAAAGCTACGGTATTTATATTGATTTTAATTAAATTTTCCTTAAAATTCCCGCCTGTTGCAACACACTCGTCATGTCGATTATCACTCATTCCTAATAAGACACACTTAATTTCCACAAAATGCCTACTAACAACTCAACTTTATTCTCAGCTGCGGGTATCTACTTACTTCTGGATTATGGAGATGGATAAATCATTACTTGAAAGTATAATTTAACCATCAAGATCAGACTTCAAAGCTCAAGATCAGACCATATAGATGGATAATTTAATTGAAACAAATCATAATTAAACTTTAAATATCAATAATTTAACTATATATTCCATGATGCAATATAAGAAACATTTTATAGTGTACAAATGCCTCCTGCTTATTTTTTATATTCTAATGTACCAAAAATACTTTGAGCATTGACGTGTGTAGAATTTAAGTACCTAAAATATTAAATATACACAATTTAAAACTGTATTTTAACAGAATTGATTGCAGACTGAAAGGTTATCGAAAAATCCGAAAGAAAGGTCTGATGCACATAATACCTTACAATTTACGCATGATAAATGTGCATATTTTAAAGACGCAATTCTAGTTGTTTTCCGTAACATGTGAATTCGAGAAAAAAATACAAAGTATAAAGGCAAGACGAACATTGTCATCCATTTGTCGTATTATTTACTGTACATATTATATCAGTTTTATAAACAACAGCTATAACTTAAAGTAACAAACACTGACAGCTCCAGTCACAGTAAAACGTGTCCCGTTCCTCCTAATATTAGCAGCTCCCATCACCAAAACGCTTGTCCCGTTCCACCATTTTGCATTATGTATCCATAGATTTCATTTGCTGCAATAATAAAAATTTAATGGAATAGCACATTATTTTTTCAAAACAAACTTGCTATTAGACCGTACAAGTATCTAAGAGTGTATGACTACAGCGTAGGGTAAGTCTACATGTAATTCAAATACTACTTGTGCCTCCTTTTGATCGCAATAATTCCTATGGTTTCATATTAAAATTTTGTGCTGGACATTTTTTCGAGTATGTAGGTCGAGGTCAAGTAAAAACTTAGGACATGGAATGGATCACAGGGGAAACAATTGTGTCTGCAGCCATTAAAGTTTGATGAATTCTGTAGGGACGCAATATTATTCGGCTACAATGCGCCTCTCAATTTTGAAATCTACAAAAGGGGTCTTCTGTGAAAGGAGTGCGGTACTCTCTAAACCCGTTACCTAAAGAGAAGGCCTTTCATTTTTGTTGCCTGGAGACGCCCTGAGGAGCTATGCGGGTCGATCCTGGGAGCGCTTTCCTTTACCAAGTATTTTATTAGCAAAAATATATACGTAACATCAGGTGTTTGTACTGGTCGCCTAAAACGTGTTCGGGCTAGGTTAAAGGCGTAATACTCGAAAGATTACGAATGGAATACAAATATGTTTTGGTCTAACATAAAACTATAATAATTGCAAAACTATTTTTTTAAAGAAATATATTTAAAATCACATACTTTAGTTATTATTCAAAACCCAGATATAGCGATTTTTTTTTGTCCCAGGTAACAAACATATGGCGTAAACAAAGTTTGTGAATGCGGTGCAGCTTTAATATTAACAGCAAACTCTTACAAAATTACCTTGTTGAAGGTCCATTCGCAATTAGTTGTCCCACGTAATAAAATTTGACGAAACTAGAACGTTATTGGCAAATTTGCCTTCTAAAGTTCAGATTGTCTGTTTGTCCCATGCACAAGGTTTTAACGTTAATACATCAATTCAATGCATAGGAAATAGCTGAAAATGGCAGCTGGTACGAAAATAATTTATGTAAATGTTATTTTCTTGTAGAATAAGTTTGGGGAATTTCATGCTCGCAAAGTCTAATTTTACGGATTAAGACTACTGTTACTAAGGGTGAAAAAATGTAACACTTCAGATTTTTGCGGCGAAGATAACATACACACAAATTTAACACGTCACAATTACCCTTTGAAATGAAATTACAGCAGTGAACCGCAGGGTATGAAATGTTATTTTTTTTTAAGTTTGAAAAACAATATCAACACTTAAAATAAGGATGGAAAATATAACAATACATAAAGTTTTCAGTACGGGTGACAAAAAAGTCACAGACGCCATTTTGCGTGAAGTATATACATGTATTGTAAACGATGCATGTAGTGTATTTCAACGGTAAATTGAATAAAGTCGTTAAATAGCAATAACATCTAAATTTTTTAATAAATTAATACATATAGTATATTAGATTACAATACAAGAATGCGATTTCTAATTGTTGGTAAAAAAATGAAGCTCAAGAAAAAAAACATGGATGGTATCTTCATCACTATTCAGAAAACTATAGATGCAACAAAAACAAGTTCAGCTTCCAGCGGACCAAAGTGTCGATTCACGTTTCTATAATATATAGAGCCACGGTATCAGAAGTTGATGGTGTTGAAAGTTTACCTAAATTTCGTATATAATTACGGAACATTAGTTATCATAAATCCAGACTTAAAACACGATTGGTTTTTAACGAAAAACGCCTTTTGTCATTTGGTAACGTTGTCTTTCTAAAACGACGTAATGTTACTCAGACACCAACACCTAACGTAACTTCATAGTTATTTCAAGCCTCTACTATATGGGAAGATTTGTGCCATCGCGGTAGATTGTGACCATGCTGGTGTTAGGACGTTTTATATCACAGATTCCGTGCTATCGCGGTAGATTGGTGACTATGACGGCGTTAGGGGATGTTAAATATATAACTGTGCTATCGCGGTAGATTGTGATGTTGTATGTCATAGATTCTGTGCTATCGCCGTAAATTAATGATTATACTGGTGTTGGGATGTTGTATGTCATAGATTCTGTGCTATCGGGGTAGATTGGTGACAATTCTGGTGTTTTGGACTTTGTATATCACTGGTTCCGTGCTATCGTGGTAAAATGGTGACTATGATGGTGTCGTGATGTTGTATATCATAGATTCTGTGCTATCGCTGTGGAGTGTGACCATGATGGTGACACCTAACAGACTCGTACCGCTTGACTTCTTGTCATTGTACCTTGCACGGTAAATCAGGAACTGACCTAATCTAAAACTTACCGTAGCTAATTAACCACCTACTAGATTGTCACTTGCTGCTAAATATTAATTGTCATACTACCTACCATTCATGTTTACCTAGAAACTAACATAATCTTATAACGTTAACATAGCCACTGAACCGTGCATTTGTTGTCAAGGTAAAGTTACACCTACCAGACTGTCATGTTCATTTTTTTTAGCAACCTATATTTCAATTTTTACCATTCTATCATGCATGTTTACTCAGGAACTGACCTAAATAAATAACTTTAACGCAGCCACTGCACTGTAAATTAGAGGTCAGGTGACAGTTGACTTACTGACAATAACTTATCACAAGCTAAAGCTGGACAAAAATAATGGACATCTGTGGTTTAAGCTTAGAATGATATAACTATAAAATTTTAAGTGTTAACGTCAAGCAGACGGAAATTCAAACACGCGTCTCGCCTTTAAGGATATTCGATGCGGGCGAGACAAAAACTGGACCCTTAATATAGTTTAACCTTTAAATGGACAGTTCGAAGACATCATATGTGAGCTTCGTATATGATTACGGACTAATGAAGGTTACTCACGTGGGTATCCTTGCGACCTTTGACCTGGATAGTCACACACGGGGTGTGGTTGGTCTGCATCAAATCGTTGGTTTCCTCGACAAATCATTCCAACATATTCACAGATCTGGCGAACTTCTCCCTGTATTATACGACAGATAAGTACATAGGTATATACGTCCAATAGGGATTATCAAGAGAATTGTAATCCTAAGTTAATGTCAAGCAATTGTATAAAGGACTATAAACTGAGTGTTTCTGTTGATTTAAGCAGAATTTAATCAAATGCCGAGTTTCATCGAAATAAAAGATCTGATATTCATCTGTTTATTCTAGATTTTTAGAATGGTGAAATATATATTTCTACGAAGTGTGACAACCATATGATATATCTATCCAGAGGCATCAGAAATACATGGTTAACATCAAATATTTATATATACGTCCAGATTAAGCCAAACACTGTTAGAATAAAATTTTTAATATTGTCGAAATTTTTCATACCCTCAGCGCACTGTGGCACCAATTCGCCTGCAGTATGTCCAGCGGTCTGGACCCCTCGACCAAATATGGTAAGATATTTAGTGCCTTATTCATGAAATTTAGCAAAATGTTGGGGTTTTTTGTTATTTTTTTTTTTTGTTGTATTTTTTTTTTTTTTTTGCAATAATACATTTGGCCAACCAGAAGATATAATTCGCACTACGCCAATTTTCGGTATTCACAGCCAAAACGAAACAAACATTGACCAAAAACTGTCATGACAATTTAAATTAGCACTGGGTAAACAACCTGTGTCATAAAATAACTTATACTGACCGTGCAAATACTGTTTACAATACTTGGATCACTCTGTAAATGGAATCCCATAACACTAGTTGTTACTATGGCAACCTAAAAGGTAACATACAACAGAACATTGAAGCTTATATCACCAGAAAATTTAACCAGGAGCAAGAGTTTCAAAACCTCGATGTGAGATGAGGTAAAATACTAGTATATGTTCATGCACACCAATGCAACCAAAACAAAAAAAAATACAATAAAAACTTACTAATTTCCAATATTTAAAAAAATGTTATTTGCCCTGAAGTAGAAACAAGTTATCGTTATACATGTACTTCTTTATCAGTATTTGGTCGAAAAAAAAGGATTCTTGAAATTAACGTTCTAATAAGGAAGAAAATTGTATTTATTTACTAAATTAAGATACAATATTAATGTGATTTGATATGTTCGTAGCATATTTTTTGAACGATGTATGTAAAGTATTGGGATATTGCGCCTGTTATAGTTAGGTTTTGGGATATGTGGAACCTTATGATATCAGGTGGCAACTGATGTAGTGAATTATTGGGATATCATGTGGAACATTTTTGATATTGTGTGGCAACTGATGTAGTGAATTATTGGGATATAATGTGGAACATTTTGGATATCAGGTGGCACCAGATGTAGCAAATTTTGTAGATATCACGTAGAACCTTATGGATATCAGTTGCGACTGATGTGATGAATTATTGGGATATCACGTGGAGCCTTATGGATATCAGTTGCGACTGATGTGCTGAATTATTGGGATATCATGTGGAGCCTTATGGATATCAGTTGCGACTGATGTGATGAATTATTGGGATATCATGTGGAGCCTTATGGATATCAGTTGCGACTGATGTGATTTATTATTGGGATATCATGTGGAACCTTTATGGATATAATGTGGAACCTTTTTGGATATAATGTGGATCCTTACGGATATTAGTTGTGACTGATGTGATGAATTATTAAGATATCACGTAGAACCTTATGGATATCAGTGGCGACTGATGTGATGAATTATTGGGATATCACGTGGAACCTTATGGATATCAGTTGCGACTAATGTGATTAATTATTGGGATATCATGTGGAGCCTTATGGATATCAGTTGCGACTGATGTGATTAATTATTGGGATATCATGTGGAACCGTATGGATATCAGTTGCGACTGATGTGATGAATTATTGGGATATCACGTGAAACCTTATGGATATCAGTTGCGACTGATGTGATGAATCATTTGGAACTCATGTGGAACCGTACTGGAATCAAGTGTCATCTAATGTAGAAGTATTGAAGTATTGAAATACTGATATATTATTTGGATCCTAATTGATATCACGTGGCACCTGACGTTGCAATATATAAGGATATCTGGAGGCACCTGATGTAGTGAAGTATTGGGATATGAGGTGAAACCTTGTTTAATTAATGTTTCATTATATATTTCCTATGTATTTTGAATTAGCTGCAAAAACCTAGCTCTGATGGTTGTTCTTTATATATTATTGTTCTTTATGTTTTATTTATGTTTTTTTCTTGACCGTGTCGCAAAAAATACATCGATAGCTACGTTTTGCAACTAATTTCCAATAAACGATTATCCTGACCAGTTAAATTGTGTGATACTGTATTGAGAATTAGCCAGATTATCTATGTTTAGTTTAAAGATATTTGATTTATAATAAACAACAAAAAGGGTAACATACTTATAAAGTCTTCTCCAATTTACAATTTGTAACAATAATAGTTAGGCGAGTACATGGTATCTAACATAATAAAGTAATATAAAATATGAAAAATTGATACATATATTACAAAAGATTTCACTGTGAATGTATGTATGTATGCACGTGCACATGTGTGTGTCTTTCATTTAATATCATGTCAGGAGGAATCTTTTTGTTTCCTTTATAAAAGTGTATACATTTTGTATAACAATTTCATATTGTTGATCTGTAATATTTGAGTTCAGCCCTAGCAATAGATGAAGCTCTATATTATTATACTCTGTTACCCAGTTCAGGTTCGCTAATAGAGCACTTCTAGCATTCGTGTGCAAAGGACATTCAAAGAAAAAATGGTAGCTGGTTTCTTGAGGATATCCACACCGACAAGATGCATTTTGAATATATTAACTTAAAAAAAAATCATTATTTAGAAATGATGCACAGCAGCTTAATTGCGTCAATACTATATTAAGTCTTCTAGAACCAATTGAGAAATGTCTAGGGACTTTAGTTTTAACTCCTTCTAATTTACTTTTAAAGCCAGAAGCGCTATTTATGTTCCGGACTGCCACGTCCAGACTGTTCCACTGGACGATAGACGATGGTAAAAACGATACCTTGGTTAGGGACAATCTACAATAAGGGACAAATAAATCGTCACCATTTCTTAAGCAACATGTCGTTAGAGACTGAATGGGCGGGGGGACCAACGACCACAGGTACTCTGGGGCTTTTTTATAGTACATAGAATGAAACATCTGTAATTTTCTTCGTTTTCGCCTGACTTCTAACTTTTCCCACCCAATTTCCCTATAAATAAGTTCAGATTTCGCAAATACTGGTAATCCTGTTATTATTCTAGCCGCCTCAAGCTGGAGAGATTCAAGCTTGTTGGCATTGAAAACACCACAGTTGTCCCACAATTCACACGCATATTCAAATATGGGGAGAATATATACCAACTATATAGTTTCTCAAGATTTCCTCTACTTAGCTTATATAAGAAAGGGATACTCTGTTTTATTTCATCTTTAAAAATATTAAACGCCCCTGCGAAATATTTGTGATGAACTGAAAAATATTTGCATCATTAAATAATAATATATTTTTTACAGTTTATTCATTATTACTTGCTACATGTAATTGTATATAGTAAGTTCTGTAGAATCATATTGGTTCCATTACTTCTACGTTAGCTGAATCTGCTTATAAAAGAATAGATTGCAAAACACGTTATCCTCGAGTGCGCGGACTTTAATTATGATGACAATGTACATGTAATGTTTACATGTTTTTTCGTGTAGGATCACCTACACGTCAAATAAAGTTATATCGAACACGTTTTTTTATTGTCGTTAGGTTTGTAAGAACGTGAGAAGTCAAAGGACACATGCATTGTTATGGCAATAAATATACCACAACATCTATGTTTTATGTACTAAAACGTACCTAAAGTCACGTAACAATCTATATCTGAATACGCTTAAGTTTGCAGCAGATAGAAAAGTAGGGTTTTCGGTGTCTCTTATTTAAATTATACTAGTAATTTATATCGCATATAATAACGTAACATATTTTTTAAAACTATGCTCTTGCAGTGACCATTGTTATCTTAGAACATAAGCGGTTGTGTGTGATATACATAAAAACAATTCTTCTACCGCGCGGTACCCCGCCGTCCAGGGAGAGAGTGAAGCTCAACAACCCTGGAAATATAATGTAAGGAATCTCGACGACTAATTGTTGAATAAAAAATCAACCATTTTCACTGTTAGTACATCAGCATTTCATTTTAATATATTTGTTTCCTTCTTTATATTAAAACAAAACATCAGCTATTATGAATATGAATTTATTTCCCTTTCTAAAGGACGATATGAAAATAAGTTCACCAAAAAATCATACACGTATTTCCTTGAGGGCTTGAGTTTTTGTTCTTTGCGTATTTTTTTTCCTAACGTATCAGGAATTGTCTCTATATTTATTTTGTAACACATATCACATATTCTGATACCCTGACAATGATTAACCTGTTCTCCTGGTGCAATATTTTTCATTAACGCAAGCTTCACTTCAAATATAACACTAGGTCAGGGCCTACGATAAAAGCATTTTCATTGGTTGATAACATGACGCCATTTGATATCTTATGCTTATGTCAATCTTTTTTTAAAGCTGGGAAAAACATTTTTGATAAAATTTAAATATAAAATACATTTTAAATTTACTTTAAAATTATGAAATTTTAATATAAACTCAGCTGAGAAATGTAATCATTGAACATCATAAAGAGAATGACATCATAATACGTTCGGTCTACTTGAACTTATCTATAATACAAAAATGGTTTGTATAGAGAATACCCGAACGTCAAATTTCAACGCTGTCACCGTTAAAATCAATTGATCCTGACCTGACGTTATATTCGAAGGCAGCTAAGGCTAATGAGGATATGATCGTGAGGGTACCAGAATATGACAATAATATCCTTTTTCAATCTCCATGCAAAGGATTCTGTGTATCTTACGTCAGCCACAATCAGTTAGTTATATGTGAGTGATCCTCTGTAGCATAAGCGGCCTTCGGATATAACGCTAGGTCAGAAACACTGGATTCAACGGCCAAAGCATGGAAATTTTACGTTCAAAAATTCTCTAGTCTAACCATGTATTTTGTCATATAAATAAGTTCCAGTAGATCAATTTTTTTAAGACGTTAAATGCTTACATTTGCTTAGCTCAGATTGCGTTACTGAAATGTTATTAATATAAGTCTTCTAAAGAAAATGTATCCTAAGCTCTAAAAATAAAGATTGACATGCGCATGTGATATAATATGGTGTAATATAAACCTATGAAAACGTTTATATCGTAGGTCCTGACCTAATGTTATATTTGAAAGTGAAGCTTGCGTAAATATAAAATGTAGCACCAGAAGACTTCTTAGGAAGCGATACTGAAATTGACGAATTACTTAATGAAAAAAGACGCTAAAACGCGAAAAATACTTCACAGTGTGCAGTAAAATAATTTCGCCAATATTTATCCGAGTCTGTTAGGGACACAACTTCGAGGACTACAATACAGATGAATAAGACGATGCATAAAACCGTACATGATAGTATTCATAGGGGAATTACAACGTTGCGCGTGGCGGGGGTGTGGATTGACACGCGATTTGTTACATATCATGTTAACATTTTTAGACCAATCAAATTACTCTATTACTACGCTTTAATTATTAAAGATAAATACGTTTAGTTATACAGAAACATAGCTAATTGGCTGATAGCAAACAGTCTATTCTCTCCTTATTCTCCGCATACAGCAAAATACGAAATATTTTCACATGTTGCACAAGCATAAATAAGAAGAATGTTTATAAAAAAATACGTAATTCTCGTGTGTATTGTGATGTATATAAAATGTCATAAAAAATGCCAAGGTTATAACATTTACTATGCCAGACGTGCATTTCGTCTAATCATCAGATGCGCTCAAACCTAAAAAATAATTTAAATTAAGAAAATTTAGATGTTGTAGAGGTTTTATAATCAAAATTCCTTGGCGTTGTACTAAATCCGTCTTAGGCCATCTACACCTCGCGAATAGATAAACCTTAGAATTTTAATAATTTTTTGAAATTCCAATTTATTCTATGTATAAAATAAAAATATAAGAAATCTAATCCTTATTCAAATTGTCGTTCTATGCCGGCAAACAACATCTGATCGTCGTTTCCACACATTGATCCTGGTGGGTTCCGACGAGTTACTCCGGCATACTCCCCAATAACAGCTGAACGCCAAAAAATAGCTGAAAAATTGTGGCGTTAAATCCCATTCCATTAAACGAAAAAAAACAATGCACACAGTGAACATAAGCAGTACACGTAAGCAACTGACTGAAAAATCAACAACGAATGTTAAAAATGAAATATAATGTATATGTTTAAGCTCTTAGAAAAACTTTAAAACCGAGAACTGATAAACAGAAATATCAAATACTCACGAAAACAGCAAAGACAAGCAACTGTGTCATGATTGTTGATGCTAGTCACAGAATGAGAAAACAAGGTTGATTTGTAAGTATTATCCTGCGGGCACGCATTTATGTTAGATTTTAGTGCATACTTTCTTATTGTTGTACACGATTTATCCGGTTATTAAAACTGGAAATAAAACCTTGTCATCAATAATAGGTCCTAGTGTGGACGACCTTAAGGATCTGCGACTGTATTAATGATGTCATCTGCGTGTAGTTATTTATTCTGGATATTAACAAATATGACTATCAATATCTGAGTACAGTGATTTATGTCATATTATAGGACAATGATGTCCGTCTTCCGTAAACATTGCCTTTGTTTCAAGTATGTGTTAATATAGCCCTGAATACTTGTATTAAAAGACGATTAACTTTTTATCTTTTCGCTGAAATACTTTTTAACGCTATTTTAATTAATATACGAGTATTTTTTATTTCTACAATGCCATAAAGTTTTTGCTGTTAAAGTAATGGGAACATAACGTTTGACTATCTACCTCGACCTTTGACCGCTAAGGCCCCCAGACATAATCGAATTCCGAAAGTTTCAGTTCATATGGTGTTATAAATGTACATTCTTTAACTGTATGCGAATACCAAAAACACCTAGTGCGTACCAAGTGATAAATTGGTTTAAACTTTTATGGTTTGGGATTAATATTGCATTATTCCATGCATAGCGTTTTATGATAGCTTAATTATAGATCATTATATAGCACCGAAGCTAAAAAATTGGTCAATCACCGTGTCAACAAGGTTCAAGTTTAAGAGATATAAGAAAAAGATACTAAATAAGGTTCCAAAGACTACATGGGAATAAATGCAGATACGCAATCGCGCAGAAGTTTAATTTGAGGGGTGACAATATCAGTGTGCTTAGAATTGAGAGCACGTGTCAGTGAGAAGAAGCTATTGTGTGCTGGCGCAGGCGTAGACGTCATTAGAGTTATACAAGCAGTATATCGCAGTGACATTTAATCTGCACTTGATTAACATGTTCAAAAGCAATTAATTACTGGATGCAATCGACTTATATGTTTAGCTGCGTTTGACCATCATGTTAAGCTGAACTACATGTTTTAACTGCATATAACACCAGCATGCTTGGCCGTAATTGACTTTTACTAATATTTTCTACTGCATGTGACAAAAAATTTTGACTGCAATTGACATCATGCATGGTTGCATTGAACACCAAATTTGGCTGAAACAGCTGCAGTGGACCATCATGTTTTGGCTGCACTTGACCAACTTGCCTGCCTTAAGTTGACTAGCATGTTTGGCTGCAATTGACCATCGTGTTAGGCTGAACTTGATCGCGACTTACTGGTATAACTCCACTTTCCCAATCTGTTTGGCTGCTGAGAACCTACATTTAAACAGCATTTGAAGCAAAATGTTTGTCTGCAATCGACTATCATGTTTGGCTGCAATAGGCCATCACTTTGAGCTGAATTTGGTCATCATGCTACACAACAACAACATGGTGCTGCTCTTGATTAACTTGTTCAGCTGCAGTGGCTGCACTTGAACAACATGCTTAGCTGGATTTGTCAAACATGTACATGTTTGGCTGCCCTTGAGCATCAGGCTTAGCTGAATTTGAACAACATCTTTGGCTGCCCTTGACCATCAGGCTTAGCTGAATTTGACCAACATCTTTGGCTGCCATTGACCAACATCTTTGGCTGCCCTTGACCAACATGCTTAGCTGGATTTGACCAACATGTTTGGGTGCCATTGACCAACATGTTTAGCTTGATTTGATAAAGAGGGTTGGCTGCCATTGACCAACATGCTTATCTAGATATGGCTTTACTTGCCATTCTTGTTAAGCTTTACAAATTGGCAGCACTGGACCATAAAATGTTTAACAGTGGATCAACATATTTTGTATACTAGTACATGACTCGTACATGGAAGCCCCCTGACTTATATAACTAGTCTCAATTAAAACCTTTGACTGTCTAGAAAAACGGTCAACCAAGTAAATATATCTATTTGATTTTTAAATATTATGTTCCGTTTAGAATGACTTGCTATATCACGTTTACTTGAACGTACATAATCTGTGTATTTAAGCAGGAAAAAGACATTTTCAGGTTAACATGTTATAAAACTTCCCACAGTACAAAATGTACATTACCTTATACACGAGTGTTTTATTACGTTTATTTAGGGGCCTGTACTAATTGTTACCGTGTCTGTGCGGCGGTTTTTTTTGGATGACAAACGAAAACTGCTTACCGCGTTTGGTCCAGCTTATGTTCCTTTTGTAGATCCAGAAATGTGTACATTGAATTCAACAAATACTGTCCTCAGTTAATTAGCGTTTTGAAATGCGGCTGTTTTTATTTTTTTTCATTTTGATAAAGCGCTTTCCTAAAGTCAATTTTGACCTAAATTACAACGGAAGTGTACGTTTGGAAGTGTCTTTTTTTTGTCTATTCTATATGATAATGTCGTCTGCAGTTTAGGCTGGAAAAATCTCGCGGTTTGTCCGAATACCATTGAGCGTGACGAAAGCAGACGATCTTTTTTAAGAACAACGCATGGTCCCTTGAGAAACTAAATGGCTGACTTCCTATGTAAAATTCACTTAGCAAATGTCAAGGATGATTATGGACGTGTCAGCGACAAAGGCGAAATATAAAATATGGACGTGTTATCGTGTAAATTTTTTTAATTGGATTTTAGCACTACAGAGTTACAATATGGAATAATACATAAATGCAAGAGCAACACTGAGAGCACGGGGTCTAACTTTTAGTATAGGTGGTCTTGTGGTTAAATCAATTATTCTACTATTGATCACGCGCCTGTCAACAAGGAAGTTGTGTTCGACTCCACACGTAATTGACAAGGAAGATTTAAGTCTAAGGCTTCCTCCTCCCAATAAAACTGAAAGTCACAATATAACTGAAAAAATTGCTGAACGTGGAGTTAAATCCCTTTCACGCAAATTAACAAACACATCTTTATTAATTATATTTATTGTGTAGTTTGTCAACATTTTAAAATAATTAAAAATGATTTTGAATTATATGATTTTTGTCGTTTATGTTAACATTTTAATGTTTAAACAGTTGATGACTTTTTTCATACAAGTATCACTGTAACACACCAGTTGTAGGATGACAGATATTAAAACTTGGCCCACAGTTGACCTCGTTGACTCCGGTTGTAAATGTACAATTTTGAGCAGGACATTGTGTCGCAGAACAATATGAAATGCAATGTTGCCATTTCGCGTCTTCCTCGTTAACCTTCGCTTGTACTTCTTCACTGCAATTCGTTGATGATGAATTAAATATCGTTGGTGTACATAGCCCATCCGTGCATGCGTTAATCATTGAGCAACTTCCGGTACATAAGGGTAAGCTGCATATTTTTAGACAGTCCTCCCATTGTTTTTGTCTATTTGTAACTGCCTGATCAACCTCTGCAGTACAGTCGTTATTTTGATTTGGTGTTTGGCAGCCTTTCCGTTGTCGTTTTTCTGCAATTCGTCCAGCTCCCACCAATGAAACTTGGACAACTAATGCTGAAAATGTACATGAAAAAAATCCTGTCAGTGTCGGGTTGAAGCTTTATGTGTATTCCTTCATTTATGTTCTATTAGATTCATTAAAACCGTAAACTAATCTGATTTTACCAAATAAATATATAGACATACATGTCTTCCAAAGAACCGGTAAGGTTCATACAGACATGTTCGTACTCATAATTCTTACAGGTACGGCATAAACAGTTCACCTGTAAAACCTTAATATGCTTCTGATGTAATAGCTGATCTTTTGAAGTTTAGTTTAATTATGTGTATGATGAGACCATTTCTATTAGGAGATATAAATCCCAATACTATGTTGGAACCTTATTTATCATGTACAGAGCAAGGACTTGATTCATTGTTCGCCCCCGTATAAGTAGTAGCCAGTACATATAGATATGTCATCACGTTGGGAGAAGGGCTTGTCTGGTAATAAGAAGCGATTACCATTAAGTATGCGTGTTTGGAAATTGTCATGTTTTTTGCACAATAAAAATCGTTTCTAGACTGCGACAAGAGTATGCTTATTGTAGCCTCTGCAAAAAGTAGGTTCATTGTAGCCGGTACAATACGTTCAATTACCCAGCCTTCGGTACTTGTGTAGTAACAGTAACAATTTTCATCGCAACTGGTCTATTTTATTTCTTTCATTCAACCGTTCTCGTCAATTAATCAGCTCTACTATTTTTTTTTAAAAGAAGTTTCAGACAACTTTCCTAATGTGAATACATACCAGCAAAGACTATACATAACGTCAATTTCATTTTTTCTTTAAAACAAACTGCTAAGTTGTGCTGAAACGAAAAAGTAACATGATTAATCTTTGAATGTTAAGTCTTTGTTTGTTTGTTTTTAAATTTTGTTGAAGATACATTAATTGCCCCACGCTATGTCAGACGTGCTATAAAGCCTCAGGCTAATTGTCTGAAATACTATAAAGGCTCATGCTAGGTCCGACGGGTTAAAAAGCCTCACACTATTGTCTGACGTATTATAAAGCTTCTCGCTATGGCTGAGTGTTATGAAGCCTCATGCTATGTCTGTTAAAAGCCTCACGCTATGTCTGACATGTTTAAAAACCTCACTCTATGTCTGACGTATTATGAAGCCTCACACTAAGTCTGGCGTATTATGAAGCCTCACACTAAGTCTGACGTATTATTAAGCCTCACACTAAGTCTGACGTATTATGAAGCCTTATGCTACGTCTGACGTGTTCCAAAACCTCACGCCATATCTGACGTGGAATGACGCCTCATCCTATGGCTGACAGCTAGGTTATAAAGCCTTACCCAATGGCTGACGGGTTATAAAGCCTTACCATATGGCTGACAGGTTATAAAGCCTTACCCTGTGGTTGACGTGTTATGAAGCCTCATGCTATGTCTGAGGTGTTAAAAATCCTCACGCCATGTCTGACGTGGAATGATGCCTCACCGTATGGCTGACTTGTTATAAAGCCTTAACCTTTGGTTGATGTGCTATGAAGCCTCACGCCATATTAGACTTGGAATGACGCCTCACCCTATGGCTGAATGGCTGACAGGTTATAAAGCCTCATCCTATAGCTGGAAGGTTATAAAGCCTCACCTTATGGCTGGAAGGTTATAAAGCCTCACCTTATGGCTGGAAGGTTATAAAGCCTCACCTTTTGCTGGAAAGTTATACAGCCTCCCCGTATTGATAGAAGGTTATACAGCCTCACCTTATGGATGGAAGGTTATAAAGCCTCACCTTATGGATGGAAGGTTATAAAGCCTCACCTTATGGCTGAAAGGTTATAAAGCCTCACCTGATGGATGGAAGGTTATAAAGCCTCACCTTATGGATCGAAGGTTATAAAGCCTCACCATATGGATGGAAGGTTATAAAGCCTCACATTATGGCTGAAAGGTTATAAAGGTTATAAAGCCTCACCCTATGGCTGGAAGGTTATAAAGCCTCACCTTATGGCTGAAAGGTTATAAAGCCTCACCTTATGGCTGGAAGGTTATAAAGCCTCACCTTATGGCTGGAAGGTTATAAAGCCTCACCTTATGGCTGGAAGGTTATAAAGCCTCACCTTATGGCTGGAAGGTTATAAAGCCTCACCTTTTGGCTGGAAGGTTATAAAGCCTCACCTTATGGCTGAAAGGTTATAAAGGTTATAAAGCCTCACCTTATGGATGGAAGGTTATAAAGCCTTACCCTATGGCTGGAAGGTTATAAAGCATTACCCTATGGCTGTAAGGTTATAAGGCCTCACCTTTTGCTGGAAGGTTATAAAGCCTCACCTTATGGCTGGAAGGTTATAAAGCCTCACCTTTTGCTGGAAGGTTATACAGCCTCATATTATGGATGGAAGGTTATAAAGCCTTACCCTATGGCTGGAAGGTTATAAAGGTTATAAAGCCTTACCTTATGGCTGAAAGGTTATAAAGGTTATAAAGCCTCACCCTATGGCTGGAAGGTTATAAAGCCTCACCTTATGGATGGAAGGTTATAAAGCCTTACCCTATGGCTGGAAGGTTATAAAGCATTACCCTATGGCTGGAAGGTTATAAAGCCTCACCTTTTGCTGGAAGGTTATAAAGCCTCACCTTATGGCTGGAAGGTTATAAAGCCTCACCTTTTGCTGGAAGGTTATACAGCCTCACCGTATGGCTGAAAGGTTATAAAGCCTCACCTTATGGATGGAAGGTTATAAAGCCTTACCCTATGGCTGGAAGGTTATAAAGCCTCACCTTATCCCTGGAAGGTTATAAAGCCTCACCTTATGGCTGAAAGGTTATAAAGGTTATAAAGCCTCACCTTATGGATGGAAGGTTATAAAGCCTTACCCTATGGCTGGAAGGTTATAAAGCATTACCCTATGGCTGTAAGGTTATAAAGCCTCACCTTTTGCTGGAAGGTTATAAAGCCTCACCTTATGGCTGGAAGGTTATAAAGCCTCACCTTTTGCTGGAAGGTTATACAGCCTCATATTATGGATGGAAGGTTATAAAGCCTTACCCTATGGCTGGAAGGTTATAAAGGTTATAAAGCCTCACCTTATGGCTGAAAGGTTATAAAGGTTACAAAGCCTCACCTTATGGATGGAAGGTTATAAAGCCTTACCCTATTGCTGGAAGGTTATAAAGCATTACCCTATGGCTGGAAGGTTATAAAGCCTCACCTTTTGCTGGAAGGTTATAAAGCCTCACCTTATGGCTGGAAGGTTATAAAGCCTCACCTTTTGCTGGAAGGTTATACAGCCTCACCGTATGGCTGAAAGGTTATAAAGCCTCACCTTATGGATGGAAGGTTATAAAGCCTTACCCTATGGCTGGAAGGTTATAAAGCCTTACCCTATGGCTGGAAGGTTATAAAGCCTCACCTTATGGATGGAAGGTTATAAAGCCTCACCTTATGGATGGAAGATTATGAAGGGTTACCCTATGGCTGGAAGGTTATAAAGCCTAACCCTATGGCTGGAAGGTTATAAAGCCTCACCTTATCCCTGGAAGGTTATAAAGCCTCACCTTACGGATGGAAGGTTATAAAGCCTTACCCTACGGCTGGAAGGTTATAAAGCCTCACCTTACGGATGGAAGGTTATAAAGCCTTACCCTATGGCTGGAAGGTTATAAAGCCTCACCTTATGGATGGAAGGTTATAAAGCCTCACCTTATGGATGGAAGGTTATAAAGCCTCACCTTATGGATGGAAGGTTTTAAAGCCTCACCTTATGGATGGAAGGTTATAAAGCCTCATCTTTTGCTGGAAGGTTATAAAGCCTCACCTTATGGATGGAAGGTTATAAAGCCTCACCTTATGGATGGAAGGTTATAAAGCCTCATCTTTTGCTGGAAGGTTATAAAGCCTCATTTTATGGATGGAAGGTTATAAAGCCTCACCTTATGGATGGAAGGTTATAAAGCCTCACCTTTTGCTGGAAGGTTATACAGCCTCACCTTATGGCTGGAAGGTTATAAAGCCTCACCTTATGGCTGGAAGGTTATAAAGCCTCACCTTATGGCTGGAAGGTTATAAAACCTCACCTTTTGCTGGAAGATTATAAAGCCTCACCTTATGGCTGGAAGGTTATACAGCCTCACCTTATGGCTGGAAGGTTATAAAGCCTCACCGTATGGATGGAAGGTTATAAAACCTTACCCTATGGCTGACAAGTTATAAAGCCTCACCCTATTGCCTACGGATTATGAAGCCAAACTATATGTCCAACGTATCATAAAGTTGTGTAGTTAATACACTAGTATATACTAAAACCAGCAGAATAAAAGCTATTGAAAATGTCTTGAACAGTAAGCACCAATATTGAGTGTCACGAGCTACAAATCAATTCTGATAAAAATGTTTGTGGATATTATTTTATTATTTTCTATTTTGAATAAACAGAAAATTTATAAATTATAAATGCTTACGGGTTTAAAATTTATTGAAGGGGGTTATAAATTCACATCTCAAAAACGTCTACACATAATAATATGTAGTTAAATATAATTACGTGTACCAATTCTTAATTCAGTTAGACGTAAAATATGGCTTAATGACAGAGGGCACTATGACATTTATCAGAAATTTACTGGCAACGTATATTTTTTCTGGCGACATTAATAAGATTCTTACTTTAAGGATTTCAAAAATCCATTCCTAATGAGTCGGAAACGATTTGGAAGGCAGACCCGAGATGGCTGACATATGATATTAGAATACTTATAAGAAAACAGAGGCGACTCCATTCGAAATCGCGTCGTACAAATAAGAGTCTGATTGGGTAAAAATTTCGAGAAACATGTAATATGGTGATGTCACAAATAAGAAAAGTCAGCTTAGCTATCGAGATCAGATTAGTAAATTAAAACAGAGTAATCCATCAAATCAATCATGGTGGCATATATGCAACCAAATTTCAGGTACATGTATGAGTACCGCCATTAATAAAATATGGCAATCACATAACTAATGAAACTGCGATAGCAAACGAGTTTAATAATTATTTTGTTTCTTAAACTTAAATAGACGACTCGAATGCTTATCCTCCAAATCCCCCAGTAGTAGTAAATGAGATATCAAATATTGTATTAAATGAATCGGAGGTCGAGGACGTTTTAAAGAATCTTAATATCAATATATCAATAAGGCATCTGGTCCAGATCTTATCAATGCTAGAGTTTTAAAACTGGCCCGCTCACACTTTAAAACCCCGCTATATAGACTATTAACTTATCGCTCACAAAATCGTTCTACCGTACTGCATGGAAGATAGCAAATATAGCGACTGTTCTGTTTTTACTAGTGAAGTTTAAAATTATCGTCCGATTTCACAGCTCAGTATTATTTTAGAGTGCATATAGAACCCTGTATTTATAAACATGTCCACAGTTTGCTAGTAGATAATATCGCAACAACTACTAATAAGTCTATGTTCACACAAGGTGACTCAGCAATCAATCAACTGATTGACACTTCAACAATTTGCATGGCCTTCGATGGAGTTTGGCACAGAGGTCTATCATTATAACTAAAAGAATATGGTATAACGGGACGCCTTCTTAGTTGGTTTCACAGTTATCTGTCTGGGCGACTCCAACGTGTCGCTCTTAACGGCTGTTTCTCTGACTGGAAACCGGTAAGTGCCGGTGTCCCACAAGGATCAATACTCAGTCCTCTTCTTTTTCCTTTTTATTAACGATATCGTCGACGCTAATAACGCGTGTATAAAATTATTTGCCGACGACACTATCCTTTTATGTCACTGCTGACACCCCAGATAACGCGGCGAATATTTTGAATAGTGATATTGACAAAATCCATCGCTGGTTTTCGCATTGGCTTGTGAGATTTGATCCCATAAGACCGAAACGATGCTTGTATCGCGTAAATACTCAACAAGTACATCCTCTGTTGCGGATGAAAAATATTTATCTTCTGGAAGTATCTAGCCATAAACACTAGGGAATTTACTTCTCGGTTGATGGCACGTGGCATGAACATATCGATTGCATTGTTAAAAATGCGTTTTTAAGAGTCAATATCTTACGACGTGTACGCTTAGTTGTAGATCGATTTACCTTAGAAAAAATGTATTTTTCATCTATCAGACCAATTTTAGAATATAATGACGTCGTTTGGGACAGTTGGATTCAAACATTAGTTAATAACATCAAGCGTTCAAATAGGAGCGTAACGGGTGGCACAAAATTAACATCTCCCGACAAATTATACGAGAAACGGGTGAACGGGAATACACCTGTGTATTTGAGTAATTTATTACTAAAAATCAGGTTTAACCTTCATCGGCATTTCACACGCCAGTCTAACAATATTACTGATATTCGGACTGGGACGTCTTTATATTCAAATTATTTTCTGCCGTCAACTATTAAATTGTGGAATAACCTGCCGATAGATATCTGGAATTCGGGATCGCGAAACATATTCAAGGCTCGTATCGGAGATCAAACTGAAAAACGTCCATTATTTTTAATGCAGGTAGTAGGATGGGTTAAATCTTGAATGCTTTAACATTGGAACAGAACACTGAAGTTTTTTTTTAAAGTGCAATCTAAAAAGTAAACGTTTTGTAGATGCATCGACATTAAACACCTATACCCATTTCATGAACCCTTTCCTTTTTTCTTCCCTATCATACTGTCAGAGCATGTATCTTACATTTTGTTAAATATGTAATGTCATCACTGGAGACGAATTTGTAAAAGCTTCTCTGCTTGTTTTCGAATCCTTGTATTGTATTAATTGTATGTTCAATGATATATCTATTTATACAATAAAATATTTTTAAATTAAATAAAATTAAATATAATTATAAATGTTCAAAGCTGAAATATTCTTTAAATCTCTGAAATAAATGAAGAGTATTTTCTCATAACATAATATTGCTACAGCTTACCTTATGAGTACACTCGGAATAGTGTTACACCGATACAAAACCTTTTCTATTTATATATACACGCACACACGTGAGAGCCACCCCCACTATTTGGATGATTTATTTTTATTTTAAAAATAACCGTGAAAACGAACAGTTATTTTATGAGTTTAAATAAATTTGGACATTTTATAGAATAGTGATCAAAGGACTGAAATATAAATATACACTAGACTTAATAGATTTGATACTCAATGTAGACTGTTTATACATTAAGCATGACTTGATATTTCTGGTTTTTAGCAGAAATCTGACATTTTCGCTAAGTCATATGTAGTGTTTACTATTTCTGGATTTGACGTTTCCCTAGACATGACAATGAGTAACTCGACGGGTGTCTAATAAGAGACAGGCACTGCTTACTCGTCCGGAGCACCCGAGTGCACCCGTGGTTTTTATTGGGTTCGGGCTACTCTCTTTCTGTTTTTTGTGTTGCGTTTCACTATATCCGGATTTGTATCTGTCCCTTGGCTTTTGGCTCTTGTTGTTCGGTCGGTTTTCTTTGCTATTTTCTTATCGCTATATAGAATATTTACACTAATATGAAACATACCGAAAACTGTGTCACGACATACCAAACAGTATTATGGCATACCAAATACATGATCCCAGCATACCAAAAACAGTATTACAACATATCAAACACAGTATCACAGCATACCAAACACAGTATCATAACATACCATGCACAGTATAAAACATACCAAACACAGTATTACAATATACCAAACACAGTATCACAGCATACCAAACACAGTATCACCACATACCAAACACAGTATCAAAACAGACCAAACACAGTATCACAACGTACCAAACACAGTATCACAGCTCACCAAACACAGTATCACAACATACCAAACACAGTATCACAACATACCAAGCACAGTATCACACTGTACCAAACATAGTATCACACCGTACCAAACACAGTATCACGTACCAAACACAGTATCACAACATACCAAACACAGTATCACAACGTACCAAACACAGTATCACAACATACCAAACACAGTATCACAACATCCCAAACACAGTATCACAACATATTAAACACAATATCACAACATACCAAACACAGTATCACAACATACTAAACACAATATCACAACATACCAAACACAGTATCACAACATACCAAACATAGTATCACAACATACTAAACACAATATCACACGTACCAAACACAGTATCACAACATACCAAACACAGTATCACAACATACCAAACACAGTATCACAACATACCAAACACAGTATCACAACATACCAAACACAGTATCATAACGTACCAAACACAGTATCACAACATACCAAACACAGTATCACAACATACCAAACACAGTATCAAACATACCAGACACAGTATCACAACATACCAAACACAGTATCACAACATACTTAACACAGTATCAAACATACCAGACACAGAATAACAACATACTAAACACAGTATCACAACATACATAACACAGTATCACAACATACCAAACACAGTATCACAACATACCAAACACAGTATCACAACATACCAAACCAAACACAGTATCACAACATACCAAACATAGTATTACAACATACCATGCACAGTATAAAACATACCAAACACAGTATTACAATATACCAAACACAGTATCACAGCATACCAAACACATTATCACAACATATTAAACACAATATAACAACGTACCAAACACAGTATCACAACATACCAAACACAGTATCACAACATACCATGCACAGTATAAAACATACCAAACACAGTATTACAATATACCAAACACAGTATCACAGCATACCAAACACATTATCACAACATATTAAACACAATATAACAACGTACCAAACACAGTATCACAACATACCAAACACAGTATCACAACATACCAAACACAGTATCACAACATACCAAACACAGTATCATAACGTACCAAACACAGTATCACAACATACCAAACACAGTATCACAACATACCAAACACAGTATCAAACATACCAGACACAGTATCACAACATACCAAACACAGTATCACAACATACTTAACACAGTATCAAACATACCAGACACAGAATAACAACATACTAAACACAGTATCACAACATACATAACACAGTATCACAACATACCAAACACAGTATCACAACATACCAAACACAGTATCACAACATACCAAACCAAACACAGTATCACAACATACCAAACACAGTATCACAACATACCATGCACAGTATAAAACATACCAAACACAGTATTACAATATACCAAACACAGTATCACAGCATACCAAACACATTATCACAACATATTAAACACAATATAACAACGTACCAAACACAGTATCACAACATACCAAACACAGTATCACAACATATTAAACACAATATAACAACGTACCAAACACAGTATCACAACATACCAAACACAGTATCACAACGTACCAAACACAGTATCACAACATACCAAACACAGTATCATAACATACCAAACACAGTATCATAACATACCAAACACAGTATCACAACGTACCAAACATAGTATCACAACATAAGAAGCACAGTATCAAAACATACCAAATACAGTATCACAACATACTTAACACAGTATTCTAACAGCCAAACACAGTATCACAACATACTAAACACAGTATTCTAACAGCCAAACACAGCATTCTAAAAGCCAAACACAGTATCACAACATACCAAACACAGTATAACAACATACCAAAAAAGTATCACAACATACCAAACACAGAATCATAGTGTTTTGTTTTATGTTTTCAGATAGTTCGTAATGTTTGATAATTTACGGGATACTGTAAGGTTGTGTTTAATGTCCGTGAGAAATCGTCATTTAAAGAAACACAAACTATTACATGCATCTTGCATACAACAACATGTACACACCTTACATGTATATTCTATAATTCTAGAAGTCAGAAAATAGCAAGTAATATTTTCATGAACGTTTTGTTGACAAAAGTCATAGCAATGATTGTTTTTATTTCGACTTAAATTGGACTAAAAATCGTGCGAAAAATATTCCACAATAACTGATATTTTACTGGTATTTAAAATGTGAACCTCCTTTGTAGTTATGTGATAAAAGCATTGACGACCTCCTCGTGTTTTTATATACATTTTTCTCAATTTATGTTTTAAGGCAATTAGTAAAACACATTTACATCACACCACGGTATTTAATAGTTAGACTAGTAATTGGTTAGTCGTATATCATACTTGTCATAAATCGTGTCATTAAGAGTTATATCTCAAGTGAAAATCTTAATAAATTATAATATTTATAAGTATGTGTTATTAACATAACCTTTAGGTGGTAAAACTTGTTTATTGATATCAAATTATCAGGGTAGTAATTTCTGCGTTTGAATGATCCCAGTTCCAGTTAATGTATCAAATATCACGCATAACAATAACGGGACGAACTGCGTAATAACTCGTGAAATTAATTTGGGTGTGTGTGCCTCGTTAATAGCTAGTTATCGTGGTCATCTACAGGTTACGGTATACAATAAATCATTTTTTAAGTTTTGAGATATTAAGCTTTAATGGGGTTTATTTTGTTAGCTACAAAATGATAATGCAAATAAATAAATAAATAAATAAATAAATAAATAAATAAATAAATAAATAAATAAATAAATAAATAAATAAATAAATTAATTAATTAATTAATTAATTAATTAACCAAATGTCCACTGTATAGGGACTATAGGGAATTACTAATCAATGATCTCACTTGGTTACCTAATAATATCGCCAATCTACCATAATCTGCTAGTTTTTGGAAAGCTGGAGATAACTGTCGATCAAAAAAAGATTCGTATTTAACCTGCTGATGCATTTATAAAACTGCCTAAAAGATTTCTTATAGTTTAAGCACCATCGAAGAAAGTTTCTAACGTAGCTTTGTAATCATCAACACCTATATACCTATATTTATTCTATATTTTAATACTTTGTGTATGTGTTATTTCTCCTTTTCTTCCACCTTACTTGCTTTTATTAATTTGTTGCAGCTATATTATTATATTATTTATATGCTCGTTCGTTAAATATTATATGTAAATATTGTGTTCTGGAGATGACTTAATAAGTATGACGGGGCCTCTGTGGCGGAGTGGTTAAGGTAGTTCGTCTTCTACATGTATTTGTCAACACTGAGGTTGCGAGTTCGAGTCTCACTGCGGACAGGGTGTACTCGACTCCAATTTTAATTGACAGGGATTGTCAGTTCCTACCGAAGGCCGGGGTTTTCTCCGGGTACTCCGGCTTCCTCTTCTAATAAAAACTGGATAGCCATTATATAGTTGAAAAATTGATGAAAGTGGCGTTAAACAACACCCAAACAAACAAACAATCCATCACACTAGTATATTCA
This sequence comes from Limnoperna fortunei, assembly GCA_944474755.1. Taxonomy (NCBI): domain Eukaryota; kingdom Metazoa; phylum Mollusca; class Bivalvia; order Mytilida; family Modiolidae; genus Limnoperna; species Limnoperna fortunei. Next base: position 21,258,471 of record OX104114.1, on the reverse strand, counting down.
TTCAGATTATATTTTAAAATGTTGACATAAAAGATCTCTCATTCCAAAAAAAAAATGCTCAATATAGAAACATCTTTCGAAGATATTACAGACCAAAGTTGGTAAGAAAATAATTATTGTGTAGATTGTATACCTAGATCATTGTTATATTACGTGTTTTGATATATGATTTGTATAATAGTAGTTTTTTTGTTTGTTTAGGTAGTACAGATATACCATAGTGGTTGGAGTGTGTCTTAATTAAATTTATTTTATTTTTGGTTTTGCAGCACACTACTGGGCATAAATATTAACATTATGTAATACTGTGAACATTGATATTGTGTGATATATAGATAAATCTTTTTGTCTAAAATTAAGCATGTAGTTTGTCAAAATCTGAAAAATTAGCGATTGATACAACCCATATAGGTGATACAAGATGTACTTTTGTCGAAACTACTTCTGACGTCACAATGAATTGTATAACCAATGATTCAGACTCTCATTCAATGAATGAAATATGTGTCATAATACGTGTGACGTTAGCTAGGGACTATATTTTATAAACAAATGCTTCGTTGAATGTTAAATTTTAAACATTCGGTTTTGTTCTGCCCTTTGAATACTTCCTAATTTTAGATAAACTAATTACATACATTTAAGTGTAGGTACAACTACCTGTATCACGTCTCGACAGTTGCATACATTCCACATCACAACTCGACGCTGCGTATCTCGTACACAACTGTCTCGACGTGATACAGATAGTTGTACCTACACATAATGTATGTAATAAATGTGTATATATTTTGCAGACAAATCAAGATTACAGATTAACAGAACTTTCTAATATACTATTGTACAGTATATAAAGAGCACTGTGAGTGTAAGAATGAAAATGTTGACAACATCCACATATTTCCCTAAATAAAATAACGTTATCTTTAATGCTGCTCGGGCGTTTAACACCATTAATCAATCAATCAATCAATCAATCAATGGTTGTTCGATTGTTTGAATTTTCATAAAACCGTACCTCTATGAATAAGCGCGATTTTTTTCAACTTGTATTTGACACTAATGAGTTGCTGTGTGTGCGAGTTATCATTGATGCGTCTGGTTTTTTTGTCATTTGTTTGTTTGGTACAAGAATCAGTTCTGGGATACCTTCTTTTTTTAACATTTTTCCCCGGATAAAATTTTGGTCGAAAAAAAATAGTTGCATCTGTGAAAATCTAGATTTTTTTTACAGACTATACCAAGTTGTATACTACTTGGTCGGTCTCATTCTATGTTCGTTTGTCAGAAGTAGTCCTTGTCGTAGACACTACATAAAAATTTGAAGCCCATAAAAAATACAATCAGCCAAAAATTGTCCAAAGTCGGATAAAAAACTTGAACAATTCTTTTTATGTTAATCTGTGCATTCAAATGTGCAGTACAATTTACTTGCTAAAGAGCAGTAGCAAGCGTCACTTAACGGACCTCAATAGAATATATTTTTAACAACTCTTTATAAATGCATAACTTCTGTTACGAATACTAATTTTTAAATTAAAAATGGATTAATAAATCAAGCATAATGGGGATAAGATCCAAGCTCTCTGTAGATTGCAATAAACCAATTTTTGCCATGCATTTTCCGTATGGGTACCTGCAGTATGAATTTTTGTGAAAAAATCATCTCAATTTAACATCCCGAAAACAAGCAATTTAACATCCCGTATTTCCGTAGATTTATTCATCATTTAAGCAATATAGCAAAACCATTAACGGAACGGGAAATGAGTTAGGTGTTATTTTGCCCATTGCAACACTGTGAACACAGTCAGCAGTTATTAGGGTCGAAGTTTGTCAAAGGTGAGAAAACTATGCAGCGCACAAAAATATTTTTGGCGTTGATATGGGTCGCGTTGGACAAGTTAAATGATCACATGAATATATGTCGTTTTACTATTATGACGGACAATAATCCTCTTTTATTTGTTTTCACAAATTTGGACGCCACAAGTCACTAAGTGTTGTCTTCAATATGTATCATTATACAATTTTGACGTCCAATGCTTGTTATGGGTGTTATAATAAAAAAACATCAAATGGACGCTACCAAAATATACTTATAACAACTGATAACTACACTAGATATGCACAAGCGAAAAACAACTCAAATCAAAGTGCTAAGACTGGGTGGAGTTTAAGTTACTCCTACAGCGCTGGACAAATTGCAGGCGAGGTGCCACAGTGTCACAACGGTGCGAGGTAAATTCGATAGTTTTAACATCAAATTCTAACAGCGCTTGGCTTAATCAGAAGACAGTTGGCTGGCGTTGTTGTACAATGGACTTATACTGTTGTTGGGCACGTTATTTCAGGACAACGCTTAACTGGACATCGTTTTGGTTTATATATTGGCCTCTATTTTTAATGTATTAATTTTGTGTATTGCCCGGTATAACCTATGTGAAAATAACTCCTGCTATACAAAATGAAAAAAGACAATAGCTAGAATTAGGCTGGAACTGTTTGTGAAATCGGCACGTGGGGATAGTCATACAAAACAAACAAATGACTTAAACGACTCACTGTGATAACTGAATGAGAGAATAGTCGTCTAGAAAATCATCAGTGGAACAATTTGGATAACGCATCGCCCGTAAAATTTTGACAAAAGAAAACAATGAAGCCTGTCCAGTTTAAGAGAGCAGCGATACGGAACTGTTTGGATAATAATACACATACAGGAACAGTTTAAGGGAACAGGAGAGTTTGACAAAATAAACCAACAATTAAATCAATACTACCGGAACAATCTGACAGTTGAACACAAGGGTACTAGTTTATTTAGCGAATGAGACAATAGAATCGGTCTGACAAAACAACACAAGACAAATGGCCTGGGAGAATAGCACGACGGGGAAAATGCTGAGTGAACAACACTAGGATTGAACAAACACATAGCAAACAATTAATTACTGTTTTATGATCCCGCGACAGTCCAACCAACCAAAGCCTGATATCTGTCAATAATGAGCTATCAACACAGTAGCTTCTTAAGTCACGGGTAGAGATAAATCAATACATTGCTTGTACCTGTTTGTTCGGTTGGCTCTGTTTGCTGTTTTATGATCCCGTGACAAAGCTTGATCATAATGAGAGGTCAACACAGTAGCTTGTTTTGTGATAAGACATAGGGTCACAGGAAGAGATACACCACTACGGGTCAATAACATGGCTTCCGTTAAATGACAATTACATACTTTTGCAAGCATGCCTTACTTTTAGTTTTAATCGCCCCAAAAATGGGACCTATTGATAGAAATTGTCATTTCCACGCGAAAAAACCAATGGTTAGGTACACACAAATTATACAATATTGACTTTTGTATGTAAAACTAAAACATTCAGTAACTACGTGCAAATTAAAGCCTATATTCTTAAGTGAAAAACTTCATTATAATTTGCATACTGTTGTTCATTAGACGAAGCAGCGAAATTCTATAAATTTAATTTATTTCAAGTGTAGTCATGACACTTGTATCACATTTGATTTATTTGAATATGATAAGGAGAAAACCCTGTTTCTTTTAAGACGGGTTTCCACAATGCTCAAGCACGGTTATGTTATGTAAATCCCTTCAAATTTTTTATATTTTTGACTTCTATAAAAATAATTTAAAGATCAAAACCTTGTTCATCGCTTTACACTTATATAAAAATGTTAATCCTTGACACTCGCTTTACGCTCATGTCAAAATAGCTAACCCTGAACATCGCTTTTCACTATATCAAAATAGCTTACTCCTGAACATTGCATTCACTCAAGTCAAAATGGCAAACCTCTGAACAACGCTTTACAATCAAGATAAATGGCTGAACAAATAAAATGGAATGTATCGATTTTCAGCATAACATTAAATGCAGCAGAACTGACAGTTCACTCCCTTAATCAATTTGCAGTAAACTTCACTTTTCAGGTAGGGGCCTCGGTGGGACATATTGATTATGGTAGTTAGTTACTTGGTTTGATCACTTGGTCTGTTAATACTAGTGTTGCGGGTTCGAGTTTCACTGTGGCCAAGGCGTACTCGGCTTCCTTCCATTGCAGTAATCCTAACGAAGGTCGGGGTTTTTCTCTGGACACTCTGCCGTAATATATCTGAAAAATTGCTGAAGTTGGCGTTAAGCACCATTCAAACATTTTTATGTAAGTATACAACGTACACTAGGTTTTCTTAAGACAACTACTCGGTAATAAACAAAATGGCCGTCGCCTTACCTAATGACAAAACTGATGCAGTCGACAGGCAGGTTACGTAGATAATCCAATTGATGAAGAAAAGTTTACCTAAACCATATGGTGGCGCTTAGTGAAGAAATGAATAATGACGAGGAGCTAAATAGTCCTAACTCTCCTACGCATTCTATAAAGTGACTCCATGTGTTACATTGCGGCTATCTGATCTTTGATGTTTTGCAAAGCAAATAATTTACTTCTTTGTTCTTATAAAAATAAATTTAGAAAGAAATATTGAGAAATTAACCACTTAAAATTGTATTGGTTTGTCAAATTTATTTGAAGAATAATTAAGGAAGAATTATTTAATTGAACATCAGATAGTCGCCATGTAACATATGTATACACCATTATATTGAAGTTGAAATAGAAATGGTTCATTTGCTTCTGTATAACGAGCAATGTGAAAATCGTATTTGTCAAACGCATGAAAGATACGTTTCCTCGCTAATTAGTCATATCCGGAGATAATTATCCACCAGTAATGAATTATGCTTTAAGCTTAAATGGAAAATTCATAACAGAAAAATTAAAATAATCCCTAGTGTCGTGTTAGTTCTCACTAGACCTTCGTTATCATTTTCTAGATGTACATGACAGTATGAGACAGACCTAGTTATGTCTGTGGTGTCCTTCGTTTTAGGTTTAGTGGGGTTCATGCAATCAACATACACTATGAAATTTACGAAGAGGTGGTTCGTTTAAAAACATTAATGTTTTTTTAAATCAAATATTTTAAATAAACACTTTTTACACGACTATATGACACTCTATAGGGTAATTCAGATTAGGGATTTAATTGTCTCTCTTCTACGGAGTTTTTTTTTTTTGTTTTTTTTTGTGTTTGTTTACGGACTATCTCAAAGTATATGTCTACCTCGATCATCAAACGAATGGAGAACCACTGAGGTCGTTTCTAAATGTACATCGATCGTCAATTCAACAGGCGACCTTATGAATGTGTATTACTTAGATGGAGAAACAAACATTTATGGTCTTATGTAGCACGTGGCGAGGTAAAACTAAACGATGAGCAAATACGCAAGACAACACAAATTACAGTTACAGTTGGTTGTAAGAGCTGCTGAGAGCACATGTTTGACTTGTACATGTTATATTTCTATATGTGACTATACATAAATGACTGTTTGTTGAAAACCAACGACCTGCGGTAGGAAAACTTGCAATCTTTGTCAATTAAGATTGAATTAAGAAAGACTAGATTTGTTTAAAAAAAACCATGGAAATGTTTCACCAGGTTGTTGGAGTTTTATTTTAACTTATTTTCGGATCACAATTGTACTCAAACCAAACAAGGTTTTCTAAATAAGCTGTAATATTACTTTGGGAATAATAATCAAATAATTGTTTGCTTCATTTTTATTAAAAAAAAACAATTTTGGAAAATAACATTGAGAAATCAACCACTTAAAACTATATTTGTTTTGTGGATTTTTTCTATAAACAAGGAAGAATTATTTGATTGTACATCAGATACTGGTAGTCGCCATGTAACATATGCAAACACCGTTATATTGAAGTTTAAATAGAAATGGTTCATTTGTTTATGTATAACTGCCACATTGAAAATCGTATTTGTCAAACGATTAAAATGTATACGTCAATAAACGGGAAAACGAGCGAGCGAAGTGAAATGTATATATAGCTGATGAAACAAAAGAACTATTGACTAGGGATAAGATAAAAGAATAGAAGATAAAGAGGTTAAAAAAAACACAAAACCATTGTTAACAATGGAGACAAACGGATAAACCAAAAATTGCGTAACACGAACTACACTTAAACCGGGATGACTGCAGGTGCTTCTGAACGATAAACTACTCTTGCTCCTTGAGTGTCTAAAGTCTTTTAGCTCAGGTTAAATTCGCTAATTAGTAATTTCCGGAGGTAATTATAATCCAATAAAAAGGGAAGAAAAGTGTATACGACAAAGGGAACAAATTAATGGTAATTCATGACACAGACATTCCGTAACGGCAACTGTACAATTTTTAAAAGATTATGCTTATCTTGCCATTATAAACCAATATTAAGATGTTTTTCTGTCAGCATACACCCTTTGTCAGGGAAATGTGGTAGGAAATACAAGCTCTTTAGTACCTGATCAAATACATGGTGCCACACGAAAAAGGAACAAATCATAATAGGAAAATTAAAATAATCCCTTTTGTCGTAAATTGTGGTTCTTAACAAACCTTCATCGTCAATTTCTTAATGTAGATTAAGGTATAAGGCATACCTTCTTGTCTCTGTGGTCTTCTTAATTTTAAATAGGGTAGTTGCAGTTTACATATACACGGAATTCTTCATAGATAATACGTCATTTATGAAATTATGGTTAGGTTCCATTCAGTAATAATAATTGTTTCGCTTAAATCAAATATTTTGAATATAATAACTGATTTCATGCGACTTTATGATAAATGATACGGTAATTCAAATTCAGGATTTAGGTGTTTCTCATTATTAGTCTACGGACGATCTTTAAATATATGTTCACCTCGATCGGTAAACGAATGGTTCTCTCTAAATAATGTGTTTACTCAATCCAACAGGCGACCTAAAGGATGTGTATTATTAACAATGAGACACAAACATAAATTCAATGTTTATGTACCTGGTGGCGATGTGTAAAAAGGTATGTTTGTTTGTTTGATGATGTTTAACGCCACTTTCAGCATTTTTTAAGCTATATCATGGCGTCCAGTTTTTATTGGGGGAGGAAGCCGGAGTACCCGGAAAAAACCCCCGACCTGCGGTAGGAAAATGGCAATCCTTGTCAATTAAGATTGGAGTCGAGTACACCCTGCCTGTAGTGAGAATCGAACCCGCAATCTCAGTGTTGACAGACCACGTGATCAATAGTAGACGAACTACCTTGACCACTCGGCCACCGAGGCCCCGTAAAAAGATAAAAATAAACAATAAACAAATAGGCAAATTTCGTGAAACATCAAAAGACGCTACCAAAATATACTTGTGATAACTGGTAACTTCACTAGATATGCATAAGTGATCTCTACTAGAAATCCACAGTGTAGAAATCAAACTGTTAAGACGAAGGCAACAATTAATTTAATAAGTTAATTGTCCAATACGGAAAACCACAACAAACGCACATTCATAAATGGAGGTAGATTTCGAAGGATACGTCATAAGAGAACTTTGTAAATCAACAGTATTGGCAATATCAAGAACTACTTGTTACTATCCTATAGCAAGTGGAATCGACATGATCAAACATTTAACACAACATTGCTCGCTATTAGATAATTAAAAGTGGGTGGGGTTTTAGTTAATATTGCATATTTGAATACTAGTATACATATTTAACAGTATAATGAGAGTAATTAACAATAGGTAAGATAAATGCATATTATAAATTCAATTTAAAACTTTAATTTATATCGGATTATTTTGAAACTCTTTCAAAAGATCCAGGATTTTTGCTTCATTCAAAATACACATGGTATTGCCAACTGTACAGTTAGGTTTTAAACTACACACTAATGTGTTAATGGACTGCGTGCAATCTAACCAAGCATTATGGAGCCTTTGTAAGTATTCCAAACTTCTATCAGGTGCCACCGTCGGACAGTTGGCTGGCGTTGTTGTACAAGAGACTTGTACTGTTGTTGGGCATGAGATTTCTGGACAATGCTTCACTGGACATCGTTTTGGTTTATATATTGGCTTCCATTTGTTCGTAATATGTTTTGTATGGCCCGGTGTAACAGATGCAAATATAAATACTCCTACAATGAAAATAAAGTGAATGTAAAAAACAGACAACTTTAGAATTAGGGAATGGTTGCGAGATTGGCGCCTTATGGTTATCATACAATATTAAAACAAATGATTTAAACGACTCACTGAGATAACTAAATGCAAATGGAACAATTTGAAAAACGTAATAGTCTACAAAAACCAAAAGGAAACCAGTTTCAATAAGCAGAACGACGAACCTGTCGGAAAATAATACACATAATACGGTAACCGCTAACTGGTGTTGACTACTAAACTACAAACAAAGAGTGGTTGTACCTAGGTTGAAGCTATCACTTCAGACGTTCTATGGTCGTCACCATGGTTTTTATTAGGTATAGGTTTAATCAATTTCTGTTTTTTGTTTTTGTTTTGCGTTGTATATGTTTTTGGTATCCGGATTTGTAAGTGTCCGCTGACTTTCGGCTTTTGTTGTTCAGTCGGTGCTAGCTATTTTTCTTAAGTCAAGGGAAAATTTTGACAAAATAAACTCACAATTGGAAAAATACTAATCACAGATGAACACAAAGGTTGTAGTTTCTAGAGACGATGGAATCAATCTGACAAAACACTAAGAACAACAGTTTAGGAGAAAAGCACGACTGTAAGAGTGCTGAATGAACAACACTAAGAATGAACAACACATAGCAATCGATTAATTGCTTGTAACTGTTTGTTCGATTTGCTCTTTTTGCTGTTTTATGATCCTATGACAATTTAACCAAACAATGCCTGATATGTGTCAATAATGAGTGGTCAACACAGTAGCTTGTTAAGCTATAGGAACTTGGGTCACGAGAAGAGATAAACTACCGCCTGTCAATAACATGGCTTCCATTTAAATGATAATTTTATACGTTTGCATTTCTGTTAGTTTTAAATGGGCCAAAAGCAGGGTTGGAAAGTACATTTGTATTGCAATAGTAATTTTCACGCGAAAAAATCAATAGTTAGGTACTAACAGATGCACTGATTTGCCAGAGATAGGAACAATTAAATTGAGCTTTCAATGAAACTTGCGGTTATAACTACATATAAAACAATTAAGGTAGGTAAAGTTACACAATATTGACTTACATTTGTTATTTTTAAAATAATTAATGCTGACAGTAACTACGTGAAATTTAAAGCCTTTTTTCGAGTTTAATTTGCATAGTGTTGTTTAATAGACGAAGCAGCAAAATTCTAAATTGACGCACCGATAAATTTAATTCATTTCAGTGTATCAATGACACTGGCATCGCATTTGACTTATTTTTATATGATAAAGAAAACCATAATTTTTAGGTAAATGATTAAATAATAGAACAACTTCCCAAGATACCAGTTGTATAAATCAGTGAAAATGCGATTTGCCAAATTCCAAGAAATGTTGTTAAATGCAGGATTCCACATTCCTCAAGTTAGAGATTTTTAACAGTTTCAAAGATTTTGGTTCTTTATGTAAAGGCTAAATCCCTAAAAATGTTTTTACTTATATAAAAAATTTAAAATATCAAATGGCTTACCCTCGATCATCGCTTATACTTATATCAAAATAGTCACCTTTGACCTTAACTTTACCCTCATGTCAAAATGGCTAACCCTAGATCTTTTCTTTACAGTCACCTCAAAAGGGTTTGTTAGCCTTGACCAAAATGACACTTATGCCAAATTTACTATCGCCTGAACATCAATTAACATTCAGAACTAAATGGCTAACCCATGAACATAGCTGACGCTCAAATCAACATAGATAACATCTATACATCGCTTTACAATTAAAACTAAATGGCTAACCCATGAACATAGCTGACGCTCAAATCAACATAGATAACATCTATACATCGCTTTACAATTAAGTCTAAATGGCTAACCCTTGAACATCACTGTGCGTTAAAATTAACATTGCTTACCCCTAAATATTGCTTTACAATAAAGTCAAAGTATTGTGTTTTCTAGCTTTTGTTACTAAATAAAATAAAACTGTCAGATTACTCGCTAAATCAATACATGTATGCAGAAAACAAAATCCTTTTTCAGATACCGGGTCTTGTTGGTCGACTGGTTATGGTACTAAGTCATCTACTATTAATCCTGTGGTCTTTTAACACTGAGGTTTCGGGTTCGAGTCTCACTGCGGGAAAGGCGGTCTCGGATTCAATCCATTGCATGTTAACCTACCGAAAGTCCTGGTTTTTTTCAGGTTCTCAAGACGCCAAAATATAGCTGGAAAAGTGATAAAAGCTGCGTTAAACACCATTCAGATAAGGCTACAACGTACACGTTGATTTTCTTAAGATAACTAAAGACACAATGGTTGTCGCCTTACCTAATGAAAAAACTGATGTAGTCGACAAGCAGCTTACGTAGATAATCAAATTGATGAACATAAGTGTACCTAAACCATATGTTCCGATGTTCATTGTGGTGCTGTAGTGAAGAAATGGCGAATGGCGAGGAGCTAAATAGTCTTTACTCTCCTACGCCCTCTGTATAGTGTATCCATGTGTTACATAACGACTATCTAATATGGTCCTTGATATTTTGCAAATCAAATAATATTATTCTTTGTTCTTATAAAAATAAATTTGGCAAAACAAAATTGAGAAATCAACCACTTAAAACTATATTGTTTTGTCGATATTTTCTCTATAAACAAGGAAGAATTATTTGATTTGTAAAACAAATCAGATAGTGGCCATGTAACATATGTATAAACCATTTTATTGAAGTGTAAATAGAAAGGGTTCAAACAAATTTGTCAAACAAATGAAAGGGATACGTTAATAAACGTGAAAACGAGAGAAATTTAATAGGTAATAGGACAGAAAACTAGTTAATGGGGATAAGAAAAAAGAATCAAAGAATAACTTTCTGCAATTTTCATCAGCTATATCATGGCGTCCAGCTTTTATTGATGTAGGTAGCCGAAGAAAACCAGGAAAAAATCCCGGACCTTTGGTATGAAAACGCAGTCATTGTCCAGTAAGATTGAATTAAGAAAGAATAGGTTCGGTTTTTAAAAAAATCTCGAGATGTTAGAGCAGATTGTCGTGTTTTATTCAAACTAATTTTTAGATCACAACTGTACTTGAACCAATGAATCTTTGTACAAGTTTTTTGCATTATAAAATTTTTAGGTCCCTTTAATCATAAGAATTCATTTTCACAGATTGATACGTAGCTGTCATATAATTTCGTAATTATTCAATAATGAATTTGCATTCGGGTATCATTTTTACTGTAAAACAACTGTGTAACTACGAAAAAGGTAGGTAAACAGGACGGTGCTAAGTTGAAGGTTGCTGCAAGGACGAATCCTGGGCAAATGATACTGAAGAAGGCAGCAAGTTGAATCCTAGATGAAGGCTGTAACAAGGATGACTCTAAGCTGTGTAGACATAAAGACTGATACTTTTACATACTGTCAGACAATAATATTTCTTGTTTAAAACCGCAAAATCTTGAACCAACGAGAAATGGTAGTCCATAATATTATATAAACGCCAAATTAACATATATATTTTGTTGCATTGCTTTATTTTTGCTTAAATACTTATGTGGTTTAAATAGTACACATACACGTGTCTTTCATTTGTTTTCATTCGTAGGGTAGTAAATTTCTGAGCGGCAAAAAAGTACGAACCATGGTTAGGAAATATTATTAGAAAAAATAATGTTTGCCAACCATTAATTTAATACGTTTTGACTGTATATATTACGTAATACTATAGTACAAACAAAAACATCGAGAATCCTACAGAGCCTTGTTATAATTTACTTATTTGTTAACAAAGGTTAAACAGGATCCATAGCATGAAAACGCATGAAAATTTGTACAATTGCATATTAATATGGTATGTTTATTATGTTTCTAGCGGGAGGTTTGGTCTGCCATAAAACCTGGTTTTACCCTCCTTTTCGTTTGAAATGCCAGTATCAAGTCAGGACCATTGCTGTAGTTCATTTTTGGTTGTTAGTTATCGGGTTTCTCGTACTTTGATATATGGATTGTGTTTTTCACATTTATCTTGATGTTCGGTATTTTGTTATTTACCTAAGAAACTCAGAGGTTCCGAAAAGGTAAGTAGTTCATACTTGCATATTATGCATGATAATTAGTGAATATAAGTCCGCGCGAGACCGTTTTACGGTAGTCAAGGACGTTAAAACCCCACCTAAGTAAGTATTAGTGAATATTTATATGACATTGTTTTCCTTATTCATAATTGACATTTACCTCTCGTCACCCAGTATAAGTCATTGTCCAGTAAATTTCATTTTGTAAACGAGTTAAAAGATAATAGATGCTGCTAATACATCGTAGACAACCTAAGATTTCCATCATACAATGGTATATTGTATGTGATTGTTTTATTCAATTTTTTAGCTGTATCATGGCATCTTGTTTTTCTTAGGAGAAGTCGAAGTACCCGGTGAAAAAAAACTTGGCGATCCTTGTCAGTTGAGGTTGCAGTCGAGTACACTAAGCGTGAAGTCAGACTCGAACTTACAACCTAGCTTTGACAGCTAGCTGATCATCAAACATTTGGCTACCTCTAGTCAAATAAATCCGTGTTCTAATTAAGAACAATGTGTTTGTTGTTTGATTCGTGTCTTACGTTTGTCATGTAGGAAGTAGGTGGAGCAGAATTACATATTAAGTGAATCAGAAAATGATCGAAGAAAAATATTTCATATAACTATTGGAACAACATAAAGATAAACATAAAAAATACTCATTCATTTAAAAGCGATATGATATTAGAAGTAACAAAAAATAGTAACAGTCCAAGATTTGTTTAGAGGGCCATCACAATAGAAATAAATAAATAAATAAATAAAATAAAATACAACAATAAAAGAAAAGTAATAAGCGATAGTAACCCAATGTATTGTTCAATTTATATTTAAATTTCATTATACTCGCTGCAAGCGCTTGCATACCTTATCAATTGAGAAATAAGAGCTTTCAGCGAGTACAGTGGTTATTGCAAACGTCAACTATTTCTTCGAGATAAATTTATAAGTTTACAAAAAAACAGACTTGTCCGCGCCTCCAATAAGTTTAACCCACCATTCTGTTTGAAATGCTTGTACCAAGACAGGACCATTGCCGTAGCTGCTGTATTTTCGATTGTTGGTTCTGGACTTTGCCGATTTCTCGGACTTTAGTTTGTGGTTGTCTTTTTGATAGTTTCATCGTTGTTCAGTATTTTGTTATTACTTATATTTAATATGTTGACGAAGTTCAGTTTCATATGAATACAGCAACAAATCGGCAAGGAGTGTGGCACAGTTTGTACCCATCGAATTTGATTGCCTGCTGTAAACAATATCCTCCAAAAGTTACAAATATGTTGTCGATCAGAACTTCTATAATAAAAATGTCCCTCACTGTAGCATAATTGGCCCTTTAGTTCTTTATTTAAAAACGTATTGTTGTAACCTGACACTACATATTTGTAGGCTAATTTAAAGGTTATTTTTAACCGTAACAGCATGTTAATACCTGCATCAATTTTATCCACTTCATAGGAAGTGGCTGGTTCATAACATTAGATCCCAACAATCCCTCTTGTCGAGTGGTTCAGGTAGTTCGTCTACTATAGATAACGTTGTTTGTCAACACTGAGATTGCGAGTTCACTTCTCACTGCGGGTAGTGTGTACTTGACTCCAATCTTAATTGACAAGGATGACCAGTTTTCCTACCGAAGGTCGGGCTTTTCTCTGGGTAATCCGGCTTCCTCCCAAATTAATCTGGACCTCATGATATAGCTAAAATATTGCTGAAAGTGGCGTTAAACATCTTTTAAACAAAGCAAAACAATCTTTATTAAAATATTGATTTTCGGATTATAAAACAATACTAAATCATATTTCAAGTTCTTCTTATCTAATAACAATTGATTTACCAAAATATTGAAATATATTATTATTATTGAATGTTTTAGGCAACATGTGCTGTTATGAAAAACTAATTTGTAAAGTTTCGTTTTATCAAACATTAAAAAAACTATATACTAGTTTTGTTTTATCCATTGATTACTTTATGGGTAATATCCTTTTAAACATTAATTTAACACTTTTGTGTGATTTGAACAATTTTACCTAATACATTTACATTGTGATAAAGATATACCAAGGATTGGGAAGGACAAATAATTCGAACAATACACTCAAAGTGGTGAAAAATTCAATAGTCAACCTAAGTGCTCCAGAATGGTAAGATTTTAATTTTGCTTTATTGACCTTTGTTTACTTGTGTTGAAATATAATAGTGCACCAATTCCTGGACACTATTGAAAATAATATATAAAATTGCACAGTATTAACTTACAACATTACAGAAAAGCTTATTAGAAGATAACAAGGCGTAATTAGAACAAACTACGAATACAAAACAATTGCTGACTGAAATGCTCAAAATATACAATAAACAAATAAGTAACTCGAAACAGGGTGGATCTTAAAATTCCGGAAGTTAGCATACTTACTCTAGTGACAGCCACTGTGCAACGGTCTAAAGGTCAAAAAGCATGAAAAGTGACAAGTAAGTTACCGAAAGGACAAATGTTAACTACACAAAACGGTTAAATTTCATTCATCGTTATGATAAACTGTGTTTTTGCAATCATCAGTGGCGCTCCAAACAATATTTAAAATCCAAGTGACTAAGATGTTGTAGAGCTTTTATGACCAAAATTCCAAAAGATTTTCCAAATCAGGATAAGGCTGTCTACACCATGAAAATAGAAAAACCTTAGAATTAGAATACTTTTCGAAAATTTAAGGGCAATAAATTTAGACAATGACTTTATCACTAAAAGTATCACTGACAAACCTGTCAGCACCGAAGTGGGATTACTGAGCTTGTGATACCCTCGGGAACTAACAGTCCACCAGAAGAGGCATCGACCCAGTGGTTATAACAAATGTCATCAAAGATACCAAGTTAAGAAAATTTACAAAGGCAGACGTGCGTTTCGTCTGATCACTTTTTTGATAGTTTAAGTACTTGGCAGTTTAAGGCATGGATAACCGTTTCTCTGGCAGGTATTACAACACATTTTAAATAGATTTGTAAAAAATATTTAAAAGTTAGCTTGTATTATTTGGAAAATACATGTAATAAATGTATGTATGTACGAACTGACATATTTGCTTCTTTCTTAACATCAAAATCCTTGTTACTACGTAATTTCTGGATCCATAATAAATTGAAAAAACATTTAAGATGCAGAATGTAAAGGGACAGATGGAACAACGCTGTTACATTTAGTCAAAACAATGCCACAAGCTCTTATTATAGTTGTCTATAGTGAAAATAATTTATGAATAACCAGCACTCACAAATCGTAAGCCGTTGACACAGTTATCATTCATCAATATTTATAATTCCCGAGTTATCGCTACAAACACTACTGTCATCGTAAAATTATGCAACTTTAATTGGAAGAGAAAACACAAAATGTATATTAGTTTAAGTTTCTTACATAAAGCCGAAATAAAGTCATTATTGGTGTTCATAAACTAATTGAATATTACGAAAATGCTAAGAAGTCACTAAGCGTCGTACATTGTGCCTATTTATCATTAGTCAAGTTAACACAGTCAAAATTTATTAATGATTTTGACCTACAGTTTTGTCATTGCTTTCATTTTCAAGCCGCAACAAAGAAAGAGCAATGAATGAAGATGCTTAGAACATTAAACCTTGTTTTGTTATGCTAGGGAGATAGCCTCCAAAGTAAGGTCAATGTAATATGCATATCTGTTTTTTAATATTCTGCTTGTATCATTTTAACCTTATTTTTTAGCTTTTTGATGGAAATTTCTTCAATATTATTTCTTAAAGCATTCTCTATTAACTCACTAACCAACTGCATTTGTGAATACAATGAGTCAAATTTTCTTTTTTAAGTCTTGTTTTCTCGTGATTAATGCACCAACTGTACTAATTATATCGATTTAGGCAATGTCAATGAATTGTCTATTACAAAGCTAGACCAGCTATAATGCAAGGTATCGTGTACGCTTTTAAATAGTCCCTAACAACAAAAATACCGTTTCACATATAATTAATAATTTTGTTTTGGATCAACCAAACCCTGTATGAAAATTGTACATGACAGTTTAGCGGAAGTCCGTCTGCTTTAGTGACTTATTAGTGTAAAAAGTTCGAATTAACTGACAGCTCAACTTAGGAACTAATAATGCTCAGTTTTACATTAAACAGGCTATGTAGGGATATTTAGAAATAATGTCCGGGACCTAGTCAGTTCGAATAAAATATCATCTATGTAAAATGTGAGACATCAAGGTTTTTATATCGTTGCTATACGCATTGAGGTTATTCGTTTTAGTCCGTAATAATGGTATCATTCTGTGAAAGTATCAACGACTTCCTTTTAGCTAATTGTCTCGCATGAAACACAGCAGCGCATATTATAAGTTTCAAGTTGAATCTACACGAAATAATTATTTGATTGGCGACATCTCTTGAAATCTTAGAATTAACAACTTATTGTGATTTCAGGATAGTAAGTTTGAACATTTACTGATCATTGAATTGGACTGGAGATACCCATGGGGACTTTTACTCCACTAGCAAAGACAAATGCTAGTCTGGGCTCCGGACTAAATATTCTCAATACCGTAAGCGGACTTCCGGTTCGAATATACAGTCAGGTCACCAGCAATGAATCCGGTCAAAATTTTGACCGGTTTACAACATTCGGAGTGCCTCAAAATTTACGTCAGTGTTAACTGTAACTGACGTAATTCCGATACAAAGCATTATGACGTCACGTCCGGCGTCTGGTAATCAAACTCAAATAAAAATACAGTTTATCAAAAGAATGTTTTTATAGATTTATGTCTCGAATGTGGAAATAACTCTACAGATATTAGTCAGTTTAACTTGAAAGACGTAAAACAAGCAGCAGGTAGTTACTTTATTTAAATTGTATTCTGAAAGAATTTTCAACGCGCGAAAAGTTAGGTAAAACATGGCGGTTTAAACAACCAATCAAACTGGCTAGTAAACTGGTGGTGACCTGGGGTTATATTTGAAAGTGAAGCTTGCGTAAATGAAAAATATTGCACCAGGGGACCAGGTTAAGACAAATGCGCAGTGAATAACAATTAATCATTAAAGAAAGTATATACAATAAGTTTGCCAGCCAGGTTTCCTCTAATAATGAACCATGAGTAATAATCAAAGTAAAAATATTGCAAAGCCAATTGTTATGACCAGACAAGTTATCTATCAAAATACCTATTTAAAAACTTGACCCATAAGAATGAGGATGTGCACAAAAAGAAGTTTTAAGACACTAGACATAGTTGTTAAATCGCGAAATACATTTACCATACATCATAATTAACATAAATCTATGGAATCAAATTAATAGAGAAACATATCTAAAGATTTGATGGTAAAGTAAACGTTAAAATCAAGATTTTAAAAGCTGTTCAATAATTTTAAACACTCTATCAATTATAACAGTTTTTAATTTATACAATGGGCTTAAAAAATATACGTAATATAATACTATACTTTGTAGTATTAGATGTCAATATTGGTTAAATACTCTAAATTATACGCAACTTAAATTATTCAATAAATAGGTATTGGCTTTTCAGCTGTCTGCGCGTGGTGTTAATTTAACTATGTTTGATATTCATTACAAACTTTAATTTACATTTATATTTATCATTATATTTAACTCGCATCATTCGTAACTACCTAATGAGTTAATTTTTGTAAATATGGGATTAAACCAACGAAGAACAACAATTTTACTGATAACAGTGATTTTGTCAAATTTCTGTCGTGTTGGACTGTGTTCCAGATATATAAAGTCTTTCCAGGATAGTGGACTGCTGAACAAAATTTCCAGCACTAACCCACTCAAGTTATATAATGCAACATCAGCGGCCATCTGTACCTCTCAGTGTTGTGCAGAACTAGGATGTGGGTCGTTTTTCTTTAACGCAAACAAAGCTTTGTGTGCTCTTTATACTTCAAGGATGGCTGCAAGTAACATTATAATAAGTGAAGTTGGATGGCGATTCTTTTACAAAAATCTAAGTAAGCCTTAATCTACCACTTGATAATATTGATCGCAAGTTCCATTATACGAAAACAAGTAAATTTTATTGTTGTGTTAAGAGACATGATTTTCATGTTATTGTGTTGCTTAAACCTAAATATTGTGTAAGGCTATTTGAATTTAACTCTACCTATCATTTATAAACAAGTCACAACTAGATACTAGTCTTCATTTCTGTCTACATTATTCATTGTCTAATAGTTGACTGCTGAGAAAAATATCACAAGAGCTGTAGGTCAAGTCACGATTACAAATCCGGATGCAAACATCATCATCATTATATGCAGCCAGTGTTCTATTTTCATGGTCTCTGGATTACCTTCCTCAATGTCTATGATTATTGCCAATTGTCTAGGACGGTCCCTCAATGTTAGTTTTTTTGCTGCATCCACAAACTTGAGACGCGGCAATTCCCGAAAATAAAACATCCGGCTCGAAAGATGGTCCTGGTCTTTTCGCTGAAAATGTCCGAGTCGTCTGGATCTCAATGAGTATGTCTGCAAATAATGGTAATACAGCCCTTCTGAATATATTTTCTATTTTGTCATTTAAATTATCCCCGTAACTTCTCGAAGAAACTGTATAATCTATTCTGGTAATGTTTTTGACTTCCCATGTCTCTGCTTGTCCACATCCCGCAGGGCTAGCTTTGCACAAGCGAAGGATGAGTTCGCCGTCAAATTGAGTGTTGTTATATGTTGCTACTTAGAAATATAGCCGAACCTAATAAAAACCATAGCAGCACTCAAGTTCTGAGAAAGAGTAAGTAGTGTCTGCCTATAATTAAAAACCCGTCGACTTACTAAATGCTATACCCAGGGAGAAGCCAAATCCAGGAAGAAGAAAGACTACCTAGCACTGTAAATCACTTGCCGTCACATTTGCAACTTTTTAACGGGGTATAAAACAGTAGTGCCACATTTGCACCTGAGACCCTCCTATACACCTGAATACATACCATTTTTATTAGGTTTTGTGATGTTTATCTTTAGTTTTCTATGAGTTTTCTCGCTGATTACTGTATGCCTTTATTTCTTATGAGCGCGCATTTATGTCTTTTAATACTAAACTACGACTTTAAACCTCGTATTATTATTATTGCACGTTCCTAAATAACACCATAGATTTAGGTATCCTTTTTAGATAGACATTAGAAGCAGATATGTTAATAACAGAAAGACACGAACGTCCTAGTTTTGCCAAAGAACACGGGGAATGCAAGTGATGTTTTGGTGCTCCGTTGGCTTCGTCATAATTAGCAAAACTGTAAATAAATTACAGGTTAAAATGATGTACCGTTTTCATAGTATAATTACTGTAATCTACCGAAAGTAATCATGACATATTCCTTCATTTTATATACCGTTTTTGTTAATAAATGCACTGTTGTAGCAATCTGATTTTAATCTTTTTTTTAGATCTTTGTCCACTGTTATCTGGTTATACATACGATCCCACTCTTGACAGATGTATTAAACCGAATGCCAAGAAACAATCATATGGAGCTGCATCTCAAGATTGTCGTTTAGAAAACGCTTCATTAGTTAAAGTAGACACCTATAATATGTGGTTATTCGTAAAAAGTTCAATTAGTAAGTTAATTTGTATACATTAATAGGTAAATAGGAATATATTCACACATTTTATGTCCAAAATAAGACAACTATTTAATAATTTTAACCAATGTACAGGATTAAGCATTATACTGCTAAAACAGAATAAAGGACCCTAATTAACCTGCCTCTTGAATCAATTATTTTGTCTCCGATGCTGTTGGTATTTACCATATCTCTGGATCATATGTTAATAAAGGAATATCTTTGGTTTTATCTTAATTTAAGCAGCAAGTTTTGATTTATTTTTGAAACCTGGTCTATTGATGCGGTACTAATAACTTAGCATGAAATACCAGAAAACACAATTGTACATCACTACAATAATAATACCATCGGGACATTTAAACAAGGGGAAATAATAACGAATTAGAAATGAGAAACTGAAAAAAAAAATTCAGGCAGACGAGAAGGGTAGAACGTTCCATCGATTTCGAGGAAGTGTACTTAAGAAAAGTAAAAATGTATTGTTATAATGTTATCTCATGTCTCTGTCTACAATTAAAGTTTTTATAACGATTTATTACAGTTAATCTTGGTGTAAACGATTTTTACATACAAGGAACAAAAGATAGCAGTGGTACTTGTGTGTGAAATTGATCTGAAATTGTAAAAATGATCTAAGGTACAGCATATGTGCAATCAAGTTAAATTACCAGGATTAAATCAAGCTTAAAATGATATTTATTAATTAACGCTTTCATCCTTAATACAATAGTACTTGTTTCACAGAAAATGTTACTAGAAAATAATCAAAGTTTTACAGTTAGATTTTTGTGCATAAATGTGTTCAATACTCGTTTTCACATATAAATAGTTTATTGCACATATTGCTGTTAACCTATCTTTTAAGGCTAAAACATTTTCCTTGAAAGTCCAGTAACATTAATATTGATAAGCCTGTGATTCTTATCAACGAAGACAATGTCCAGATAACATTTCGTATTAAGATTATATTTTAGACTTTCACACTAATTTTTAAACCTAAGTAAAACACATGTAGATGCACGTGCATTATTGCATACATTTGAATGGCAGTACACTGTTTATCACAGGTACACGACGAACGCTTAGATTACTAGTATAATATAAGACTTAATTACTTTATGTGTGCAGGAGTATTTCTTCGATAATTTTCAAATTTGGGTGAATTTGATATTCCTAAACCTCCAACTTTCTAGTCTTTTCAAACATTCATATTGAAACAAATTAAATACATTTACCCTTTTGTTTTTTCTTCTGATAGATATACCTTATTTATACTAAACACAATGATAAGAAAATGAAAATTTATCGTTTGAATCTGTCTTGGTTGTTGGCTGCAGTATTGTGTGTAAGTGGAAAAGATCCGGAAGAATGTATACTGATTTTTGCAAACGTCACCTATTTCTTCGGGATAAACTGATACCAAGTTTACAAGACAAGTTTTACTACATCCTTGTCGAAAAACAATCTCGTTTGAAATGTGGTTGCAGATAGTTTTCACAATTTTTTAATTCATAATAAAATGATGTGTTGTGCAAACCGAACTATCCAATGGTCAAGAAGCAAAATAAACTTATGGTAAGGGTTCACAAAAAGTAGAAAACTGTAGTCCGAATAGAATCTTGTGATTTCTGTCATTCGTTTTTTAGATATCGCTTTAAATTAAATTACTTGATTTTCTTACGCTTTGTGTGATTTGTGAGTCCGGCAGTGAGGAATTGACAAATATTACGTATGATATTATTTGAAGTACAGTAAGACTTATTTGTAAATGCTGTAAATACATATTTATATCAAAACATACAATTCGGGGCTTTCTAGATTGTTTGAATACAGATAAGAACCACCACAGCAGGCCACGCCTTATAGCGAGCATCGCATATGTGAGCTATACGGTTAAATGCGTGTGTGTACAAAAACGTAACGTGATCCATATGAAAAAATCCATTTCAGATGGTAGCTGAGCTATCCGAAGAAAATATTGTAGAACAACACTTAAATTACTTTAAAAGTAGACGAAAATAATTTTGACATCGATAAAATTAAAGTGTTTATTTAAAATAAAACAACAAAAATGTCACACATTGTTTTTGCAATCACTGAAACGCTGTATTTTAAATTGACAGGAATTTCGCGCTTTTTTTCTCGTAAAGTATTGTGACGTCAACTGTTGGTTTGGCAATAAAAATCATAAAATATCTGGTTTTGCTGTGCTTGTTTACTTTGCCTCTTTAAATTATTAACATGAAAACAACATACATGTGCTTCCACGACATACTTTATGCCACAATAGAGCTCGTTGGAGCCCAGAAATATTTTCATTAGGGTGTCTGAGATTTTTATGTCCTGTCCTCCCCGGATGTTAAATTCTTTATCTCTTTTTTTTTGTACTTTACAATACAAAATCATGATATTCAAGGGGCATTAAACTTTTATATAACCCCGATAATTTCTGTAAACGAATTCTGGAGCAATGACTTGACAAACTTAACAAACACTACAGCATGTTTGCACTGTAAGTCTAAAGAACCCCTCAATAAATGACACAATATCGCATTCTAAGTAGCGCGACTGGGGGGATAATAGAGGGAACGAAAGTTATGGCAAAAAAAAAGTACACCTGGATAAATTGTGGATGCCTGTGTGCAGATTAGCAAAGGACAGATATTATAGAAATATATCATGTTAGTGAGTGGTATTTGCCAAAAAATACTGCTTGAGGGGCTGGTGAAATCTTTGCCAGCCTCAAAAGCTGTTTTTGCAAATACCACTCACTTAGACGATATATTTATTTAATTCAACCGAATATTTTCCCCTTTATAAAATAAACAGTATAGTTGAGGCTCTGGTTTCCAATACTTATAGTTACTCCCAAATAGGTCTTCCATAATGTTAGATCTTTATGAAATTCATGATACAGTTGTGATAAATAATTTGGACATGTAGGTCTGTATTTGAAAACCAGGTATTTCCCCCCTACCATTGTATATCTAAAATATACCACGTCACCGTGAATGGCTGGAAAAAATTTACCATGACACAGAGAGAAATATTACAGTCATATAGTTTGCAGAAAAATATCAAGAATTTGTATATAAGGTGGAATTATGAGAAATGTATTTATTTGGCATTATCGCTTCGTTGCTATCTCAAAGAGTCTTCCAGTGGAGGTTTTTCGGCGTATTTATTGCATCCAACGAACCGAATGATGTGCGCAAAACGCTTGGCAATGAGCAATTTATTTATGGTATAGTAGGTTTAAATATATGATTTAGAATCAAACAAGCCGTTAAGTATTAAAAAACAGCTGAAGGGGGAAGTTGCATGGTCGAGGCTACATAAAGTGAGCTTGTGAAATAGAAGCTTATGTGGTAATGAGGGTCATATTAACATTGCTGCCCAATACGAAAAATGTATTAGTTTCTAGGGACAGTACAAAGGGAACAGTTTAAGACGAAAAATCCAAAAGGTTCGACAAGTGTTAACAAACATGCAAATGAAGCGTCAAGTGATTTAATATACAATAAGACCACTGTGACTCCTATGTGGAAAGATTTATTCATATTCTAAAAGACTGGGAATGTCATGTTATCTAAACATTAGATTTATTTATACTGTCGATGCAAACCCTTTCAAACGGTTTGGCAAAAAGACGATAGATATTGAATGTGGCTGTAGTAGCCAACATCAATCAATGGGCATGTAATAAAATTAGATTTTCACAGCATTGACAGCAACCATAATTGTGCTTCTAAAGATTGAGATGGTACTCTGTAACTCCGTATACTTAAATAAGTATCATGGATCATTGATAAGGTTTACTGGGCTAAGGTCTTCTACGGTTAAAGAAAATGTTTGACTTTGAGTTTTAATTTGAATTTTATTACCAAAAAAAAATCAACTGTCTATTATGCCAAGTTATGCGAGTGGACAATAAATATGGTGATGTTTTTCTAAAATTTTATAAATAACAGGCAGAAAATCGGTTGAAAGGAGGAATGTTCATGTCAACAGATGACCTGTTATCCAATGTCATCATAGAACCTTCATCAATTTCATAGGCCTTAGGGGTCCCCGTTAAGAAGAAAGATAACACTGTGTGTGTCGATTATTGAAAGCTTAACACTGTAACAAGAAATATTAAGCGCGAAAAAGTATTTAGCTCTAGACCTCCGTGTATTGGCAAATGGACTTTACGCCATGAATTAGTCACAAAACTGCGTTTGTAGCTAGAAAGAGGTTTAGTCACTTTTTGGGGCTAGGCGTTCGTTTTATGTCAACATTTGGAACAACTTTTTATGTCGTTAAAAGAAATTTGTTAAATTTATTGGGTTTTTTTTACAAACAGCTTGAAGCTCTGCTGAACAACTCAGAAACAGTATTTGACATACTGTGGTTAGCTGAACTAAAAGAGCCAACAGTTATTGCAAACGGTAGTAAATGTTTGACAAAGTCAGAGCGTATATTGTGTATATTGTCGTAAAAGTTTGTGGGTTAAACGTTACTTGCATGGAAAGCAGTTCAAAATACCCACAGACCATAGTTATAAACCAGGAAGTTTAAATGGCTAGAAGGCTTGACGTATTTTCACCATACGATTGAAAATGATCGAACAAAAACCGGGTAACAAGCATACAAACGCCGATCAGCTGTCTTTCCTGTATACATATATATAAATATATTCATTGTTAAGTTGAAAAAAAAGACGCCTATTGAGATAATTTGAGGAAACTTTAAGAAACGAAAATAGTGACAAATTATACATCACTATTATACTATATGGTCGGAGTAGTTTGCTATCTTATGCATGAAAACATCAAATACGTTGGTAGAAAAATTTGGCAATGTATTTGGTATCATTGGCACCATTCATACTGTTAAAAGCTTTGTATGTGAGAGCAGCTTGTTTGCTGAAAGGTGTACATTACTCGACCTTGAGAAAACTAAGTTTTCCTCAAATCTTCCAAATTAGGATTTTCTATATCATGCAACCAGTAGATTGTAACCATTTTTCATTGTCAAGTACAGTGTACGTTAATACAACTGTTAAAAATATACATAGCGCACCTACTTCATGTGCCTCGTTGTTTCTTTTCTTGGCTGGTTTTAGGCAGTTAATGTACAACACTAACCCCCTACATAAATCTTTATTTGACTATTTAAAGCCAATGGCTCAGCCTTCACTTTTAGTTGGTTTTGTGCTGTTCGTTCTTCCTGAATCTGTTGGTTGCGATTGGAAAAGTTTTTTTGTATTTTTTGAATGATTAATTGAATTGTAATGTCTATGTTTGGTTTAGCATGAGACTGAATGAAAACCCGCCTATCAATGTCACCATCGTTTAATATAACACTGCATTAACTGAAATTTGTTTTTGGTTATCAATTTGGTCTACAATGTAAAACTTAGTTACCGATATACTTCTTTAATTATCATTTAATTTTGTTTAAGATTCACATTTACAATTATTTTAACCCTATTCTATATCCAAGAATACTGTGGTTTGTTATTTATATTTTTAATTTTGTATTTATTTTAATGGTTTTTGAAAAGCTATTATAATTAAGAATAAAACAGCAAATGTACTTTTGAGTATACACGAGTTAATTAATTTGCACTTACCAGTTGTAGAAAATTAAATGTTCGTGTACCAATAACAGATCGTATATCGGAACTTTCTGGGGGTTATTCAATGAATCAACTTCAGACCTCTTCATATAACATTTACGAATATAAATGAATTTACTAAACCCTAAAATTTTTTAATACAATAGGATAAATAAATCGCTACTTGGAAAATCGCTTAAAGTGGTATATAAACATAGATCAAATAAAAACGTGTTTGAACTGTGATCAATATCATTTAAACCCCAATTTCATGCACTACTTGTTACGTAATGCTATATTATTTTAGCTATACAGCTTGCTTTTAATATTTTTCAAAATCCCGCAGTTTAATTGCTGTAATTATAGTTAAATAAACACATGTATCAGACAGAAAAATATGTATAATAGTAATGCCTCGAAAACAATCACAGAATCGCGTAAAACAGCAACACATATTTATATAGTATACCAGATCAATTATACGTCAATCGCGAGTATTAACATTTTCTTATTTCTGTGTATTACTGTTGGTGTTTTTATTTTATATTTGGGGTGGTGGAGCGTTATTTTAGATATTTGCTTGTAAAACTGTTATGCATTATGCATCCCAATAACACATAAAAATTGAATATCGATGTTATTGTTGCGGCTCTATAACTTTACTTTACTAATGATAGACATAATCCCACATATACTTAACAAAGACCAGTAGACATTGTTCTATGTTTTAGACAGACAAACTTAACAAAATTAAAACTCCTATAAAAACAAGGATTGAAACTGTATACCACTTTCATGTATCTACAAATTCTTTAGGGAAGAAATAAGTTTACAACAAGTGTAATCTTACATTAAACATTAGCAAAAATCTGCAAAATCTTTAGTGAATTTTTAAAGAACGTGTCATTTAAGATATTTATAATATCAGTTGACGAGGATGTCAAAGACGTAGGCGTCTGTAACATGAAAAATAAATCAATACTATTGTCACAAGTTTTAGTTTAATACTTTGAATGGTTGACAACTTAAAGAAAAAGTAAGAAGTTATACCTTCATTGTTTAAAGTATCTTTAATTGCCAACGCTGAATGAATTTTGTATTACTGAGTGACATATGTAAATGTAAAATTAAACGACTGAACTAGTTTCTCTTTCTTTTGTAGTAGCCATTAAATAACTTCATCTTCATGTGGAACAAAACACATTTGTGGTGCACATTAGTTGAAATAGAATTTAGACAATTTAAACAATATACTCAAGAATTCGATATTTCTGAAGGGTATGTTACTAAGAAAAAAGAAGTGATCAAACGATAGGTCAGACAGACAAAACCATGGTTAAACAAAAATGTAGACATCAGCAAGACAAACAAACACACAAGATAAAAACCAAATATTAAGTAACACCCCTGAAAACCGTGGGTAAGTTCAGGACTCCGGAAGGGTAAGCGATTCCTGCTCCTGTAGTAAGACATTTTGATAACATTATAAAACATCTAGCATAAAAAAATTTTTTTGGACCAATATCAAATAAAATACTTCAGTCGTGAGGCTTTCAAATATATTATCTTTATCTAGTATTCAAAGAGTATGCGTGTGCTATCCACAGCTAGCTCTTTTATCATGAAGCATTATTAATTGCCGCGTAAACTTGCCATAATCATTCACGATTTAGCTTAGAACTCACGTCTTCTAAAAGTTGACGTTTTTTAGTTAGTATTAATGACGTCAATGTTTTGACCCCTTCAGAAAGGATATAAACGTTTTCTCTAGTTACCAATGGTTTCCCATAAAATATAGTCTATCCAAATTTAAGTCTTGCATTTTATTAAAATTTTGATTGGTTGTGGCATTGTGGCCTTTTAACAATATTTCACAGCACAAATGATATTGGAGAAGTTGACGCCTAGACGAGATTTTTTAAAATCATACATGAATGAGAAAACAACATGTATTCAGATAACTAAAATGTAAACTGACAAAGACAAACAACGATTATTTGGCAACACAGAAACTTAGTTGAACAACAAAAACTGGGGTAAACTGGGTTTGCTTGGGCATTTTTAACTGCGATGTTACTTCCTACTCCATAAAATGTTTAAACTGTGAAAGTCAATGTACTCGTGCAATCATGTAAAGGCGTCGTTAACTGGTAAAAAGGAGGAAAGAAATTTCAACAATGCAAAACCTCTGTAAGACAAATCAACCGTGATCGTAGAACTGTGGAAGTAGCGACTGCAGTCTCACTCTTATGACTCCCTGTATATGTCGTTTTTCAGCGACATTTCTGTGAAATTCATGATTTATAAACTGAAAAACATCAACTTCATACTCAAGTTTTGGCTGAATTCGAGGCAAAGACATGCAAGTTCACAGCTGGATTTATTTTGTTTTTAAACGGTTTAATGCCACCTTCATTCATGTGTTAGCTATATAAAAGCGTTCAGTTTGAACTGGGAAGTAGGAAGCTGGAGCTTTGGTAAAAATCACAGACCTTCGCAGGAAAACTGACAATCTTTGCCGATTGAGGTTTTAGTCGTACACGCTGCTCGAGTTCAGGCTCGAATTCGCAACCTCAATGTTGACAACAATCAAGTGGATTGGTGTCTTGTTGTTTGTTCTACAATTTTTATCTAGAAAGGTTCATTCATCATTTTCAATTCGAAAGGAAAGGCAATTTGTGTATAATCTGCTATGTCTATCAAGGAATACTTTCAATCATTTATTTCAGTTAATCTTGCTGCAAGCCTTTTTTTACAGACAAGGCACGAAGGGGAGCAGTGATAACAATCTTACAAGAATACGACTTGTGAACACAAGATGGATGTCGTTACTATGTCGTCACTGGCCATCTCAATTTTTTATTTGTTTGTGAAATTGATCTTAACTAAAGTTATATAAACATTAGACTGACTTGTCACTCATTTCTACGATTCACTTATACCTTTTTTCTGCACTAAATGGTAGTGCAGGAGAAGACAAAAACAACTAAACTCCTACCTATAAAACAACAATAAATTAATTAAAACTGATAAATATAGATAGACAATCCTGATAATTTATTTGTTTGTTGATCAGTAACTTTGTGTATTTGTATGTCTTAGATTTATTCGTGTTTTAAACTTTAAACATATGATTTTTTGTTTTTTTCTTTTGCTGCAGAGTAATGGCATTACTGTACATAGTTCTGCTAACTTGATATGTTTCAATGTCCAGAATTTGACAAATTATTATTTGGCAGATACTTGTAGCTGCATTAATTTTTATTACTTGCTTAGTTAATTGATGGTCTCAAATTACGTTTACTGGCAACGCAACAGCAATTTTCTTGATTTAAGGTCCGACAGCATCAGTCGTGAATTAAAATTTATGAAATATTTCACTTTGTCCAATCGGAATTAAGAAAAATAAAATGGTTTTAGTTGTAAAGAAAAAAAAACCCAGTGAAGTGTTTTATAGACATCAGTTAAAAATTGTTGATCCCAGAAATGAAGCATAGGGCATTATTGTTTTAACACCATGCACATGTTAATTTTGCTCTAAACTTTAGTCATTGTGTCTTGTACACATATATTCTGTATGATTCTAACTTTCAGGTTTGTGTGTTTTGACATTATTCTGTCGCATTCTTCACACCCAGGGTTATAACCCAATCATCAATCGCCTTCATCCAGTATTATATTTATCAAAGAATAATATACATGCATCCACGTGACGTGTGGTATGTCATTCCAGTCCATCGTTAGTTAAAACAAGGGAACGAACACCATTCACTTTAATTCTAAATTCAGGGAGCCGCTACTGTATCTCCGTACCCCCGTCCTGCACGTTCTAAAATATTTAAGTCTTTAGGGTAACATAAAAATAACAATACCGGAAATTAGTGATTATGCGTTCAAAAACAAAGAATAAGCAAGGGACAAATTTGACATTCTAGATTTGCTTTCAGTTGTGATCTGATCTACAAATTTTTTTTGTCTATAAATAAAATACGACAGGCACAGAAAACAAAACAAATCTCTCCGGATGTATAAAAAAATTCTATATGTAGAAACAAGCTATTGATGATTGAAATTTTTGACATAATAAATTGTTTCTTCCCATTTGAAACTACAAGCGTTCCACTTTTTTGTTCACGTGTGAAATAGTATAAAAAGGTAGAAGTTCTCGTGCTAAACATGAAGCAGAACAAAAAATAGAATGTAAAAAAAGCTCTAAACGTAGAAAAAGTCATTTAAGTTTAAAAACACGTTTGCTGACGGTCTAAGTTCATATATAAATAATGAAATTCCTATGGGAACATCCAAAATTTATTATAGAAGTCTGGTAGTTTTTTCTCTATCTGTTGACTATATTTTTTATTCAGGACCTAATATATAGGAATGTCGGGTTTGTAAAATCTAAACAAGTAAATTTGTTTCAGATGTATTAACCAAATAAGTGATGGCCATTAACGTTGTACTTTGCTCCACTAAATTTGTACTTAATCTCAGATTATATAGTCAAGTATGTGTAAACACTTATCCCACCATAATAATTTTAATAGTATTAATTTAATATGAAATTTTTATGCTCCGCCAACGAAAGTTGGAGCCATAGATTTTGAGTCTGCTCTTTCGTTCCTCCGTCAGTTTGTTAGTTCGTTTGTTTGTCCGTATCACATCGGGTTTAGTAAAAACGTGGATTAAGATGGTTTTCAACCTTATACAGAGATTTTTTATCAATTCATATATGTTATATATATAAACAAAACAGTTCCGATAATTCAAAGATGTTCCGCCTTAGATTTATAGATAGATATTTTGGCAGAAGAGCACCACTTGGCACACCGGCAATAGAACTGTTAGAAGCTCCAGTCATTTTCTGTTAAATTGACTAAACCACAAGAAAATATAGTTTGAAAATCGCCGTAAGGGACATTGCAAGTGCACCATATATGGCTGTCCATTATGACGGTAAGGGCTTCATACATTGTTAGAAAATAAGCATTACTATCAAATGCGTGAACTGTAAAGTTTGTTGATGTCTCTTCATTTCATTTGCTTTCTGCGATAGGTATTCTCATTTTCTAGACCGCTCACTACTGTTGACTAAACTACCCCAACAAGGGTTTGTTGTACCTAGGTTGGTGTTACCTCTCCAGAAGTTCTTTTGTCGTCGCCATGACTCAATTGATCGTTATGGGAAATCAACCTCTCAAATACGATCAGACATTTTCGCTGAGTCATAGGAAGTCTTTCCTATTCTTGGATTTGACATTTTCCTAGACATGACAATAAGTAACTCGACGGGCGGGCGCTGCTTGTTCGTCCGGAACGCCTGAGTGTGCTCGTGGTTTTTATTGGGTTCGGGTTACTTTCTGTTTTTATGTTGCGCTGTATATGCTTGTCTATATCCGGATTTGTAATTGTCCCTTGACTTTCGGCTCTTGTTGTTCGGTTTTCATTGTTATTTTTCTTTTAAAACACACGGAATATTTTTTCTTTCAAGCTGTTTTATAGCATCAAATTAATTAAAAAAAACAAGTTTAAGAAACAAAAACATTTGGTTTTCAAATACAGTTTCCAATTTTGATGCAGTATTATTTTCATGATTGCGTATTTTAAAATTATGTCGAATTTCTCAGAATTGTTCAATATGTATTGCTATCGGATACAAACATGACAAGAAGTTTATTATGAAATGAAATAAGAAGGAATATATTTATTTTAATGTGGTAAAATTTTAAGGTAGAAAATGCGTACATAAACTAACATTCCACATTAGGCTACGTCATGTTGATTACTTGTCTATGGATTTTTCAACAAAAACTTACAGCTAGTGATCAATTTTTTTTCATGCATATTTTACCAAAAAACAAGAATTATAAGTAGCGTAAAGTATTAAAGAGCGGGCGACATTGTAGTAAAGATGACATTGGTGCTTGGTAACTTATTGCTTTATATCCTTCGAGGATTTCTGTTCTATAGAAAACACGTATTTTAACTTCTGTTTCTTCTCTTCACATATTCCTTGGAACTATATAAATTCTGTCAGACTGGTAACACAAGAGAATGTCTTGTTTTATTCTACTTGAAAGTAGAAGACGTCTATTGTATGTTATTCCTACAAGAATAATTTTCTCAATATTTAATTTTCCTTTTCCCCCGGGCTTTAAAAAAGAACTGCTATTTCCTACTATTATCACGTCTATACTTCTCTGATCCTTCTACGTCACAATATTTCAACATAACAATTGACAAATCAAAACGATTCTGGCGTTTTGTATGCATCGGTCTTATAAATGCCATGACAGTAAAGGGTTAAACTTCCGCTACATACATAAAAGATGTTTTAGTTTAAACATATTTTATTCAAGAAAGTGTATTGGATTGGATAGCAGGCATAGCCTATATAAATCCTCTCCATACAAGGCAACGTACAGATGTACAACATGTTGGATATAGAATACAAACATATACCGAGAACACATTCAAAGATGGACAACTCTAATTTAAAAATATAAGGTTTCAAAAATCATTGCTATGATAACATAGATTTAATTTAATGTTAGTATACATGTAATAAGGAAAAGAGAAAAAGATATTTGAATTTTAAATTTGTAAACTGATTTTTAGAAGCAAAAATATTTTCTTTGTATTAAATAGTATTCTCAATATATCTCTTTTGGTAACATAAAGATTAGTGCTATATGTTAACCATACTAGTATTTGTTCATATTGTTTTTACTTAATCACAATGTGGTTTACTTAGAAAAAGCAATAAATTTTACTTCCAGTACATATTCTGCCAAAAGTGTGTGATTAAGAAATTTTAAATACTTTTCATTTAGTATTATAATTAAATAATTAATATATATGAATATAGTATATATGGCATTTTCATGTATAAACAAAACAAGTCTGTCAACGATAACTAGTAGTCAGATCATTAGTGTATGAACATGCTCCTTCATTTGTGTATACTTCAAAAAGTGTATACTTCCATGAAGTAAGTTTATCAGCTTAAAATCAATATGTAATTCCATGCAGATACTTTGCAGTGACCGCCTCTAAAGCTGATAGGTCGGGCACGATATAAAATAATGAAAGTTATCTTCCACAGTGTCTCTACAGTGTGGGCAATATGAAACTTGAAACTTTATTATTTGCTTAAACGCCTGTTTCTACGAATGTATTCAATGGCGTTGTACAATACAATTCTAAAAAGTATACAAATAATTATAAAAAATATATACATATGTACACACAAATAGACTGATCATAGAACAATAATTGCTGTTTGCATACTTTCAAAATAAAGCAAAGTAATCTTCAAAGTAAAATGATTTCAATTTGCGTTTGAAGATATCAATAGATTTACAAGTTCTTAAAGTAACTGGTAGCTCATTCCAAAGTTTAGGTCAAATTGTACTGAAGCTTCTGTCAGAGAAAGATTTTTTTTTCTTATTAAAAGGAATGACAAAACATCCTTCAAACGATTCTGAAGATCTCAATGTACGTTTAGGAACCTGATGAGATAAAGGATAAGTTAAATAAGATGGTGCGTTCCTTACGGAACAGTTGTACATATAAATAAGTATCTCAAAGTTTATTCTCGCTTTTACAGGAAGCCAATGCAAATCAAATAATGCCTGTTTTGAACTATCATACTTTGAGCGATTTAACACAAGTTTGGCACACATGTTCTGTATATGCTGAATTTTCAATAGTTCTTTTTGAGCAATACCATACAAAATTATGTTACAATAGTCTAAATGGGAAATTACTACAAATATTTTCTGATACTCTTAATTTTAAAATAATAAAGCATGGCTGTTTTACACTTTCGTTTAACATGTTCCTTAAAATTTAGAGACTCGTCTAAAAAAGCACCAAGATATCTTATACAATTTGTTGACTTGATAACCTCGTTACATATTGTTATTTCTTTAGTACTACGCTTGTTTAGTTGTTATCGACTACCAAAAAGGAAAAATTCAGTTTTTGAATTGTTCATTTTTAACTTATTGTTGTTCATCCACTTGTTAATTTCGATAGCAGAGTTCTGTAGATCGCCAATGGCACAAGCTTCTTCTGTTGGTGTCGGTTTAAATCGTGTATTGGCTGTATGATCGTCAGCGAATCCATACACATTTATAGATGGAGGTACAATATCAAATATAGTTCCCGCATATGCCAGGTACAACCAAGGACCCAGACAGCTTCCCTGTGGCACACTACAGTCAAGCGTCCGTTCGGAGGATACAGACGAGTAAACGCTTACACGACAGCTGCAGGGGCGCAGATACGAATCAACCCATGCTAATGCGGATCCACAGACGCCATACTGGTTTTCAAGCACATCGAGAAGAATATCGTGGTCAACCGTGTCAAAGGCGGCACTAAGGTCTAACGCGATCAACGCAGTGACTTCCTGCTGTTCCATTCCGTCTAGAATGTCATTGACGAGCCGGAGAAGAGCAGACTCGCAAGAATGAAACTGGCGATATGCTGACTGATTTTTCGGAAGAAGATTGTTGGCACTCACGTGTTTGTTGAATCGATACAATGCGGATTTTTCTTTCAGCTTTGACAAGAATGATAAATTACTAACTGGAAGATACTTCGAAAACGTAAGTTCAAGTCCAGCCTTTTTCAACAGAGGTCTGACAATTGCCTGTTTCCACTTCAAAGGAAAATACCCTGACTCAAAGAAAGGTTTACAAGCTCGGTAATTGTTGGCAAGAGTTCGTTTAGAAATAACTTAAGCACTTTTGTAGGCAAGATGTCAAGTTCACAAGTTTTACATTGCAGCTGATTGATCAGAGCTTTTACTTCATGTTGTGAAAGACTATTAAGGGAACTAAACTCTTGCACGTTGTTAGAAAGGGGTTTATAACTATCGAATTCTTTTAGAGAATCGCGTATTCGTTTGATCTTGTCCATGAAATGATCTGCAAACTTGTCGGCGACAGTATTTTCGTCTTCTGCTGGCGGCATGGGGTTTTCTGGTGTACTTCCGGTAAGTTCTTTCACAAGCTTTTTTTAGTTTTTTAGTCACCTTTAAAATCTAGTATTTTTTTACTAAGGACGGATTGCTTTTCGTTCTGAAGCTCGCGATGGTATGTTTTAAGCGCAGTTTTATAGTTTTCATGATCGCACGGCTGTCGATGTTTTCGCCAGAGTCTCTCCAAACGCCGCATCGCTCGTTTCATACATAATATGTCGTTGCTAAACCACGGCTTCGACGCTCTACATATTTGGGTCTTTTCCATTAAAGGCGCATGTATATCAAGAAGCGTTTCAATCTTATGTTCAAACTGATCACCAAATATTTCAACGGAATCGGAGTTTATCACCATTAAATTGAGGTCGGCAGCAAATTCATCGTGATTCATGTCTTTAAAGTTCCGAAAAGAAATTGGTTTGCTGACAATGTTCTCCTTTTTGACCCTCGTTACCACTTTAACAGCGCAGTGATCTGACAAGAAAGGACCTGGTTCACAGGACAATAAATCAACCCCATTCGTGAATTCGGTGATCACTAAATCAAGACTGTGACCGTGTACGTGTGTAGGAAAGTCTACGTGTTGTTGTAACCCGAGGGCAATTAAAGAGTTATTGAAGTACGAAACTGCATTACTGTCATCGTTGATATGCAGGTTGAAATCTCCCAGGATAATGAGATTTGAATATTTCGGAACGATTTCTTCAAGGAACTGAAAAAAATCTAAAACGAATTGACTGGGTGTTGCTAATGATGGTGGTCTAATATATGCCAACACAACGTAATGTTTTTAAAAATCAATTGCCAAATTCCATACTCAAAACTCGATTTCATACCGGACAGTAATTTACGCATATTGACCCCACATCGACACGAAAGGGCAATCCCACCGCCGACTCTGTTTTGTCTGTTAGAAACACTAATTTTAAATCCATTTTGGTTCAAGTCTGATGTTTCAAACTGATACTGCTTATCATCGGAAAACCAAGTTTCTGTACAAATTGCAAAGTCAATGTGTTCTTCACGGAGCAATTGACCAACAAGTACATCTTTCCTGACTAATAAGCGACAATTAGGAGTCAAACATATGACGTTTTCTGTGAAATTGTTAATAGTTTTAGTTTTACCTCGTTTGGGATATATCAAATTCGAGTAATTTACACCGTTTTGTTTTCTAGATCTGTGAAAGTTCGTGTGTTTTTTCGCACCTGCACGTTTTCTTCTAAAGTTTAAAATGCCCAAACCTTTCAACCTTGATAATACTTCTTGATCAGGTACATGTATAATCCGCTGTTTCGGCAGCGAACGAAAACTCATCAGTTCACTTGCACTGTACGATCGATATTCGTTGTCCATGATTGTATATACTGAGAAGGTGTTAACCCAGTCTTTGTTGAAATCTAAATGTTTCAAACACTGATATTGAATAAATGCAAATAATATTCCAAAAATGAAGATCATATTCATGTTTAGTCCATATTTATAAGTGTCCACAGCAAAAATCAAATTTCTACAATCGCTATTTGTTACATAAATCCTGATTTTTTCAAAGAGAACGATTTAGCAGCCTTACACACGGCGCGCATGAATATAAATATGGATTAACAACCAAAAAGTGAAGATGCAGGTGAGAGTTCAGGTTGCTTGCTTCACATCTCAATTGACAATGCCATATACATGTACATGTATTCTCTTTTCTATTACCAATGTTGAAGTATTCAGGGGCTATTGGGTTTTCTAAATTTAAGGTTTTTTTAAAACATCAACAGAAGGACTATTCTTTGTTGATGAAAGGTGGTTCCAGTCTAATAGTAGAGGGTACAAAGCTCTTTGAATATGCCCTAGTATTACATACAGGCAATCTCAAGTTATCATTACTTATTTGTGGACTGAGATTATAATCATGAATACTATTGATATGTGGTTGCACAAGATTTGACAGATAGCTAAGAGCCAGTCCATTAATGATCTTGTACATCAATATAAGCCTATGCCTCTCCCGTCTCTTGAAAAGTTTACCTAGGCCTACTTCTAAAAACAGACTGAACAGGAATATAAATAACTGATATCTGCGAAAAGCCTTATGACGTCTATTTCTCAACTGTCAGCCTCCCGTTCATTTATAGCAATATTCAGATGGTTTGGTGTTTACATTTTATTTCGTTATGCTATATCTTGACCAATAAGCTACTGGAATATAAATGTGTTGCACCTAGGTTGATGTCATCACTTCAGTTACTATTCCATGCAGTTGATTGTAATAGAAAATCCAATTCATTAAATGCGATCATTTTCCCAGTGTTTACCTCTTTACACTAAATATGATCTAATGATGTCATGCTTTGTGTGACGTTATTGTGCCAAGATGTGTCAACAATTAATATGAGGAGAAAATCAGAAGAGACCGAGGTGTAACAATTCGAATACGAAATCACACAAAATCAGGTAAGGGTGGAAGCCGGAATATACGGAAAGTGCGAGGTATCTTAATACTTCAGACTTCTGACTTCATAGTTCATGCTTATATAATTAACAGAACTCTGAAGTCCGAAGTGAGAAGTCTGAATTCTGAAGTCTGAGCTTTGAACTTAGAAGTATGAAGTCAGAAGTATGAAAAGAGAAGTTTTACCATTGAAGTATGAAGTCAGAAGTCTGAACTATAATTATGAAGTCAGAAGTCTGAACTATGAAGTCAGAAGTCTGAAGTATGAAGATACCTCGCGCTTTCCGTAGGAATAACCGTTGAAGACCACCGACCCTCTGTAGGAAAACTGTAAATTAAGATTGGAATCTAGCGCACCCTGCCCACAGTGAGACTCGAACCCGCATTCTCATTGAAGCAAAAATTGATATACATTTT
Organism: Limnoperna fortunei; assembly: GCA_944474755.1. Classification (NCBI taxonomy): domain Eukaryota; kingdom Metazoa; phylum Mollusca; class Bivalvia; order Mytilida; family Modiolidae; genus Limnoperna; species Limnoperna fortunei. The sequence continues at coordinate 21,221,258 of OX104114.1, read as the reverse complement.
TTTAGAAGATTCAGCATATCCTGCTGAATGAAACCCATCGCGTTATAGCCGTCGTCGGTGTTAGGATACGTAGCAAATATTAAATGTCATCACAGATACGAAGGTTATAAAATGTAGTAGGCCACATGCGCGCTTCGTCTAATAAAAACACATTAGTGGCGCAAAACCACAAATATTGGATTGGTAAGTAATTAAGCTGATACAGAGTTTTATATTTGATTGTTAAATATCGGTAATCTTTGAGAATGTAGCAGCAACTATATCAAATATTTTGAAACTAACATTAACAAAAATTGTATTTTGTAAATTGACACTAAACTAAACATTTTTGTGCTGAATCTCCCACCCTACCCCCCAACCCCGCAAGAGTACTTGCATTAATACTTAAGCTCTGCTATAGGACTATTTGATTTAAATACACACTCCATCCTCAGGCTCGTTAAATTGCCTGTGTAAGTATATCAGAAGTATTAAGTATAAAAAAAGAACCAAAACCCAAGTAAAATATTTTAATGCCATGGTTAAGATAAAACAAGCAACAAGCAGTCAAAACAAAACAAAAACAAGCATCACGAACCACACTGACCAAAGATTGATCAAAGTTCAGCGTATCCTGATTCATAGTGACTCTCGTACATTACCTAAGAATATCTGTCTATCTATTTTACAATACCACGTAACGTAGGAACGTATTAAAAGTATCAATTCCAAGATTGTGATTCTACAACCTCAGATATGCGTTTCGTCTAATCAAGACATCATACAGTATTATTTTTTGTTTCTCGTATATAGAAGATGTTTTTTTAATATTTATTCTCCATTGAGTAGAAAATGTCTAGGCTAAAATTAAAAAAGAACAGAACGGTTCTGACATTCAAGCGAATGACCAGATGACGTGAAAACTTGTGTCCATATGTTAGATTTATTATCCAATAAATAATTATAGTTTTCAAATTGATGTATAAATAAACAAAATATCCTTTGTATTTAACAGTAAAATTTGATTCAAGGCATTATAAATGGAAACCAACGTTGTAAATTACTCAACGACTGTTTGTACTAAATAAAATCAGAGAATCAACATTATGGACAACAATAAAAGCGCCTTTAATTTATTTATCGCTTTCTTTTTACAATCTATAAAAAACCTTTTAATTATAACATTATTTAAGAAACTTTGGTTTCAACGTTTGCTGGTTGCTTATTGTTCGTCATAAACTGACATCAAGCTATTTTCAGATATTACTTTCGTTATATTGAATTAGCAGAAAGTGAAAGGATTTGGAACATTATAATATATATTTATGTTTGAATTGAAATTTTGTGTTAAAGCATAGTAATGGTGTTTATATTGGTCATTTTGTTAATTGTGGATGGTAGTCTAGGAATAACTGTGGGGAATATACAATATGCAAAATTTTACCAAGACAAAAATGTTAAAGACATGGTTGCCGACACTCCACCAATCAAATCCTTGCGTTCAGTTTCGGTGACCAGGTGTATTGATGCATGTTTACGGGAACATGAATGTCGATCAGTTTTCTTCAGTAATGATAAGAAAGCGTGCTTAATGTATAGTTCAAGAATGACAGCAGTCAGCAGTGTTATACACGAGAAGGGGTGGCGCTTTTATCACCTGAATCACAGTAAGTTTCTCATTTGTAAACCATCTGTTCCAAGACAGAGCCGTCAAACCGATCATGTACTATTAATCAAGAGCCTGTCACACTGAGGTTACGAGTTCGAGCCTTACTTCGGGCAGAGTGTGCTCGAATCATAAGTGACATGTATTTCAATTTTTCTTGCCGCAAGTCGTGGTTTTCACCATGAACCCTACTAAAAACTAGACGCCATAATATAGATGAAAAATTGCTGAAGGTATTAACATTTGGATTTTCTATTCTGTTTGGTTGTAACATAACAGAACCTATTTAGCTTAAAACAGTTCTTGAAATGTTAAAATCAGTCTAAATCAGTATCACAGCATATATTTGAGACATTTTAAAAATATTTATTGGAATGTTTAATAATTATTAGAACAACTATTTAGCAAAGTTTATGATTTGTCTGATGTGTATATGCTGCATGCATAATGATGACTGTCAATTCTATAAAGCCGTCATAGTATGTTTGCAAATGTGGAAACGTTTAAAATAATTATGAAAAGACATTGAACATCACCTAGTTTAGTGAACTTTACAGAAAACAGCTATACAGTAAGTATATAACAATGGACACCAATGTGATGCTTTTTGGGATAACTATATTGTTAACATTCATTATTTATTTAAAAGTTGTTATGCAAAATCTAAACCGCTTGTTATTAAATATCAGAAGAAGTATTGAAAAATTATGGTTTTCTCCAAATGATCCCTAAATGGAGGCCAACGAGTCTTTCAAAACTAAGTCATTTTATTTGTTTGACGTGCTTTTGCAAACAAATTATGTTATGTTTGACAGACTAAAATACAGGATATAACAATACACAGAATACAATGCAAATTATAGAAAGTATCGTTATTGTTTCAAAAACTTCATTGTTATTTATTTAATAGTGACTACAATAAAAAAAAATTAATACAATGCAATCTTTAACTGTCAGTTGGTGTCGAATACATGTCCGCAGAAGTATGCAACTGGTAACCTCAATGTTAACAAGCACGTGATCAATAATAGAAACCACTCACCCACCGAGGCCCCCTTGATACAAGTTTACAATTTAACATGCACAAAGAGAACTATAATATGGATTGTTATTTCAAAATCAATTATATTTCTTTTAAAGCAACTAATGCGTAGAAATTTCTGGCCATTTTATAATAAAATCATAAACATTTATTCAAAAGGGCTTATTTCTTCTGTTTATTTTCCATTGTAGATACGTGTAAAACGTCATCAGGCTATATATACGATAAAAATCTTGACAGATGCATCAAGGCATATTCTAATCTAATGACGTTTGAGAAAGCTTCTTATGCTTGTCAGGAAGACAACGCTTCATTGGTTAAAATAGATAGTCATCTGTTGCAGTTATTTGTACAAAACGTCATAGGTTAGTCATATTGTTTTATTTCTGCCTGTAATTGTTGTTGTTGCAGTTAGTAAAAAAGCATGTTTGAATGTTTTGATTGATTAATTGATTGATTGATTGATTGATTGATTGATTGATTTACGTCTAGCGAGCAGTATTTTAGCTATATTCAGGACGAAAACAAGTTAACAAACAATTAATCAACGGAAAAAGGAGGTGGGTTGGGACACAGGAAACACAATTTAGACTGCCACTGAAAAGTTTAGAGTTTTGGGTAGGGGCGGATAATTTAGCCTTTTGTAGCGGCTATAATGAGCCTACTGTTTTTCGAAATCTACAAGAGTCTTTATCGTGCAAGGAGCGTGGCACTCTCCAAACACGTTACCCACTACGGTCCGCGGCCAGGCTTTCCGTAATATGACCTGACAACCCCCAACGAGAGGGTCTGCCATATCGGCCACCCGGGGACGCGCTGGGCTGCTATGTGGGTCGAGCACTGGGAACCCTCCCAATATGGTCCTAGTGAATGTTTAAGAAACATGAATAGTTCGAAAAAAAAAAACTATATGAATGTTTCGAAAACACTGAACTATAAATAATGACCCCTCAATAATTAATCTGATAATATTTTTATGAACCATTTAAATTACTGTTGAAATAGATCATAAAAAATTATTACATTGTTGTAATAATATTGCATTTACGTGTACTATTACCGTAAAATAGCACGTCAGTGTATGACGTCACACAATATGGTAAGCAGGTAGAATTTAACGTCTAGCAAGCAATAGATGGACTACTTTTTTACACGCAATGACAAGGTAAATATATACGTCGGGTGTATGACGTCACAAACAACACGATAGTATAATCATACTACCTTTGAACGAGGGTATTAGGGTAGATTATCACATGAAGAAAAAATTATCACCCGAGACGAAGTCGAGATAGATAATTTATTCCTTCATGTGATAATCTAACCTAACACCTGAGTTCAAAGGCAGTATGATTTTTATTATACTGAATGCCTTTTATCTAAAGAAGAAACGTGAACTACCATATAGATATTGCACTGAATTATATTTTTAATGTTTGTCGGCAATTTGTTTTTCCAGCCAGTTTTTCATGTGGCTGATCATTTTCCAGGTTGGCAATTTTCGTTCTTAGCGGGTGAAATTTTTTTTATATCACTCGTAAACTTCGGCTGGAGCCGGTGATAATTATCCGGTTCGGCAATCTCCGGTCGGAGCGGGTGTTAATTTTTTTTTATATCACCCGTTGAGTGGAACGCACGAGGAATTAACACCCGTTGCTATAATGGGCGGGGCTAAAGTCGGAATCAGTAGAAATTAACACATGGTTACTGTCCAATAAAAAGACAGCTTTTTTGCATGAAGTATAATAAAAGTGTCTATCGCCTGACAAGAAAAAAGTGGACTGTATGACGTTCTACCGCCTCACAGATCTTCACGCGTAACGACAGAGTAAAATGGCACATCGATGCATGAAGTCACACATGACGACAAGGTAAAGCACGTTAGTGTATAATGGCACACATAACGACAAGCTAAGTTTACGGTGCATGAAGTTACATATAAAGAAAAGAAAAAAATTGCACGTTGCTGTATGCACAAGGCAAATAACGCTGTGTATGCGCCTCTGGTGTATCAAAGTACATTTAACAAAAACAATGAATGGAGGATTGTTCAAACGCATTATAATGTTAAACATCACTATTAAAGGACCATTTAAAAAGAGCTCTTTCAAAATCCTTTTAGCATTTCTCCAAGACATCCTCTTGTACATGACATATGCATACTTGCCAACATATTTTTGGAAGAATTCCTGATAATTTCGCCAAGGGGTATGGGGACCCCAGTGGGTCCTAGGAAAAGCCTTGGTGAGGGGCAGAGGGGGGCAAAGACCCCGGCCGAAAACGATTTTAGAGTATTTCTATGGTATTTGAGAGGGTCTCCATGGTTTTTTTAGCTGACATACACATGTATTTTGTTAATGCAGGATTAGACAGGCTGTTTTAACACAAATTTTATAATTATTCCTGAAAAAAAAGAAGAAATCCCGGAGATTCCAACAACCTACACGGTAGCCCGGACACGGGTAACAAATTCCGGAGGTTCCGGGCAAAATCCGGAGCATTGGCATGTATGCATACGTATATTGTATGCGTTAATGTATATCCCTCAACACCACTTAACGGTGAGCCCGGGTAATAATATTCGAGACATGTAACCTTAGTAATTTCCTTATTGAACGAACAGTGGCTCTTTGTCGAAATAATACTGCAAGATTAGATTTGTTTTCATTTTGTAAAAATTAACTGCACTCTTTTTATTTATTACAGACGATATGGAAGCAACCTACTTTTATATACAGGGCACCAAGGACAAAGGTGGCGTTTGGAGGTATGATGACGGCACAGAAATTACTTATCTACCTTGGGGGAGGAACCAACCTGACAACAAAACAACATATGTACATTTGCTTCTGTGGGAATCTGATGAAAGTCAATTCCACGATGTCTCTGGAAACATTAATTATGGCTACATCTGCGAAATAAATTTGAAATAGGAAAAATGAATTTAAAAACGAAACACTTATGAGAACCTTAAAAACAACTACACAAGATATTTTTATGTAAGGATAACTCAAAGCTGGAATTATTGGATTAAAGGTTTTAAATAAACGATTGTATCGTCTATTATTTAAGATATAAATTAAGATGTAACGTGGCACTAAATTACTTTTTTTTAAGTTTACATGTCAAAGATTACTGTTATAACCGCCTGTGTACTGTTGTGTATAAAAGCCTCCATAATAACCACATTTTGATTTAAGTTAGGTTACATCATTTTGTTTATATGTTTTGAATGATGTTGGGCTTTTTGAGAACAGAAAACATACGGACCTCCATCACTATACGTTGGTAACGCAGTATTGAAAAAACGACACAAGTGCAAATAATATTATTACAACTACCTAGAATGTTTGCCGTTACTTACATGTAGTTCTGTCTTGGCAAAACGTTACTTTATATGGTAGCAAAGTGGTTTCAAGGTAGCAATCTATTAATGATCACCCCCGTGTAAATACTAGTTCTGAGTTCGATTTCGACTTTATACAGAGTGTGCTCGACTTCAGCCTTTATTAAACAGTTTTCCTGGCAATCAAAGGACGTGGGTTTTTACAGAATATTCCTTTCATTCCCTCAAATAGCTGAAAGTTGCGTAAACCTCAGATAAACAAAAACCAATGTTTACCCAACATCAAATTATTAGGCAGCTATTAGGTCATTGGGGGGTTCCCATAGCTCAACCCAAAGAGCTACCTTCGTCCGTTCTAAAACCTTCATACAGTCAAAGGGTCTAAGAAAGTGTTTCTACCAAGTGTGACTCAGAAATGTGGAAAAATTGTTAAGCACAATAATTTGAACTAAAGCAATGGTGGCAAAATGACTTACATTCATTAATATATTATGTGAACAAATATTTTCAGTTCTTGTGCTACTAATACATTATACATCAATATAGCAGACGATGTCTGTGTGCTACCAGACGATTTTAATATGTGGAGGTCAGTTTAATGCAATAAAGAATAAAAGAAGTTGTGAACGAGTTCATTGATTAGTCGATAACAACATAAAAGTGTTCATTGATGAACAAATAACCATGTGGTCAACCTTCATATATCCACAAATAAATTGCTTCTTCAAACAAATATTTATTTGTGAGTAATCTTGATCAAATATCAGAAAGAAACATCAAATGTACAATTACTTGGTGGAAACTTTCCGAAGTGGTTCAATGTAAACCAGAAACCAGATGCAGAAATACTAAGCAAATAGAACAAAAACTTTAGAAAAGTATACTAAATCAATAGTATAGCCAAACAATTGCAGATGCTGTAATTTGGTATACTTTTCGTAAGTTTGTGATACAAAAATACTAAAACGTCAATGTAAGTTTTATTAAACATTTAGTACAATACGTGTGAAATTGTCCACACAACGTGGATCTAGTAAACAACTGCATGGATCGATACAGGAAACGACAGGGCAAATATAGAAAATAGGGCAAATACAGAAAAAGGCACATTGGAGAAAAACACGGCTAATATATGAATGCCACTTACGTTCATGAATATATAAATATGTTTTGTTTTTTTCAAACCAACGCACCGTTTGCGTTATGTATATTTATAATAGGAATGGTATTTTTCGACAGACGGTTTTAAGTTGTAATCCTAAATGAAACCTTCTTGATAACACTGAGGCTAAAATGCATGTACTTTAGCATTTTTAAGGCCAGACCATGCATGAAAGAGTCAGATTAATTTTAAGGTCAGTATATATAGATTTTTTGTTAAAAAGTATTTTCATATTGAACCTGTATTATGTCCAAGGCAGCAGTGTTGTATCAAGTATAGCTGTATTGGTATAGGTGGTACTAAAATTGACTCGGAGTAATGAAATGAAGTGTTATGAAAAGGGAGCATTACTAATAATATGCATTACTTTCTACAGTTTATCTATATAATTTGTACTGGGATCATACTGGGGGTGGGGGTTCCCAGTGCTCGACCAACATAGCAGCCCAGCGCGTCCCCGGGTGTCGAATAGGGGAGACCCTCTCGTTGGGGGTGGTTTTCAGATCATAATAAGGAAAGCCCAGCCGCAGACCGTGGTGGGTATCATTTTGGAGAGTGCCACGCATCTTGAACAATAAAGATCACTTCGATTTCGAAAAAGTGTAGGCTTATTGAAGCCGCTACAAAAGGCTAAATTTACGCCCCCCCCCCCCTAATCCAATTCTCCAAACTTTTCCAGTGGCAGTCAAAATTCCTACCCCACCACTTTTCTCGTTTGTTAACCTGTTCTCGTCCTGAATATAGCTGAAATAATGATCGCCGGACATAAAACAATCATCCAATCAGTCATCATTTAATATATAATTTGTACCAACTTTTTTCATTAACAAACCAAAAGGAATTATTTTAATAAAAAAGAAAACAATATAGTGTATACGTCACCAATATAGGCACCGCCTTATACAGCCCATCCGCACAATTAAAGAATTGCACATCTTGAAAATGATAATCCCATTTTTAGTGATCAAGACGTCATAAGGTATGTATCTATCTCGCTTTAGTGAACAACATCTTAGATTAACATCACTAACATCAATCAGTTACCGACACGCTCGAGTGATAATGCGTTTTACTACACACCTGGTTTTCGCTGTATTAATGTTAATATTCTCGTGTACATGTATCCCACCTAATGTTATTAAACGATGTTTTGTTCAAATCATGTAGGATGTGTATTGGTAAAACGAAACTTCTATGAATTTTATCTACCTGAGATTAGTATAGCAATAAAATAGCATGTTAATCACAAAATTTGCAGGTGACATAATTTGAAATAATTACAGACTATTTAGAATGTGACAGACGGAGTTATACAGTCTTGACGGGGTTTATGAAGTTTTGACTGAGGTACTTAACGGTAAAGAGAATGTGCCAAAACTGTGTTCACATTGCTGATCTGGACTTGCCACCATGGTTATGCGAGCCGGGTATGAAGAACAAAAAACGAAATCCGGGTGAAAAACCAGAATGTCAAACATGCATTTTACAGGTACGTTTACGTAAAATTATTTTTAACAGTTCCGCAGTGTCATTTCAGTACACATCTAGACATCAAATTATTTACAAATAAATATCAAAATAGTTTTATTCGTTCGAAGTGTTCAATAAACCCAATTATTATTACTTTCTCGTCGTGAATGAAGCTGAAGTATTGCTTGATGGACGTAAAATCAAATCAATCAATCAATCAAAATAGTTTTATATTGTAAAATTGTTTCAGAAGATAAAATTCCAAATATTCAATAGCCCAGTTAAGTGGTATACTATATTTGACAGTAATTCATATATAAAAAGGATTAGAGTTGTACTTGTCATATAAAACGCATTATAACCTAAAGATATACAGTTAACATATGGGTCAAGACGTACTGGATACAATAAATAATACGATCATCCTGGTATGTTAGCATTTTGCAGCTGCAGCTTTGCGGGCAGTTTTTTTGGCTGATACTTTGAAAAAGAAAGACCTAACACACTGGCATATTGTATTGTGTATTGTTGTGTAAGGTTGTCAGTAGAGGGCACTGTAACGACAGGTTGAGGCACAATGATCAAAATGGGGAATTGTACCCCACCTGAATTACTATAAGATTAATGTTTTATTTAACAGGTGATAAATAGATAAAATCCATATAACATGCCGTATTATCCAGAAATTCCAATATCAATCAGAGAGCCGCCGGCCGAGGATGATATGGCATGTGATCCGGGTTTTGACATGTATTGTACTCTCTAACGTATATTTCAACAGGAGTGTATAGAAATACTCTTATAATGCAGATGGATAGTATTATTGAATTCCTTGGTAAGGCGCATTTTCAGAATGCTTTGTAGGCAAATCATTGCTCTCTCTCATATTACTTTACTCTTAGGACTCATTGGCTTAGCCATGATGACCACTAAATTCCAATGCAAACACGAACCTTAATCATACCGTCAGCATGGATATCTGACCATATAATAGCGTCTTCATGGTAAGCTGGCCATATAAAAGCGTCTTCATGGTCAGCTGGTCGTAATCATACCGTCAGCATGGATATCTGACCATATAATAGCGTCTTCATGGTAAGCTGGCCATATAAAAGCGTCTTCATGGTCAGCTGGTCTTAATCATACCGTCAGCATAGATATCTGACCATATAATAGCGTCTTCATGGTAAGCTGGCCATATAAAAGCGTCTTCATGGTCAGCTGGTCGTAATCATACCGTCAGCATGGATATCTGACCATATAATAGCGTCTTCATGGTAAGCTGGCCATATAAAAGCGTCTTCATGGTCAGCTGGTCTTAATCATACCGTCAGCATGGATATCTGACCATATAATAGCGTCTTCATGGTTAGCTGGCCATATAAAAGCGTCTTCATGGTCAGCTGGTCTTAATCATACCGTCAGCATGGATATCTGACCATATAATAGCGTCTTCATGGTAAGCTGGCCATATAAAAGCGTCTTCATGGTCAGCTGGTCTTAATCATACCGTCAGCATGGATATCTGACCATATAAAAGCGTCTTCATGGTTAGCTGGCCATATAAAAGCGTCTTCATGGTCAGCTGGTCTTAATCATACCGTCAGCATGAATATCTGACCATATAATAGCGTCTTCATGGTTAGCTGGCCATATAAAAGCGTCTTCATGGTCAGCTGGTCGTAATCATACCGTCAGCATGAATATCTGACCATATAATAGCGTCTTCATGGTTAGCTGGCCATATAAAAGCGTCTACATGGTCAGCTGGTCGTAATCATACCGTCAGCATGGATATCTGACCATATAATAGCGTCTTCATGGTAAGCTGGCCATATAAAAGCGTCTTCATGGTCAGCTGGTCTTAATCATACCGTCAGCATGGATATCTGACCATATAATAGCGTCTTCATGGTTAGCTGGCCATATAAAAGCGTCTTCATGGTCAGCTGGTCTTAATCATACCGTCAGCATGGATATCTGACCATATAATAGCGTCTTCATGGTAAGCTGGCCATATAAAAGCGTCTTCATGGTCAGCTGGTCTTAATCATACCGTCAGCATGGATATCTGACCATATAAAAGCGTCTTCATGGTTAGCTGGCCATATAAAAGCGTCTTCATGGTCAGCTGGTCTTAATCATACCGTCAGCATGAATATCTGACCATATAATAGCGTCTTCATGGTTAGCTGGCCATATAAAAGCGTCTTCATGGTCAGCTGGTCTTAATCATACCGTCAGCATGAATATCTGACCATATAATAGCGTCTTCATGGTTAGCTGGCCATATAAAAGCGTCTTCATGGTCAGCTGGTCTTAATCATACCGTCAGCATGAATATCTGACCATATAATAGCGTCTTCATGGTTAGCTGGCCATATAAAAGCGTCTTCATGGTCAGCTGGTCTTAATCATACCGTCAGCATGGCTAGCTGGCCTTATATCATACTGTCAGCATGGCTAGCTGGCCATATAAAAGCGTCTTCGTGGTTAGCTGGCCTAATCATACCGTCAGCATAGTAAGATGACCTTAATCATGTCGTCAGCATGATAAGCTGGTCATAACTATAGGTTAGGACGGTGGCAGAATCATGATCTGCATGGTTAGCTCTATTCACAGTGTCTGCATGGTTAGCTGGTTACAATCATAGGAACAACATGGTTATAGCGCCAGCATTGTTAGTAGTTGGCTATAATCATTTGATTAGCTCAATAAGTTGACCTTAGTTGTAGCACAATCATGGTTTCGATAGCCAAAATTTTACGGTCAGGTTAGCTATCCATGATTGCTTATTGAGCTGGCCATAATCACAGCGACAGCATGGTTATCTTGCCATAACCTTCGCACTATACACGTTTTCTAAAAAAGCGCATACAATCAATGCTGATTGCACTTAAATGTTATATTTAATTGTTACTCTTAGAATTTATAATGGGCTAAGTAACATGAAAGTGCAAATCTTTTTCGCATTTTTTACAGAGTTTAAAACTTTCGGACCTTGTGTTTATCAATGAAGTCATTAAAGCTAATAACATACATAGAAAGAAACACCATGTTCCTCCTTTACGTCATGCTGCAGATCTAACAGCACATGCGCAGTGGTGGGCAGAACATCTGGCCTCAAATGATGAATTTCAGCACAGCAAATGTGTTCTCAAGAACCAAACTATTGGAGAAAATATAGCTGCAAAATATTCAAATGGTGGCAAATTTTCTGGTAAGATCTGAATAAGCTCTGGTCTATCTATATTTTCCGGAAAGACATTAACCGGTTTTGGTGTATTCCACTTTTTTGGTAAAAACTGAACAAGCTTTCATGCACTAAAATGTTCTGGTAGGACCTTAACAAGATTATATATATGAAAATTTTCTTGAAAGAGTCTATTGCAAATAAAATATCGTTTTAATAAAATGTTTGATATTTTCGTCTCACTTTAAAATGTAGCGTGGTGTACGTCATTCATTCTGCCAGTTTAGAAATTATTGTTTTAAACCTTAAACTAATAAACAAATATTTTCATTGAACGTTTCATACTAGCGATATTATATTTAATTTGTGTTTTATACCTTTCGGAATTTTAATGCATAACACTTAACGCCTGATCTAACTCTCGTGCTTCATTTTTTTATGTTACTGTTTTAAGCGGGTTTTGTGTTGTTTTTATAGTATTTACATCTCTGCTTCGAAGAATATGGGTATACTGTTTTACCCTTGTACGTCCGTCCCTTCGTTTGTTCGTCCGCCCGTATCAAAAATTTATGTCGCAGTTTTCGGGTAAGCAACTATAGGAGACAGGAGCCTGATACTTTTGCATATTGCTTTATCCATTAGTACCATATGGTGTATAGCGATTTTATGCTCCTTGGTCATCTACTTTGTTTACCGAATACTCAGTTTGTGAAAGTTGGGTATCACTAGTGAGCATTAGATCACAGATTTACCTTTTTTATCAGTCTTTAAGGAAGACATATTATTGAAATGTGTATTGTTTGTTTCCATGTATTTATATATTTCTACTCCAAGCGACTGCCGAAGTACTTTTCGGTTTTCTAAAGCTTTCTACGTTGGCTCCTACTCCACATGACACAATATCGAAATCATCGATATATTGTTAGACTTACCACAAGTCCCTTATGATATTTTATTGCTATTAGAGAGATACATCTTTGTTATCAACATTAATTATACTATCCAACACAAGTGGATAGAGCTCATAATATACAAAGAAAGAAATACCATGTTCCTCATGCTGCAGATATAACTGCACATGCGCAGTAGCGGGCAGAACATCTTGCCGCAAAACCATGTTGATAATAAGATAGCTCAAAGGGCTTGTGGCAAATCTAATATATTATCAGTTTGCTTTTATAACGAGTTAATTTATAACATTTAAAGTTCTTCGTAAGCTGGAGGTGCAAGACGCGGTTCTTTGCATTAAAATATGAGCGACGGAGGTTGTGGTTCTGTTTTTGTGACATTTTTCACAGATTCAAATGTAATGGCAATGTGGTACATATATATCTAATTGGTATTGCATTTACATTTTTGATAAGTTTAAAAAAAATCATTGATCAAAATCGGATTTTTTCTGTGAGAAAATCGGAAAAATATTAGTCTTTAGCTTCTTTTGAAAAAATGGGCCTCGATGGCCGAGTGGTTAAAGTAGTTCGTCTACTAACCACGTGGTATGTCAACACTGAGGTTGCGGGTTCGAGTCACACTGCGGCAAGCTGTACTCAACTCCAATCTTAATTTACAAGAATGCCAGTTTTCCTACCGATCTATCCGGGTCCTCCGGCCTCCCCCCCCCCCAAAATAAAAACTGGACGCCATGATATAGCTGAAAAATTCGGACACTGCAACGCTTAACTGAACAACAGTATGGCATATAAATTTTGATATTATACAATTTTGTTGACAAGGAAGATGCTATTTTAACTTATTAAGAGTTGTAAAGCTAGGAGTCGAATGGTCTTATAGGCAGTCTCGGGGTTTACTACTTTATCAAGGATGACGCAAACATATTTTATATATATTTCTCTTCTGTAAATATGACACTTCACAAATGTATGGCATTTCATTTCAGGGGCGTAGCTGCCTTTACGCAAATACGCAGTTGCGTACTTTCGGAAACAGTAACAAAAATTAAAAAGTGACAAAAATGTCTTCATGCAGCGTTAAATTTATACTTTTCAATTCAGATAATATAAACTACAATCCTATAACTCGTCTCCGCATTCATAAACACCATCAATCCGGAAATTGTACTCTTCCGACCGTATAAGTTTGCGTTTTACTTTTTTAAAAGTTTGCATTGCATAAAATTTAAAATGACCTCTTCGTCAAGGACTGAGTTTCTCGAATCGTCAACACCTTATCCAGACATATTGAAGCTCGACGGCGAGCATCATTCCATCACCGATGATGTCAAATATAAAGTGTTAACTTTGAAATGGGAAAACGTTCACCTATTCAATTTTCCAATATATCTACCGTATTTTGTTGAGCCAAAAGTAGATTTGGTTTTCCGTCATGTCATAATCATATTTGAAGCCCAGTTAAGGTCTCTCAAAAAGTGGTTCAAAACTGTTCAAAATCGCTAAAATCCGGGAGCTTCAGGGGGCATCGCCCCCCAGGTCCCCCCACCAGGGCTTTGCCCTGCACCCACTGGGGGCCTTGAGCGGCCCCCAGACCCCTCGCCGTAATTTTGCGTACATCAAATTTAGGTCCAGCTACGCCCCTGCATTTATCATTGATGTAAATGGGCTGCAACTGGACCATATAACTAAGTTAAGAATTTCGAAACTACAAAACCGTGATGCGCATTGTTATAGAGTTGTCGTTCCTTTCATATTGAGAACTGTAAGATTACGTAGAATTTCAACATAAACTGGCATGGTTTTCTGTTAATGTAGACAAATATTAAGTTCGCCCATGTGATTAGTCCCAAGGTCAGACAAAGATTAGGATAAAAAATATTGAAACATGTGACCGGATAGGTAAACGTTTCCTTATTCTTTTCGTTTCCTTTTAGTTATTTTAGTCGTAAAAAGAAGGTAGAACGGTAGTCTCGATCACCCAGACGCATATATATAAGCGTCTTGGATCACCTTGTTATAATTTCGCTACCAATAGGTGGAGACAAAACAATTATTCTATTTTTAGGACCCTATTTTTAGGCCAGGAAAACCATGCAAACATGTCTATACTTATAAAATGACGTCATAGTAAGATTCTCTCTTGATTGTGCATAACAATAATATTTGTTTTATTAATTGGTAAAGTAATATTTTATAAAAATATTCAAATGTAAACTTTGCTACAATTTTTTATACACTTCTTGATATGAACGGAAGTAACTTTTTAGGCAATAAAAATATCATCCAATCAAAAATTACGCCCAGTTTTGGGCGTAATAATAACGAGTTCAATATAGAGATGAATCCAGACGCACAAATGTAATTAAGCGTCTGGATGATCGAGACTAGTAGGACGGTAGTAAATGTTTCGGCTATAGTCGAAAGTACTAACATTTCTGTGATTTGCATACCTTTCTAACATTGATCAGTATTTATCTGTGCTAGGAAATTAATAAACTTTCAATTACCATAAAAAAAAAGATATGCCATATATATCCGTGACAAATTCCGTTTTTCTCTAGTTAGAACATTTTGAGACGCTCCCACTTTTACAGGCACTTTCTAATGCAGTGAGTGTAAATACTAAATTGTTTAAAAAATTACCAAAATTTTATCTGGCAAGATCTGAGAAAAATTTTACCACTTTTTAAAACTTAATTTATGCAGGAGCTTACAGATAAAAAATTGTACACATGTAACCACTATTGACCAAATCAGAACTCAACAAAGTATTTAGTACTTAATGTAGGGACACAATCTGGTAACCTGTTACTGGTACACATTACTGTTATACCAGAAAGATGCAACTATTTTATTTAAAATATGACAGATTTCAAATGTGTGATATTTATTATGCAATCTATCAAAAACCCCATGATCATTAAATTTCCATAGGAAAGCCACAAGTTTACCAGTCCTATTTCACCCAAAGGTCCCGACTCCTTTCGAATCAGCGTAATTGGAGAACGTTGTAGTGTCGTGTCAATTTAGAAATGTATAACGCAATGCTGTTACGGAACGGGAAGTTCACAACAAGAACACTTAAGAACAAAATATCTAAGCAAGAATATAACTATATCTGATAATGTTATTAATATTTTTATGTCATACACTACGGATTTCGTCCAATTGAGCAGTTGCGCTTAACCCAAACATATTGGAAGAAATGCAATACAATAAGAAGCTTTCGCCACCAAACAAACACGAAACTTACAACACTTTCGACATTTAAAGGCAGTACATTGAGACAACGACTACTATTTACCATTGAATTAATAGAAAACTGGGATAAAACACTAAAAATAGAACAACATCTACATGTATATTAAGCAATGTAAAATCGAAAAAAAGCGATCGGATTTTCTAATTTAATTCAAGATAATTTCTTTTATCGTTTCAGGAAAGAAACAAATCTAGCATATTAACACTTACATCGTTTAATATTATACACTGAATTTAACAGTGTTAAGCGTCAGTGGAGCATATAACCACAGAATCTTGACATCGTCGTACAGCCGGAAAGTGACACATTTATAATTATCCCATGATATAAATTATTTCACGAGTTTTCGCTACTAACAGGACATTTTTTATTTTACAGATAGTGTTATTTTAAAGTACGGTTAAGGTGGACAAAACTAAGGAAAATTTTCCTTGTAAACATTTTGGTACAAATTCTTTTTAATTTGCCTGTTTCCGTGTACTTTAAGGACGTGAGGTCACTGATGACTGGTACAGTGAAGTCAACATGCATAGATTTGGGAGAGAAACAGATAATGTTAGATCCGGTAAGCACGTGTTTCAACTTATCCATAGATAACTGCAGTGTCGTATTTTTGTATAAACATTGCGTCTTGCCCACTAATTTACAATTAAAAAATTATTTGAAGATTAAATTTATTTCAATATATTTGGTGTTCACATTAATAATGCTTTTCAATTTTAATAACAATTGGATTTTCAAGGAAGTACATGCACCAGAGGACATTGTTGTGTAAACTCGACATTTAAATCTAGCATCGTTTGTATTTTTGAGTCATGGAATACTGTAAGCCAACTCACTCTGTCGACATAAGTACCACTCAATAATTGTATCCGCGTGATTTGTGTTCATACTTGTTTTGTTCTGAGTATAACTAAAAAATTGGCTGGCTTCCTGTACATTCAGCAACGTCCAATCAACCCTGCAGTTGCTTACGTAAATATATGAGATATTACTTTCGCAGTACGCTGGCTGTATGTCGTCACGGGCAAACACATTTATATCGTTACTGGTTACGGGATGATGTGCCGGTGTGCAGAGCTAGATTCATATTGTTGCTAAGTGCGTCTCCGGGTACGGATATCTCTCAATAAGGCCATTGATTAACTGATAGTCTTGATCTTTATCGGGTGACGTATTGGGATGCTACCACACCCCTTGCACAATACCGACGCCTTTTGCAAGAATAGATGTCGATGTCTGACTGTTCATCTTTAAGCGTAATAAGTTCTTCCGTACTTTTTTGGAAAAGACCGGTTGATCTTTAACGAGTGATAGAAATTTTATGTCTTTTCGCGAGTGGAGCGCAGCGGAACGAGCCAAAAGACATAAAAATTTCTATCACGAGTGAAAGTTCACACCCACTTTCCCAAAATCGCATAAAAGTACCTATTTCTTCTGAAAACCAACAACTTTCACATCGCTATATCCTATAGTCTCTCCATTGTTTTAGACTCCATTGTCTCTGACATTCAATCAGAACGCCAGAAACGAGAACGTCAAACAAGACCATTGTTATGCTTCCATAACAACGTTCTTGTTTCTGGCGTTTTGATTGGATGACTCAGCAAGTACAAATGTGTGCGCGTGAGCTTATCAGTACTGGGTCATCTGTTGGTTGCCGACGTAATATTCAGTATGCCTTCTGAATATACAAATATAAAGAAAGATGATAGACCGAGAACCAGACTATCTGTACCAGAAATCGGCCATTTACGGAAGAATACGATAACTGTTCATCTTTAAGCGTACGCAATGTGTCATGTTTACTCCGAGTTAGCTTTTTTGATCTTTGTACTGTTTTGTGGTACTTTACAATGATATAACGAATTACTTGCTTCATAATTACTTTGGTTTTTTTTGCTAGTTTTTAATCACGTAGATAAAGTAAATCTCGATTGAATAATTTAATTGTTTCTAATGTCAAACTAGCAGTATTTTAGCTGTATTTAAAACGAAAACAACAACAACAGTTAATTCAGACTGCCGCGATTAATGTATAGAGAGTTGTGTACAGGGATCTTGTCGTGCAAGGTAGGGAGTGTGAATCTTCAAATACTGCACACACTATCGTCCACACCCTGACTTGTTCGTATTATATCCTGACAATCCGCAAGAGGGTTTTAGGTACAGGTCTGCGGACGGAGATTTGAAAACCCACCGTATTCATATATTTTCGGACATTATAAAACGGAACCTAATCATATATCATGTATATTGAATTATTAAATCAGACCTATTCATATATTTTATTACTGCACATCCCAATTGACAAAATAGTCCATTCCCTTCCAAAATGATCAAGTGATGTTAATGGAACACTGTAAAGTCACCGTAGTTTAAATGTGCCCAAGATGAAAATTTAGGCATGTACATGTATATATTTATATCATTTACAACTACCCAATGATATATTTTTCAATGAAAAAAGCTACCTTTTCATATATTTTGGAGATGTAAAAAGTGACCCATTTGGGCCGCACATCCGTATTACCGTATATATACCAAGTCTCCCCCCCCCCCCCCCCGTGTTCCCGTGTAGTTAAGGTGGTTGTTCATCTACTATTTATCACGTCAGTGTCAACTTTGAGGTTTCGGGGTTTAGTCTTATTGCGGACAGGGTGTACTCGACTCGTGTTTTACACCGTGTAGTCCGGCTTTCCCCGTGTAATTTAACTATATATAAATAAATTTTGCGAGAATACTGACTTTTGATTGGCTGAAAAATGTTTTCTATCAGAGGATGGAAAACAAATTTGATCGTCATGGAGACACGCGCCCTTTGACGTCATATATTACTCCACGGGAAACTAACAGTTTTTGTGTTGATCTGATTTTTCAAAAATGTCCAGTTAAAAAATAAAATTGTTGAGTTTATTCTATTATTTGCATTTATTTATAAGTATTAACTACAAAAAATATTTTCTCCATCGAGGGATAAAAAAATTTCCGTTGTGCACATTTAATATAATCCGCTACGCGGATTATACAATGTGCAAAACGGAAATTTTGTATCCTTAAATATCATAAGGTAATTGCATAATTCAAATATGATAGAAACTAATAAATTATGTTTCATTGTATCTCACGTGTTTACACTTCATGATTTTCATCATAGCAACAGAAACATAGTTTAATAATGCAATATAATTGTCAAAGGAATTTTTGGTCATTCGTACTTTGCTTAGGGTAAATAATATTTTATTGAATAAATATACAGTAGCATTACACGGTTTAACAATATACGCAAGATAATGAATTCTGAAAAAACAGAATGCTTAATGAAATTTATTTCCTTAATGATTTCCTATGCTTTTCTTTTTTACTGAAGTGAAATATTACAGATTTAAGAAGTGGTCAAAATGTACTTTGAATACTTTACGGGAAAAATATTTTGAGTTAAAATGTCTATTAATCATTACGACATCAAATCTGAATATTTTTAACCACCACTTTAGGGAGTCATTAATAAATATCGCCACTCCATGGATCATGCTGCCACTCCATTGATCATACCGCCACTCCATTGATCATACCGCCACTCCATGGATTCATTCGTACCGCCACTCCATGGATTCATTCATACTGCCACTCCATCGATTAACACTAAATTCTATAGTTTTCTTTAATATGGTGGAATTACAAAGTTTTGCGGCCTGCAACGTTAGCGTCATCGTATTTTATTCATACCCCACTAAATGCGAACCACACACGGGGATTAACTCAAACTCAATATCGATTTCATTTTGTAACTATAAATAATAGATTACTATAGAAAATATTGTTAATACTATAGAGATGTACTGTACATATTAATTAATCTAAGTCAACACGGTGTCTCTCGGCGCGCCTGGTTATTTATAGGAGCTACTTTTTGTTGTAGTTTTTTCTGTTTTTTTTAATTTGTTTTTTATTTATACTATTATGAGCTTTTGTGTAAATGCATGGTTAAACTTAGACATCGGAATTATAATACACATACACACACACATACAAACAGTGGCATAAACTACTGGCTTGGTACAGTCGCGTGCATGTAAATAAACGTTGATAGAGTTGATTCGTTTCAAGAAATCCTGTTTGACATAGTATTTGTTATATTTAGGCCATTTTAGTCAAATGGTTTGGAAAGAATCAAAAGACATAGGTGTAGGAAGAGCGAAAACTAAAGATGGTAAAGTCGTGGTGGTGGCGAACTATAGGCCAGCTGGGAATGAACCAGGAAAATATACAGCAAACGTACTACCAGTAAACTTAGAAACTGCAACTTATGCTAAAGCAGGTAAATGTTTTATAATTATCTTTAGAATAAAATTTTGCGATCAATATCAGGCGAGGGATGTTAACAGACCAAATGGGAAAAGGGATCATATGTATTGATCGTCTTTAATAAGTGCGAAAATTTGAATGCATATCAACATTGTAACAAGTACGTTATTCGTGTTAACATTTCAATTGGCTCATAAACAATATGCATTTCGTTACTATGAAATACCACTAAATCTAAAAGATGGAAATCCTTCATTACTCTCTATTACGAACTTAATCTTTCAGTTAGACGCGACAGAACTTAAACATATTATCAAGCCACCCTGTATGTTATTGACCATGTCCAGTTAAGCGAGAGAATA
Organism: Limnoperna fortunei; assembly: GCA_944474755.1. Classification (NCBI taxonomy): domain Eukaryota; kingdom Metazoa; phylum Mollusca; class Bivalvia; order Mytilida; family Modiolidae; genus Limnoperna; species Limnoperna fortunei. The sequence continues at coordinate 21,200,556 of OX104114.1, read as the reverse complement.
AACAATAAGAGCACCATTAAAAGTCGAGGGGTCCAGAGGATATCTATATTCTGGTCGATTTTGGACCAGGTGTATTATAAAATGGAACAGTCCAAGTCCAGTCGGGGTCTTATATGCCGTATAAAAAGGAAAAAGATATCGCCCAAACTCCATAGTCAAATGTGAAACAGACACTTCGTTGCTATCAACCAACTCATTATGGCAGCAATCGTAATGAATAAGTAGTTAGTTTGCTATATGGTGTACACATTATTGTAACGATACTTTTTATTATGAGTATATTACCATTCGGTGATGACCATCAGTGTCAGTGTTTATTGCTGGTCAGTTAACAATCAAAATCTGTGTTTAGCGCTGTTGGTTTAGTCATAAATGTCTGTGTTTAGTGCTGTTGGCTTAGTCATAAATGTCTGTAAAAATCATCATCACAAGATTTGTTATCGTTGTTGGTTTACACATACATGTATGTGTTTAGTACTGTCAAAATGATCACCAGTGTCTGTAATTACTGCTGTCAAGATCATCATCAATGAATGTCGTTAGTGCTGTCAAGATCACCATCAGTCTGTGTTTAGCGCTGTAAAGTTTACCATAATCGTCTGTGCTTGGTCCTGTCAGGTAACCATCAGAGTCTGTTTAGGGGTACATTGTCACTATCAAAGTCTGTGTTTCGTGCTGTCAGAGTCACTATCAATGCCCGAGTTTAGTACCGTCTGGTTCACCATCAACGTCTGTGTTCAGTTGTGTTATAAATTCAATAATACATTGTAATAATTCTATTCATGCTGTAATTTATTTATATTAAGTGATTTGATTGGATAAAAACACTTTAATGGCGTCTTCTCAGATAATTTATATATCGATATTTCCTCTGAGCGGACTACTTTCAGTATCCAATGTAAACAAGATGGCGTCCTCCTAGCGTATCGTCGGGGAGAGGGGAAAATGTTTTCTCTGCCCCAATGATTTCCAATTAAATCGGTTGAGATTTCAAATAAAATATAATATAAATACAATTTAGTGTTTCATTTTGTTTTTTTTCCTATCAATATCTACAGAACCGCGATTCCTTTGGTACTATGTTTTGCATATCCCTACGCTTTCCGGCCTAGGTACGTTTTGAGGTCTAGATGGGTTTCTGTAACTGTTTTTGCTGTTTTATAAATCGTAACGATTATTTCATAGAATTATAAGGATTAAACACTGTGTTTTAGGAAATTATCAATGTGTAAACTCCGGCGACTCCCTCACAAACTTGACATAAAGTCCTTCGGACTTTATTTAGTTTGTGAGTGAGTCGCCGGAGTTTACACATTGATAATTTCCTAAAACCCAGTGTTTAATCCTATATTATCTTCTAAAGGATGCCATTGTGTTACTATATTGAAATTTGGACTAAAATGTTTGTTATATGTGTTGGCCATTGGATCACTATTTGTGTGCCAAGACAATCGATGTTTTTCAATATTTATCACACTTGTGGTTTTTATATTTATATCCAGATGAAACTGGGGAGTAATCAAAATTTTTATCCTAATAAAGTAAATTTCAAATTAGGCTATAAAAAATTTTATTTAAGACAACAATTGTTCACGCGCCATACCAAATTAAAAAGATAAAACAATAACAAGAAATTGAATATTGCGTGCAAGCAAAATAAACTCGATGCAAATGTTTTCTTATTCGCTGTACGTCATAGTAAGTAAAATAGATATAATTGTATTACTTTTGTTAAATGTGTTAAACAAAACAAAAAAAACCAGAATCTTTCAAATATTCGTAGATCAACTCAGTGTTTGTATAAGAATTATAGTAAGGGCATAAAGTCTCTTCCAGTACCACGTCGATAAAGAGAAGACGATTACTACTGTTCACCTTTTGATCAAAGGGGTACAATTTGATATTAAACATGAATAAACGGAAAATTAAACTAGCCACGTGTTGCTAATATCAAACTAGTGTTGCTATAGAATTATAAAATAGTAACAATTAAAATAATTTGTTTCAAGTAATGTATTTACAGAAATGTTTGTATGCTTGACATACATTGTAAATCTGTTGGCTTCCCGGTACGGTTATGTGTTTTGTCTGGTTTGCCACTTGCAACAAGCAAAGATAACATACGTAACAAATTAAATAATTTAACTAATTACCTACAGTAGTCAGTAGACTACATAAACTTATGATCGGTAGAGAACTGTGTTTATTAAGTTTCGACGTTAACTGTCGCAAATTTAGTTTGGTTATAAATATTAGTGTCAGTAAATTCTACGATTCACGTCGGCAAGTGTTCCAGTACAATATGCAAATATTTTTAGACAGCTCGTATGAGGACCAAGTTATGACTATACAGCTTTTCATAATAACAATGAAAACAGTACTACATTAGCTTTAGACTGTGTTTGACATGCTTCTAAGTCACGGGTTCTGAGTCCTACAATGCTGATGAAAAAATGAACGTGGACTCATAATCCCCGTCTTTAATAGACTTTTTCATGATAACACTCTCTTCGTCCTCTCTTTAGGGTTCCGTCAGAGGTATCCTCGAAAAGGACATATTTACATATAAACAAAAACACCGATATTCTAAAATTAATTCTAAAACACACTAGACTATTGCAGATATTGTTTTCATAAAATGCTAGGGTGCAGTCAGTAACTGATTTCTTATACCTTATATTTTTAACAAATTTTATCTTCTATTATATGAATAACTGGTTTGTATCGACTATTTACATACGGCTTTCGGAAGCTGCGCTATAATGTTGCAGAAGAATTTTGCTCAAAATCGGGTTTTCCTCCGAAGGATGATCAGTTGGTCATGTAATCTATGTTAATTTGAAGCCACTTGTATAACCCTGCAGGCTGAGAAATTTTTTAAACCAGGCGCAGACAACAGAAGTGACAAACGAGTACACCAATTAAAATGTGGAAATTACTAGAGAAACTAATCTGTATGTGAGAATTTTGACAAAACAATTTAAAATGTTGATTATGTTAATAATCAACATGATATAATAAATATTAGTATTTTGTAAAAGTTATTTTATTTTTTCCATTGTTTTTATTAAATTAAGGAATAGGTCTGTTTTGTAATAACGCCCCTATATGATTTTAATTAATTATTATTAAGAAATAAAGATAATTTTAAAAAAAGCGACAGCAAATTAAAAGTTTTAAAAAGCAGACTAAAACGGATCATTAAAAACGTCATAAATCCCTACATTAGCAACAAGAATGACACAAAGGATTTCATGAAAACAAGAGCAACACAAATGATAACATTATTAACAAGAACCACACAAATCGCTACGTGAGCAACAAGAATCACACAAGTCACTACGTGAGCAACAAGCACCACACAAATCTTTACATGTGAGCAACAATAGCCACATAAATCATTACATGAGCAACAAAAGCCAAACAAATCATTACATTAGAAACAAGAACCACACAAGTCATAATATGAGAAACAAAAACCACAAAGATCATTATATGAACAGCATTAAAAGCTATACAAATCAAAATCGGAGTAGCAACAATAGACATGCAAATCATTACATGGGAAAAAAGCCACGCAAATCAATAGATGAGCAACAAGAACTACATTAATAATTACACGAGCAACAAGAACCACACAAATCATTACACGAGCAACAAGAACCACACAAATCATTACATGAGCAACAAGAACCACACAAATCATTACATGAGCAACAAGAACAACACAAATCATTACATGAGCAACAAGAACAACACAAATCATTACATGAGCAACAAGAACCACACAAATCATTACATGAGCAACAAGAACCACACAAATCATTACATGAGCAACAAGAACAACACAAATCATTACATGAGCAACAAGAACAACACAAATCATTACATGAGCAACAAGAACAACACAAATCATTACATGAGCAACAAGAACCACACAAATCATTACATGAGCAACAAGAACCACACAAATCATTACATGAGCAACAAGAACCACACAAATCATTACATGAGCAACAAGAACAACACAAATCATTACATGAGCAACAAGAACAACACAAATCATTACATGAGCAACAAGAACCACACAAATCATTACATGAGAAACAAGAACCACACTATTTATTACTTAATTCATTATTGCTTCTCCAATAAATTATTCTAAGTATACCCAGTTATGTGATCACTTTGTTACGGCTGTTTATACATCAATAATTTTAAAAGTCGGTCAATAAGTATAACACTTCTAATATTAGAACACAATAAACATAATAGTTCCATATTTCCGTGTATTTAAACTGTTAATAGACATACAATGCTGAAGTAGTCACACTGTATAACTTGGAAACGAAACTTCACAGATGTGTATTAGGTTCGTGACGTGTATTGACCATAAAATTTCTCCGAAAGATCAATAGATAATAATTACCTGGATTTATCTGGTAGGAAGGTGTTGTCTATCTGACATACCTTTATACCCGGTATTGTACAACGCAGCATTGAAATCGCCGGGGATTTATATTTGGAATTTCTTATTTGATTTTTTTAAAGTTACATCACGAAGGTGAGTTAATTAGAAAAATGTTTTCAAATAAAGCATTGTTAATTTCAGTAATTTTAGCGAGTTTCAATGTTGACAGTTTAGTATAAAAGCTGAGGAAACATTTAGTCAAAATAGTTAGTATCAGAATGAATACTTCTAAATCACTAATAAGTACAAAACTCATTTTGTGTATTCTAATTTTATTTTTTATCTATCATATTGGCAAATTATTAATTGAGGAAGGCTCGGACTTGTGTTTATAGCAATTTTGTTTAAAAATAATAAAACCAAATAGATAAGAAAATCATTACAAGAAAGCAATACGACGAGGTGTCCCCTATGTGCGTCGTAAATACCTCTACATGTAAATTATAAAATGGAAATTTGTCTTTTAAGTTGTCTCACAACTCACCTCACCCGTTACGAAGTTTACTTATTTGAATTCATTACGTTTTGTGATATAGTATGTATTGTCAACAGACCATTTCAAGCAGATTCACTGTCAAAGGTGATTTATAGCTATTTTTATACAATTATAAAGCATATTTAGTTTTTAAAAAAATGTATTACAATATTTTGCATTTTACTTAGAAATGTATGCTCATATACAACAAATATTTGTTTTAGCTTTTTCCTATTAAAAATTATTGGAATAAATAATCAATTGAAATCTACTGGGTTCTTTATGTTTCCGAGAATTATCTTAAAAGCGTACTATATATATAGAACAAATTTCAAATGGTAGCAAAAGCATATTGTAAAATCGAATGTTCTCTTTAATTTAAAGTAAGGTACGCAAGTAGTTAAATGTTTTGTGACGATAACAATTGTAGATTACTGTTTTTGTAGTGCTGTTATGTAACAGTTGGAAATATGCCTCGCTTCCCGCTTATTCACAAAAATATATAGTGTAGAGTAAAACTATTTTGTCATATTACATGTCTGACCTTCAATACGAGAATATGGTACGATTTGAGATTTCAACACTATTTTTTCTATTTAGAGAGAATAACAACGTCAATTTTCAGTGTATTTTTAGAATACATTTAAACAAGCCAGTATATAAGATCCTCTAAGAGGTATATTTCCGATATAGCAAACATCATAAGTGATAGTTCACGCTTAAAGGAAAAAAAATTTCCGCATACATCACCAATAAAAAAATATTTAATTTCTAAATTTAGTTTCAAATACAAAAATGTCTAGTCGAATTACTGGTGGTGAGTCAAGATCTACCAGAACGTTCACAGAAACTACAGGATCTGGCCCTAATGCTGTCACTAAAACCATCGTTGAAGAAACCATAATTCGGGCTGACGGGAGTAAGACTACAAATCGGAAGGAGACAATCACACATGGCAGCAGCAATGCTTCCGGTTCTGCGATACAAAATTCATCGATCTCATCGGACGATTCTAAAAAGAAAGAGAAGGGAGGCGGTGTTTTTGGGGTATGTATTAAAAGCCTAAACTTCATATTCCCATACAACTAGGCTTATCTTTTAAAATTAATATTTAAATATACCGACAACATTTTTAATAGATCTCAGAAAGTTTTTGCATGATAACGAGACATATTATTATTAACGGTGTTTAAGTGTTTTAAGCCAAGAGATGTTCTAAACCGTTTTGGGGTATACCTGCTCCTAACAATCAGAGGTAAAGCTGGCGTAAAACTGCTTAAAACCGAATGTTATGAAGTAGTGTTGTTCTAAACTTTTTTGTAATAGAGCTGCATTCAACTGTTCTAGAGCAGACATACGAACTGTTCCTGCGTAGAGCTGTACTAAACTATTCTAGGGTAAAGATCCGAACTGTTCTAGGGTAGAGCTGTTCTAAACTGTTTTAGGGTAGAGATCCGAACTGGTCTGGAGTAGAGCTGTTCTAAACTGTTTTAGGATAGAGATCCGAAATTGTCTGGAGTAGAGCTGTTCTAAACTGTTTTAGGGTAGAGATCCGAACTGGTCTGGGGTAGAGCTGTTCTAAACTGTTATAGGGTAGAGATCCGAACTGTTCTGGGGTAGACCTGTTCTAAACTGTTTTAGGGTAGAGATCCGAACTGGTCTGGGGTAGAGCTGTTCTAAACTGTTATAGGGTAGAGATCCGAACTGTTCTGTGGAAGAGCTGTTCTAAACTGTTTTGTAGTAGAGCTGTTTTCAACTGTTCTATGGTGGAGCTGGTCGAAACTGTTCAAGAGGAGAAATCCGAAATATTTTTTCTGGAATAGAGCTGTTCTATGGTAGAGACCAGAACCGACCTTAGGTATAGCTGCTTTAAACTAGTGCTGCTTTAAATTGTTCTTGGATATATTCTTGGATAGAGCAGCTCTAGCTAGAGTGATTTAAATAGCTGCTCTTCTATATATTTATGCCCTCTTTTGTGAGAGGTTATGATGTGTGTGTTCAGATAACATATAGCATGAACACAAAATGTCTTTAATGTGACAAAACCGTAAAGCTTGACCAAAAAATATAGTTATTTTACTACCTATTAAACATTTAAATTGAAAATTAATATTTAATCGCTTTTTCTCTAAGTTTAGTCAAATATCGATCATTAATACACTTTTAAAAGCAGCTATCTATCTTAATTTAAAATAAAAAAGTAAATGATATTAACGGACTATTAAAGCGGAAGTGTGAATCAGATTTGAAAATAAGTTAAGAGCCGGTTGGACGGGTCATGTCTGTTCGATTTGTGATTTTGTATACGCCTCCCCATCACCCATGTTAGAGAGGGTGTGCTCCACTATTTAAGTTTCAATGTAATAATATCTAGGCTTTCAAGATTATTGGTATACGAAAAGGTCTACTGACAAATAGAACATGTATAAATAGTATGAATATAGATGACGGGGTTTATATGATAGATAGATTGATTAATGTTTAACTTCTGGTAATTTTTTTTTATTTCTGAACAATTTTGTTCCTTTTGGAAGGATTTTACATTTTGAGAAGTATGTGCATTAGCAGAAAAGTTATCTTATGGAAATACACATGCTTAAAGAAGGGACGGAAAGATAAATAACAACGGTTTCTGTACCAAATGACTTCGTGGTCACATTAACCCGAGCTGATAGAACGCACAAAAAAAAGAATCGTACACTATTTCGTATTTATATCCTAACGATACAACGAAGGAGTATTGAACACCCCTGACCTAATCTACCCACGCAGACTTTAATGTTTGTCCAGGATAAATAAATGAAATCCTTTTGTGTTGATTTTTCTGGCGTCCGATAATATGTGAAATTATTGGACGTTTGGCCATTAAGGTCTCAGTCGATGTAATTTAAATTGATCCGGTGATAACCTTAAAATGTAAATGGAATTCAAAGGTATAAGATAAAAGAATGATCATGTATTTGTCAAATGAACTCCATAGCAATAAATTTTCTAAACACCTTTATATTGCTATGAATAGTCATTTTTGTGGAAAATGGGGGCGTGGTACAACCTGTGTATTTATATATTATATATTTATTTTGTTGTACATGACACGGAAATTGTTTGGATATTTTTTAAAATTTTTATTGGATTTAAACAAATTGATTATCGATTTTCTAATCTTTTGATCAGACACTCAAACATAAGTTCACCCCCGCAAAATTACGAGTTTTTTGTATTATGTGATATTATCTAGGTTAAAATATATTTTGTTAAGAAATATTTAATAGAAATCAAAATCTTTGAAATATTACAAACTGTTCAATGCGTTTACCGTTCTGAGTTAGATATGTTTAGATGTTTTCAAACAATATTGTTAATACCATGAAACAAGAACTATATGCTTGAATATTTGTATAATAATAACCTATGAAAGGGAAACATTCAGGCGAATGCTAGTAAATTGGTTTATCTCGGTCTTTTCCTATTATAATTATTGTTTTCATCAAATTTTCATCAACACTTTTACTAATATTAAACCGATAATTTTTGTTCCTAATAAAACACTGGAAAGGATATTTCTGTACAATTCAAAAACTGTGAGGTCAGCCGTATTTAGGATTTAACTAGGGTTGCGTCATTGAGATGGCTTATTAATATTCCGAGATAAAGTAAGAGAACATCAAAGTCATTGGAATTAAAGATTGATTTTAAATTGAAATAGGTCTTCAGATATGTTATCATAAACATGTTATAGTGAGGACACCGCCCACATGATAAACCTGTCATTAAGTTTTATATAACTGATAAAGCAAAGTCATCGATGTCAAGTACGTCTTACATTTATATTAAGTTTTGTCGAGAGGATCGGGTTTCAATTTATTGTAGTCATTAATAGTGTAAATATTTTAAAACATTTTGCTTTTATTGCAAGTAGGGTGTTTTCACTTAAATATGATACGCTAAACACGAAGATTATAATACATAATATTTGTTCCATTAGGTGTTGTATTATGACAGCAAAAACGGTTGTTTATCGGTCTAAATATGGTAATATAATAATATAATATAGTAAATAAGTAAACATATAGACTGTGTAAAGTTCTAAAAATAGACACAATCTAATTAGAGTTAAATCTGTCACATGCTTTCACTTTTTGTTATTGTGGCGGTGCTTCCATTTTCATAACAATAACAAAGAAGGGTAGGGGGCAGTGAAAAATTAAATTTGTATTAGATTGAACATGGACACACAACGTTCGCGGAGGGCGGTATTGGTGATGTCTATTATAGGATGTTTTTGTATATTTATAAATCACTAAAATTCATGCAAACCCTTACCCCCTCCCCGTGTGTTTCCCGTGGGACCTATTTCATGTTAAAGATGAAGAAGGTATAACCCAAAGAAGAATATTAATACAAGTACAATGGTGCCAGCCAAACTCACATTAAGCACAAGTGTTATATATCACACACAGACAAGTAAAATGTTCTAAGCTGTCTTCATATCATTGTCGACAATTGATTTCGTCAATATATTCTCACACTATATACCATCAGTCTATATAGACTAATGACAGAGATAAGTAAATTCCACTTCTGGAGAATAACTTTCTGTTACGTAACGTTGGCTCATTGATTTTATAAACAGTTATATGTCAAATATGAATTAATATACCACACTATGATCGATTACAAGACATATATATATATTATATACCATATGTTACAACAGTTTTCATCTAGTCGCTGACACAGTTTTTTAAAATCTTTAATCATGTCGTGCTGTTGTCCAAAGCTTTTTAAAGGGAAAGATAAGAAGAAAGGATCAAGTTCGTCGGATTCGTCTCCAGAGACAAACCGAAAACCTCAGAATTTGAAGGAATTTATAGATGATGCTGTGAAATCTCACAATGAACTAAGAAAGAAACATGGTGTCCCATCAGTAAAGCATTCTAAGGATCTTAGTGACTATGCACAGAAGTGGGCGGAGCACATGGCAGCCACAGGAACCTTTGGACACAGCTCGTGTCAGTTGAAGTCCGACAGATTGGGTGAAAACATTGCCTGTAGGTCTGGTACTGGTAATGTTGATTACTCAGGTAAGTAAATAAAATTTCATATATATTTTCTTTGACGGGTGGACAAATTCTACTGCACGGGTGGACAAATTCTACTGCCTTTTTGTTAATTCCATAACAAAAGTCTTTAAAAGGATAAACAACCTATCGGACATCCCACACCTCTCTTACCCTCCCGATAAGAAAAATGTTAAATTCCTAAGTTTATACTTGATATCGTCCTGTATCCTATTCACTATAATTCTAGATTTCTTTTAGGAACTATGAAAAAAAGGTATATAGGAAACATAAAACATTATTTTTTTGTCAAAATAGAGACAATTCTTTAAAAAAAACCAACCCCTTATCCCTCTAATTACTCCCAAGGATAAAATAGGGTTGGACCCTTTTTTGTGTAGGGGGCCGCTCTGGCCGAGTGCTTAAAGTAGATCATCTACTATTGATTACGTGACCTGTCAACACTGAGGATTTTGGGTTCGAGTCTGCAGGCAGGGTGTACTCGACTAATCTTAATTGACAAGGATTGCCAGTTTTTCTATCGAAGGAGTTTTTTTTCGGGTACTCCGGCTTCCAGCCCGAAGAATTAAAAATGGAACGCCAAGATATAGCTGACAAAAATGCTGAAAGTGGCGTTAAACATCATTCAAACAAACAACCAAACAAAAATCATCTTCATGTCTCTTGACGTAAAACATCTTTTATCTGAATTAAACTTTGATTTTAATTATGTTTAAGTGGCATATAATTAATTTGATCCTAATTTTATTACACACGTCGTGTCTTCGTTGACAAGTATATATCATGTGGGTTTCCTTCCTGGTGTGAAGTGATACAAAACATATCTACGTTTTAATTCAACGAACCCGAAAGGTCATATAAGTTAGAAATCATCACTCGGCGTCCGTTTTCGTCGTATTTAAAGTTATACACTTCAGTCGTCTTCACCTTGCTATTAGTCCTTGGGGCACACTGAACCTTGGTCACAAATTTTATGGATTGTCTTTTACAACGAAACTGTGTTTTTTTTCAATACGGAAATTCAAAATGGTACGAATGACTTTGTTGAATGCAGTCCGCTATGAAAAATGTCCAAATGGCATTTTCGTAGAAAAATTGTTGATTGATGCCATAGTACATGTAGTTATATAGTTTCGATTTTATTTTCGAAACGGATACACAGGATGACTGCTACCACAGTACTTACTTTAGCACAGAAACTTGTAAGAAACATTTAAAAAAATCTTCTTCTCGAAAACCGTTGAACCAGTAGAAACAACTTCTTACCAATTTTCATTTGATGGTCTTTACAAAGTTAGTATTTTCTATTTATTTCAACATAAATTCAAAATCTCCGAATGTCTTAGATTAACAGGAACACTTCTAGATCCGCCGCTATTACAGTATCAACTATAGTCTTCGATGCCCAGCTGAAAACCAGTACAATAATCAATCGGTTTAGCTACAGCTTACATATGTAAGCTTTATAGTAAATACGGCTTGAATAGTTGGTCATTTTTGTGTAAAGACTTTATGTATATCAAGACTAAAGAACAATCATTTTCTTTTAACGCCGATAACCGAATACACACTCGTGGCAACTTGCACTTCTCTTGATTCCTTCTATTATTATTGTAATTTGTTAATTATTAAAATTTTTATTAGAATTAAATTAATGTTAATCTGTCAGTGTTAAGTACCTAGTCTATTGTGTTTAAACTGTATGCTAATGGACTTTTTCCAGAGATTATAAAGAAAAACATTTGTACATGTGTCGTTAGCTTCGTAGGCCAGAAACAATGGTCAGAACCTGAAATCCCTCTAGTTTTGTATGAAAATTGGTTGATCTATAAATGCAAACAAACCCACGTGGTTCGTAACATAACAATTAACTGTTGGTCCCTATATGTGGTTTCTATTACATGAAAAAATTAGATTAAAAAAAAACCAAAATAGAGGTCCTCTTCCATCAATTGTTATTACTATACAGGAATCAGGTATGGTGTGTCGCTAATAAAGTAAAAAGTTCAAGATAAAAGTGGGAATAGAGCTTTATCATACACGCGCTCTTATCACGAGTTTTTTTATTTTATCATTATTTTGTTTAATTTTCATTTGATCATGCAATCTAAGAAAATCCTTTCTCACCCTACTATGTGATCCCGTAATACCAACTGCATTAGATTGTCGGATTAGGACGTTTAAAACTGGCATAATCTAAAACCTGGCCTGGCTCAATTGCCTGGCTTGGTCGGGCCTGTCCTCAAAATTGGCCTGGCCTTAAAATTGACCTGGCCTCAAAATTGGCCTGACCTATAAATGGTCTGTTTTTTTGCCTGGCCTTATAAAAGGCCTTGTTTTTGGCCTGGCCTCAAAATTGGCTTCATTAAGTGTATAACCGGAATATGTCTGTATATATGAAATAAATTTGTAAAATTCATTATTTGAAATCTGCTTACCAGGATTGTCAATTTAGTTTATTTGCCTGATTAGATAGGTAGACAACTGTATTTTTATTGCATCGTCTAAGTAATAGAATGTTACGTTTCTAATAATTTGCGTATTGTATTTCACTTAAGGTCACTCCCGTTGATTTATGATTTCTTTTTTTCTCTTAATTTAATTAAGGTCGTGGAGTGGGTTATGTTTTGTTTACATTTTATTTTCCAGGAATAAAGCTATCAAAATGTTTTAAGTTGTTATTGTTAAAATTCTAATTTTATAACATTAATAAAAAAACATGTTTGTTCGTAACTAATATAACATTTCACACAAAACAGATCTTAAAATGTTATGTGTTGAGACATTAATAGCAATAAAAATTGGATCCCTAAGTCATTGCATATTACAAATTGTCCGGAAAGATGAAAATGAGAAATAGCATATGAATAAGAATTTTATAACTAACAATGTTTATTAATGACAAGTTTGGTTTATGTTTGCAAATGTTAAAACAGGCTTTAGTTTTGACAAAATTGCGCATATTTTTACCGACAATTTAAACTTGTTTGTTAACATAAATTACAAAATTGCTGCATATTTTTACCGACAATTTTAAACTTGCGTGTTAACATAAATTTTAGATAGATTATACGACTGATTCACACATCATCTGACATGCGTCACCTGGATATATGGCATCAAAGATGCTGTCGCTGTTGCGCGTACCATTAATTCTTCTTATCGCGCTAAATAAACAAAGACCTTATCTCTTCAACGAAACTAAATGTGATAACCCTACGTCAAATCTTATGTAATGCAGTGGATATCAGACTCAAGTAAATGGAACTATTTTATTTAAAAGCGTGAAATTATTATATTAAACAGTAGATAAGGTGATCTCAGTAACAGAAAGTCTGTTGTGATTCATCACTTGGCAGTTCGGACGATTTCATACTGATTTCTTTCAATTTATATTGTTGTTTGACATGAGAGATTTTTTAATTTGGATAGTAATTATTTTGCTACATTTTATATTATAAACTGTAACTTAAAAACTTTGTTACACTACTAAATGTTGACGTATTTTGGTTATTGTTTTTGCGTGACAAATGAAAACTACTTACCTCGTATGGTCCAGCTTACGCTCATTTTGTAGATCACAAAATGTGTAAATTGAATTCATCACTTTATTTTCCACAGTTATTTAGCGTTTTTAAATGCGGCGTATTTTTCAATGTGATAGAGCAATTTTCTATAGTAAAGTTTGACCTAAATTACAACGGAAGTGTATGATTGTAAGAGTCCTCTGTCGTCTGTTCGAAATCCTTCGGGTAATATCGTCTGCAGTTAATGCGGGAAAATCCTCGCGTTTTGTCCGAATACCACTGAACGTTACGAAAGCAGACGATCTTTTTGAAAACAACGCGAGGTCCCTGTAGAAACTCAAATGGCTGACTTCCTATGTAAAATTCCCGTAGCAAATGTCAAGGACGATTTGGAACTTGTCAACAACAAAGGCATAATATAAAATATGGACCTGTTATCGTGTAGAAATGTTTTATTAAATTGGATTTTAACACTACAAAGGTACAATATGGAATAATAAAAAAATGCAAGCAAAACACCTAGCGCAGCGGGGTGTAACATTTAGTATAGAAGATAGTACACAAATGTTAGTAGTACTATGTTAGTATTATGTAACTCTTAAATACTAGTAGCAAAAACAATTCAAAGGGACACGGGGCAAGTCTAATTCGCTTCTATACATAAATTACGTCTTATGTTTCGTCCTGCAATAACCGTATTAGACAAATACAAGATGTTAAATACAACCGACCCATATTTTTGTAAATGCACATTTGTAGCTTCATTTTTCAGCAACATCCACAATATGAATAATGATTGGTTGACATTGGTAACAACATGACGTCACAATTAACTGAAAATATTCTTCAACAAAATGTTTTGATTTTAGAAATAATTAATGGTTTTTTAATAATAATCAATTAAAAAGTGACAGACATACAATATAAAAATTAACATTTATATGTAATTTAACAAACAATAGAGACAAAAACTGTACATTTGATGACGTTTTTGATCCTGGAAAGGTGGCAACAAAATTGAAGGTCAAACTTTAAGTCGAAAATATCTGAATATACGCCATAGCTGAGTGCTGTCTCGCATTTTCCCAGTCCCTAAGCCTTTATGTTTGACAACACACTAATGTTGTATATATACCTGATTTCTTTTTTGGCCGTCTTAATCAGAAAGGTACGCAGGACAGGAACTAAAGACCGAGTCGACATATATATACGTGAGATTCCGATATTTGTTACCCACTGTTGTACAGTCGGACTTAGTTTTAGGATTCAAATGTTACCTTTCTGATTTAAAACTTACGCATTTCGTCTCTTTATATATTAGTCATTAACATAATTACAATTATTCAACCTGATTCAGAAATGTGAACTCTGGATCAATTACAATTAGGATTCCTACCATTTTGACATTGATAATTGCTTGGTTGACGTAAATCAATCAATAAATCAATCAATCACGAGCAATCGATCAATCAATCAATCGTTAACAGGATAGTATATATAGTTGGAAGTAAGGACAACGATTTCAGAAGACTGTATTCTATCAATGACCCTTAACCATTACTATGCCAAGAATCCTAATAATAGCTTTCTGTATTCCCTTTTTTAAGTACCAATAGCCTGTTCTTAGACTTAACTATTTTTGTCGACGTCACTAATATACACACGTCACATTCTGCTTCGGGCACTGTTTAGGGGTCCCCGACATGGAAGGAAGATTCGGAGAGTATTTGTTAGTGATTTGTTGTTTTGATATTTCGTTGAATTGTGATGTTTGTAGGGATTATCTCCTCTCTTTGTGTTAAACATGATCGCTTGTATCGTACTATGCCTTGGCAGTAAATCTCGCAGAAATTCCAATTAAGTAGTTGAGGGCACCTTACCCCATGTGTTCAGGAGCTACCAATCCCTTGTCTTGACAAAATGATCCGAGTTAGAATTTAAATAATCAGACTGTATGATACACATGACAGTTACAGTAGTAGATAGTGTATGTTCTTTGGTGATTTAGTAGCATATTCTAATAACAGTTATTTTATATTGCCAGTTTATAAAATCTATGTTTTTATTTGTAGGGAAAGAGGTTACTGAGTATTGGTACAGTGAGATAAAAGACCATCAGTTTGGTACAGAACCACGCTCACTCGGAACTGGTATGTGTTTTAATGTTAAAGGTTTTTGTATATTCAAGGTGTAGATGGCGCAGTTGGCATATTTTTTATGTTTGTGAAATAATAATAATAATAATCAACATGTCATGCACGACGAACATTTGGCTTGTTTTTATTTTATACATTTTTTAATTTATAATCAAATTGATTATCAATAATGCATGCTTGTTTGAGGTGCTGACGATCGTTGATTGAATCAGCTGTCGGGTGACAAGATACCTATATGTAGGTGATGACGAACATTGTATGGATCAGCTGTTTTGTAACTAATTGGTGCTTACACCAGCTGTCGGGAAATAAAAAAGGTGATGACGATCGTTGTCTGGATCAGCTATCGATTATAAAAGATGGCGAGGAGTGTTAGATCAGCTGTCGGTTAATAAATTGGTGCCGACGATTGGTGGTTAGATCAGCTGTCGGTAATGAAAGATGCGGACGATCGTTGGTTGGATCAACTGTCAGGTAACAAATAGCTGACGATCGTTGGTTGGATCAACTGATCGTTGGTTCAATTGTCGGGTAACAGGTAGGTGCTGACGATCGCTGGCTAGATCAGATTTCGGCAAACAAATAGATGCTGACGTTTCGTGGGTTGGGTCAGCTGCATGGTAATAGACAGGTGCAGACGATCGTTGTTTGGATCAGCTGTTGGGTAATACTAGTACATATGCTGACGATTCATTGATTAGGTCAGTTAGCGGTTACCAGATAAATGCTAACGATTGTTGGTTGAATCAGCTGTCGGGAAACAATTAGGTGCTGATGATCGTTAGTTGGATCTGTTGTCGGTAATAGATTGATGCTGACACTTGTAGGTTTGGATCGGCTGTCGGTAATAAATAAGTGCTTACAATCGTTGGTTGGATCAGCTGCAGGTAATGGATTAACAGATAGGTGCTTACAATGTTTTCTTAGATAAACAGCTTGAGTAATAGGTAGGTGTCGGTGATTCTAGAATAAATTATATATTAGGTTAGAGATTTTCGCGGATAATTTCGGTTTTAATGCTGTATGGCGTTCGGCTGTTGTGGTTAAGCTATCGACATTCAATTGAAACTACCTATGCTCTGCGCATAACGCAAATATAGAAGGTAAATAAACAGCGGTCAATGTCTTTGCATACTGGTCTTACTACAAAGTTACTCCTGTTCACCAAGATTAATCAAAACAACTATACGGCTGTTAATGTAGGACTCTAAAAGACAAACATTGAACCTTTTATTTCCAGTAAGTTACAATAACCCACAACGAAAAGAGAAGTTTATGCAAAAATCTTATAACGATAAATAGTCATTGAACAGGTATATCTATGCACATAGATCGAATGGTAATACCTTTCATATTTGCCCATCATGGTGAAAAAATGTTCTTATTTGTTTGGAATATTTCACATATTTTCCGCGGTTGGTATTGGCTATATGAAAATTCATCAACAAAAATCTTATTGAGAGAAATTTAAAAAAAAATTGTAAAATTTTGTCGGTTTTTATTTGACACTGGTACTTGTTAGCGGCAAGTCGATTTGCAAGTCATAGGTATGGCACCCAGAAAAATAATGGTACGGTCGGAGATGTGACCGGGAGGGAAACGAAGTCTGGTGTAAATGTTGCGAAATTTTACATTCTGGGAGTTTCCTGGCACTAAAGTGAATAGAACGAATAACCGTACCCTCGCGTTTTGTTTTTTTTTTTGTTTTTTTTTGTTTTTGTTTTTTTTGTTTTTGTTTTTTTTTTTGTTAATCCGACAAATCACAAAACTAACTTCGGATTAAAACGGCAGTAAAATTCGGCCTAAAAGTGAATAACTACAAATATCAAATTTTATACCTGACCTGTTGAAAACATCCGTACCAGCAATTTAACGTGATACGGACGGAACCTTTCCGGCCGTATCACTTGCTACGCCTACGACCATAAAAGTTAATCTAATAGTAATTCAGAGACTTGGTTTCCTAATTGAATTATCTTTCTTTGGATGTGCTATAATGTGAATTAATCGTCACATACTTGATGATTTTAACAGTGAACGTTTTTAGACAATATTTTATGAATTATTAAATTTTTTGTTTGTCTATAAAGTTTGAAGGAAATGTAGAGTTGTGTATCATACTAGAATAAATATAGTCTTAAAACCCATATTGGGTAAACGGTTTACCACAAAAATAATAACTTATAAGGTCATCATTCAAAATTGATTTGACATATATTTTATATACATCTATTTAAAGGTCACTTTACTCAAGTCGTTTGGAAAGACACAAAGGAAGTTGGATTTGGTAAAGCTAAAAGTGGAGGAGGCAGGGTCTTTGTGGTCGGCAGTTATAGACCTGCGGGGAATATGGTGGGAAGCTTTAAAGACAACGTGCTACCTCCAAAGAAATAAACAGACACGTGAACAAAGAACATATATATTACATTCCAGAATCAAGTGTTATTTGCCATAATTTGTGTCAGAGGATAAATATTTCGTTTCTGCTAAAGCTGAGTCTGCGAATTGTGGAAACAATTAATGGATTAAACATCAATTATTAATATTGGTAGGCCACGTGTTGCAATTCCATCCCTTATTGTTATTTGCTCAGATAATCTACATTAAGGTGCAATTATGTAAGTCTTTTAAGTTGTTTTAATAGGATCGGACAGAAATTTGCGCACTACATATCAATATTTAAAAAAATAGTAAAAAATTTACGTGACGATTGTACACAATTGTAGCAATATTACAGTAAACAGTCAAAAATACATGAAACGTCTAAAAAATTATTCAATATGGTTGTCGGCCTTCATTTCTGTGTAATCCTGTACACAATAAATAATATATTAATGTATTGAAGTTACAAACCGTATAGAAAATAATCTCTTCATCATTGTATTTTTGTATGGTTTCATCGGGGTTTACCATTGTGCTATACAAACTATTTAAAAAATAATGTTTGGTTAATTTGGCTAAATTTTATAATTAAAGATAAGCTGTATAAGTTGTGTGTACATTTTTGGCATATATTAGAAGAATATCTTTTTGTAATAAAATAAATATATACTCGAGCTTTGTTTTGATTTTTTGCTTTGAAATGGGAACCAGTGATTAACAGCATCTGGTTTCCTTCTCAATATTGTGACAATTAAAGATCAAATAGTCCAGTGTTACTGTAATGAAGCACTTACCATTGGTTATGTTAACACCTTACACTTTACATATGTTAGGAAGGAAAAGCTTTTAATTATTATCTCAATTATATTGGGGGAGACCGACTTTTTTCTTAATCTCACGCCTTTTTGTTGCAATTTCTGTTAAGTTTTCACACCCCGCTTGTTCAACAATGATTGCTGGCTAATTTGGAAAACAGAAATAAGTTGTGAGGTAAAAGTATTTTATTCCTTTAATTAATTTCTTTTTCGTTGACGAATTATGTTCTATAATCTAAGATACCAATAAAATAATAAGTATAAAGCTCAGAGTTAAAAGAAATGAGTGTTTTTTTTGCCTGAGAATTACTGTATATTCAGAATTATTGATACGAAACTGATTGACTGATTGCTAATTAGAAAGTCCAACGATAAATAATATATAGTGTAGCCTTAAAGCTGTGGAATGCTATAACACTAATAAAGCAAAACTATAAGTAAAAGCTGTAATACAATAGTGCAACAACACATGATGTTTTGTTAAGCCTTAAAGCTGTGAAAAGTTAAAATCCAAACATACAACAATAAATAAATTTTGAGTAATATAAAAGTCAAACAACAAAAGATTTTTTTACTTCTTTTTTTGCTTAGCCTTACGACTGTGGAAAGCTATCATACAAACTCCAATACTATTTGAACAATAAAAATATCAGCATAGTCTTATTGCTATGGAAAGCTAAAGCACAAGGCTACAAAAATAAATAATGTATAGTGTAGTTTTTATGGATGTGGAAGTCTTTAAAGAAAAGTCCAACAACAATGTATTGTGTATGGCTCTGGAAGGCTATCACAAAAGTACAGCAACAAAGAAACATAAGTGTAGTCTTATTTCCGTGGCAAGCTAAGTACAACAACAAACAAACTTTAGTGTAATCTTATTTCCGTGGCAAGCTAAGTACAACAATAAACAAACATAAGTGTAGCTTTAAAACAATAACGCAACTTGTCTTTCTGAGACATGGTTCCTTAATTAATGTAAATACTGCGTCTCCAAAGTCTTTTTTGGGTTCATTCTACGATATCTAAAAGGTGTGGGTTTACACAGTTGAAAAGCTGTTGTGCATCCATATCAATGCTCCGATAGTACGTAGTGGAATAAATCTGGACTACCTCTTCAATGTCGTACAGTTTTGATAAGAATAGCTTTTAGTGGACATTTAACGTTGAGGTATTGGAATATTTGTTATCAATGTCAGTTGTTTATATCATATAAATACAGAATAAAACGATGTAATGCTCTATTTTAATGTAAAAATGTTACCATCCGCCAAGTAACATAAGTTAAACGAAGTAATGGCTTTATTATACTGTAACAGTTTGACCATCCTCCATGTAACAGTTAACTGTAAGGTTGTCACCTAAGCTGTTATTTGTAGATGATATCTCTGCATTGGTCATTACAACTGTTAAATGACGTAAAGCGGTCTGTTGTACGAGGCCATGATCTGTGCATGTTAAACGACACTAATACATATCGCGAACTCATCCTGCTGAGTAAAAACTGTGTTCGGTTTTACTGAAATATCATCCAATCATTATGATTTTCTAATATGTTAATAAGGTAAGGATTGCATCTTTGTACCGAGTATTTTAGGATGAATGTCGTGACTAAGTGATGCTCATCATGGGTTGTTCAGCAACAACAATGAATGCAGATCACAAAACAGAAGGGACCTCTCATTCTACTGACGTTCAAGATATTCAAAATGCGAATGAAGTTCACAGAGCTATTCAACAATTTAATTTCCAAGAAGCATGTCAACTGATACAACGAGGACATGATATCAACTGCATTAATTATCTTGGTCGTACGCCATTGATAGAAGCTTGTCGAATCGACAGATCACAAATATGCAATAACGAACATGTATCGTTTGTCAAATTTCTATTAAATAATGGATCCGATATTGGACGAACGGATATTTATGGATGGACAGCTCTGTTGTATGCAAAAGAAAATCGGCATGTTATAATTGTAAAGATGTTAGAAAGAATTGAATATCGAGCAAGTATCATTGAAAAAAGAGGTTGGTTGTATTAACATCTTTTTGAAAAATATATTGCTTTATTTAAACGATCCATTATCCATTTCATTTACTCCAAAACAAAAAGACAATAAATAGTTTTTCGTTTCTAAATGTTAAGAAAAGCAGTCATTGGAAGAAATTTCTTCCCAATCAAGATCCAGAACTCAAAATATACGTTGCAAGACATTTTATTGCTTTCTGATCTATCTCTGATCGAAGACCTTGTTGTAGATTACATTTTATTCCAGTTTATTCTAACTAATGAATGTCTCATCATAATTTATGGACATGTCTTCTTTAGATTAACTGTTTTCATATATATATAAAATTGAGAGGAGTTTCCAAAGTTCTCTTAATACATACCACATTCAAATTCGGCAATTGCTCTAGATATTTTATCATATTAATATTATCGACAGTGATCATTGTTAGCTCAATAAGTTATTATCAATACAAGGCAAATAATCACAGAACATTATAGTAGAATGTAATTAAACAAAATGTGGACCGGTTTTGGTCCTATCTTTTGAGGATGCCATCATGAACTCCGCTTCAAAATGTTGAAAGCGTACAACACATTTTGGAGAGTAAAAATGCCCAAATAGTAGCCATTAGAGTGCATCATCTAAACATGACAAATTTAAAAGGTCTAACCTTTTTCTGATTTCCTCTTTAGAATATTGGTTTTGTTATTTAAAATCTGACATGTCTAATTACCAGGTATTTAATATCGTCTCATTCCATTTATCTTGTAAAACCGACGGCGTCTTTAAGCCTGGTTTTAAACAGCATATGAGATATATGAGGTGTGTCGAAAATGTGTTTGTTGCTGTTCACATTTAATAACAAGTGTCATATTATTTTAAAAGGCTGTTTTTATAGCTGTTCAAACTGAGTTTTTATTAAACATATATCCAATTCTGGAGTCCCTAATCTGCAGAAGGGTGGAAAACCGGAAGGGTTTTGGTACATTTTTTACTGTAACTTTTGAACGGATAAACATATCGATGTAATTTAAATGGGTTCTGAAAGATAATAACAATTTTGAAACAATAAATACATAATGATTTTAATTATCTTGATTTAAACTATTTAAAACTTGACCGGAATGGTTTTTCCTCCACAAAAATTGAACGCGATTTTTTTCATCTTTGGTACTAAATTGTGTTCAACTTATGAAGCCCGGTTAAAAGTGGTTTATATATTCCTCTAGTTAATTTTATAGCAAACTCAGTGATATATTAGTCAATTTTATTTATAAAGAGGAAAGTTGTCAAAAGTTGACCGGAAGGGTGGTCCTTTGGAGTATTAAGCACACTGAAATTTAAACTTTGGACTCAATTTGTAAAAACATCCAAAACCCGGGTCAAAATTGATAAATATAGTCCTCTTGTAAATTTTATAGCAAATCCATTGATATATGACATAATTTTATTCATAAAAGAAAAAGTTGTCAAAAGTTGACCGGAAGGGTAGGCCGTTGGACTATTACGTACAGTAAAATGTCAACTTTGGTCTTAATTTGTAAAAACATGCAAAACTACGGTCAAAATTGGTTAAAATATTCCCTTAGTAAATCTTATTGAAAATCCATTGATATATAACATTATTTATTTCCTAAAGGGGAAAGTTGTCTGAAACAACAATATATTTGTCACGACTATCGGGTCGGACATAGATTTAGCATCATCAGGATTTTTAAACAGTGATGAATCATTTTTACTTGTCAGCCTTCTTTATAAGCGACTGAATTTGATTTAAACGATGAACCATTGTAATGATTGGTTGTCTTAAAGCATTTTTTTAGTCTTAAACTTAATATTTTTTATTCCAGTGGATGATGAGTTTGCTCTGGTGGCCACGTCATAGTGATACAGAGGCATAATGTGTATATAAACAGTCATTATATATCTTTGGATTGCTATCTATAAATCAGATACATAACATTACATTTAGGTTCTCTTATTACAATTTCCATCAAAATCGTTTAGAGTGGTCCGAAATCAAAATTTCCTGCTTATTCTTATGGAGTTTATCCCACAAATCAATAAGAAAACAGTTAATAATAATTGTAATGTTCTTTTATACTGTTTGCAGCTATAGTATCGCCATTGGCCAAACACTTAATGCACGGACGGTACTTCATCAGTGCATTTTTTTACTATTCAAATTGTCTATACGTTTGTCTGCTTTCTCTGAGTTCTTGACCTAAAATTGTAATACATTTCACAAATGGTGAATATTATATATCAGCCGATCGTATGTTGTCGCCAGCAATTTATTTTAAGTACCAAAAAGCTTGCTAATAGTAATATAGGGATAATTGCATGAACATTGGGAAATATTGGCTCAAGCAAGTGTTATATTGCACGAGCTTGCGAGCGCAATATAGCATCTTGCGAGGGACAATATTTCCCAATATTCATTCAATAACCCCTTTATTATATAGTAATAATTTTTGGGCTGCCTTTAAGTGATTATTCATTATCATTGCTATTTTGAAATATTTTACTAGGTCCAATATTATCATTTTTTCGCTTGGTCAATATTACATATATATTTTGATGTAGATGTAAATAAAATTAAAAAAAACAGATTTTTTTTCTATTTTGTGTTCTAATTTGTTGTTCGTTATTGTTATAAATAACAACAGCGCTCTACATTCATGCTTTGAAACCAACCACTTGTACACGACATTTTTAATTCCGTTTCGTACAGTTTACATTCGATTTTTTCTTTTGTTGGTATATGAATTCTTTAAATTTACTTTCATCGAAAATCGAATTCACTTCCATTTGTTCACTCCTGCTAATTCTTCCCTCGACGTCAGATCATGTATGTCATTATCTGCCATGTTTTTTTACCAAATGGCAGTAAAATTATAAAAGGCCGATTTTCGGAACACATCTGTACTTTTCCCGGAATTTACATAAAAGACCGAGACGCAGTGTAAAATATGAAAATATATTGCACTTTATTCGTATATGAAATTGAATTGGGAAACATTATTACTTTATTATAATAGTCTGTACAAGATCGTCACCGTCATGTTCGCTATGCTTTTGTACACCCTACCTGCTGAAAAACTCGAACCCGCAACCTCAGTGTTGTCAGACCACGTTCTCACTAGCAGATAACTAACCACCTTAGCCACTTGGCCACCAAGGCCCCTATAGCAGAACCACAAAGAACATTGAACATCTATTTTATTATCGTTTAGATTTAGTTAATTGAAACGTTCGTTACTGTCAAACTGTATATTGCACTTACAACAAAAAATATCTTGTTTTCAATGTTTAGAATTTTACAAATAACTAAAACTAAAATGTTTGTCCAAGAACTAGTAAATTATCATACATACAGATTTATTTGGTAACGAACATTTCATTTAATAAATGAAGACAGTATTGCGATGTTATGAATTATTAATAACACCTTTGCGTTGAGTTTTCAACCCTTTACAACATCTTGTCGCACGTTAAACTAAAATTCTCTCTTAAGGAGATTATACATAAATCCTTTGCTTCCACAAATGCCTACACATAGGTACATGTAGTTTCAGGTTACGACAATACGTTTTTTCATTTAAACAACTAAAAGGCAAATTATGCTACAGTCAAGAAAAGGTTTATTATAAGCTAGATTTTCTGATCGATAACATATTTGAAACTTTTGGAGGATGTGTTTTTCAGTAGACAATCGAAATTTCAATGGGTACAATCTGTGCTCCATTCTTTGCCTTTATGTTCCTGTATTCCTATAAAATGAATTTCTTCGACGACTTATTAAGACAAGAAGATAGCAGAAGCTAAGTCCTTTAATGGGTAAATGGATTATGTCCTTTCAATTAACAACATCAATTTGCTGAGTGGCTTCAGTTTATATATATGCTTCAGAACTTTGAAATTAAAGAAACCGCAGAAACAGCTTCATCTACATTATGTTTAGGCTTACACTTTAACTATGACACCAACGGCCATCTTAGCACAAGAATGAACGACAAACAAGACGATTCAATTTCCAAATTTTAAATTTCCCTCACTTATGCAGCAATATTCCAGCTTCTCATGCACACAGTGTCTATATTTCTCATTTGATCAGGTATGCAAGAGCTTGCAGCGAGTATACTGATTTGTGCAAACGTCATCTATTTCTTCGGAATAAACTTATAAAACAAGGTTACAAGACAAAAACGACTCGTCCGCGTCTTTAATAAGTTTTATAATAGATACCACTTTCTTGTCGAAAAAAAAATCGTTTGAAAATATGGTTGCAGAGTTTTCCGAATTTTTGAATTCAGTGTACTGTGAATGTGCTACGATGATTGTTGAATACACCTATTACTGATTAGTGGTATATGATACCCATCCGATTTAATCAACAAACCAGCTCGCATTCTACAGCTGTATTGCTGTAGACTTTATTATTTGGTGTGTTCGATTAATACATGTAATAAGTACATGATACCTATTGTTAATATTGTCTGTGATAATGATATTGTTAAACCTGATTGTATTTTATTGTACTTTCAGAATATGTTTGTATAAACGAGTATGAAAAATTCGAACCTTAGATTGGTTTGTTGTGAATGAAAACACCCTTTTACATTTTCTCTTCAGGACGTTTAAAGGTCGTCCCTATGACTTAATTGATCGTAATGGGAAATCCATCTGTCTAATAGATCGGAAAATTTCGCTCAGTCATAGATAGTCTTTCCTATTCCTGTATTTGATTTTTTTCTAGACGTGGCAAAGAGTAACTCGATGGGTGTCTAATGAAAGGCAGGAATGCTTACTCTTCCGGAACACCTTAGTGCATCCATGGTTTTTATTGGATTTCTGTTTTTGTGGTTTTGGATTTTGTTTTGTGTTGAACATTCTTCTCTAAATCCGAATTTGTAATTGTCCCTTGATTTTCTGCTCTCGTTGTTCGGTCGGTTTCCTTCCCTTTTCTTGAATTATTAGTGCCCAAAATTGCAGATTAATGAGGTATCTACACATTCGGACAGTTCGTGTACCCTAGTTACAAAAGCAACGAGAATAGAGTTGTTGTCATTCTTTTTAAACAGAAACATAAAATCTTTATAGGTTTTTATTTTACTATCTGGGTTTCAGAAAACCACGTACATAAATAGCATCAAAAAGGAGCAGCCATATAATTGGGACAATATTACTCATTTTTGTATATTTGTATATTATAAATGCCGAGAACACATATATTAATAAACATGTGGATACTAAAAAGTAAATTGCAATGCTAACTTTATAGATCGTCGTTAAGGTTATTGAAAAAATAAAAGTGTAGATTTTCAGACATAAGATAAAATTTTAGGCAGAGTCGATAGCTTCTGAGTCGTTAATGTGACGTGTTTGACTGTGGTCACTGTCTAATCTACCAATATTGATGTTGTTAATTGTAATAGAAGAGTGATATATTGGTATTTGTGTTTTGCATTTTCTGTTTGTAGCCAAACCAAGACTTATCTGTGTATTTTATAACACAACATTCTAATTACATATGTACACATAATTCGGCTTATTTGACATTTTTCACCTGGCATTACTATAAAATATAATAATTGATCATTTAAATGACACATGATTAGTCTTGGTTAGACTAAATGCGCGTCTGGCTTATTAATTCTTTTAACCTTGGTATCTTTGATTACATTTTATTTATATAGAAATCAATTTCACTTAATTACTTCTCCGGTCTATGAAGTCTTCATTTTTTTTTATCTAAATAAATTCAATAATCAACCAAATCAAAATAACTTTCATTTACTGTCTATTGTAAAACTTACAGATTAAAGACTGTATATGGTGTCTAGTATACAGTTCAAATTAAACTAAATTACCTAGATATATGGCTGTCAAATGAAAAAACAAAACAATAACGTAACATGCCATTCGCGACATGGTTCATTGATTTATTCATCTACATACTGTGAATCCCAAAGTCTTTGGGGTTTATTCTATGATCTAATTCTTGCAAAAATAATTAATGGGATAATATTCATATCTTACTTATGCAAATGAAAAAATGTTTTTAAATATCTACAAGGTGTGGGTTTACACAATTAAAAACTGTCGTGCATCCTTATCAAAGCTTCGATATAGTTAAATAAATCTGGACAATCTCTTAATTTCGTACAGTTTTCATAGAAAAAGACTTGAGTATACATTAACGTAAAGGTAGTGCAATATTTGTTATCAATTTCACTCGTGTATATCCCATAAATTGAAAAATAAAGGATCGATGTTATGCTCTATTTTACTGTATTTAAAAGTTTGACCATTCGCTATGTAACATAAGTCAACTGTAAGGTTGTCACCTAAGCTGTTTATTTGAACCCATAGACAATATCTCTGCATTCGCAATTACAGCTGTTAAATGTTATGTGGTCTGTTGTACGAGGCCATTATCTGTGCATGTCAAAAAAAAAGAATACATATATAGCAAAAACATCCTGCTGCGTGTCGAAAGTTCTATTTCACAGATGGTGGTAGTTAGTTATCATCCAATTATTATGATTTTTCTAATATGTTAATAAGATTAGAATTACATCAATAAACTGAGTATTTGCCGTGACCACAAAAAGCACAGCATGGGCTGTTCGGCAACAGCAATGAAGTCAGATCACAGAATAGAGGTAAAATGCGAATGAAGTTCACAGAGCTATTCAACAATTTAATTTCGAAAAAGCATATCATCTCATACAACGATGACATGATATCAACTGTATTTATTATCTTGGTCGTACACCATTGATAGAAGCTTGTCGAATTAACAGATCACTAATAAGCGATAATGAACATGTATCATTTGTCAAATCTGTATTAGATAATGGATCCTATATTTGGATACTTATGGATGGACAGCTCTGTTGTCTGCTAAAGAAAATAGGCGTGCTGTAATTGAAAAGATGTTAGAAAGAATTGAATATCGAGTCAGTATTACAGAAAAAGTGGTTAGTTGTATATATATCTTTTTACAAAATATTGTATTTTGTTTGAACGATCTATTATCCTTTGTGTTTGCTTAACCACAAAAAATCGACAAACAGGATTTCGTTTCTAAGTTTTAAGGCAGTCCGAGAAAATAATTGTTCGCCACCTCCAAAATGACAGACTCAATTTTAGAACTCAACATATAATGTTGAAGACATTTGATTGTTTTCTTATCAATTACATATTATTCCGGTCTTTTCTAACTAATTAAAGCCCCGTGCGGGATCCGGGTGGCCAAAAGAATAGACCGCAGTCGCGCTAGCTTGTCGTAAAAGGCGACTAAATAGCGCCCAGTACCCTGACCGGCGTGTAAGGTCGGTTTGCCTAAAGACCGACTGGGATGTGTGCCCCAGGTGGTTGAATGGAGTACCCCTGGCAAGCTGGGGTTGTCAGGCCATAATACGGAAAACCTTACCGCAAACCATATTAGTGCACCGTGTTGGGAAAAATGCCACGTTCCTCGCACGTTAAAGAACGCTGCTGTAGTATTCGCTATGAGTAGGGATTTCGATCCCGCTACAGGAGGCTGAATTGCCCTATCCTATCCATCCTCCCATTTGCCAGTGGCAATCTAAAATCCGTTACCCCTATTTTTCCTTGTGTCGCATCCCATTTTCATTCATCATCATTTCATGTTCATTTTATCATCCATTTCATGTTCATCGCCTGAATATAGCTGCTCGGGCGTTAAACACCATTAATCAATCAATCAATCTAACTAATTAAATAATAACTCGTATTTAATCTATAGACATGTTTTCAGAGATAATAGATATGTTATAGATGAACTGTTCTCGTGAGTATATTAAATTAACGCGAGTTTACAATGTTTCTTTATGCTAAACTGCAAAACTATACATTGTAAATAACATTACAAATACAAATATTCAATGGCCTAGCCGTTGTCAGATTTCATTTTAATGGTTTTTTTTCATATTAAGAATCGCTTAATTATTTTCTGACATGACTAATTACCAGCTTTTATATCGTTTTAATTCGTTCTACTAGAAAAACGGGGTCTTTCGCCTGATTTTAAGCAGCATAAGATTATGGTGCTGATGTGTATAGAGGTAACGTAAATAAAAAGTATTATTGCGTTTTAAACTATAAATTTTTGTAGACGTTTCATACAACACATAGCCGATTTTTCTATTCAAAACTGTAAATTGTTTCTTGCAGACACATCCTTCTGAAGCAACCTATTCTGATTTCAGCGAATGATATCATGGCCTTCACCAATCCACATAAGAAATCTAGTGTTTTGGCAATTTCTTCCATATTTCTCTAATGAAACCATTAATATTTTGAAGTCATTCCAAAATTACTGATTTAATTAACTGGTTTTCCTTGAAAAACAAATTTCGAACTTTAATGCTGAGCTCATTTTTAAGAAATAAGTGTATTGTTATGAGTTGAGAGAAAAAAATATCTGTTTTACGACAAGGTAAATTCAATATTGCGAGAACGTTATTTTGTAATCAAACAATATCATAATTAAGGTAATGTCAGGTAACAACAGCATGTCAGACTATACACTTTATTGTAATGAAATCACACCTTCGATAATAATCGTTGACTCCATACGTTCCTTTCTACATCAGCATCTTTGTTCATTCAAATTTAATCTTTAAATCTCAAATAAATGTTCCTCTGGCAATTTATTATTATTAAGAAACATCGCCTTATTACAATTAGAGCAATGTTAAATTATTTTATTAGGTTTTTGTTGTATCACATTAACTGGATATTTTAAAATAAATACCACAAAAAGTCAAGTGAACAGAGATATGTTTCCATTTGATACCTGGAGCTACAGAAATTTAAAATGTGAATCAAGTTCGCAAAGTCCCCCAAAAATAAAGACATTTATTTGATATTTTTCTAATTATTATAGCTGTACAAAATAGATAGAAGCTTGAACAAAAAGCGGCTTAAGATGTGTAAGGTTTATATAAGAAAATGGATTGGACTCTTGTTCCGAAATGCCTACAAAAACTCTACATGAGTCTGACATATAAAGAAATCAATCTTACCGAATCCATGTGTACTTGACAGACGTGCAGTTTTTGAGACCTAATTTTTGGTCATGCAATTGGTCAGACAACTTAAAAACATGCCTAACTAAAGCATATGGTTTATTAAATGTGTTGTATTGTCCAACTTGTATGAAAATTTACTGTAAATTCGTAAGGGACATTTTTGGTCCTTTAAGCTTTGTGTACGATTCCATCTTTAGAATTCTAGATGAAGATAGTGGGCTAAATAGAATCGTTATAGAATTTATCCACTCCAAAGAATCAATTGGTGTCAGAAAACTGTAGACTTGTAATTCCGCTATTAACAAACCTCACAAAAGGCAGGCTTTTTTTAAATTGCAGAGACATGCAAAAGCAAATATTTGTTTGTATTATATCAGTCACTAACATATCGTTACTTAAAATATCAGTACCCAAAATTGCAGATTAATTGGGTATCTACCCATTCTGATATTTTGTTTATTGACTTATAACCCTAATTACAAATAGCAACGAGAGTTAGGCGTTTGTCCAGGATTAACCAATGCATTATACAAAGACTAATAAGCAGTCTAATGAACAAATAAAAATAATAAAACTGAAGCAAAATGAATTCTTATGGGGTGACAGTATGTTTTCTAGAAGAATAACAATTTCTATAAACGTTAAGATGGATCTTACTTTTATTATAATTGAGAACACATTATTGTAGTTGAAGAACAGCAAATATCAATTAGTAAAATATGCCTTGTATCTATCGATGAGTTCGTAATTTCGACCATACAATTTCAATAAGGTAGATAAAAGTATCTTGTCAATTATTGAAAGAAAAAATATTTTTTCAGCGAAGATAATGTAATCGAATGGAGCTCTAGACTAACGTATCAATTAAAATAATGTCGATCCCAAAAGCTGGAAAACGAAAGTTATCAATAAGAAAACTATAATCAAACGTTTTTCATCGTGTTTAAGCTGTGACTTAATGTACTTTGTAATCTTTAATTTTTTTAATTCCTGTGTAAGATCATGTATTTTCATAGATACTCCTGTCTCCTCAGCCGTAAGGACCCAACACAAAGAAATAGCTCACAAAACGTCTGAAAATAGCGTCAAGCAGCACTCAGACAAACAAACAATTTCAAAAAAAGAACTTTAATATAGGTTCAACTTCATTTGAGTTTTTTATTTTGTTTCTATTGTTTCTTCGAATATCCCTTCTGCATGTTGAAAAACCTACATTGATTAACTGGTTGCTTTAAAAGTGTTTAAAATGAATATACAATTGAAGTATATTTGGTTCAAACATTATAGTTGCAATCCGATAACATTTAAGAAAAACTAAATTAATTTAGTCTGTTGAGCTTTAGTAATCAACATCTAGTTCGCGCAATACTTTTAGTAAATATCTTTGAAATATTTTCTTCTTTTTATCTGTATTAAATTAAGACGTGTATATCCAGTACAGACATTAAGGTTTATTTTTGTTTTCACACTGGTTGAAACTAATAATTGTCTTGTTTTATGAACGGGGTTGTACGTTACTTTCAACCATGTAAGCTATATCATGGCGTTAGGTCTTTTAATTCATGAAGAAATATGGTAATCCTTGAAATTAAGGTTGACAACCTAACTACTTTAACCACTCAGCCACCAACCCACATGTGTTGACTATACCAACCCACATGTGTTGACTATACCAGGTGTTATCCTAGGGTAGTACTTATTTACTGCTCTCACCTTTGAGTTGTTTCAATAGCTTCTTTGTTTTGACTTCTTCGGACATCCTATTTACCTTAAGGTATTAGTTCGAAATCATTGTTATTTTAACTATTTTAATTTTTTAAAGCATGATTGCTACAGCTTTCAAAAACACATGCAGTGAACATTCAGCTATGACGGAAACCTATATTAGTACATATTTAATAAGCATTTATTTAATATAGTCGTTACGTCACAGAAACAGTCACACTTTACATAATGAATTGTCTTCTTCCGCTATATTGATTGTCCCCAACAATGATAAATTTTGTTACAATTTGCATTCAATATATTGTAGGGAGCTTAAAATTAAAGACACCACCAATGCAGTTGGGTAGACCTCTTACTTAGACCTACTTCTACAAATAGACTCGAGAAAACTACTAACTAGACTCTGCGACAAACGTGATGACTTCAACTCTCCAATCGACAACTTCTCGTTCATCGATAGCAACATTCCAGCAGCTCCAGTGCATCGCGTGTACAATTTATATTTTATTCTAGATCAATATTCCGATTTTATTGACCGCTCACTAGTCCTGACTTCTAAACTACTCGAACAATAGTTTGTTGTACCTAGGTTGTTATTCCTCCAAAATTTGTATGGTCGTCACCATAACTTAATTGATCGTTATGAGATATCAATCTCTCAAATACGCTCGGACATAGGTGGTCTTCCTATTCCTGGATTTGACTTATTCTTAGACATGGCTGTGAGTAACTCGACAGGTGTCGAATTACAGGCCGGCCCTGCTTATTCGCCCCGAGCACATGAGTGCACCTATGGTTTTTATTAAGCTCGGTTTACTCACTTTTTGTTTTTGTGTTTTTTGTGTTTTGTTTCTGCATTGTATATGTTTGTCTATATCGAGATTTGTGATTGTTCCTTGATATTGGCTTTTGTGGTTCTGTCGGTTTCCTTTGCTATTTTTCTTCTACTGCTAAATGTTTTTTAGACAAATGCGATCAAAGGCAATTAAGAGCAAAGGACTTTTAAATATAGCTTGGTTTGTGTGACAAATGAAAAACATTACTAAATTTTGGACCTAGATTATATTAGCTGTATGGTATGATTAAACAACTAGATGTGTATTGTAAATTTTCCTGATACATTTAGAAATAAATTTGTTTCATATTTTTGTCATTTTCTAACTTGACAAAATATACTTAAGTAAATATAAATTTAGTAGCTCTCAGGTAATATTTTGTTTCTAATTTAAAATATTTAAGAAAATGCTAAAATATATATCAGAGACATATAGCACAAGTATAAAATCTATATATGCAGTATGTTTCATAATATTTATAATGAATTTCGTATAAAGAAATTATCCATTTTTGAACAATCTCTGGCAAGACTATCATCTGAGTTTGTAAATCTGTCTAAGAATTTAATACAAAATAACACTTAATACATGTATATTAAATTTAAAATAATTATTTCAAATAAAAAAAACAGCATAAAATTACATATACATCATATTAATCGACTATATTATAAATTAACAGCGCACTATATCGTATCTAAAGCTTTCAATAAAAGAATAGACTGTCACCAAGTTTTAATATGCATAAGGGTAGTTTATATGATGCTAAGTATGGATTTTTCATGAAACCTTTTAGCAACGGCAAAAATTTTTTTGTAACTTTTAAAAACTTCAAAATCTTGATCTGAAACACATATACAATGAAAACCCTTACTCATATTCATTGCTATTGAAAATAGATAATTTCTCTCTTTTTCATACCTTTTTTATTTCCAAATTTACAAACTGAATGTCAGTGTCCTGGAACAAATTTTCTAGCATTCTGTACAAAATGCAACTATTTATTGTTAAATAATTACTCCCAACAGTTAAGAAAATCAAGTTGGATAAATGGGAAAAACTAATTGTCAAAATATGGAAAAATCAAGTGATTTCCTACCAACCCTGAAATTTATTTGTATTTTGTCTCAGTGAAATTCAGTGATTTTCTACCAACCTGAAATTTTTTTGTACAAATAGATATAGATTTACACCTCTAATATGACACCAACGGTCATATTAGCACAAGAATTTACGACAATTTCCACATTATAAATTGTGCAGCAATATTTCAACTTCTCCTGCATGCATTGTTTACATTTCTCAATTGATCATGTATGCAAGAGCTTGAAGCGGGTATACTACTGACTTTGCAAACTTCATCTATTTCTTCGGGATGAACTTATAAACCAAAGATTACAAAAAACTACTCGTCAGTAGCTATACTATTAGTCACACTGTTTTGGTGAGGTTTTTGCGTGACAAATGAAAACTGCTTACCTCGTATGATGAAGCTCACGTTCCTTTGTAGATCAGAAAAAAGTATATTTTGAAATCAACAATTATTTCCCGAAGATAGTCAGCGTTTTGAAATGCGGTGTTTTTTTTTTATTTTTATATTGCGTTTTTTATAGTAAAATTTGACCTAAATTAGAACAAAAGTGTTACAAAGATGCAGTTGATTTTTTCTATTAGAAACGTTTTAGGCTTCGTCCTTTGCAGTTGACGCGGGAACGTCTCAGAATACGTCACGAAAGCAGACGAACGTTTGTAAACAACATTAGATCCCTTTACCAAAAACAAGGCTGACTTAGAAAGTAAAATTCGGGTAGCAAACGGTAAGGACGATTTGTGACATGTAAACAATAGAGGCATAGTATTAAACAGGGACAGGTTATGGTGACTAAATTTTTTTCTACTGGATTTTTGTAATAAAAAGGAAAAATATGGTAGTTACAAAAATGTATTTCGTGCGGGTGTTATTTATAGTAAGTCGTCATAACTAGTTAATAAGTGGTTAAAAAGAGTTAGGTAAGTGTCGTTATTATCTGTAAAATAGTTCATCTCGCAAAGCTATAAAGAGGACCCATTGCTTTAAATTAAGCTGCCCGGGAGTGATTCACACACAGGGGGTGATTGCATATTATCCTCTATTCAGCTGTTTCCCTGTTTTGCTACATAGTACATGCTTTGTATATCTCTGTAGGGTTACATTTTTGGATCTCACCGGGAAATTTTTTCCCAAAGATGGTATAGAAAGGAAAATGCACGGAGGCATCTGATTGGATGCAGGGGTTCAGAAAAAAGTAAAAACTATTGTAACATAATTAATTGAAAATCTTTGAAGTTTGGGGGAATATTTATAAGAGCCTGGAACGTTGACATTTTGTCAGGGTCATTCTGTTCTGATGATGTCAAAAAATATTCAGTCATTTTTTATCGACATATACTTTTATATTTGCTTATAATAATGAAGTTTTACTTTTCAACCTATAGAAAACTGCTTTCGTTTTTTTTTTGGGGGGGGGGGGAATATGTTTAGGTTTTTCGCACATACGATCTTAATTGAAAATGCATTGCAAATAATTGCGCTTTAGTATCCGTATTCATTTGTTATCATGGCATTATTGACAGAATTTGAATAGCGAACGTGTATAATTTTAAATTTATTCTCAAAATTTTTTTGATGCGTTTATTCGCAAAAATTGCGTTTAATTGCAATAAGTTTCGCGTTTAAACAAGAAAAATATCCCCCAAATGTGACCCTAATAAGCCTCTGTAATGATTGCTAATCGCTGTTCAAAAACAGGTTATACATTTCGTTTAGTATAAGACTCATAGTAATATAAGTATTTTTCGTCTATACCGAAACATCTACAACCGTTCTACCTATATAAGACGCATCCTATATACGGCGTCACCAGAGAAGGGGTCATTTAAATTGAGGGTAAGCGGTACTTACATACAGCAGATATACCGTGCGACCACGGACAATTCATTATCAGCATAGAGCGTAAAACTCTTATCAGTAAGATGAAGTACTTTATATAAACTCTAGCAGTTTTATTGACTATATGAACTTCATGACAAAACCGTATCCCTAAAAGCGGAGTTTCTGTAAAAACCAACAACCAATTTAGTTTGTTCTGTTTCGTTCTTCTATATTTGACAACTTAGGTAAGGATGGGAATGTTATTTTAATACATATCGCACTGTCATTTTGAGCCCGTAACAATCCTTTAATAACCACCCTATTAGGGTCTCGGGATAACAGGCAAAACAAATCATGCAATGACAAGCTGTCATCATAACGCTCAATTTAACACATAAGATTGCTTCTAAATTGCTACAAGTGGCGTTAAACTCTATACATAGTAAAAAAATAAATCCTGTTTAATTATTAAATGAAGTTAAAAGTATAGCGATAAAGATGTCACGTGTCATATAGCATACGGCTTTAGTTATCTATTATCAAACTAAGGAGTTAAGTATTTCAGTAATTCGATACCGAAACTAGAACTGGTATATAAAATTATACCGAAATAGTAAACGATATAGCTTACAACCGATCCCTCGTAATGGGGTTCCCGCAGGAGTATAACCCGCTGATGTGGCGGACATTATCTTCGATAACTGCATTCTTATACCACGCTATATATTCCTATATTTATTACACTCAAAGTAAAGAGCCCAGTGGCCTAATTGTTAAAGTAGTTTTTCATCTGTTATTGATCATGTGGGTGTAAACACTGAGGTTGTGGGAACGAGCCTTACGGCGGGCAGTGTACGCTTGACTCAAACCTTAATTGCCATGTATTGTCAAAAGTTCACACGATTTTAAGGCTTCATAAACACAGGACGCCATAACATAATTGAAAATTTTCTTATAGTGGCGTAAAACCTCATTCCAACAAATACTTTACAGACTAAAGATAAGTGCACGTCAGGCAAAACAGAAATGCATACAAACTCACAATAGAAAAAACTTAACCGGTCCTACATCTATGACAGCGTCAGCAAATATCTCAGATTTACATAGACCTTTGATTCATTTAAGGGGCCTCGGTGGTCTTTTGGATTTGGATACTTCGTGTACTATTGATCACGTGGTCTGTCAAAACTGAGATTGCGGGTTCGAGTCCCACTTTGAACAGGGTGAGCTCGATCCCAATTTTAATTGGCAATTTTCATACCGAATGTTGGGAGTTTTCTCTGAGTACTCTGGGACTTCCTCCCCTAGTAAAAACTGGATACCATGATATATCTGAAAAATTGCTGAAAGTAACATTAAACAATATTCAAACAAACACACAAACATTGATTCATTTTAATTCATTTGATAAAATACTATTAGAGATTGTAAATCTACAAATAAAACATCGCTTCTATACTTTTACTACAATATGCATGTATTGTGGAATTTGAGCACCTTACTCGAAAAAATGTCAAACGGACATGTATTCTGCGGACATTTCAGCAATGTTGCTTTTCTTGGGCGGATTCAATACGGTGAGAATATAACATAAGCAACCGGCACTGCAATATGTAATGATATTTCATATACATTTGACATATTCTTGAAAAATAATGACTCATTATGTAAAACGGGCATAACATGAGGCCAAAGTGTAGTCCACACTTATGTTTATCAGTTGTTCTATTTACGTCTGAGCACAGTTCTTCTGGTATTGGTGCGATACTTCTTTATTCTAAGTATTTTGAGCGAACCCCGAGTTACGTCTGGTAAGGACGCAATACTTGGCAAAAATACTTCAATCCCAAGTGCCCGACACTGTAAGTGTAAATTCCTCGTCAACTGAAAAAATTGATTGTGCGTTGTTATGTAAACCTCAAAATAGACGACTTTTTGGTAAATGATTTTACAAAATTTCTCTGGAGGTTTATTCTCTGCCAAAACAATATATAGTATGTTAATGTACAATAAATCATTTAAAGATATATGAGAAGTCAATGCAAATAAAAAGCTGCAATCTATAGTGTTCGATATTTAAAAAAAAAATACCTGAGCAATTGGAGTAGTCATTGGAAACAAAAAAAGGTTTCAAATAGATACAAAACATAAAATGGGATTGAAAAT
Organism: Limnoperna fortunei; assembly: GCA_944474755.1. Classification (NCBI taxonomy): domain Eukaryota; kingdom Metazoa; phylum Mollusca; class Bivalvia; order Mytilida; family Modiolidae; genus Limnoperna; species Limnoperna fortunei. The sequence continues at coordinate 21,162,935 of OX104114.1, read as the reverse complement.
ATTTTGTAATGTTGATTTTTTAATATAATAACCAGTTTTGTCAATTTAAAATTATTCAGAGATTTTGCTAACTCACTGTACGTCTCTATTTTGCATTTGAAATAAAGCATGTGTCTTGATAATATCTGTAATGATATCACACCATATTTCGTAGGTTTCCACCAAAACTCTTCCTAACAACTCACCTCTTTTCTCTATCTGGCTTCTTCTATATTCTATTCTTTCTAATACCTGTGCGATCTTATCATGTCCATTTTCTTTCGCATACAACAGAGCTGTCCATCCATTAATGTCTGTCTTGTTGACATCTGAACCATTCGCTATCAGAAATCGTACAAAACTAATACGATCCTTTTCGACTTTAGATAACTTAGTGCCTCTACAAGTTTCTAATAAAGGTGTTCCTCCACGATAATTAATGCAATTTACATTCGCTCCATTGGCTATCATTTTTCGAGCTTCTTTAAAGTTATTTTGATTTACGGCATTGTGTAGGCGAAATGTGAAGTCCATCTCGTGACTGTCTTTAACAGTTCTTTCATTGCAGTGGAATTTATATTTTGTAGCAGCACTGCCCATATCGTCTGTCCGATTGAAGAGATACTTATATTAAAAGGATGAATGAAGGTTCCATGGTTCAAACTTATATATTAGCTATGGTACAGCTGAGCTATGATTGGCAGATAGAAATGGTTTCATCTACGTAATCATCTAATATGCTGACGACATTAGCTTTAGGTGCCAGATATTTACAGATCTGTGTTGATGAAAATTGTCTTTCTGGAGATGTGTAAAATCGTGTTAGATGCCTCATACAAAGAATAAGATCATTTCATATAAATATAAAGTTTAATATGTCATGCCAAGAATAAGGTCAGCTCGTGTTTTGTCGAGAAAAACTTGTGGAAAACATTAAATTATCGACTGATACCATAGAACTGATGACGATCGAAGAATTTTGTACTTTAATTCTATGACATGTTAATGTGTTTGCTCTGGTTGTTGTTTTATGGTGTATTTGTCCACTTATGGTTTATTTATACACTCACAATATATAAATAACTTTAACTTACAAAAAATATATAACATACACATTTCGTTTATTGGGCGTTCTCTTTCAGTCTGTCGTATTTTTTCTTTGAATATCATTTTGAGTTTTTATTCCCGCATTACCCTCCTTATCTGACATTACAATGACTAACTCGATGGCAGTGCTTACTGTCCAAAGCGCCTGTGTAGTACCATGTACTTTTTATTAAAAATGAAAACATGATAGAATTACCAAAAAACAAAACAAAGAAACAAACAAAAACCAACAATGAGTAACCCGAACACATTTACTCATCATTTTTCTTATTGGTTTCTTTTTATGTCGAGTGTCCGGACTGTGTACCTGTCCAATGCTAATATTAAAAAGTGGTTCGGGTATTGTTTAAACTCTGCACAGCTGATTTATTGTATAATATAAGATAGAATAATTTTCAACATAAACCGATTTGTAGTTTTCGGGTTAGGCCAATTTACATTTTTTTGTCAATAGTAGACAGTTTCCAAATGTTAACATGTCAACAAATTTTGTTAACACAGTTTTTAAGCACTATTAAAGGAAGTTCAATTTTCGAAGTTAAGGTAAAAATTGTGTTGTGAGATAAACCGCTATGCTCAGCTGTTTCTTTAGGCTGATTTGTAATTCAGTACAATTGTTCGTGGTTATTAAATATAATCCAACGTGGCGGGATATCATTGAATGATTTATAAGATGCACTATTTTTGACATTATGTGTGTTGGTTTCATTCTTAACCATTACAGATCCTGAACATAAACCTTTTCCAAATGTTGTTCCTCTTGTTAAGGTTCTCAAGAATCTTTTATTTTGAATGGACTTTTATCGGAGTTATCTCTCATTAATCAAGGAAATTTACTGTAAATAGTCGTATATCAGTAACTAAAACAAGTTGTTTATTATTTACTTTCGGCAAGTCAAAAAAAAGATCAAGTCCAATTTTAGCTTCTCCTAATAAATGCGAAATAATATATGCCCGATTAAAAGGTTAAGAGTCAATATCATTCTAGTCACTTAAATTTTTCATTTTTCAACTGTTTATTTTAAACGACGTTCTATTTTTTCCCGAAACAGGAGTTATTATATTCATTTTATATCGTTTTGCCTTATGACACGTCAACTCTCTAAAAGCAAGTCACTGATCGTAATTTTATTAAAACTAATGGGACATGTGTGGTAAGGTGAAAATACACCTTGCATCTTTCAAGTTATTATTTTATCGAAATTTAGAAATTTTGCCGCTATTTGTTTATGTAATTATTTTATGGTGCATTTGAAGTATATAGATATAGCTTTTGTAAATTTGTATAACCCAATAACTTGTGAAAAAAAACAAATATTTGAAGTACAGAGGAAATTGGAGCACTTATAATGGGTAATTGCTTTAGCCGTCTGTATAATTTTTATGTAGCATGACATTGATCGGATAACAAGCTTTAGAACGTCTGGAGTGTTAGCAAAGACGATTAGAAGAAACTTGTATTTAATTTATTTCTTTTCAAATCCACAATAACAATTATTTTTCATGTACATGTTGAATATAATATCAAAAGTGCATTACTGTTTGGGCATCCGTCGTGGCACACACATAAACTGAGAGTTGTGGCTCTAATTGTAAAGTCAGACAGTGAGTTCAAGTATACATGAATGTTCTAGGATACATTTACCAGTGTAAAGAAAAGGACATTTAGTTCTATAGAATGACCAATTTTTTATAATTATATGTTTGGTAAATCTGTTAATATTGAAAACGCCAAATAAAATAGCTTGTTGAAATACCATTCAATCTATTTTAAGAAATAAAGAATGTTTAAAACAACACACGTGTTTTAATATTTTATACTTATTTTACTTAGTATTAATAATAATAATCACTTGTACATTTTCATTTAAACAAGTTAAATATATGTGCAAGTGCTTTAATTTTATGCCCCAGAGACACCATGTCACTGACATCAAGCTGTACGAACATTTGTACGTCTGAACGTCCGAAACTTTTATTCAATTACATTTCATCCAATTCTGCGATTTTGTAAATTTGAATGGTTTGACATTTTGTATGACAAGATTGTTGCTAGATCAATGTATTACTCAATTTCTATTTTTACTGCTTTTGTTATCATCTTTTTTTAGGATAGTACATGTACATGTTTTGTATGTTTACACAAATGATAATTGTTTTGTAAGGGTTACAAAATCTTAATAGATACCGCATATAAAGAATATTACCAACATAAGGAATATTTAGTTTGACACTTCAACTGAGAATAAAACCAACGTATCGTTCGTGCTGTTTGGTCACAAAGAATGTCACTAACATTAATGAAGAATATTTAATTGACATTTCATGCTGTGGATTGAACAATGCGGTTGTTTTTGTTTTATGTAAATCACTCGTGTTAAATATAAAATGTCAACAAATACCAACAGCAAGAAAGCCTTTATACAATATATCGTTACTGACGAGCAGGTTCTGTGTACTTTAATCCTTAAATATATTTATAATAAGTTTCTCTTGGCTGTTGTTTTGTGGTGTATTTGTCTACAACCAGTGCATAAAATTATTTTAAAAAAAACAATTTCACGATGTAGCATTTGTTCTTAATAATAATTACTTTGTACACGTTTTTCTTTGTTCACATGCTTTGGGTACATCGATGTATTATATTGAATGTATTTATTTTAAGATTAAGTAATCTTCGGTAATTGTAATGTTACGGATAAGCCCTTTTCGTATTTGGTAGGCAAAATGGGAGCTTTAACTAAATTGGAGTTTTTTAGTCTTGCATAGGGCCACCAATCGCGTCCCCTTTTCAGACAAGGGATTTGTTATGTTATGATACGTACAGCTGGATACATACAAATTATTATATTTGTTTTTGACATCTACAGAGCATGTTTTGAAAGTGTAAAGAACGTGGTTCTCTCCAAACCACGCCAATAATCGTGAATAATTGGTGTGGTTTGGAGAGAACCACGCTCTTTAAAATTTCCAAACATGCTCTGTAGATGTCAAAAACAAATATGATAATTGTAGCTTCAAAGTGCTTAATTTCTCGTCCCTACCAAACCATCCAAACATACCAAAGTTGACGGTAAATTTATTCCCGTTCTGATGCACGTAAAGCAACAATTATGTGAAATCGAAATTGCCAAGAAAATCTACTTGTTTTTGTTTACTAAGACATGAAATGGAATGTCACGTGTACATAACTAAAGTTCAAACACGGGATAACGAACTGTAGTTTATGTAGCCTCATCGGCATTAACTCCAATTCGTGATAATTAATATTAAACACGTTTTTATTGTTTGCCGCAATCATTGAATGCATACTTTGTCATCTATACTGAATACGTATCCGTGTTTTTCTGTATAGCGTACACCCATAAGTTAGTCAACGCATTCTTTCCTAGCGTACATCCATGGTATAGCGAACACATATTCATTGTTCCTTATATACTTTATACCGCGGATAATGTGAACACATATCAGTCGTTCATGTACAGTTGCGATATCTGATATAGTGAACACATATCTGTCATTCCTTTATATTGTGGTCATCTCTGATATAGTGAACACATATCCGTAGTTCCTGTATATAATGTAGCTCTTACATAGTGAACACATTTCCGTCATTCCTGTCTATTGTGGTCATCCCTGATATAGTGAACACATATCTATCATTCCTGTATATTGTGTACATCACTGATATAGTGAACACATATCTATCATTCCTGTATATTGTGTACATCCCTGATATAGAGAACACATATCTATCATTCATGTATATTGTGTACATCCCTGATATAGTGAACACATATCTATCATTCCTGTATATTGTGTACATCACTGATATAGTGAACACATATCTATCATTCCTGTATATTGTGTACATCCCTGATATAGAGAACACATATCTATCATTCCTGTATATTGTGTACATCCCTGATATAGTGAACACATATCTATCATTCCTGTATATTGTGTACATCACTGATATAGTGAACACATATCTATCATTCCTGTATATTGTGTACATCACTGATATAGTGAACACATATCTATCATTCCTGTATATTGTGTACATCCCTGATATAGTGAACACATATCTATCATTCCTGTAGATTGTGTACATCCCTGATATAGTGAACACATATCTATCATTCCTGTATATTGTGTACATCACTGATATAGTGAACACATATCTATCATTCCTGTATATTGTGTACATCCCTGATATAGAGAACACATATCTATCCTTCCTGTATATTGTGTACATCCCTGATATAGTGAACACATATCTATCATTCCTGTATATTGTGTACATCCCTGATATAGTGAACACATATCTATCCTTCCTGTATATTGTGTACATCCCTGATATAGTGAACACATATCTATCATTCCTGTATATTGTGTACATCCCTGATATAGTGAACACATATCTATCATTCCTGTATATTGTGTACATCCCTGATATAATGAACACATATCTATCATTCCTGTATATTGTGTGCATCCCTGATATAGTGAACACATATCTATCATTCCTGTATATTGTGTACATCCCTGATATAGTGAACACATATCTATCATTCCTGTATATTGTGTACATCACTGATATAGTGAACACATATCTATCATTCCTGTATATTGTGTACATCCCTGATATAGTGAACACATATCTATCATTCCTGTATATTGTGTACATCCCTGATATAGTGAACACATATCTATCATTCCTGTATATTGTGTACATCCCTGATATAGTGAACACATATCTATCATTCCTGTATATTGTGTGCATCCCTGATATAGTGAACACATATCTATCATTCCTGTATATTGTGTACATCACTGATATAGTGAACACATATCTATCATTCCTGTATATTGTGTACATCCCTGATATAGTGAACACATATCTATCATTCCTGTATATTGTGTACATCCCTGATACAGTGAACACATATCTATCATTCCTGTATATTGTGGTCATCCCTGATATAGTGAATACATATCTATCATTCCTGTATATTGTGTACATCCCTGATATAGTGAACACATATCTATCATTCATGTATATTGTGGTCATCCCTGATATAGTGAATACATATCCGTAGTTCCTGTATATAATGTAGCTCTTACATAGTGAACACATATACGTCATTCCTGTATATTGTGGTCATTACTGATGTAGTGAACACTATCTGTCTTTCCTGTATCTAATGTACTTCTGATATACTGAACACATATACGTCTTTTCTGGTCCCTAATATAGTGAACACATATATTTCGTCCTTGTATACAGCAAATATATATGATATAGCGAAAACGAATCCAATGTTCCGCATAATATGCGCCTCTAAAGTGGTGTATGTACTTTAAACTTTTCTTTATCATTGTTAGAACTTTTAAACGCTCTTTATCATTCTAAAGACTTTCGACTCCACTTTGTCATGGTAAAGTCTTTTACCTCAGTCTCTTTAAACTTCGTTATATTTGTGTGCATAATCTGATCACGAGTTTAGTTCTCTTTAATTGAAAATCATGCCAGGTTAATTTGACATAGTTCAGTCTCTGTCCAGAGATTTCGTGTTTTATAATCTATCATTTTATAACGAAAACCCAATAGAAAAATCCACGACAATACGTCCATATTTCATACACTTCTCTGTTATTTATATCTCACACATAGTCTTTGCAATTTTGTGTTTGTTGGGGATCTTACGGGTTTTCAAAAGTTCGTCTGCTTTCGTGGCATCTAGACTTTTCCTACATTTACTGTAAACAACATTGACCGACGGGTTTCTCTTCAACGCTTGTTTGATTTAGATTTCACTTCCGATTAAAATAAAGTCAAAATTTTCTATGAACACCATCCAATCAGAATGAAATAAACGCCAAATATTTATGAAAAAATGTTTGATATCAATTTGTCCTTTTGGACATAAAAACGAGCATAAAATGGACCATACGCGGTAAGCAGTTTTCATTTGTCAAGCAAACACCTTCAATCAAAACACACTGAATAGTAGTATCTATTTTTAAATATGTAAAGGTCGTAACAAAATACCAAACACCGATAAAAATGTCAAAAAAGATAATCCACAAATCAAAGTCCGAAAAACCGGCAAACTCCTGAACAAAAAAAAATATAGTAACTACATCAATAGTTCTGACCTTGGTACAGGCATTTCAAAAGAAATAGTGGTTTAAATCGGATTTTTTGGCATGCCAAACCTCCCACTTCCATAATTGTACAATGTGAGTTTGATGTTGATTAAAATGGGTGGGTGTCATATAATACCACTCGTCACTAATAGGGGTATCCGAAAATCATTGTAGCACATTCATGAGTTAAATTCTGTGTGTCTGTTTCATTTTTTTCTGTGTGCTTAGCGAATATTCTTTATAATCAAAACACAATGCAATTTATCACGACCGTGTTTGCAGATTTCTTCGGTGGATTATGGGGATAAAAACAGTAGGGAAAAATAAGTACGAATCGCTCGGCGTTCACATCGACCGTTTTTTGTCTTTTATCGAGCACATTTTAGCGTTTTTATTTACGATTTGTTCGCACGAGGTAAGGAGGTTCATTAGGACTGGGAATAAGATAACTGATTGGTTTATAGCTTCCAGAACACAAACATTTTAAACTTGTATTATCAGTCTAAACACCCATATGTTATTTAATGACATGTTGACCTTCGGTTTTTGTCAGAAACGTTGTAGTATACCCATCAAAAAAATTTTCTTTCCTTATTAAAATGAGGATAGTCGGAGATATAAACGATTTTATACAGCAATAACTCATTATCTAACCTTTTACATGGAAGGGTCTAGATCTGGAATGGTGGATCGCCACCTGATAATTATTGTAAGAAACGTTGTAGTATACCCATCAACAATTTTTTTCTTTCCTTATTAAAATGAGGACAGTCGGAGATATAAACGATTTGATACTGCAATATTTTATTATCCAACCTTTTATATGAATGCATCCAGATCTGGAATAATAGATCGCCACATGATAATTATTTACGTTTGAGGTCTATTTATTTTTGGTGTCCGACTATTGAACCCTCCATAAGTTATAGGCGGATGCATTTGCAATGGGACAAAACCATTCGATTTATATACAAAAATTAAGCTAAATTCAAACTATCTCTAAATATATGTTTTTTGCGTTTGTTTATATTCCAACTTCAGTGATTTGTTCAACATTCAGTATACTGCAAAATATAGTCCAAATAAATGATTACAAATTTATGTTAATTATATTTCTTTGACAGGAAAACACTCCGGTAGGCCTAGATCCAGGCGACTGGATGCTTACTGTACTAAATCCTTATCAAAGTACTTGTTATTTATACAAAACTGTTTGGTTTTTACTAAGTTTGTTTTCCACGCTCCAAATATTAACAAACCGGTAAACGTTATAATTATGTGAACTCTTATACGCTTGGCTAACTCTGTTCTGCAGTACTGGCTTTTCAACTCGATTATTTTTGGGTTTATTCTAGTGCTTTTGCGTTTTTACCACTATAATAATTTAATTGTAGTAATTACTATGGAATACAAATAGTCACATGGCATGAGATAAATCATCCCCCCGTTCGCTACAGGTTACAGGTAAATCAGGTTGCAAATAAGTCCGAGAATCCACTGCCGTCCAAAGCTTTTTTAAACTTTGATTGGGTGGTTTGAAAATACAGCGGAATTTGCGATACGTGTCCGAGTCAGCACATTTCACAATTTCCGTGTGGTTCAACCATGTATAAATTGCTTTTCTAGATTTTTTCTCCATGAAAATCTTAACTTTAATTAAGCTAATTTATGTCCATGTCTACTCTCATTTTCATCACTACCCTTACTTTCCGACATTTTACTTTAATTTTTCACAGTTAATTAATCTATGAGGATTCTCAAGACTACGAGAATACAAAGGAAACGTATCCATGTTTATCCATTCGTCTACTCTATTTCGGTAGGAGGTCAATAAATGAATTAGCTACATGGTTCATTGCGGCACAAAAATCGCATATCACGTATTTTGTTTGCTTAAATTGAAAGCGAAACGAAGGAAAGATGGGGTTATGATGGAAACAAGTATGGAAACGGATTCCAATTAGCATCATTTAGGTTAAGATGTTTTTTCGCGCAGAAAAAATGTCTTAAAAAGCGATTTGAATTTAGCTGAACTATACGAACAACGAACATCTACCATCTCTGATATTTTCTTGTACAAAGACTTTATAACCAGTTAATAACTCCCTATAACGAGTCACTAAGTTGTTGAGCTGAACAATAATATATAGATCTTTAAGTTTTTTCTATCTCGAAGAAGCTACAAAGAGGTCCGATTATTCATTATTAAGGAGCCCGGAAGTGATTCACACCTGGGGGTTTTATGCATATTTAAAATAAAAGTATGCTTCGATATAATTACAAAGATATAGCGATTCTAAATCATTAAGGCACTATAGGATACAGGGAAATTTTGTTAATAAGATCAAATGTGAAAAGGTTAAAACCTATTTTATGGAAAGATGTATAAGTGGCCCCAAAAGCAAAGACTTTTGGACAACCAATAAACCATGTTTTAACGAACAAGACTTGTCTTCATTGTACAAATATTATAATACAAAACAATTTTAAAAAATATTAACAGATCAAATAGAAATTAGTAACATCTTTAATGATTTCATTAATGCAGCTATAGACAAAATGAAAGTGTCATTTCTATATCAATCACCCAAGAAATACAAAGATAACGTAACCTGATAACACTATAGTGCCTTTTTAGAAAATAAAAAAAAAGTCACTTAATGTAAATAAGGACACTGTAAATGATATGCAACAACTATACTTTAAACCTGTTATTCAATATTTTATTTCGAAACAAGTTATGAAACTCAGTGTAAGGAAAGCTACTGGTTTAGATGAAATATCAGCCAAAACGATCAAGCTAGCAATTCCAGTTATCAAAACACCAATCAAAGAACTAATAAATTAATCTTAGAAACATAGAAACATCAGTAAAGAAACGCAAATAGTACAAATACATATGAAAACCAGAACCTTATTAAATGATAACTACCGAATAGTTAGTGTTTACCAACTATCTCCAAACTTTTTTGAAAAAGCAATAGACACCCAAATAAATGATTTCTTTAAGTCAAAATTTAATTTGTATTTATCTACTTTTAGACCAGCTTACAGTTGTCAAGATATTTTAATCAAAAATATAGAAGATTGGAGCTATACGATAATAAATAGTAAATATATTACTGCAATATTAATGGGCCTTTCAAATCGTTTCACTGCCTCTCGCATAATCTTCTCCTTCTGAAACTATGGTTTATTTAAAGAGAACCTTACAATTTTTAGAAAGTTATTTAAGCAACAGGAAACAATGTGTTAAAATTGATTTAGTATATAGCTCGTTTCTGAATATTTACAAAGAAGGTCCCCAAGGATCAATTCCAGTATTGTTAAACATCTTTATAAATTATATCTTTCACTTTGTGTCAAAATCTGATTTGTACAACTATGCAGATGGCAATACACTCTTATATAGCAGTAATGATTTTCCTGATGTGATTACAATTCTAGAAGAAGAAAGTAACGATTTAATACAATGGTTTAATGATAACCACATGCAGGTTAACCCAGAAAGTTCTAAGCCATAGATCTATGCATAAGTCCACTGTAAAAATATCATCTTTGATATAAATGGTAGTAAATATTAGCTGCGACGATGAAGTAAAACTTCTTGGTATTACTTTTGATTTCAAAGTAAATTTTGACACTCATATCGCAAATATATGTAAAAGCATTACAACAACTAAATGTCTTTACAAAATGGACTAAACCTCAACAAATTCGGTCGACTCACTATATACTATACTTTTAAATCCAAGATTACTACGTCTTTTAGCTACTAAAGTTTTTGAAATAGTAAACAAACAATCGCCAGTATACTTGCATAATCTTTTACTAATAACCAATTGAAAGTTGTTATTCTTTTAGATATTCAAATATAGCAGTTAAACAAAACGTTAATGCAATAAGGCATGGTCTACACTTAGTGCGGTATGGGCAGCCAAACTAAAATAGAATTAACTCCGAAATGATCTGAGGGGAGATATAAGTTTAAATCTATTTAAGGGTTTAATTAGTAGGTAAGAAGGGGTCGCTTTTAGTTGTTCTTTTTGTTGTTAGATATTGTTTGGCATCTCTTGCCCTCAATAGTCTCTGAAATCTCCATTCAGTGCTGCATGTTTTTATTTTTTTATTAATGGTTTTGCCTACACGCGTTTATATTTTTATGGTAACATGTTTTTGCTTGTCCTTTTGATGTTTGGTGTATGCTATCTTTTACAATCGATGACGTGTTTGTCAAAATGAGGTTGTGGATTTGAGCACAAAAGAAACTGCTTCGTAGAATTTGAACGCAAAATTTGAAAATAAAACCAGAAAAGAATACATTGGTGCGAACGATTTTTTGTTTACTGATTATATTTTGCCACAATAAAAATGGAGTTAATTTCTGTGCTTAGAGCCTTACTGTAGGCAAGGTGTGATCGACTATAACCGAAATTGACAAGTTTTTCTGCAAAATGTTTGTAATTTTCTCCGTACACTCTCGACTTCCTCTTCCAATAAATATGGACGCCATGACTGCTGAAAGTGGCGTTAACCCCTATACAAAACAGACAAATTAAATGGCGTTAAGTTAAAAGTACAGCGAGAAAGATGTGACGTGTCATACATTTAAGTTTTCCTGCTAAAAGTTTGTGGTTTTAGCCGTGTATTCCGACTTTCTACCCAATGAAAATGGACGCCATGATATAGCTGCAAAATGGCTTAAAGTGGTTTAACCCTATACAAATAATAAAGATAAATTCTATTGATTTATTATATGATGTTAAAAATACAACGAGAAAGATGTCAAGTTTCATACTGCGCATCACATTATTTCGCTATTATCAAACTATAAGAATTTAGTATGTCAATACGTCGATGTTTTGGCTACAACGGGGATATTAAATTATACAGAAATAATAAACGATATAGCTTAAACAAGATCTCTCGCAAAGGGGTCCCTGCAGGACCGCTACGCGCCGATGTGGCTGATATTATCTCGGATTATTCCATACTTATACACGCTATATATTTCTATATCATTTACAGCCGAGATGCCCAATCGTTGAGGTAGTTAGTGATCTACTAGTGAATGTGGGATTGAACCTTAACTCGGGCAGTGACTCGAAAATTTATTGTCATGTATTGCTAATTTTTCTGCCGAATGTCAGATGGTTTAACTGGGTACTTCATAAAAACTGCACGCCATAATACAGTTGACAATTTTCTGATAGTGGTTTTAAACTTAAATCAAGCAAAGAAACAAACAAATAATATACATACGTTTGTACAATTCATGCAATAACTTCAGCAAATATCTCAGATTTATTAGGACCATTGATTAAATTAATTTTATTTAATATGTTAAAATACAGTACAGCTTGTAAATGTACAAATAAAATATCGTTTCTATACTGTCAGCACAATATGATGGTGTGCAATTTGAGCCCCTTACTTCAAAAATGTATTCTGTGGATCAAAACAGTTATGATTTTTGTACTAAACTACGTTTTCGCAATATCTTGCACGTTTGGATCAAAATGTTGATATTTCTGTAATTAACTAAGTTTTGGCAATGTTACGTTTCCTTGTTCAGATCATACACTGTGAAAACACTTATAAATCTGTCAAAAGCAACGGGTATTACAATATGTCGTCTATTAAAACAATATACCTCGGACATATTGTTAACAATCAAATGCCATTGAAAGATTCGGTTAGGCGAATCGTACATAAGATGAAAAAGAGAAAACACAGTTCTTCTGATATTGTTCTTCAGGTATTGATGTGATAATTCTTTGTTCTAAGTACTTTTAGCGAACTCCAAGTTACTTCTGGTAAGGACTTGGTACTTGCTAAAACATTTCAATCCCAAGTTCCGATACTGTTAGTATATATTTTTCGTCAACTGAAAAATGAATTGATTGTGCGTTGTTATATATAACTCAAAATATACAATGTATAGTAAAGATGTTCCAATATTTTTCGGTAGATTCTATCCACTGCCATAAACAATAAATAATAAGTTTATGTAAAATAAACTAAAGTAAGATATAAGAGTAATCATTGCGAATAAAAAGATGTAAGTTTTGGCATTAGCCATTGCAAATAAAAAAATCTGAGCAATTTAAGTAGTCATTTGAAAAAAAAACAACATTAAAAGGTTCTAATAAATACGAAACATAAAATGGACTTGAAAATATTTCTGAAATGTTTGTTTGTTTGAATGGTGTTTTAACGCCACTTTCAGCAATTTTTCAGCTATGTCCAGTTTTTATTGGGGGAGAAAGCCGGAGTGCCCGGAGAGAATCACCGACCATCGGTAGGAGAACTGGCAATCCATGTCAATTAATATTGAAGTCGAGTACACCCTGCCCGCAGTGAGACTCGAAACCGCAACCTCAGTGTTGACAGACCACGTGATCAATAGTAGACGAACTACCTTAACCACTCGGCCACCGAGGCACCTATGAAATGTTGTTTGTTTTTAATATAATAAACAGTTTTATCATTTTGAAAACTCGTTTACTATCTGAATTTGTTTTGCATTTGAAATACAGCATTAGTTTTTCACCAAAACTCTTCCTGACAACTCACCTCTTTTCTCTATCTGGCTTCTTCTATATTCTATTCTTTCTAATACCTTTTCGATCTTATCGTGTCCATTTTCTTCAGCATACAACAGAGCTGTCCATCCGTTGATATCTGACTTGTTGACATCCGAACCATTCGCTATCAGAAATCTCACAAAACTAATACGATCCTTTTCGACTTTAGATAACTTATTGCTTCTACAAGTTTCTAACAAAGGTGTTCCTCCCCGATAATTAATGCAATTTACATTCGCTCCATTTGCTATCATTTTCCGAGCTTCTTTAAAATTATTTTGATTTACGGCATTGTGTAGGCGAAATGTAAAGTCCATCTCGTGACTATCTTTTACAGTTCTTCTTTCATCGCAGTGCAATGTATATTTTGTAGCAGAACTGCCCATATCGTCTGTCCTTTGAAGAAATACTTCTATTAAACGGATGAATATGGGTTCCAAACTTATATATAAGCTATGGTACGGCTCTGATTGGTAGACAGATAAAGTTTAATCTACGTCATAATTTAATATGCCAACGACATTAGCGTCAGGTGCCAGATCCTTACAGATGTGTTAATGAAAATTGTCTTTCTGGAGATGTGTAAAATCGTGTTAGATGCCTCATACAAAGAATATGACTATGTCATAAGAATATTCACGTGTCGGAGTATCATTGAATGTCTCATCAGATGCCCTATATTTAACATTATGTGTTTTGATATCATTCTTAACCATGAGAGATACCGAACTTAAACCTTCTCCAAATTGTTGCTGCTCTTCTTAAGGTTTTCAAGAATCTTTTATTTTTAATCTACTTTTATCAGAGTTATCTCTCATTGATCAATTTAATTAATTGTAAATAGTCGTATATCAGTAACTGAAACCTGTTGTTTATAATTGAATTTCAGCAAAAAGGTAAAAAAAATGATACAAGATCAGGTCCTGTTTGAGCCTCTTCTGAAAAATGCGCTGTTTGCATTTAATAATATATACAAAGATTGAAAGGTCAAGAGTCAATATCATTCTATACTTAAAGTCCCCCCCCCCCCGTGCTCTCAGGGTCAGTGTTTTGCTTGCAGTTTTTTATAATATTTTACCTTTTTGTTAAGAAAATCCATTTGAAAACTTGTTTACACTCTAAACCTGTCCATATTTTATACTATGCACTGTTGTTTTCATGTCACATACGTCCTTGACTTTTGCTACGGGAATTTTACATTGTAAGTCAGTCAATGATCTAACATTGTATACGAAAGTTCGTCTGATTTCGTTACGTTCAGTGGTATTCGGACAAACCACGAGACTTTTCCCGCGCTTCTGACGTAAACACGTAAACAAAAAAACTGCGTATAGAGGAAGTAGAAATCAACAGGAAACAGCCCGATGTATTATAATAAACACAATCAAAATGAGATTTAAGTATAGATCATGTATTCTTTGGTATTAGAACAAATGTTTCGTGTTCGTTGGTCTATACCACTTTCAAAATTGATTTATTTAATCTCGTTCTGCTGCTCGTAAAGCAACAATTAAGTGAGAACAAAAATTGCCAAGAAGATTGACTTGTTTGATTACGAAAATTGGAATGGAATATCACGTGTAAATAACTAAAGTTCAAACACGAGATAACGGACAGTTGTTTATGTAGCCTGATAGGTATCAAGTCCGTCCAATTTGTGATAATTAATATTAAACACGTGTTTTATGTCTTGAGGCAATCCCTGAATGCACACTTTGTCATCTATACAGTGAAAACAGTCATCACATTCGTCTTTCCTAGTGTACATCCTTGATATAGCGAACACATATTCGTTGTTACTTTGTATAATGTATACCGCGGATAAAATGAACACATATCCGTTGTTCCTGTTTAGTTGATATATCTGATATAGTGAACACATATACATCATTCCTGTATATTGTGAACATCCCTGATATAGTGAATACATATCTGTCGTTCCTTTATTATGTTTAAATTTCTGATATAGTAAACACATATCCGTCATTCCTTTATAATGTGTAAACCTCTAATATAGTTAACACATATTTGTCGTTCCTGTACATTGTGTAAATCCCTGATATGGTGAACACATATCCGTCATTTCTGTTTATTGTGAACATCCCTGATATAGTGAACATATTTCCGTCGTTCTTGTTTATAATCATCCTTACAAGTCAGGGTTTCTGTGTCCACATGTGTCCACGAAACCCTGACAAACTTAGCTAGGAAATTCCCGGGCTAGAAGATTGCGTATGACGTCATTCCTTCAAAATATCAACCAATGAAATTGCTTGAAGAAGCAAGTGTTTGGCAGTAGTCATTCTTACTCATTCATGAGCGTGACGAAAACGCAACTAATAAATAACGCAGTAATAACAAACTATTAACCCTACTGTACAAAATACATTGATTTTCACATGGTCTACGCAACACATCCGTTTGATTAATTTACAATCGACATTGGAATATCCCCTAACCAAGTCGTAAAAGAAAACGAGCTTTTGATTGGCTACATTAATGTATGCTGTAACTAATCAAAATAGTGACTTCTAGCCCGGGAATTTCCTAGCTACGTTTGTCAGGGTTTCGTGGACACATGTGGACACAGAAACCCTGACTTGTGAGGATGGTTTATAATGTACCTCTGATATAGTGAACAAATATCAGTCATTCCTGTAGATAGACGTATCCAATTCTTTATCGTTGTAAGGACTTTTAGACTTTTCTGTATTGTTGTAAGGATTTTTAACTCCACTTTAGGGCTTTAAAATTCAATGTAAGAAAATATTTATTCCTTGACAGGAAATGACGGTGTGGCTGCAAGACTCGATCGAATTTTAAGTATTATAGCCAGTAGCAAAATCTGATCGCAATTATATTTGTTTTTACTTGCAAAACATGCCAGGTAAACACTAAATTGGTTGCTGGTGTTGAATCTAATACGAATAATGACTTTTTAATTTCATAGCGATTGAAGAAATCTGAATTTTATAGTATCCAAGAAAGATGTAAAAGTACTTTGCCCTAGAATAAAAGAATTTCTTAAGTACGTTCAAGACGGACCACACGTCATCTCAGGTAAGTGTAAATTGAACTCTAGCTGCCGTCAAGTCAACATTTGATAGCAGCTCAACTAGAAGATTGAGTTCAAATCATCAAATGATCCAATGCAAATGATCAACCGCTATCTCGGATCAACTGTCCAAAACTGCAGTTGTCACCTGCCTACCGCACGTCATGTAGGCTGTCGAAAAAAGAAGTCAGACTCAGCAGTTATGGAAGACTGAACAGTGTTGTCTTGTGAGAATGTACCGACAAGCAACAATGGATGAAGCGATTAAATATTTAATGGTAAATGATTTGTTTGTACTTTCCGCGATGGGTAATGGTGTAGCGTACACCAGTCGATGCTGACTTTGATCATTTGGACAGTAATGTATATGCTTCTTAATTTTAAATTAAGTTTGGAATAAAGTTAAATTTCAAAGTTTAAACTGAATTGTATCAGATTAAACCGACGTTAGACAAACTTTTAATTAATTGTCGTATTTCCATATATATTTTGGGGTTTAAAGGTCATATAATTCCATGTGAAACAAATCAAAACCGCTAATAAAGTTTGTATTTTATATGCTATGGGGTAAGTATAATAAAGAAGACTTCATCGGTCTTTTTCATGCAAAAGGCTATTCAGAATCGAAATATTTGGAAACACATATGAACAAGCAAATATTGAAAATGTTTTAATATAATGTAGTTCATGTGTAAGCAAACTTTCCTGTGTAGTTGAATTGCTTCTTCCAAAAATGATGTGTCGTTTCTGTCGTTTGTAAAATGCTAAATTTAAATTAATAAAATGTATGACGTATGTTCATGTTTTTAAGAGCAAAATTTATATAAATTACTGCTTGTTTGGTTGGTTTTTGTTTTCAAAAATGATGCTGTCCCAGAAACAGTAAAGGATCCATCCCGATCATTCCGAATGGATTAGTAACGGGATTCGGCGTTGTGCCCCAATTGTTATGGTGTCCCCATTGTTCGTTGTTGTTGTTGCTCCACATCCCTTGAAGTTTCTGATCTCTCTGAATCTGGAACGGTTTCATTTGTTCCGGTTGCCACGATGGTCTGTTATTGTTTCTAGTGTTACCGCCATTGTTCTGTTGGTTTTTATTTTGCCAGTTATTGTTCCGTTGCGCATTCCCATTTGGTTGTCCCACGTTCTTGTCTCGCGAGTTTTCGTTGTTATTCCGTGACTCTACTCTGTTTTTCTGTGTTAGTTGTTGGTTTTTGTTCTGTGTTTGTTTGTTGTCATTGATTGTCATTGTTCCTTGTTTTGTTTTATTAAAATTTGTATCTATATTCATTGATATTTTGACATTTTCCGAAGTAACAGTTTTTTGTGGCGCCGATTGTTTTGTTATATAAGTTGTAACCGTAGATTGGGTAGGCGATGGACTATTGTTTCCTTGCGGAGTTGAAGGACTATTTTTTCCTGCAGTCTGTAGTTCCTTGTTTGTATGTAAATTTGAGTCTATTTTCCTGCTTACAAAATGGCCTGATAGTTGAGAATTTTGCGAATTACTGTTAATATTTTCGACAATATAACCCGTTCCTGTAGACGAATCACGCATGCCAGACAGTACACCACTAATAATTAGCTTTGGGGCAGAACCTTCGAGTACAAAACCTATGTCTGAGGCAACCGTATCAGCAGTTCTGTGTGAAGTTTCAGCGAATGATTTCATTGGTCGATCAGTGACAATATCCGGTCTGTGAAAATCAGTTGCGGCAGTTGTTGGCTGATTACTGCCATCTGTTATATCGACTGTTATGTCATCATTGTTGCCTGGGTCACTAGTACTAGTTTCTATGACAACCTGGGTTGGTTTATGTGTTTTCGACGTAAGAGATAGCTGTGGTTTATCTACAATATCTTCACCTAATATTGTTGACTTGCCTCCAGTCAAACTACCCGTTCCGCCAAGTCCTGCAACAGACATGTCGACTGTAGAATTGTCAATGATCAGAGAACCTTGGTTCGCTTCTGATTGGTCAGTTGTACTAGCACTATGAAGCCATTGAAATTTCGTATGATTATTTATCGAACCTTGACCTTCTACGACCGGTCCATTCGATCCGGACGCTAGTGAATTCCTTACTTTTGACACAGCTACGTCCTGGAATGAGGTGATTTCTTTGTTGATGGGAAACTGTGTTCCTTCCACTTTAGGTACTGGTCGTAAATTTGTGTCGATCTTTTGTTTAATTATGTCATCTTTTACTTGTGGAAATGTTTTGTCAACAATGTTCATATTTCCGCTCGTATAGAGCGTTTTACTAGGATTCGCACGTGGCGTACAAGTACACTGACAATTTAAGGTCCCTTCAGTCGGTGGGGCACCAAACTGAATTCCGTATGCATTTGACAAAACCATCAACAGGAATATGCATAGAATCATATTTAAAATCTAAAAGAAAAGAACATAAATCTTATAAACTGTGTTTATACCTTCACATCATTTGGCATTTCGTAACGATATGCAAATAAAGACTTATTCGTAGACTGATTCATTAAATAATTGTGGATCGACAGATAGATAGATTGATTTTCAATAACTGATGTATGCCATTTTGTAAGCTATATATTGCTACTGGTAAATTATGAGAGAACAAGTCAACATATTATTAGTTGGTAGGTATAACCAAAACAGGATATTTTAATAAAGTGTAAACTATGATCTGTACATAGTAAATATTAATTCTGATCCATCCTGTCGTTGTGTCTCTGACCGTGAAGATTCGTTTCATTATTTCTTTGCATGTTCTAAATATACTAACATAAGAGACAGATTATTTGATAACCTTGCCTGGCTACCAAATTACTGTTCAGTAAATCTAGAACTTTTAACATCTGGCAACCCGTTATTGTCCACCGAACAGAACGAACAAGTTTTTAAACATGTATATGAATATATCAAAGGGTCAGAAAAATTCCATATTGTTTAATGCATTGAACACAGGGCTTTTGAATCGCACATATCATCACATCATCCTTATTATTTATTTTTGTCTATTTTTTTTCTTTCCTTATACTTTCTCTCTTTCTCCTTGTACATATCTTATTTTACACATATAATATACTATAAATTGAGTTGAATTGTATGCATGCTCCACGAACGTTCTTATTGTAATATAGTGTATATTTGGAGAAGACTTCAAAAGTTTGTTTAACTTGTGTCTTATCCTATTTTCATATTTGAGCAAATAAAATATGTTTAAACTAAACTAAACTAAACTAACCGTGTAAGGATATGTCAAATAATGCGTAAAAGGTTAAGTCAAACCAATCTAGGTTTTCTTTTGCGGGTAAGTCAAAACAGATTGATTGATGGTAAGTAAAGATTAACTGTTTCGGGGTAAGTCAAAACAGATCCAGCGTTTGGGGGTAAGTCAAAACAGATCCAGTGTTTGGGGGTAAGTCAAAACAGATCCAGTGTTTGGGGGTAAGTCAAAACAGATCCAGTGTTTGGTAGGAAGTCAAAGCAGATACAGCGCTAGGGGTTAGCCAAAATATATCCAGTGTTTTGGGGTGTCAACACTGATCCAGTTTTTGGGGATAGTCAAGACAAATCCAGTTGTCTATGGGTTGGACAACATTTTAAAACATAAATATTTTAAGAGACTTGAATTCACTCGATGAAGAATTGAATGTGCTACTTATGAAACAAAACAACGTTATTTATAAGAAAACAATAAATCATGACACAAACAATAGAACATTTTAACACCTTGATAATTCGTGACAGAAATGTTAAAACATGAAAACAAATTCTACAAACACAAAACATACGAAAACAAGAAACACTTATCACAATAATTGTAAACAAAATGGAGTATGTCTTGTCCAAATAAAAATTCTGAGATCATAGTGGAAGGGTCCCAGCGCTCGAAACACACAGCTGGCCAGAAGGCGGACAGCGGAGGGACTGTCGTTGAGGGGGTGTCAGGTCTTATTACGTTAAACCATTTTGAGTGACGTGTTTGTAGCGTGGATCGTTGTAACCTATTACCGACATATACAAAGCACGATACAAAGGCGGTGGACCCATTAAACTTCTGTACAAACAACACACAAACTAGCACGTCATACATAGCAGGAAACGGGGAACACCACAGAAAGAATAATAAGAGGTGTGATCACGTTTCTCCAACATTTGATATTTTAGGTATAAATGGGATTGGAGAAACGTTAATTGGTTGTAGACCAACATAATCAATTTTATCTTTAATTCTGACTACAGTAAAACGTGAACACACTGAATTCACGATGGTGTGTTTATATAAACAAAACGTATTTAAGGAACATAAACTGTTTAAGTATCACCAGTGTGCTCTACATACCAACAAACTAATCACAAAATGTCTGTTACGGCGTAATTTCTCAGAAACCTATTAGGCAGCTGGTTATACTTGACAGCTATATCGGTTAATTCGTGATTTCATTCAAGCGCGCGAACAAGTAGGGAATAAAAAAAGTTACGAATAATAACAACGCAGTAACCGCTAGGAAACCAGATACGTGGCGGTCTTTGACATAAGAGTCGCATATATGGCACCTTCATCATCCCCTCTACTACAAATTCCTGTAACATTTATATCGCCTTCAGAATGAAGTAAATTAAAAAAATATCTCACCAATTAGAAGTCTCCTATTGTCCAATATCATCCAAGCTTCCACCAACAAAGATGTCTGTACGAAGATCTTGACGGAGGGGTTAACTTATTACTGTATATTTCATTCGCTGAATCTTTAAACCTAATACATCATCGAAAAACTGTTTTAAATAAACACATATTATTTTCAAAGTTACATAAAAACACCAGCATTGCTGACAAATTCATTAAAGTAAAAATTTGGAATAAATTAAATTTTATCCAATGGAGCCCAATATAAAATGGACTTAATTACTACTCTATGACAAATTACTAATTGTTTTAACGGTGTAATAATTTGGTCGTGTCATAAACTGACATGAAGAAGTACACAGACGTGTTGTAATTGAAATAATTTTAAGATTAGCCTTTAAATATGTCTGCTTTCAAACAAACAAACACTTGTAACGTGTTATGAATTTTAATGGTTAGTTGTTGGTAAATGTTCAATTATGTTTGGTCTGGAATAGATAAGTTAAGAAATTGTGTTTAAGAACACATTTCAAACGTCGCTTCCGGCAGGAACCTAATTCCGGTGGCAAAATGAAAATAAAAAAATGATAATACACGTTTATATCAATTAACCTTGATTAGTTATTATAGGAAATTTAATATCTTTGGATTCACAATAACAAATTCAAAAGGAAAGACACATGTCCCGTTAAAACGAAATCATCGGTGTTGCTCATTTCGACTAAGACGTATAAGCACGTATGACTTAAGTTTTGTTTATCAATCCCAACCAGTGTATCTTAATTTGTTTATTAGTAATGGAGTACACCGGACACAAGGGAACGACTCAGACCTTTAACGTATTCATTCTATTGCCTTCATGGCAACTTGACTACAGTAGTAAACTTGTTAAATATTTGTTTGATGGTGTTTAACGCCACTGTCAGCATTTTTTCAGCTATATCATGGCGTCCAGTTTTTATTGGGGGAGGAAGCCGGAGTACCCAGAAAAAACCCCGACCTGCGGTAGGAAAACTGGCAGTCCTTGTCAATTAAGATTGGAGTCGAGTACACCTTGCCTGCAGTGAAAAATTGTTTAATGACGGAGTAAATAAAGACCATGGCCCACAATTAGAAGGGGTAAGTCCTAGACATTACAATAATTAAGATTTAGTGAATAATCACGATTAACATTACAAAATTAACCGTCTTTATCATGACAAAGGATTGTCATTAACAATATCATTTTCATGAAGAAATAACTATGATGATCACGTGACTGGCCCTGGTAAACAGAAGCTCAGTTATGAGCCTCAAGATGACTGATATTAAAGTACATTAGGTTGGCGTAGTGTCACATTTTCGCCGGTGACATCTCCGGTATTAAACAGAACACATATTTAATCATTCGTCAGCCATAACGAGAGGTAGTCTCCTATGCTACTCCTGAAAATATATAAGCAAACAAAACAAGCAGCAGTATCACAATTGACTGTTAGCACTGCGAAAACACAACATAACGTTCCAAAATTCCACAAAAAAGACATAGTGAGGTTACCCATCATCATCTAGGTCGAGGTTTATATTTAACATGTTTTACTTAGACAGCCTCAATAGAAAGATAACTCTTTGTAATATGACCAATACACTTATTTAATGTCTAACCAGGCAAAAGATCATAATTTTTCCAACTCAGTGTTCTATTGCCCGAAAACAACGACAGAGAGTAATAGATCACTTGAGCTGATCTTGACTTGACTTGAACTGTAAAAAAAATCAATGATTTAATTTACCATTTCACTAAATCTGTTACAATTCATGATTTGCATGTTTAAAATTTTGAAAACGTCATGCGTTTCTCTTTTTAACAGCATATTATCGTCTGATAAAATAGAATGTGTCAAACGCTTTTATAAACACATTTGACTGTATTGACGGACGAATCAAGGTCAAAAGGAAAAGGAATGGTAACATCGTTCTTATGCCCGCATAGGCTTTCTAATAACAGGGTATATAATACCTGTAATTGTTATACTATCGGGTAATTAAACTGTATAATGCAATTAAGGAAAAACGGGAACATTATAATTAACTTAAGAAGATGCGTTATATATTATGGAACCAATTTAGTCTATAGGAATACATCAAATAGTTTGAAAAAACCACACAAATAGTGATCGTTACTGTAAACTCCTCTTAATTTTAATACTATCTTTAATTCAAAAAGAAACCAGGGACCTTATTCATGAAGCCTCCGTAAAGTTACCGCATCCGTAAACTCTCCGGAATCTATCCGGTAAAGAAAAAATCGTATGCACGTTAAAAATATTTCGGAACGTCATAGCTATCCGTAAAGGTTACGGAAACGGGCACTTTAGCGTTAAGTAACCATTTTGATATGCAATTATGCAAGACTGATGTCAAAGACGCCAACATGAACAATATTATGCAAAATTTGGGAGACTTTTAATAGCTCTTTGTGACATGAATAACAAGTATCTCACAGTCTACTGTATATTTATAGTGCCACTTTTGTTTTTTATAATTCGATTCTAACTTTGTCAGTGGGTTCTCTCAGAAAATGGAAACGTGCCCCCTCCCCGAGGATGTCATTAGCTTAGGTTAACATCCGTCCTGAGAGTTAATGCACTTAGTTCCTTAGTTTTTAACACAAAATCATTTCTTCAAAACAAATGGCAGGTAACACACAGACATCTGATCTCACTATTACATTTTTGTCTGTTCTGTGCTTATTTACATGTGTATCTTGAACATCTAGGTTTATTTAAGTGCATCCTAGTATTTATTCGCTGTGTTCTCAAATAAACTAAGAATTACAATATTAGATGGACCCTAATTGAAATAGCTTGATATTGGGCAACAGCTTTTGTTTGGATGAGAGCATTTACCATGCACGGACCGAAGAAGGGGGATATTTTAGGACCATACTGAGAAGGTTCCCGCAAAGCTCGACCCACAGAACTACCCAACGCGTACCCGGTCATTGGTGGGTTGTCAGGTCATAATACGGAAAGCCTGGCATCTGACCGTAGCGGTTGACGTGTTTGGAGAGTGCCAAGCTCCTTGCACGATAAAGACCCCGTTTGTAGATTTCGAAAAAGAGTAGGCTCATTGTAACCTCTACAAAGGGCGGCTAAATTTTCAGCCCCGACCCAATACTCCATACTGTGGCAGTGGCAGTCCGATTTTTTTTTGTTCCCTATGTCCCACCCTTTTTTGCGTTGATTCATTGTTTGTTAACTTTATCCTCCTGAACATAACCGAAATATAAAATAAAATAATTCCAAAACATACCCACAGAAAACACCACGGTCATTTAGCGGTTTATGCCGGAAACAAACAGGAATACTCAGATAATACACCGGGCCATTGTTTGCATGTTTTTAGAAGGGCACTGCGTAGATTGGTACCCAAATACCACGCATAATATATGGTTCATTAAAAGAGCCAATTGAAAAAAAGACAAATTCACCACTGACATATCATGGTTTATAGTTGAGTCCAAATTGGAATATCCAATAATGCCTCTTCTATTAATAGAAAAACAATTAATTGAAATATTCAATTAATACGCCAATGCCATTCCGTGGTACATACATGGAAGCAATACGAAATATTAAAATAATACATCATGACCATTAGGTAGGGAAAATACGAGAGATATACTTGAAATAATAAACCATGAATATTATTCAATGATGCACCGCACGTTTTGAGTTGGTTAAAGGAGGGGTACATTTCAGTGCAAAATTTATACCACGGCTGTTGAGTATATCCAAATAATATACCTTGGCAAATGCATGGTTTATAGACTTCATAGTGAGAGGGCTTATACGAATACCCATGTAACACACCACGACCATTGCGTAGTATATAGAAGGGAAAACTTACGAATACCCGAATAATACACAGTGTCCATTTTGTTGTTTAACGTACGGTGCTAATTAGAATTCCCAAAACAACACACCACGGCCTTTGCATAGTCTATAGAAATACTCGAATAATACATCACGGCCATTGAGCAGTTTTCAGGAGAACATTGAAATACATATAGTTACTCACGCCTATGCATGATTTATAGAAATCAAGCAATTGAAATATACCAATAATACATCAGGATCATTGCTTAGTAACAATAAGAGGTGGAATGTATACAAGAAGGTCAAACAATACACTACCACCATTGTATGGTTTATAGATGGATCAAGCTGAAATGTAAAAAAAAAATGAGATTTGGAATGACTGATGACAAAACGTTTTATCATAGCCATTTTTCAAAACAGAAGCATTCGACAAGATCTATTAGCATGTTGCTTAGTTGCACATCAAACTTAGTAGCATAGAGTGTAGAAACGTCGAAGATTCTGATGCTGTTGTATTGCTGCTAAAAAGATCCTGACTTTAAGAGGACACGGTATGCAGGAGCTGGAATATTGATGCACAAATAAGGACAATTTATAATGTTGAAATTAAAATCGTCTCGTTTGTCGTAAAGTTCTGTGCGAGATAACTATTGGCGTCATATTCGAGGTGCAAGTCTAAAAATGAATTAGATGACTCTGTTTCTGTGGTTACCAGTTCTGAAGGATATATTAACGGTTATTTTAGGATTGTTAATTGAAAGGACACAATCAATATATCTGTACGTGAAATTAAAATACTTGGCGTCTGCTGTCTTCTTGCATTTGATAACATGTTGCGACAGCCCTTCACAAATATGGTGATACGCTAGTGATACGTGTTATTTCATGAGTGGTTTAAATCAAATATAAATACTAAAAAGTCAAAAAGACTTAGTCGACATCTTAAGTAGTGTATACAAGGGAAGTACAATAAAAGCAAAATAGGGTTACCATAAACTGCAGTGGTGGACATACTATCAGGATCCTCGTGCAAAAATGAGTTGTGACTGATCTTTAATTAAGAACCTTGCAATATTTAGGCATAAGACATAGTCAAATTTGCACTTAAGAAAAAAGCAAAAAAGCAAAAAAGTGAAAGGAACAATACGGATCCGGATAAAGACAAATATATACAACTAAAAACAAAACCCAAATACATAAAAAGGGAAAGTGAGTAACCCGCAACCAAAAGGAAAAAAAATATGAGTAAGCTGTGCCTGCTGCTTATAAGATACCCGTCGAGATGTCATGTCTAGGAAAAAGTGACATCCAGGATTATGAAAGACTATATGACTCAGCGAAAATATCCGATCGTATTTGAGAGATGGATTTCCAATAACAATCGATTAAGTCATGGTGACGACCATAGAACTTCTGAAGTGACATACCAAGGTATAACAAACCCTTGTTCGAGATTCTTAGAAGTCTACAGTATTGACCGGTC
Organism: Limnoperna fortunei; assembly: GCA_944474755.1. Taxonomy (NCBI): domain Eukaryota; kingdom Metazoa; phylum Mollusca; class Bivalvia; order Mytilida; family Modiolidae; genus Limnoperna; species Limnoperna fortunei. Next base: position 21,136,095 of record OX104114.1, on the reverse strand, counting down.
TCGAAAATTGGAATACCGATACTTTACGCCCGAGATTCTGGATTGTTGCTATCCATGAACGGGAAACTGACAATTCGAAAGTTTATCGTAGAAGTCTAGGTTGTAGTTTTCCTGTGTTTATTTGTAGAAGTAGGTCTAATTAAGGTTGATTGATTGGGTGTTTGCTTTACCTCCAGCGAGCAGTATTTCGGCTATATTCAGGACGGGAACAAGTTAACAAATAATACATCAATTAAAAAAGGGGTGGGATGGGACACAGGGAACAAAATTTTGACTGCCACTGGAAAAGTACGGAGTATTGGGTAGGGTCGGAGAATTTAACCTTTTGTAGCGGCTACAATGAGCCTACTCTTTTTCGAAATCTACAAAAGGGAACTTTATCGTGCAAGGAGCGTGGCACTCTACCAAACACGTTACCCAATATGGTCCGCGGCCAGGCTATCCGTATTATGACCTGACAACCCCCAACGAGAGGGTCTCCCCTTATCCGCCACCCGGGGACGCGCTGGGCTGCTCTGTGGGTTGAGCACTGGGAACCGTCCCAGTATAATTAAGAGGCCTACCTAAGTATATTGGTGGTTAAATGGTTTTATTTCAGAAGCCATTTGGACATTTTCTCATATATTTTCATATTAATTCCTGCAATGACTCGCCATTTTGGATTTCCCATAAAATAACTTTTTTATAGAGCCATAATAGAGGACCACCCAATAAATACCACTTATAAGTTTTATTCAGTTGGTAAACCTGTTGTGGCAGCTATGTGAAATTCTTCACTAGCACCATCCAATATATACTCTTGATAAGTTTTGCTTCAATTGGTAAACTTACTGTGAGGGTCATTTAGAAATTCTAATTTGCCATATAAAATGTAAATTTTATATAGGACCATTTGATGAATACTACTTATAAGTAATGTATCAATTGGTTAATTGCTTTTAGAGAAAATTTCTTATTGGATCTGATGTGTAATGAAGTCCTGAAGTGGTGGCCATTTTGATCTTGGAAAAATACAAACTTTAAAGAGGACCATCCAATGAATACTGCAGATAAGCTTTGTTGCAATTGGTTAACTGGTTTCATAGAAGCAGCCTTCTAAAAAATTGTCTCCATAGGTTTCTATGTTAAACTCAGTACTGTGGTTGCAGCCGTTTTGAACTTTCCATTGGCATAAAAAAATTTGAGAGAACCAGCCAAACAATATTGCTGTTTTTTCCATTTGGTTCTATGGTTTTGGAGAAGCCTTTTAAAACATTTTCCCACAGTGTCCTATTTAAACTAAGTCATTTGTTTGTTTGTTTGAATTTTTAACGCCACTTTCAGAAATGTTTCAGCTATATCATGGCGTCCAGTTTTTATTGACCTTCTGTGGGAAAACAAGTCAATTAAGATTTGACCAAGTATGGTTTTGATATACAGGAAGATTTTGTTAAGAATTAAAAATAAAATAAAGAAATCATGTCTTTTACTTTCTACAAAACTGTATATTGCTATGACTAATACGGAAGTCTGTACCTTTAAAACAACATTACAACGGTCTTAATATGGAATCATCGATTTGTTACAATTTACGGATTTTCACTGTCCAGTATCAACAGTTGTTCCAATAATTATAATTATTAAGGTCATGATATCGAACGTAAACAAATAAAAAGAAGGCAGCATTGATCTTTGGTTAAAAACTGGAAGCTGTAGAAAAGAAGTGCAGGTGAATATATCAAGGGATTAAATAATATTTTTTAAGTGAACTTGTGTAGAATTTTAATATGAATAAGGTAACAACCTATGACCTTTGAGCGGCCCCCAGACCAACTGCCGATGAGGTTTTGCCTTACTTAAAATTGGATCCTAGCACAGCCATGTTTATAGTTGATGAACTTAACCAGTTGGCCACCTAGGCCCCTAAACTTAGTCAAGCAAAAGTTTCTAATCAGAATAAAAACAGTAACTTTTGGAAGGACCATCCAATAAACATTATGACCACACTTGGTTTCAATTGCCTTATTTGTTTCAGATTGAAATACATGTATACAGACAATGACAATGGATGCAGAGTGATGACAATTAATACATGAAGCTCAATGACCCTTCAGGTCAGGTAAGCTGAAATGAATTCAAAGCAATACAAATGGTTGTAATAAATAAGTCACATATATAACAAAATATCATTTTATTCCATCATCTGTATCACAGTAAATGCATTGTTAATATCGTATAGCACACAGGTAAAAAATCATTAATTTGATCATTGTGAAGGAAGGTGTAATCAAACTGTGAAAAAAAAACAATTTTAAGTTTGAGATCCACAATACACAAATGTGCAGTGATGGTCTTAACAATTATGGAATTCCCCCTCCCTTCCCCTTTTTTTAAAACTATAACTATACTACATTCCAATAGTACAGGTTACTACTTATGTCTTTATAAAAATGTATTAGATATGGCATGCAGCTCTAACAAATATATATAAATCTAACAAATATATAAAATTAATAAATTAAAATGAATATATACAATGTATAAACTATATACTAAATCAACAATTCTATTGCAGTAAAGTGTTCTTGTAGTTGTCTCCCTTTTGTTGTAGGCAAACTATTTCTACTTAATACAAAAAATAGTTCAATACAATTTTCCTAGAAGCTTATATATTCTCTGGATGAAAAGGTCTCACCTATCTGGAGACTGTGGTGAGCAGTTCTGTAGGTCAAATCGGGGGAGATAACTTAATTATTGTTAGTAATATTAAAATGATACCAGTAGTAGGCAATATGACAAGAACAGTAACTCTATTTAATTTATCAATGAACACTTAAAATATACTTGTGTTAAAATTACATGACTCTCATATGGAGTATCTTGATATTAAAATCTCAAATAGATTATAAAATAATTTTAAATTAAATATCTGTATAACAGAAATATTTGATTAATTGTATAAATGCACTTCTGCTGGAGATAATTTGTTTTATTACCTGATACCTTATATAAATGTAATTTGGTATTTTTTACTGTTTTCTGAAATTATAAAAACGTCAATGTTCGCGAACTGTTGACCGGTCAATAGTTTTGACTGTTTCCCTCGCATGCTCTGACGTCATTTTGTCAGTTTAAAATAGCAAAATGACTGTTTCCTTAATTTCTTTTGGACGAAATAACAGAGAAAAACAATACAAAAACATACAGACATATAAAATGTTGGCGGTGTGACATAGTTAAAAGATTGTTAAATCGTGAGAAAAGTTTAATTAATTATTAACCTATTTGCAAAGCTATTTTCTTGTTTCTTTTTTTTCTGCACGTACTGTTAAAACAGTAATTAATCAGGTAATAAAACAGTGTGTATTTCATATGTGATTTGGGAACAGTCAAACAGTTGTCCCTCGGTGTCAGGGATAGTGTTTTGAACTGTTGCCCTCGGCCTACGGCCTTGGGCAACAGTTCAAAACACTATCCCCGACACCTCGGGCCAACAGTTTGACTGTTCCCAAATCACATATGAAATAACTGTATATTATTACCTGATACCTTATATAAATGAAATTCGGTATTTTTTACTGTTTTCTGAAATTCTAAAAACATCCACGTTCGCGAACTGTTGCCCGGTCAATAGTTTCGACTGTTCCCATCGCGTACTCTGACATCATTTTTTCTCCGCTAATTTCACGAGGAACAGTAAAGAAACAAAATGACTTTATTCTCGTTATTTGGAAAGAACCCCATGACTATTTCTCCATAAATAAAATGTGTTGAAGTATTTAAACAAAGTACAATTTGTCAGTTGAAAATAGCAAAATTTTCTTTTTCCTTTTTTTCTTCTGCAAGTACTGTTAAACAGTAATTGATCAAGTAATAAAACAGTTATTTCATATGTGGATTTTGGAACAGTCAAACAGTCCTCGGTGTCAGGAATAGTGTTTTGAACTGTTGCCCTTGGTCTACGGCCTCGGGCAACAGTTCAAAACACTATCCCCTCCACCTCTGACCTACAGTTTGACTGTTCCCAGATCACATATGAAATAACTGTATAATAATTTATGATAACTTAATTCAAAACATTACACATATATTTCAAATTGAAATGATACGTTCATGAATTATTTAAAGCTGTATCATGAAAACCATGAAATGATCTAATAATTTTACTGCTCATTTTGTATATTTTTTACCTATTTTATACACTAACATTAAAGTTCTGCATGTACATGTTGTATCTAACAACATAAATACAAACAAGAAAACTAACAGAATCTGCTTCTAAAGCAAATTACAACACAAAACATAAAAGAATTTCTGAGGACATGTTGTATTTTTGTACAGAAGAAGAAAAGTACAACAATGGGGAGCAGGGAATGAGAGACATGATATTGTATTTGCTGATAACAAAATAATTTTCATTTGATCGTACAAACTGAAAAACTCCCATATCACACTACTATCTCGACATGGATATTTATCATCAGTTTCTAAGAACAATGTGTCATGATCTCACAATGTTACAAAACAGTGAGAAACAGATTTGATGTCATAATTTTCATCTTGGAAATGCAAATAACATTAGTCCATATATTTTGTAGTTATATTCAGACCCAATAGTAATAAAAGAATCTTAGTGATTCCAGTTGTAGGATGACACATTTTTATTGCAGAATGTTTACTATAAAAATTAGTTACTGTTAATTATGGTTTTTGCATATTGTATTTACAAACTTAAGGTATCCGACCCATAATTGAAGTCACCGTTTAATTTTATTTTTAGACCAAGAAATGCAGCTTTATTCAATCAATATATTACTAATTAATGATGCAAATAAAATATATTGTTTTACTTTGAGTCAATGTTAACCGTTTTTAACAATAAAGTTAGTTACATCCTCACAAGTCAGGTTTTCTGTGTCCACATGTGTCCACGAACCCCTGACAAACTTAGCTAGGAAATTCCCGGGCTAGAAGTCACTATTTTGATTGGCTACATCGTACCTTAATGTAGCCAATCAAAAGCTCGCTTTCATGACTTTGATAGGGGATATCCCAATGTGGATTGTAAAACCAAACGGATGTGTTGCGTAGACCATGTGAAAATCAGAAGTGTACAGAAGTGTTAATAGTTTGTTATTACTAGTGTTGTTCAATCGGTTTAAAACATGAACCGATTATCTATTACTATCGATCAGCCCCAACCAACCGACTATTAGATATAATCGTTTTGTTTGAAATTGCAATGACTTGATGCTATTTTGGCTTTAAGAAGACTAAAGTCGATAGTTTTGCAGGAATATGTGCACGTGCATTTAGTCATTTAGTATTTGTAAAATGATGGTTATTTAGATTTTGCTTTATTACGTATGTATATCTATGTACACAAGTGGATTAGGAAATGTTGATAATAAGGATGTAACTCTCTAATAGCAAAAATTCAAAGGAACTTGTTGCAAGTCAAAAGTGTATGGTGTATTTGTAACTAATCAGTCGTGAATACACTGTATGCATGGATTAAACTTAACTATTTTTCCTTTAGTAGCCAGCTGGACTCCTGTGCCTAGAAATCCCAGAGCCTAACAACATTGTTAGGGACCCAACTTTTTCAGCACAAAATTGTCTTTTTACTATGACTCATATGGTGATGTGAATAATTCTTGATTATAGAACATACATGAATTCAGAAATTATTGTCGTTTTGATATGGCTAATAATATATAGAACAATAGGGTAAATGGTGTGTTTTATTCTGTCAAAGTGCATGTATTGTTTCATAAAATTAAGTTAAATTATATAATTTGCAGGATAGCACTAAAAAAAATGTAAAAACTTAATCTTCACTTTTGGGCTCTGTATGTTTGTATTTTTTCATGTTAACATTTTTTCCCCTACTTTTCATCTCAGAATTTTAGAACAGAAAAAATTAGAATTTAAAAACAACTGACATAGCAGAGTGCTTGGGTGCCATCTAGCCCCACCCCAAACATCTAAGGTAACAGCATGCATTCTGAGTATCTTTAAACATTTTCCTACATAATGACACCTTTTAATATTTAAAATTTAGTTTATATAAATACAAGTTTTATTCCAATTTTAGTTATGCAGGAATACCGACTCATTTTCATTCGAATACTTTGATTGAGTGACTATACACGTCTATAGTTCAGATTGGTGTGGTAGAAGAAACCCTACTGTAGATGCTAAAATAAATTTAATAAAAATATAATTGACAGACGAATTCCATCTTTTTCATAGTATGCTAATTTATTTCCTTATTAGTTTTCAAGAATTTTCATAAAAAAATTGTTGTCTTTGTTGCCGGTCACTGTCATCCTCGTAACGCTCGTATCTTATGAAAACCAAAATATTTCCAAACTTATAATCTTGCACGGCCTCCTGGATAATTAATAATTGTTTTCAGCTATTATTTATTTGTGTGTCAGGTTCTTTTGGTAGTGCATTGTCATTTTTATTTGCAACAACTACCACGCCGTTGTTACAATCCGCCATTATTATTGATTAATACACTAATTTTAAACATGGTAACGGACCGGAAGTGGAACTTAAAGTAAATCCGGAAATTCACGACGGCAATCGATTGGCAATTTTTTCAATCGATTATCGACATCGCTAACCTAAACCAACCGATTTGCGACTTAAACCGATCATCAGAACACCACTAGTTATTACCGCGTTATTATTTAGTTGCGTTACGTTTTCTTCACACTCCAGAATGAGTAAGAATGACTACTGCCAAACACTTGCTTCTTTCAAGCAATTTCATTAGTTGATATTTTAATGGATTGACGTCATACGAAAATCTTCTAGCCCGGGAATTTCCTAGCTAAGTTTGTCAGGGGTTCGTGGACACAGAAACCCTGACTTGTGAGGATGAGTTAGTTACTCAAATAGTATTTCCGATGTTTGACGAACATTACCAAGGTCGGCTCCATTTAAAAACAATGGACATCTGGGACACCAAATATGATCATGTGGTCAATTATGGGTCGGATACCTTAAGAATAAGTAAGAAAATTGTGGGTCTATAAGGCATTTCTCTACTCTAACTGGTGGGTGACAAACAGATAAACTTACAATTTTTCGCAACAAAACTTTGCAGTAATGTTAGAAATTGAAAACAAGCCATAACTTTAAGGTAAATTGTGCATGTCATTCTGTAGCAAGAATTAGAAAAAATGTGAACAATTTTGATGTTTAAAAAAAAATTGCATTCTAAAGCACATGTTTCAATATTAATGTTTTGTCTATAAAGTAAGATTGGCACATTGAACAAAAATTGTCTAAAATATTCTGCTAAACTTTAAAATTAAAAATTTGATCACTCAAAAATATAACAAATATGAGTAAATACTATAAAAAGATAATGCTTTAAAAATGGCAACAAAGTATAACAACTGATCTAAAAAAATATTCTATATAAAGCCATCATTAACTTAAAGGCTGAATTTCTGACAATAAAACAGCATTCCTATCAATCCATCTAATAAAATCTGGTGATTTTCGTTTGACACACTGCAACAATGCCTTGCAGTCATCCTCTGCTGTGTGAGATACAGCTGGCTCACACCCAAAAGTACGTTTGTAAATATTTACTAAACTATATGATGCCTTTGGCTGAAAATTAAACATTGAATTGACTGTGGTAGTATTGCTGTAACTGGCTGTAACAAAAGCACTAAATGAAGTCAGGTGATTTTTCTCACCATCGGATGTACTAGCACTTAACTGTTTCAGTTGTTCGTTAAGTTTTGATGACCTTGGAGTATTTAATTTAACTTTTTCTGTAAACCTAGCCAGTTGAGAGACAGGAGTAAATTTCAACTCTGACTTGTGAAGCTCAGTGTTTTTAACAGGTGTTGTTTCATTTGTGGTTTGAATATCTGTTATTCCTCGTTTTTTAGGAGTATCAATTACAACATCGTTACCCAATGTCTGAATATCAGTAGTCTCCCCTTTCACAGGTGTTACACAACTGACACCGTTCGTAGTTGGTGGCACGTATATTATGGACGAATTGTGACGAGGAGATCCAGGACTGCCTAATCCATTCATACCAAAAGTTGGTACATGACTTTCTACCTGTTCTACAGCGTGCAAAAAGTCATGGTCGTTTAAGCTACCTTGCGAGTCCAAGCTAACAAAGTAAGGAATAGCTTTACTATCCTGTTGCAAATTTTCATTTACATCACAACTGAATTTTGATTTGGCAATGCTATTTATTGCACCATTGCCTTCCAGCATTTCAAAGTCAGTACTACAGTTCAGACTAGAATCACTGCTCCCTTCATCATCAAGGTCGTCGGAATCGAAATTTAATCTCTTTTTAACTGTTTCAACTTCAGGTTTAAATCGCTTTGCACTGACTAGCTTTTCCAAAGTGGATGGTTTGCTTCCTGCAAAGTTTTTGTTTCCACTTTGTGGTTTTTCTGCCTTGTTTTCCATTACAGTTTCCGTTTCAAACAAACGTTTTCTTACAGCTTTCACCTTGGTTGGCCCTCGGTCAAAGCTAGAATCACTTTTTCTTTTCAACTGACGTACCTTTTCTTTAATGTTTAAGCAAGGTGTTTCAGGAATTGTCTGCCCAATTGGTGTTTTTCTATTTAAATTCAGGGAACTTGACAAGTCAGTTGTTTGGAAAAGTTGGTCTAGTGGAGTTGTGACCCTTGAGGTCGGTTGAGAAGTAGATCCTTCCGAGATTTTAGGATGATCACTGGTATTAATATAGCCATCTAGATCTTTGAAAGCTATTAATGAATCTGCACAAAGAATTTCTGGTGATAAACCTTTTCCTGCTTCTCCTAATTCTTTTAACAACAGTGGAAAATCAAACTTATTTCCATTATGAGCCAATAAACATACAGGAGGTGGCAACCTTGACAGGAAATTGATCAAAGTTTCTGCGACAGTCACATCAAAGGGACTTTGGTTCTCCAAACTGTCATTGTACAAACCTACAAACATACCAAAACAGACATTTTTTAAAATAGTGTTTTAGAGGATATATATATATTTGTGTGTATTAAAATAGTCTAGTCAGTACATGTAAAAATTCAGATAATTTTACTTCAGATAAATACCAATGTTTTAGCCATTGACATGCAGACCAGGTGTGGATTTTTCATAATAAACTTAAATATAAGACTATTGCAGTTCAGTTTTATTTAGACTAACCTATTTTTTTTTCAAGTTTCGAATGGTTTAAAAAAGATTTAAACTGGAGTTCAGTTTTTTTTTAGAAATCTTGACTGTATAAATCTAACTCCATATTAACAGGCATACGCATTGAGATAGTACGTTTAATATGTCAATTGTACATTCTAGTGTATATAAATAGAGACGATAAACCTCACAACCACTAAAAGACAGAGCACCCCTACAAAATGGAACATGTCTGTTCTGTGTTCTCTTAATTTGGCTAAGATTTGAAATGATTTCAAAAAAAGGGTCACTGAATCCATCTTCTTAGTGTGCAATGCATTACAAAATTGTAAGGTCATCAAGTTGCATATAGTATTATTTCTTTTCCATGACATTTGTTTCCTTTTTTCATGTTGGCTGAAAAATTTTACAATTTTGTTGAAAACCAAAATTTACAACTTAAGGATGATTTTAAGTTTAATGATTGTTTATTTTCATTTTTGGGTGGCAACATTACTGCAGCACCTGCATATGGAGTATACACCTCCTTATTGATCTTGTACTCCAGTCTGTATTTCCTATCCAGTTTTCCTTGATAGAGCATGTCTGTACCATTGTACCATTTGTCCTAACCAATTTATCTTAATTTCTGGATTACGAACAATACCTGTTATAACTAATTACACATTTTTCATCTGAGTGATATGATGCAATGATGGGTCCCCACATAAAGCAGGAATTCTAACCCTTCAACAGTGGTAAACAGAAAGAAACTCACAGTTTTTATTTTAAAAAAAGTCACAAATATGTCATAATATGAAATTATTTGTATGTAATACTCTACCTATTAAATAACAGTTTACATGCACATGTATTTTAAATGAATCAAACCTTTATCACAAAAAAACCATTAAAGTCATAGAACCAAAACAAACATGGAGTCTGAATGCTTTATAACTAAAAAATTTTCTGAGAAAGTACTAGCTTTTGACTGTATTAATATTATTGTTAATTTTTTGCTTCTTATTCCTTTTTTATGTGATAAAAGTTTTTCATAAGTTATAATATATACTGTCAATATAAATATAATGTTCTTAAAAATTCATTTTCTTGTTATTTTTAATTTTAAAGTAAATTTTAATATATAAAGAAAAGCAACAGATGTGTCTATAACGTTAACTTAAAATTGAACTCGCATTTTATTTTAAAAACACATGAAACAAAAAGACAAATAATTAATTTTTACATTATGACTTTTTAATCACGACTTTTTTCCTACATTCTCAAGAGCACCTGGACTCCCCCCCACCCCCCCCCCCCCCCCCCCCCCGGTGTTTATTGTTTATCAATGGTTCTGTCTGTTCTCAAGATATTTTATCCTGATTTCTTCTCTGTATCTTGATTCTTTTTTGTACAGTTTCATTTCAAATATATTTTCATGCTAGCACATTGAGGTTGCATATTTATTGACAATCAAACACTAATTATTTATGCTGATTACATTTTCTTGTGGTATCTTTTGTTCTTTATTCTTCAATTAGCTATCAAAATAATTTAACAATAAGGTCTTTCTTTTCCTTAAATTGTCAATTATACACAGGCATAATGAGTTAACACATATAAATTTACTTGATATTCTTAGCTGTAACAGGTCCTATAAATAAGTAACTTATACTGGTCCTGACCTTAATAACCTGAAATTAATTTGAAAAATTATAGATTTTATCATTGAAATTATTAAATTGTCCAGTCAAACTACACATCTCACCTGTTATTTTACAAGCTTCAGAGTCCATACATCTCTGTGGGTTTATGCACAGAGTCACTTTGTTCACAACCCTGGGTGTTCCAACTGTCGTCAATAACTCTTCCCTTTGGACAGACATTAAACATATCTCTGTAATTCTTGGTTTATCTAAACAATTGGTTTCTGTGTCGAAAAAAACGACAGTCTTAACTTCTCTTCCCTCCATTCCGTCCCAATATGCTGTCCACTTGTTTACACACGTTCACTTTAAATGTCCCATTGATCGTGTTCGAACAAGTCCATCTGTCAAAATACCAAAAAACACGTGCTAGTTGTAAACAAATGCCGAAGGACATGTCTTACTGTATATAACATTCAATAATCAATTATAATCGATTTCAGGTGATAATTGCCACTGATTGTGATAAATTACTTACCTGTGTGGTACACTACCTTGTCGTTTTAACAGTTTGTTACCCAGTCAATTTGTTGGCATCACAACAAACAAAATGGACTTGATCATGTGACTTCTTTGTGTTTACGTCACGGACCAATTTATTAATCCGAAGGACGGAATGGACATGTTATGTTTTTCGAAACGTTGTCGCATGAGAAACAAGCCCCGTGAAAATTGCAAACATACACGTGCAAAACGTTCAAACGGAATGGACATGTTATGTTTTTCGAAACGTTGTCGCATGAGAAACAAGCCCCGTGAAAATTGCAAACATACACGTGTATTTCCTATTTATATTTGGCTCGTTACTTTTATGTTTTTTATGCTTCATGTATTTTTTGTGCTTATGTGCTGTACTTCAGAGTTTTTTTTATGTACTGTGCTTCAATTTTTAGGCTTGTGTATGTCCTAGTGCCTATGCATATCTTTACACATAGATTTTAATTCCAAATAATTGTGCTTTTTATATTCTAACTCTGTTCTGGATTTTATGTTTTATTCCAGTTTTCTTTGTAAGTGTTGTGCTTAGTGCTAATGCATGTCTTACCTATTGCTTATGCATGTCTGGTCTTTTAATTGTGCTTTATTACATGCAAGCTTAGTTTTATATATATCGAGTAGGTTTTATGTGTCTCTTTGTGTGTTATATGTACTGTGTTCTGTACTTTCTTACATGCTAACATAGTTTTATATAATAGTATGTTTTATGTGTCTAAGTGTGATTAATATGTATTGTTGTATCATGTATGTTGTTATTGTTTGTCGGTTAAAAGCTCTACAGAGCTTATGTTGCTTGTATTTATAACCCGACTTCAAATAAAGTTTCTATGTCTATGTGCAAAACTTTAATTTCTTACAGTCACTTCACAGTTTACTAATATTTCTACCATCTACAGTCACTTCCTCGTGGCAATGAAATTTGACTACCTTCACTTCACAATTTGAAGTTTCGGTTCTAAGCGTATAACAAGAAATGATATGGGTTACACCCATATCCAGAGATGTTCGATTTATATGTTATAGGTGTATCCGATTTGGGTTTAATAGTTTTTTTTCAACTTGTTTTATTTAAAATTTCATCATATACTGTAAAAGGTTACAAATATAGACTATTGTGCAAGGCAAGAAATAATCATCTTGATTATAATATCTCACCTTTGAGAAGAGTATTGTAATCAAAAAAGCAATGTGTAGGAAAGACAAATGTTTACCGTACAATAACAATACATTGACCTTTTCGAAATCACATAATCACGTGGTTCTGTGGGAAAAAAAGGGGGGGGGGGGCGGTAAGATCGACAGTACGCGTACTTCCGTCGGGCATCCTCGGAAGATCAAAGAAAAATACCGACAAGTTACAATTTCAATTGACTTAATTTTACAGTAATTAAAATTGTTTTTCAAAAAATTTGCAATTAAAATGTATTCAAACGTCAAACTAACGTTCATTTGCATAAACATTGCTAAGAACTTAATAATATTTCAGACTGTAAAATAAAAAAAAATATATAGAAGAGTCTTATTTTTGCCAGAGACATGTAATTATATGCCTCTGTTTTTGCAAAACAATTTATGAGATTATTAACTTTTAGAATTATTTTCAACTATTACAACTGTTGATGACCTTTATTGGAATGTAACTGAATTGTTTTTCTATTGTATTTTTATGTACATTTTTCAAAATTTCATTTAGTCTTAGTTTTTCTATTGTATTATTATTTTTCAAAATTTCATATAGCTTTTTTAAATTTCTGTTTGTTAAAAGGACTTCATATACGATCTTAAAGGTAGGTTTAATATAATTCTATAAGTATCTAAATATAACTGCTTCTTTAAAATAGTTCTACATAAAAAAATTTTAAATCTTGAATTAAATAAAAATGCAAACCTTTTGTGTTTTTTTTTCTTATTATAAAGAAATTTATTTTCCCTACCAGTGTCTATGACATTTTTCACTCATTCAGAAAATCAAATTTCTTTAAATAGCATGCCTGTTTTAAAATCTTATTTTCGTATAAAAATCATAATCTAAATTAGCATTTTCGTGGCTAATTATGTGAGTCTAAATGGTCTTCCATTTATACCTTTCATTAAAGTTCAGTGTCATAAATAAGCAATTAGCAAATAAAGAAGGCACATCTAATTTACAATTTACAATTACATCAAAGAAATATCTCTTACCCCTCACCCCCCACCATGCACACACACACACACACACACACACACACACACACGCCTCGTTCTCGGCCAATCTCGTGCGAGAGAGTTTCGGATTTCGAAATCGTAAATAATCAAAACCCAGGGAAATTAAATTTAATGTTCAAGATTGATGAATTTCTACATAAAGGTTTCATTTTCTACCCTAATTATGAAATAATCCAGAAATAATACTGAAAATTATCGCATTACGTAATACTACAAAATTTTAAAATGCATTATTTTTATCAAATCATCTTATGAATTCCCATAAAAACAAATACATTCACATTCTATTATGTGAAGATTAGAAACTAAATAAAAACTACAAGGCTTCAGTACCCTAGAAATTCTGACATAACAAAAGAAATAAAATTGAAAATTATCGATAAAGTCAAATTTATAATCATCTACATTTTCATGTAAAGATACGAATGCAAAAAAGATATGAAGCTTGCTCTATCAAGCATGAAATAATCCAAACAAACAAATATAATGATAAAATTGAACTGAACAAGTCTTTCTAACATATACATTACGTAATATAACGTAACAAAATCTAAAAATGCCTTTTTATTATCAAATTATCTAACTAATTAATAAAAGAAACACCGATATATACATTTTATTTTGTAAAGATAAGAATGCATTTAAAAAAAATACTAAGCATACCCTATAAATCGTGAAATAATCCAAGAAATAAAATTGAATCGACGATCCTATCTAGCGAGGTCAAAAGCGCATTAATATACAATTTTGTTCATCTTTACTACTCCTTATTAGATTAGGAAAGAAAAATGTATTTTAAAGCTAGGAGGATTTAACAAATACGAAAAACTGTAATTGAAATGTTTTCTTTAGCATTAAATTAGCCATTTTATCACTTACAACATGAACTATATTGTAGAGTATGGTTTTTACCTTTTTGCTCAATTTACCCGAAAACAATTATATATCATTAAGAGATAATAAGAAGAGATCGAACATATGAAAAAAAGGGGGGGGGGCTGGGGGAGGAGGGTAAATAAATTTTCTACGATCTGTCGACACACAATAATATAAAGAAAATTGAATATGTAAGTGTTCTGCTGTATGACTGAAGTTAAACTTGAGTAAAACTTTTATTTCAACCACAGGGGCTTGTAAAAATAGATTTACTTGCTCTTTCGAATGATACTGGGTCGATTGTGTCCCACACTATAACACAATCGACCCAGTATCATTCGAAAGCGCAAGTAAATCTATTTTTACAAGCCCCTGTGTTTCAACTGAAATAAATATTTTAGTAGTCCATAATATGCAATCATTGCTTCGCCGGTTTGACCAAACGTGCAATTCTCATGGCTGTAAACATATCTATTAAAACATTTAAGTCAACCTGCAATATTTTAGTAGTCCACTAGTGACATTTATAGCCTCGGTTTGACTAGACTTGCAATTTTCGTGAATGTAAAAGTCATTATTTCAACATTTAAAACAAGCTATAATATTTCAGTAGTCCAAGTATATTCTTCCATAAATGGCAGATTTATGATGAGCTCACGAGCATACATCTGTACTCGTTGCGTCACTCAATCAAAAAGGCCAGAAACAAGAACGTTGATGTAGTTGATGAGAGCTTATGTTTATTGTTATGTATGTTTATCCGACTTTAAATAAATATTACTTACTTACTGACATAACAACGTTCTTGTTTCGGTCGTTCTGATTGGATGTAGGAGATTTTGGAGTTTTAAACAATACTCAGTAGGAGAGCAAACGCATGATATCGCGATGTAAAAGTTGATGGTTTACGGAAGAAATACTTTCATCTGATTTTGGAGAGGCTAGTTAGATCTTCCAATCGTGATAGAATTTTTTTATGTTATGTCTTTTCGCTCTTTCAGCTGGGCCCCACAAGCGAACAGACATAAAATTTATATAACTCGTGGAACTGAGTCGCACGGTCCGAATTACAGATCCAGTCCAATAAAGTTATCTATCCGATGATATTTGTAGACATCTCATATACGTAAAAGTCAGATATCTAATAACTTACGAAACAATTATCTTGCAACAATAAAATGGCATGTCTCAGGATATGCGGTGGAGTAACTCTCTTCAGGACAGGAACCTTATCCCAGACACTAAAAGTGCTTCGTCTTAAAATGAGCCACAGGGGTTTACATGAACTGATAGGACGGCGGCTGCAAGGCTAGCAAAGCATGCATTCGATCAGTCTTGACTTTTTTGGTCAAAATTACCTCCTTTGTTAAAAATATCATTTCCATTATATTTGTCTATACTTGACTCGCATTTATACCTGTTTCTAAGGCTCGTACAAATAAACTGTATATTTTCTGACAATGTACTAATATTGTATAATTCTATTCATGCTGTAATTTATTTACATTAAGTGCTTTGATTGGATAAAAACACTTAAATGGCGTCTTCTCAGATAATTTATATATCGATATTTCCTCTGAGCGGACTATGTAAACAAGATGGCGTCCTCCTATAGCGTATCGTCAGGGAGAGAAGACAATGTTTTCTCTGCCCCAATGATTTCCAATTAAATCGATTGAGATTACAAATAAAATATAATATAAATACAATTTAGTGTTTCATTTTGTTTTTTTTCCTATCAATATCTACAGAACCGCGATTCCTTTGGTACTATGTTTTGCATATCCATACGCTTTCCGGCCTAGGTACGTTTTGCGGTCTAGATGGGTTTCTGTAACTGATTTTGCTGTTTTAAAAATCGTAACGATTATTTCACAGAATTATAAGGATTAAACACTGTGTTTTAGGAAATTATCAATGTGTAAACTCCGGCGACTCCCTCACAAACTTGACATAAAGTCCTTCGGACTTTATTTAGTTTGTGAGTGAGTCGCCGGAGTTTACACATTGATAATTTCCCAAAACCCAGTGTTTAATCCTATAATATTTTCATATACAATCCCTCTGGTCATGTCATTGCTGGTGATCGTTGACCATGAGAATCTCAGAAACATTATTTCTCATCGTCCAAAATTCAGAGAACAACCAGTAGACTGGAATTTAAAAAATTTCAAAAGTAATTTGACTGCAGTCGACGACTATGCCAAAGAATTGATTAAGAAAGAAAGGGAACAAGACCCAGAACTAGACACACTGTCTAACTTAGTAAGAACAAATAAGTCTTTGGTACAACGTCGAATTATGATTGATAGACATTCCATTAGTGATCGACCTAAATCTGTATTTAAAGACGATGAGGCTATGCGGTGCCTCACTTCCCTCCATGACTAATATGTTGTCATCCCTGCAGGCAAGGCCTCATTAAAGAGCTAGACATCAAGGGTAACTGGTAATTCCACATACAAACGTACCACATTTGACAAAGATGAAATTCTGGGTAACCATGTTCTTTTTTTACCTCTTTAAATATTCATTAGGACAAAGAGTCTGAAGACTTACCATACTTGTATTGAATTCCAAAATTACATAAAAATCCTTACAAGGAAAGATACATAGCCAGCTCATCTAAGTGAGCTACCCGAGTTGTCAAAAAAAGATCGATATATACAATTTCATCAGTTAGAACCTTTGATTTTTCAACTCTTTATACTACCTTGCCGCACGAAAAACTAAAATCCAGTCTTAAGGACATCATACCTAAGCCTTCACTTCCAAATATGCATACACATATGTAGTTGTAGGTTCTTCTACTGAAGAACTAAAAGGCAAAATATGAGACAGTTTATAGTAGATTTTCTGATCGACAACATATTTGTAACTTTTAGAGGATGTGTTTTTTTAGTGGACAAGCGGAATTCCAATGGGTAGTAAACTATGCCCCACTTCTTGCTGATTTGTTCCTGTATTTTTATGAAATGGAATTGGAGGATGTGTTTATAGCGGACAATCGGAATTCCAATGGGTACAAATTATGCCCCACTCCTTGCCGATTTGTTCCTGTATTCTCGGGAATTTCTTCGAAGTCTTATTAAAAACAAGAAGATAGCAAAAGCTGTCCTTTAATTTTACATATAGATATATTGACGATGTCCTTTCAATTAAGAACCTTCAATTTGCTGAGTGGCTTCCTTTAATATATCCTTCAGAAATTGCAGAAATTACAGAAACAGCTTCATCTACATCATTATTAAGGTCTTTCCCCCTTTCCAAGGGAAAGACCTTCTTGTATTTCTTATGATTATTATTTTTCTTCTTCCGCGGAGGTTTGCCAAAAAGTGTCTGGACGTATCATTTCGATACTTGGTAACATCAATCGGTCATATCCGGAGATGACATGGCTCATGCTTTTAGACCGATCTATTTTTAGTAACAGAGTTATCTGCCCGAACACGAAAACCCTTGTTAGCAGATAAACTCAGAAACCGTAACCGATTCTTAAAATCTGAAGTGGAAGAAATGTCGCTAAACCTATGGCAATGATTTGTCATGCAAAATTTTTTTTTCCAATCAACATCCTGTTTACGCGTTTTTGACCTGAAAAATGTCGCAACGCGTCAAATTTTTTTTCTCAAAAACCGTAAGTTCTAGAGACTTGGGGCCACCACCATTGATCCTAAGTGACATATGTTACATTTAAAAATGTCAAGGTCAAAGGTCAAAAGTCAAGGTCAAAGGTCACCATAGGTCTTGTTAGCACTATATCTCACAAACCATACAAGATAGAAGCAGACAATAAATGGGGAAAATACTCCTCTTATTGAGACCTTCATTTGGTACATGACCGGAAGCTGTGCGATGAACCGTTTTCGAGTTACTGCCCTTGACGCATTTCGGTTAATCGGCTTTTTGGTTAGAACTTGAAAACGGTTAGAGATAATATAGTAAACATATAGGTTAAACATGATCAGTAGGAAAAGAGCTTCAATTTGAGCCAAAGGTCAAAGGTCATAGGTCAAGGTCATACCATAGCAACAAGGTGACCGTTATAAAAAGTCCTTAGCAACCATATATTTTTAGATTCAGAATGATGTACTTTACTGAAATATTTCATTTCATGACCGGAATTGGCCTTTTGTCCCTAGCAACCGAATGAAAGTCCTTAACAACCATATATTTTTTGGCTCGGGACCACTTTCTTTACTCAAATAACTCATTTTTATGACTGGAAGTGACATTTGGGGTGTAGCAAAACACAAAACCAATGGCATCACCTAACTTTTCTAACTTTAGAGGAACAGTGGGAAAGACCTTCTCATTTGTTCTCAGAGCAAATGGCAGTTTAATTAGACTTACTCTTCGAATATGTCACCAATGGTTTCAAGAATTTACGACAAACAAAACGGTTTTAATTTCAAAATTGTAAATGTTCATCATTTATGCAGCAATATTCCAGCTTCTCCGGAATATATACGATTTTAATATTTCTCGATTGATCAGGTATGCAAGAGCTTGCAGTGATTATACTGATTTTTGCAACGTCACTAATTTCTTCGGGATAAACTTTAAAAAGGTTACAAGAGAATACGACTCGTCCGCGTCTTTAATAAGTTTTACTATACATACCACTTCATTGTCGAAAAATATTCTATCTCGTTTGAAAATATGGTTGCAGATAGTTTTCCAAATTTTTCAGTTCAGTGTACAGTGTGTTTGCTACGATAATTATTGGATATTCAGTTACACCTATTAGTGACTAGTGGTATATGATACCCATACATTTTAATCAACAAAGCGACTCAAAAACAACAGTAATTGAAGGGAAGGTTTGTCATGGCATTAAACTTGATTTAACCCACCATTTATTTTAAGATGCCTATACCAAGCCAGGACCATTGCTGTGGTTACTATAGTTTTGGATGATGGTTCTGGAGTTTGCCAGCTTCGATTTGTGGATTGTCTTTTTTGACAGTTTTCTCGGTTTTTTGTTTGTTATAATACCTTTATTTTACCATAAATGTAATACCTATATTGTGAGATTTTTACAAAAAATGGCAGATTCATGGTGTCCCGCATCCCTTAAATGCTAGAAGCTAATTTTAGTGTTTTCTTCAACGTCCGTTCTTGAATCAATAAGTAGTCTGGTATAATTTGTAATTTAAAAGTCATGTCTTGATCAAGATAACGATCGAATGTGATTTTCGCTCCTTTGTATCTATGACATTTTTGGTCTACCGTTGACATGTGTCTTTGTACATCTTGTTAGTCTCTGGTTGTTACAGCAATTTGTATACCTCTTCGTCTCTTCTTTTTATAAAAAGTTGTATACCTCTCCGTCACTGGTTTTCATTAGTAGCTTACCTCTTCATCATTGGTTTACATTCGTTTTAATTCGTTTTTGTGTACAAGGGAAGTTGTATACTTCGTCGTCTACGGTTCTGATTTGAAGCTGAAAATCTATTTGTCCCTAGTTCTTATTTATATTGAAGTTGTATACCTCTGTTTCTGATTCTTATATTAAGTATGCTAACTCTTCGTCTCTGGCTTTTATAGAAAATAGTTTAACTCATATCTCTGGTTCTTACTAAAAGTTGTTTGTCTTTGTCGTTGGTTCTTATATGAGGTAATGTAACACTTCGTCTCTGTTTCTTATAGAAAGTTGTATACCTCATATCTTTGGTTCTTACTGGAAATTGTTTTACTCTTCGTCTTCGGTTCTTATATGAAGTAATACAACTCTTCGTGTCATAGAAAGGTGTATGCCTCTTCAGCTCTGGCTTCTTCGTCTCTGATTTGTATAGAAAGATGTGTTCTTCCTCGTTTTTATTTTTAATTTGAAGTTGTTTACCTCAGTCTTTCTCTTGTTTACATATGAAGTTGTATACATATTCCAGTCTTGTTTTTATATGAAGTTGTTTACCCCTTCGTCTCTAGTTCTTATGAGAAGCATACCTCCTTTTATCTGGTTCTAATGAAAATCTGTATACCTTTTTAGATCATGTTTTTATAGGAAGCATCGTCTCAGCTTCTTACGAGTAGTTGCATACATATATGTCTCTTTTTCTTATAGGAAGTAAAGTCTTAGTATATTAATGGAAGTTGTATACATCTTCGTCACTAGTTTTCAGTGTCTTTTCACATCGTCTTTATTTTAAGTATTCAAAAAATTGCTGTCATATCTCATTTTGATGTTCTTAATTCTAATATTGCATGGCTAATGCAGATCAGTTTCTTTGACGTTCCTCGTATGTTAGTGGTGCCGGATAGACCAGTTATTTGTTAGTTTCGCCAACTTGATCAGCAATTTCTAAATGAGGTCTCACAAAAAGATTTTACTTTGACTTAAGAAATAATACTTGGGTTAAAAGTTGAACTAAAACTAAATATTGTACAAATGTTGTACAATCCACAAAGTTCTACATAGACTCACGTTATATTGAATTGTTTATCTTTTCTGTGAATTAATGCAATTTTATTGTCTAAAACCAATCCTTTATCTTTCTCAGATTAATGGTGTTCCATGATGTCTGTCTTTTCTTCCTATTCCCCTGCACTTTGAACTTTGATTGACTTTGAACTTTGAATCTAAAAACACAAAAGACATCTGTCATATCATTTTTGCAGCGCATATAGTTCTTGTTCTTGTTCATTTTGTATATGCCACCTTTATCAGATGAACCACTGGTTGAGTTCTCAGCGTAGAAAATATTATTAAAAGATCACATCATAAAAAATAACAATTAAAGGCAGGGAATATTGCCCATGACCCACAACCAGACAACTAAATGGCTAGATACATAGATCAGCAGGCCACATGCCTATGTACATAAAATACAAAGGTAAAAAAAGATCTGTTAATTCAGACTAGATAAAATAATGTCAATCAAAAGTGCTATCAAATGATTAAACTTGTAGGCCGAACACAGTAAAGTTTATTTATCAGACCCGTAGCTATTCTCTCAATAGTAACTTGCTGTCTTCTAGTATAAGAAAGTGCAACTTTGTACAGTCCATTATCAGAAGATTTGACTGGTTATCTACAAGTTCAGTTGTTATTTCAATACTAAGTTGTTGACTAAGAAAGATCCGCAATCAATATATTTCTAGCGTCATTTAACTGTCTACATCTTATTATGAAGTTGGATATATCCTCACAAAGTAAGCAGCTCTGAGACAACTCTGACTTACTGAATTCGGATTTGTCCTTTTGGATAGTATATGTTCCAGTGATGAGTTTGGCCTAAACACACGCTCTTTGTATTGCAAAGGTTTCACTTCCACAGACTTCCCACATAAGATGTGGTTTTCCAATTTCAGCGTCCTCAAAGTTAAGAAATTGTAGCGTTGTTTTTGTTTCAGCATCGTCAATAAGTTTTTGCTTAATAGAGTGTAACATTGTCTGCAACTAGTTTCTTCCATCTCGATTTCGAGGGTGTATTGTAAATGATGTCATGTAGTGATGGTAGACCATACATTTCACAGAGCTTTACAACCTTAATAAACCAGCTTTTCGAAGATAGCGTTTTCATTACTAGTTGGAGCACTGCAATGTTCTTTTCAACAGTCCTGGTTTTCGATCACGTTCCTAAATGAGTTGAGAATGCGTTTGTGTAGGACTCCCTGAATTGGAATTTGACCGTTATAGTAAAGCACCGGCATTAGATGTTCTTTCGGG
Organism: Limnoperna fortunei; assembly: GCA_944474755.1. Lineage (NCBI taxonomy): Eukaryota > Metazoa > Mollusca > Bivalvia > Mytilida > Modiolidae > Limnoperna > Limnoperna fortunei. The sequence continues at coordinate 21,114,000 of OX104114.1, read as the reverse complement.
TAGGTGCTGAATTTGTTTCACTAGCTTTGTAAAGTAGGTATTGAGGTTTTGGCCGTCGATGGTAGAAAGATGTATTACATCTAATCCATATAGCAATTTTGGAATTACGTAGCAGTTGATCAGCCGCATGGACATACGGGGATTTATACCATTTAAGACACGAAGGCCAGCACCCATCAGTGAAAATACAGTTCTCCTGGTTAATTGAATTCTCTCTTGTACTACTAGTTTTGTGCCACGTTTTGATATCGGTATATTATCTTGTATGATTCCAAGATGTTTTGCTGTACTAGGTGTTTCTAGTGATTGGTTGTTTATCGACCAGTTTGGATTGTCATTCGTTCTAGAGTTGCATTGAGGCACACATGATTTTTGGCTACTTATTATGTATCTTTGTTTGTTAGCAAGAGAGGATTGTATGTCAGGTTGAAGTTCATGAGTATCATTGGAAACCAGTGTCACATCATCGGCTACAGTAGGAACTCCACAGAAAATTGGTCCTATTCTTGCCCCAATTCTATGATGCTCATATATTGATAGAAGGGAGTTGATAAAAATCTTACAGGCTGCGGGAGACCACACGCCTCCTTGTCTAACGCCATGTTGCTCAGATATTGTGCTGGAGAACTGTTCTTTCCATTTGACCTTCGTAATGAGATTGTTGTACTATTCTTTAAACAAAAATTCTTCGTAATATACAAGAATATAAGAATACAGGTTTATTGGCCAATTGGTAAACGGAAAAAAAGTCACAGGAAATAAAGTCAGTTTTGATAGGAAAAAAGTCACAGGAAAAAGTCACAATAAAAAAAGTCACAGGAAAAAAAGTCACAATTAATAAGTTGTCTTGGTCAGATATGTTGTCATAATATGAACATATTTTTATGTTTATTTTAATTATAGTCATATTTTTATGTATAACTTGTTTATTACTTTATTACTTATTAGTTATTTAATACCATTCATAAAAATTGTATTTCAAGTTCATCAAAATCTGTAAAACATCTTAGTAAAAACTCATTACTGTTGACAGCCCTTTTTGTGCTGCTTTAACAAATATGTATACCAAAGAAAAGTATATGATAAACAAGTTATAGAAATATTTTTACAACATTGATCCAATCCAAAAAAAATGGCTTCAACATTTTAATGATTTATTTATTAAATAATATGTAGTTAAAAATGAACATGTGTGACCAATTACTGCACTGCTAATTGCTTATTTATTCCGTTGTTTATATATGATAAAATTTGGTTAATTTGTTATAATATATATTTTATTTTAAATGTCTTTAAATATCCACTTTACATATTATACACAAGAACATATATCTTGCGAATATACCTAAAAACACATTCAATACCAATACAACTTATTAATTGTGACTTTTTTCCTGTGACTTTTTTTCATGTGCCTTTTTTCCTGTGACTTTTTATCCGTGACTTTTTTCCAGTGACTTTCTTTCCTACAACCAAATATGGGTCCTCGAGGGGCAAATACAGCACAATATGCATGTTTAGTATAGTACAAGTAAAAAAGTTAAAACTCTATTAATAGACAACTTTTATCACATATAAATAAAATTCACTAATAATTACTTACATTAAGTTTGTGGTAAAACTTTACGGAAAAACAGGTTGATTCCGTTAAAATAAACTGTTATATATTCGCATTTTTTTGGGCTGTTCTATTTATTGGTGTAACCCTTCGGCATACATTACAAATAAACAACAATCGTATTGGTTTTTATTTTTTTGTTATTATAAATCTACGAATTAAAAAAAATAAATATTGTTTGTTGAAATGCACTTATTAAGAGCTTTAATAATGAAAGATTAACAACTGTTAACGATTTTTTCACACTATTTTGAGTAGGAAGAGTTGATACATATTATTGTAATAGCCAACTTGGGACTTTCGGAGGACGTTGCATATTTTATCAGCTTCTGCTGGATCCCCTAAAAGTAAGCATTTATATTTTTATTTTTATTTTACAAAAAGCAATGCTATTAACATCTATTTCAGTTAACTTTGCAAAGTTAAAAATCTTGGAGATAGCTTTAGAATTACACGAAGGTGAACCGGTCTGATGCCGCGCCCAGCACACTGCTGCAGTTAAATTTTTTAATTATTACAAGTTGTATTTACTCTCTAACCCTAAATAACCCAAGTTTGTTCTTACAAAAACACGCTAATGACTGTGAATTTTTTTTTTTTTTAAATATGTAGGTCTTTTTTATATCAATCATAATTGCAATAATTTGTATAAATAATGAGATGACATCACTTTATGAATGATCTCCCTTGGCTCAATTTCTAATCTGGCATGGAAAATTTCATAATAGAAATATAATGTCCATCTTCAAAACAAACACACATTTATAATAACACATCAACCCCCTCCTTTTTCTACGTAACATACAACTAAGTTTAAATTGACTTTATATAAAATAACATGTTTGTCAGACATGCACTTTATAAGGATGGGAGAGTGTTTGCCTGCTTTGTTGATTTTCAAAAGGCATTTGACACTGTCATACACACAGGAATTAAACTTAAGCTTCTTGATATAGGGGTAGGATCTCTATTTTACAAGATTATTAAATGTATGTATTCTAATAGTAAATCCAGTGTTAAAATAGGTCAACAAAGAACACCTTGGTTTGATAACAAAATTGGAGTTAGACAAGGGGATAATTTAAGTCCTAATTTATTTAAAGTCTTTATAAATGATCTTCCTAGATACTTTGATAATATTTCTGATGCTATTAAACTTAATGATCATACTGTTAACTGCCTAATGTATGCAGACGATGTCATACTTCTATCCAGTTCGGCAACAGGATTACAAAAAAGATTAGACAAACTAGGAAAATACTGTAATGACTGGTGCATGAACGTCAATACTAACAAGACCAAAATCTTGATATTCAACAGAGCAGGCCGACACATCTCCCAAAAATTCTCACTGAATGATTGTACCATAGAATGTGTTAGTAGATATAAATATCTAGGTCTCTATTTTAGTGCATCAGGCTCTTTCTCATATGCACAAGAAGAATTGTATCAAAGGGCACTTAAAGGCTATTTTAAACTAAGTAAAGATTTTCTATCTCATAACCCAAGTGTTAAAACTAGTTTACATGTCTTTGACCATACAATTAAGCCAATACTTCTCTATGGTTGTGAAATCTGGGGTCAGTTTAATACAACAACTGCCCGTTTCAGAAATGGTGTTATTTCTTTTGATAGAATTTTTTCTAATATATGTTGTGAAAAATTGCATGTAAATCAAGTAGTGATTTAACAAATAATTTGTGATCTCAAACACAAAGATTTTATAACTGAATTTTTCATGAGTATTGTTGTATTGAAAATTTCCCTCCGGCAGGTGGACATGGATGGCCGGACCAAATGTCAGGCATGTCAATTGCAACTTTCGTGAAGACTGTGAAGTACTTAAAACAATGTTATTAATAAACTAAATAGTAAATGAAATTTTGAAAAATGTATAATACCAGGCCTTAGTTTCATAAAACTTTTCAAATTGAGATTTTCCTCAAATCCTTGAGTTTTCCCTCAAATTTGAATTTTACAGCAATCTGATTGGTCAATATTTGAGTTCAGGATCAGTTGAGGAAATCCTCAAATTTGAGTTGTTTTATGAAACCTGGCCCAGGGCTCACGTTGGGTCAAAATTATAGGGAGAAGTGGGTGGACAACAGGGAGAAGTTGCATTATATGCCGCAAAAGCGTCCTGTTTAATACTTTGTTTTTTTTTTTCAAATAAGTGTTGGCATTTGCATTTTTATTGTTATAGGTTTTTTAGCAGTTTAATTTATTGAGGATAAAGTATTAAAGATTTGATTAACTAGTTATATTTATAGCACAGTCTTCTGAGTTAGACAGATACACATTCGAACGCTTTAGCGTGAGAAGGTGTATTTGTCTAACGAGGAAGGAGGTGCTATAAATTACTTGTAACATGAATAAGCCCCTAGATCCCGCCCATTAATAATTGGTTTTAAATAAAGAGGACGGTGTCTATTATGGTGCGACCGATATTCGACTTATCAAATGAAAAGCTAATATTGGAAGCTCGTGATATCCTTTTGCAGTGAAAATCAATAACATTTGACTTAATTAAGGCGGAGTTTTACTGTGCATTATCGGATCTAATTGTAGTTGGTTATTGCATGGCTGTTTTTCCCTTGAGTTTAACCGGCACACGTGACCTTTCATGCAATATTATACAAGTGTTTTAATTTAGAGCATACCTACTCGTCGTCTCTTGATTATTCGTAAAAAAGAACAAAGGATTCATGTTACAAGTTATATTTATAGCACAGTGTTCTGAGTTAGACAGATACACATTCGAACGCTTTAGCGTGAGGTGTATTTGTCTAACGAGGAAGGCGGTGCTATAAATTACTTGTAACATGAATAAGCCCTAGATCCTGCCCATTAATAATTGGTTTTAAATAAAGAGGACGGTGTCTATTATGGTGCGACCGATATTCGACTTATCAAATGAAAAGCTAATATTGGAAGCTCGTGTTATCCTTTTGCAGTGAAAATCAATAACATTTGACTTAATTAAGGCGGAGTTTTACTGTGCATTATCGGATCTAATTGTAGTTGGTTATTGCATGGCTGTTTTTCCCTTGAGTTTAACCGGCACACGTGACCTTTCATGCAATATTATACAAGTGTTTTAATTTAGAGCATACCTACTCGTCGTCTCTTGTTTATTCGTAAAAAAGAACAAAGGATTCATGTTACAATTATACTTAATACTTATTTCACACATTTTCAAAAACACATGTATTAAATATAACAATAAAAAAAGAATCAACTGTCACAAAACTGTTCATAAAATAAATGTTTCTTTGTCATTGATACACAATTTGATTGATTTATAATGAAGTACTATTACAACTAGAAAGTAGAAAATTACATCATTGTGACACATAATATATTATGTAAAATTGTAAAATTCACTATTAAAAGTATTTAAACATATTTAACTCAAATTTGTTTTAAGTAACTGCCAAAATACTATTTTTACTATGTTTCTATCATTGCAAAACTCATTTCACCACTATCAGCGTAGTATATTTGCAATCTCCAGCACCAAATTCATATCCGCTCTGGAAATTTTTACAAGTTCTTGTGCTCTGAACTGGTTTCCGGTCATATTTTAAACCTACGCTTTATATACCAAATAAAAGTTAAAAGGGTACCAGTTCAACTTTGGCGCGTAAACAAAATAAACATGATGCGGTTTCAAAAATATGAAGATTTCTTCCCAAAATGGGAATAAAATTTGAAAGGCGACATTAGGCGATTCTACAAAATGAAAGGGCGACTTCACTTAGCTTTTGAAGATGAATGACAGGGAAGTGGGACCACGATAAGGCGACTTCTTCGCCTGAGTCACACTCCAACGCAAGCCCTGAATTCAATAACAAAATTATGTAACATTAGAGTAAATATAGTAAATATTATTAACAGTTTAACAAATTTCAAATTTAATTATTTCATAAATTATTTTACCAAATAATACAATTTTAATTACTGTCCAAGTCAGTGGATATTGTAATTTGTGGGTATATTTTTCAATGTGCTCTGCCTTAGGGATATAGAAGAATCTTGAAAATTAGAATGTGGTCTACTAGCTTCTGTGCTGCTACAACATAACAATGTATGCTGTTGGATCTGCAAAGAGATCATACTTAAAAGCCTGTAATGGAACAGGCACTTGTGATTCACGTCAAGGGTTTTAAACACTATCTGCTTTTATACTGTTTCAGTACTTGAAAAATTAGATTCTGTTAAAACTTTGCACAGCTGTAAAGTACTATATAATGAAGATCAAATTGAAGTTTCATCACAATCCCATGTTGCAATTCTTTTTTATAGATTCAAGGTCAAGGTAAATATTATCTTCTGAGATGGACTGTTATGCTCAGCTGATTTTTAATTACGTAAAATGGCTTTTTAAAACAATGCAGTGTGGCAGGATATTATTTAGTCTCCCATTGGATGAACTATTTTTAATCCCTTTCATTATATAATATATGTTAATTGTAATTTTTTATTTAACTTTGATAACTGGTAGGTTTAAATTGTACTGCTATTCCCAGGCCACTGGAGTTAGACATAAGGTCATTTGAACATGAGTTAGACATTTGAAGCAGTGTTTCAAGACTGAAATGAATGCATTTGCCATTGTTTTAAAGATTAGTTGTGTGATATAATGCTTAATGTAAAAAAGTGTTCTTTTGCCATATTACTGTTTAATTTCTTTTTGTATTGGTTATATAATACTGCTCTTTATTGAATTTGATTCTGGTAACTATAGTGACCAGACAAGACAATATTGATCCTGTAATCTTGGAAGCTAGCAACAATCGGGAATGTTACTTTGTGAAGCCATGTTATCATGGTGGATATTATATTCAGCTGCTAAAACATTCCATTAGTATTATTTATCAAACTGGTTACTCACCAGGGGAAACATTGGATCAACTCATTTTTATAAAAGGGGATGCTGGATGATTCCATTTGGAGTGAGCTTATAAGTAATTAATAACAAATGCACAGATGCCCATTCTTTGAAGATTACCCAGACATTTTTGTGATAACAGTTGTTGTGTTGGTATTTGCTTACTTTGTATATTATGGGATATATTGCCTGTTTCTATATTTACTAACAATAAGTAGACAATTACCTAGAGGTAAGGAATGCATTACTAACATACAACTGTACATGTAAATAAAGCTTCAATTAAAAATTATAAAAATGCGTGTTAGTTGTATATGTAACAGTGATCCAGCTAGGATTTAAAAATAGAGGGGCGCATGAGAAGGGCACTTTTACGCGTAATTGCATATACGGGCAATATGGGCACTTGTTGTTATCAATATGTCATAAATATATATCTGTATATTTATTTCAGGAAATATTCAACATAGAACAACATAAGGCTACAACAATGATGTAATACATAATGTTATAT